>CM045771.1:99963323-101163323 GCA_025200525.1 Camellia lanceoleosa
CATCTTTTTGTATTTTTAAAATTTTTTAAACATTTTGTCAATTACCAAACGCGTTTGTAGTTTATATTTTTCTAAAAATAAACAAAAACTAATTTATAAAATTTTTGTAAATATAAACTGAAAACGTAAACGTTACCAAAAAGACCCTTAACAATTGGCACTAATATTTTATTTATACTGTGTTTAATTAGAGGATTTGAAAAAAAAAAAATATATATATATATAAAATTAGGTAAAATATAAATATATTTTATTTTATTTATTATTATTTTTAAAATAATTCATTCTTAAATCTCCTAATCAAATACAATATTAGAGACTCCACTAGAGATGTTAAGTGCATCTCCAGTGGATTTGCTAACACATTGGTTCCAGTTAATAAAAACCAAGTGTAAAATTGCCCTCCAATGATTTAGTTAAACCTTAGTTAGGTCTATTTTGAGAAGTCGGTAATAATCTGTTTTTCAGATTATCATCAACTTCCTTTCTCACAAAAAAAAGCTACTTATAAATTATTTATAAACAATTTTTTATTAAAAAATTAATTATTACCAACTCTGCAAAATAAACCTTAAATTATATGTCAGTTAACTTCTAGTTAAAATTGTTATTAACTGCCCAGAGCTAAATAGTTAACATGGGGGAGAGAGACAAAGAGAAAAAAAAGAAGGGGGTGGATTGGATTGTGAATGACACGTAGAGTGGGGGGGGGGGCAGTGACCCCAATTTTTATTTTTATTTTTAATTTATATATACATATATATACATATATATTATTTTTAAAAATGTTTAAGACCTTCTTTCCCCATCCTTTTTAACTCCTCTCTTTTTTGATTGGTTACTTTTTTTTTTTTTTTCCTTCTCCTCCAATCACCACCCATCACGTGTGTGTGGAGTGGTAAGGATAATGATTGAAGGGGGTCTCTATCAATACTCTATTATTTTATATAATATACTTTAATAAACAGTTTAATTATATCATTAAAAAACACACCCACTCTTTAAATTAACAAATACTTAATATGTAAATAGGTCTTATTATTCATATTTTATGTCATATAACACATATTTTAACACATTTTTTTAATTATATCATTAGAGATGCTCTAAGACTCTTTAAATATAATTAGTTAACAGAAAATGAGTCAAAATACCAATACCTGTTCTATTAAAATCTGATGAAGGCCTTGTTTGGCAAAAGCTAAAATTGGACTGTTTAAGTTAAAATTCACAAAAAGACAAAATAAGTTAAAAAAGTTAATAAGATAAAATGTCACATCAAATCTATAAACATTTTATTTTTTTCTCACAAACATAACATCTAACTAAAAAAAATTCAACCATCTTCTTAAATATAAAAATTTTAACCACATAAATAATCAACTTTTCAAATAAGGCATAAGTAAAATACATAAAATGCTCTAAAATATTTCTCCGATTGAAATGCTCTAATTTGCAAAATTTGGAGAAATAGCAATGTTTCACAATACTATTATATATACATGTGTATTGACCCTGTTACACCTAAAATCCTTGGAACATACCAGGCCCTCCATTAATTCTCATTTTCAAAGTATTTGGAGTGGACTGTATTGAACCATGACCCTTTTGAATATTTGAACCTTTAGCCTTTCTTCTCTATTTGTTTTTTTTCTTTTTTTTGGAATTTTGAATTTTTGTTTCCTAAATGGGACCCATTGAACCTTTAACTTTACTCTCTTGAATCCATAAACCTTTTTGGCAGTAGGCCTACTTTTGAGTCCTTAAACCATCTTGGCAGTAGGCCATCTTTTTAATCCTTATGGTCATGATTGGTAGCTTGAGAGGGAGGCTTGAAATTTGGCTCGAAAAAGTAAGGAGCAGAGGAGGAGGAAGGAGAGGTTGGAGGAGGGGCGGAGGAGGAGGAGGGAGAGGCTGGAGGAGGGGCGGAGGGACTGGAGGGGGCCAACATATCGGGGTGGAGGCGGAGGCGGAGGCGGGGGGCGGAGGCGGAGGAGTCGAGGATGCGGGTCAAGATCTTGAGGCATGACGGCGGAGGGCTGCCTCCTCTCTCTCTCTCTCTCTCTCCCTCTCCCTCTCCTCTCTCTCTGTTTCAGACGAAGAAAAAGAAGACCAGCGTGAGGAAGACGAAGAAAAAAAAAAAAAAAAAAGCCCAAAACGACGTCGTTTTGGACTGTCGAGCCATTCGAGCCGCGAGGGTTTCGAGCTACCACGCATTTTCCTAATCCTTAAATCATTTGGCTGTAGGCCTACAATTGTGTATATATAGCTATTGGGCAATCCAATCTCCAATGATCAAATAGCAAAAAGCTGTTAGAAGCAACCAAAAAAAAAAAAAAGTGTCCTATTACATGGATCTCAAGTATGCCATCCCACCTCTCATAAGCCTCTTCTCTGAGCGCACACACCTCCAATTTGAGCTTAATTGGTACCAAAATGATCATCTTTTGGACCCAAATCACCATTTCATCCTCAAGTTGGCCTCCTTACTTCTTACAACCATTGTTGTATTGCTCTTCCTTCTCACTTCTGCCAAGCTCAAGCTCAATATGAAAGTCACTGCCAATCCAATAATTCGCTTGCGAGCGGGAGACTTCACGACTCATGTGGCTTTATCATTGCTTTGCTCAATCTTTTTGCCACTACCACATTTTTTGGTTGCCTATTTCATGATCTTGTGCATTGATATCTCGCCCAGCAATATGGTTCTGTTGTAAATGTGCTTATGAAGATTTATCATTGGCTTCGTCGCAAATTACGGTCCATTCCTGATCTCAACATAATTTGCATCACTCAACAAGAATTATAAATTATGATTTTGGATGCTGTACCTATAGGAACTCTCTTTGCTCTCCCACATTAAGAAAGTGTTTGACATGTGTTAAGATAATATATATTATTTTAATATATTATTTTATTTTGGTCATAATCATTTTATTTGAATTATATTATTCCTCTACTAAATCATTTCAAATTTAATTCATATTTTATGTTTTTTTTATAAAAAGTCAAAAATTATATTTATTTAAATAATTCCAAATATTCCCAAATTAAACCAACTTAACTCATATTCAAATAATATATAAATAATCAAATAATATATAAATAATAGGAAAAATTACCAGTAAATCCTATATGATAGAAAGGTGAACCATTTAGTCCTATGAATTTTCTTATGCACCATTTAGTCCCACTATTTACATCAGCAACATCAACAACATTATTAACATTCATCAAACATCAAACACCAAACATCAAACACAACCATTAAATATTATGATTATTCATCAAACATCAAACATTATTCATCAAACGTAAAAAATCATCATCAAAATAACGTCAAACATCACGACATCATCATCAAAACAACATCAAAATAAAAATTAAACAATTTTTTAAATAACGATTAAATATCAAAATAACAATTAAAATAACATCAAACATCAAAATAACGATTAAATAATTTTTTCTGATCAAACATCATATCATAAAAAATTTTTTTTTGATCAAACATCATCATAACAATTTTTTTATCACACATCATCATAATTTATTAACTCTAAACACACAAACCCAGATGATTCGCAAACCAAAAATCCACTATTCAAACATCATCTCAAACCCGATGATTCAAATCAAAAATCACTATTCAAACATCATCTCAAACCCGATGATTCGCAAAACCAAAATTCACTATTCACAAACCGGATGATTCGCAAACATCATCTCATCAATTCACTATTCAATTCTCAAATCGATTCACCAAAAATCCATGTATGATTCGCAACTTGAATGTTTCCAATTTATTGATTCACGATTGTGTACATATAGGTATATGTTTTTATATATATACATATGTATATATCGATTGGTTCTTGTGTTTTTTCCTTGATTCTTGATCTAACGCGGTAAAGGCAAGGCGAAGATGATGGCTTGACCTACGAACATGAAAGGTTGTAATTTCAATTTTAAACCCTAAATTTCAATCTTGATTTGGGTTTTCGGTTTTAAGGTTCAAATTTTAATCCTATATTTCAATCTTGATTAGGGTTTTCGCTTTTTTAATTGTTACATGAAATGTTCAAATTTTAATCCTAAATTATTGACGGCTTTTCTATTGTTTGATGTTGAATAGAATAATGTTTGATGTTGGATAATGTTTGATTTTGATGATGATGTTTAATGTTTAATGTTTAATATTGATAATGATGTTTAATGTTTTATGATGATGTATAATGTTTAATGTTGAAGAATAATGTTTTATGTCGATGTTTGATGTTGATGATGAATTATGTTTGATGATTTTTTTAAGTGATGTTGGTGATGTAGTTGACATGTTTTATGGTGTTTTTATGATGTTGTTGAATTTTGATAATGTTTTTTTAGTGATGTAGTTGATGTTTTGATGATGATGTTTGATGTTGTTTGATGATGATGTTGTGGTGTTTGATTTGTTTTGATGATGATGTTTGATGTTTTTATAATGATGTTGTGTTGTTTGATGTTGATGATGTTTGATGTTTAATGATCATTAACATTGGAATAGGACCTAATGGTTCATAAGAAAATTCATAGGACCAAATGGACTACAAGATACAATTTTGGGATTTATTGGTGCATCCCCCTAAATAATAATTATATTAAAAAATATATACATATAATGATATAAAAACTATGCATTCAATAAAAATAAAAATAAAAAAGTTACTAAAAAATTTAGTTTTATGAGAATTCTTATTATATATATGAAAAATGCTTCGGACCTCCAGTGAGGTGGCGCTTCATGATTGGATAAAAAAAAAAACTGTTTTATTTATTTATTATTTTTTTTTGGAGTTTCAGCCAGTGAAGGTGCGACACCTCACTGAGAGTCTGCAGCAAGGTTGTATATATATAACAATTTATTAAATATAATGATTCATACACATACACGTGTCTTCCATTGTTTCAATATATTTAAAACATAAAATAAATAACATCTCTCAATAAAATAGTTATCTAAAATAAAATCCTTTTTTTTAACAAAAACCTATTCTGATGTCGGTTCATTCGCAGAGCAACATCAGAAATTATTCAGAGCAAAACCCTAATTTGAGTTAGCTGAAGTGACAGAGACCGAGAGAGAGAGAGAGAGATTATCAGTGATCGAAACAAAGATAGAGAGAGAAACTAGTGAGAGAGAGAGAGAGAGAGAGATGCAGGAAGAGAAGACGAAGAAGATAGGTCTGAGCAGCGAAGCCATGGAAGACATAGCAGAGAGGCTCTCAAAGCTCGAAAACCTCTACTTCCCTCGCGCCCTCCAACCCTCTTCCTCCTCTCCCTCCCAACGCAAATCCCTCCTCGGAGACCTTCTCTCCCGTGACCTCGCCGTCTTCTTAGGTACTCTTCTCTCTCTCTCTCTCTCTCTATGCATACACAAGAACACGTTATTTTATAATCTACTTTCTCACAACGTAATTTTGTTGAATGATTTGTGGATTCAGAACGATACGGAACGCAATTGACGTTTGAGGAGCTTAAAGAATTCGAATTTATGAAAGACGATTATGAAATCAATTGGCATTTAAATAATCTGCGGAGCTTAATTAGCCCAACGACGAAGGAATTGAGGTCCAGGTCTAAGAAGATCAAGAACCGGAGGAGGGCGTACTTGGACAGGTTGATTTGTGATGGGAAGTACTTTTCGGAGGATGCCATGAGGGAGAGAGAACCCTACTTGCACCATGAGTATGTGGGGAAGTTTCAGGACCCAAGCGGGAGGAGAATGGCGAGGCCAGGAGAGCGGTGGTCGGAGACACTGATGAGGCGGTCGGAGGAGGCTATTTTGGTGGAGAAGATTAGAGGGGAGCAGCAGAGATTGGGCGTGGCTCAGAGGGATTGGGTTGGGAATGAGAGAGAACAACAAGAGGAGGAGGAGGAGGAGGAGGAGGAGGAGGAAGAGGAAGATGAAGATGAAGATGAAGATGAAGAAAGAAAAGAAGCAGAAGTTGCAGAGAGCCTTGTTGCTAATGGGACTTCACATCCTTTGGAGGTAATTTTTTGGGGTGAACTATTTCTTCATGCATTGATTATTATTTATCCTTACTTAGTATGTAGATTTGTTGCTTCTTGTTTAGTTGTGGATTGTGATTGTTTGTGCTGACTATGACCCTTTACTTGCTTCGTTAATTTAGGTTTTGTAGTGCAACTTGCTTTCAACCTGAAGGCTGGTCCTTTTCAATTTTTTTGTTACTATCAAAACAAGAAGCTTTTTATGTTGCTTTACTACTTGAGTTCAGCATGAATAACCTACGATGCAGTTATTGTGAATGGAGTCTTGCTTCTCTTAAGAAACTTTCTTACAATGTGAAGATGCAATTGGTAGTTGTTTGCATTGATTTAAATTGTGAAATTCTAACTAGATCACCAGTAGTTGCTATTGTTAATTGATCAAGATTTAATAGAGGCATGTGTTGCTTCAAGTAGCTGAGGAATAGGCTCTTTGAGGCATTGTAGGCTGTGTTATGAAATTCACCATATCAGATCCTTGTTGAAAACTTCCTGCATTCATTGACCCATCTATTAATAGCAAGAAATGAAATGTAGGATGTCACTTCATGGAATTTTTATTGAGTCAATCATTGTAGAAGATGCCTCACTTGTTTGAGGTTCTTGTTTTATCATATTCACAGGACTCATATTGCATCGGCTAATTTGTTGTTTTTATGGTCTACCATTTTCGATCCTCAAGTGGTTGATGGATTTTTGCTAAATTTCATAACAAAGTTAGTTCCTAACAAATATCTTTATTTTTTTTTAGACTTTTGTTGTTCTTCTATTGTTCCTTCATAGACTATATCTAATAATGCCACCATTCACATTCCTTCGTAGACATTAGCTTATCATGCTCATCTGGCTGCAAGCGGGTAATTATTCAAGACTCCGTCCGATTCTCGATTCTCGATTCTATACTTCAGATCTCTATGTTGTGTTTCGTTGGAGATTTGTGAGAAATTTGACAAGAAAAATTGAAAAGATAAATGAAATGTAAATAAAATATACATAAATTTCATTTAATTTCACATTTTTTTTTTTCTTTTCAAAGTTCTCTCCAAATTTCCTAACCAAATATAGCCTTACAGTGAACAGTTAAAGGGATGTGCAGATAGGGTGGAAATTTATTGAAATTAGACTTGGGAGGCTTATTGTGAGTTGATGAATTTATGATTTAATTTGAATGAAATTATGATTTTAAAGCTGTAATAATTCTGAAACTTTATTGCATTGCTGTTTGAAGGCTGATTTTTTTTGCCCGCCCTTTTATTTATTTATTTATGGGATGCATTATAAAATGTTGCATACACGTGTTTAGAATCAATATTTGACCCTAATTACGCAAAATAATTCTAGGTTACAGTATAAAAAAAATAATTTCTAGGTTAATGACACTTTCTGTTTTTTGATTGTAGGCTATTGGCACTATTTCTCTATAGTTCAAAGTTGCATTTCGTAATTTATAAAATCGAAAGTTGTATATTATAACACATATTCAAACTCTATATGAACTCAAAAATTTCAAACCAAATTTAGGTGACCTTGGTAAAGATTTGAGATGTTTAACCCAAACTTATGTTAAACTCACCTGAATTATATCCTTAACAAAAACACGAAACACTGTTAATTAGATTTGGATTTGAGAAATTTAACCCAAACTTGGTTAAGCTCATCCCAATTATATCCTGAATTGTTTAGCGAGAAATATTGTTAATTGAATATTCCAAACAATTTTATTTATTTAAAAAATATCATCCAATCAGATAGAGACTCCACACAGCCACTTGTCCAGACATGCCACGATAAAATCCAAGGAAACGCACACAACAAGATCCCCCCTAACTAGTATTTCGTCCCCGCCGGTACCGTGAGCCCACCCCTCTCTCTCTCTCTCTCTCTCTCCCCTTTATATTTTCTTTCCAACCAAACACCAAACGACGAAATCTAGAGAGAAGGAGAGCATGGGCTAGCTCTTTCCTCCCCTCACCCAACCCCACCCCACCCCCACCCAAAACCCTAACTTCTCTCTCTCTCTCCTTACCCCTACCAAAACCCCCTTAGCATATACATCACACTTGTTGGCTTAAAACCCTCAATTTTTTTGGTTGTATCTGTATATTTGCATCGTCTGAAATCGAGGGTTCTTTTTTGGGGGACTATGTTTTGGGGACGACGACATTGATTTCTCTTTAGACAAGAATGTATAGAGAAAGAGGAGGTGGGGGATCGAGGTCGGAGATGGGTTCCGTTGATCGGAAGCGAATCAACGATGCCCTCGACAAGCACTTGGAGCGATCCTCCCCCTCCACTTCCAGGTCTTTCAACGCCAAGGATAAGGATCGCTTGTCGGCTCAGTCCATTTTGACCGCCGCCAAGCCCACACCTGATCACAGGGACTCTCGCTCTGCCTCTTTGCCTGAAAACAAAGGTTCAGATGGTGATTCTCTCTCTCTCTCTCTCTATATATATATATATATATATCTGGGTCTAGATTTCTCTTTGATTAGCTTTTCTCATTTGCATTGAAGCTCAATTATATAATGGCGTTGAAAAGATAATATCTTTTTGGAAACTACAAGTAGTGCTATATCCTAGTCCTTGAATTGTGTTGTTTGTAGATATTGCTATTTTGAGGTTTCTTTGGAATTAATTAATATGAAACCTAAAGTATATTGGAAGTGTATACAAACTTGAATGTATACATGTCCATGCCTTAAAGTTGTGGTATTGATTATTATCTTGGGGAAAGATGAAAGTTGTTACATGGTGGAGTCATATGTCAGCTTTTGTTGTGAAATATATTGCATTATTAACTTCACCTTTGTTCTTGATCTGACTTGCCAGCCTCAAGTCAATTGATTCTCTTTACACTTATCTTTTCTTAACTTTGTTCCTAGAAATATCATGCTGCATGTTATGGTTTCTTGATTCAAGATAGTGGAATAATTAGGTGCTAAAGCTTAGCTTACTCAATATAGCTATATATTGAACTGATTGTAACCTGCAGTTATAATAAATTTGAGTACAAAGAAATTCCCAAGTAAACCCAATTTGGCTCTTTTTTAACATATGCATATGCATTCAATTTGTTAATTGACCTGTTAAATATGCACTAAAAAGTCTAGGCATTAATTGACCATAGTTAATTTTCTAAGAGAACAAAAATATGGATGACCTTATTGTGGAATGGAAGCAAACCCAACCTTAAATGGTGACCTTGAAAATTTTAGGATTAAGTGGTGTAGCTATTTAGAGTGACTCATTATCCAGATCATATTTTGAGACTTTTGAGCAAAGAAGAGGACAGCTGCTTATCCACCAGTGACTAGTGTGCTGACTTTTCCTGGAAAGAGCTAGTGCTTTACCAATTTGCACTTTTTAACATATCTTTCAATAGAAAAACTATTGTTCCAGAAAATAATTTTAGCTATCTTGGAAAAGATCTAGAAAGGAGGCATAGAACATCAATTAGTTAAACTAATATGGTGTAATTTTGCAATTTTGGCTGTTGAATGATTAATTTGAACATAATGAAACTTAAGAAGTGAATGTTTAATGCATTTTAGTAATTCTCTTAAATACCTTATTGTGAATTTAAATTTTCTACCTCATTAAGTGCTTTAATACATTCCAAGATTGAATTTGATACAAGTCTACCTAGTCATACCATGTTTATAAGTACATCGTACTTCATGTTCCTCTATCTATTTTGCATATTGAGATAATCTCTGGTAACAATTGATTGATAACATTAGGAATAGAATGACAAAATTAGCAAAGGTTTCTTGCCAAGTTGCCATTACCCAAAAAAAAAGGAGAGAAAAAGAGAGGTTAATTGGTTATATTTGCATATTAAGAAGGTACAAAGATCTTGCATTCAAATTTGAATGGAACCTAGCAGCTCTAATTGATTAAAATAATGGGAGGAAGGAAGGGACATGGAGGTGGGAGGAGTTGTCAACTACAAGTCTCTTAAGAAGTGAACTTCATCTTACATTAATCGCTTATGTCCATTTAGGCTCTTTGAACATATCAACGTGACTTCATCTTACATTAATTGGTTATGTCCATTTAGGCTCTTTGAACATATCAACATGACTTGCTATTTATATGTGTGTGTTTGCACATGCAAGAAAGGGAGTTATTGATTTGATTTGCAGAACTCTAAGCACTAGATGTTAGGATAAGAAAGAGAAACATGAATGTTGCCACTTGAAAGAAAATGGCAACTTGTAAATCAATAATGGTGGCCCAGCCTCTATGATGGTGCCGTGTAGGTCACCCCAGTGATGGAATTCTTATGTGAAGAGATTTGTGGTTTGGATTAGGACCACTCATTCCAACTATTTCATCTTTTTAGTTTAGGTGCCTATTTTATCTGTTTGATTTATAAGGGACACCCAGATTTATGTGAAAAACCTCCTATGTAGAGTAGAAAAACCGCGGTGCAAATATAATCTCCACTATATCAAAAGAATGGGTTCACAGTATTTCTCCCCTCAACGCACTAGTGGCAAAACTCTCCAAATAATAGGTAAACTCAAACTCTCTCAAAAAGGAGGTACACGACACGTTTTCTGCCCAAATTTTGAGGAATACAGCAAAAGGAGATATCTCTCACCTGTCACTCCACTCACCTCTTGCTCTACTTGAGGAAAAAAAACTTCAATACAATGGTGATACCATGTCATTGGTATCACCATCCAATCATTTCTTATTTAATACCCTCCATGTATATGTGGTAAGACAATTATTGGGCTGACCCTCCACATCATGTAACTTTATTGTTTGTTGGTCATACCATGTCATTGGTGTCACCATTACACTGAATTTTTACTCCTGCCTTAGAAGCTCCCTCGAATAGGGTAGTTTATAGTTGAGATTGAGTCCTAGGAAAACCAAATCCCATCTGTCTGACCACATTTTACTGTGCTATTTTTCTAGATAAGGATCTGTGGTAGAAAATCAGCAAATATGTTTGCTGCTGTATTTATTTCTACCCACCGAAAAAATTCATGCTTCACAACCTCCTTTTCAATTGCTTGAACTTGCTCTTTCTTCAATTGTGAAAGAGCATTTACTATCTTTGAGATTTTGCATCAACATCTTCATTAATGATATTTGGTGAGGTGGACCCTAACACATTCCTTGAAACCAAAGAATTTCTCTTTTAAGTCTAGCTCTAGAAATATGAACCACACAACCTTAATTTGTTTCTTGACCAAGCAAACCAATAAAATCCTGTAAAGGATTCGCACAAAAGTATGCTATGGAAATAGGAGGCAACAAAAAACAAAAAGAACAATAAAAACACCCACAAAACCATTCACAACATATGAAGAAAGTTATACATTTCTTCCACAATGAAACTACAAGGCACGGAAAAGGGAAAAGATTTGAAGAAAAATTACAAAGATATTGTGTTTGCACCTATCACTCCAAACATCAAGTAATTCACTTTTGCATAATTCATAAACCTGCCTCTGTTGTCTACACCCTATTGTCCACAAACTAAAAACAAAAAATTGCACTGCCACCATCAAACATCAATACAAATGCCGCCATCAAACATCAATACAAACAGATTCACATTTAGACTTTTAGATTCCGTTTGGACATACAGGTTTTAAATGAAGAGATTTGAGGTTAAACTTTACAATAATATAAGAGGGTTGGCTATTATAAATAGATTGAGAAATTAAAGGAAAAGAGAGAGTGAAGTTTAAATATTTTATTAGATCTTTGTACAACTCTAATCTTTAGTGTGAAGGATTTCAAATCATAACTTTTAAATTGTCATTTCAAATCCATCGTAGTAAAGCTCTCAGATGACCATATCCAAATTTGAGATATTCTCTTCAAATGAGTTATGATTATTGCCAAATTCCTTCTATTTCAAATCCATAAATCCAAATGCAGCTTTAAGGTTTACACTTGTATATTCAAACAACAAGAGAAGAAAAGACGACCATTCTTCCTTTACTTCTCACAAGTTTTCAAACAGTGCCTAAAGTTCCCATTTGAAGACTAACCAATCACAGCCTAAATTTTTTATCTTTAGTACAAAAACATTCCAAGTCCAAATTCGCTTTTTCCACAGTTCCCCTCAGCCTCAGGCATTATAAAATGATTTCCAATCAAAAGAAACATGAAAACAACATGGCATTGACCATCACCAAACCTCATGGCAGCAATGCTCAATTCAAATACAACTACCAAAACTTCAAATTGGAAGTAGAAAAAAAAAACACAAATCTGACACAGACCAGGACAGCCCATTTCAACAAATTAATAGCGCAGCACATACGTACATACAGATATGTTTGGCATATGCTGATAATTTTATACCTCAACAAATTGTTTGACTAGAAAATTACCTTCTTCCCTCTTTCTATGTATTTGACTGCTAGAAGCTCCTTTGTCTTCTTATCCCTCACCAATCTTGCCACTCCAAAATTCCCAGAACCAAGTTCTTTCAATGGCTCATATTTTTCCTCCATCCCAACACACCCCCAACTCAAAAACCAACAAAATCCAAACCAAAAACCTCAATACCCACCAAAGAAAACCAAAAACTCAGATGAAAAACCACAAAATTCACAGAAAGAAAGAGAGAGAGACAGAGAGAGATTGTTTCAAAAATGTAAGACCCACCCAACCAAACCACATAAAAAAAAACCCAAAAGATTCTGCTATTATAAGCCTTCCTTTGGCATGCCAAAAATCTCATTTTTTTATTTTTATTTTTTCCGGTTATTTTAGGAATAAAAATATAAAATAAGTTAAGAAATTTATAAGATAAAATGTTATATTTAAATCTTGATTATTATTATTTTTTTATAAAAATTATAAAAAAATATTTTAAACAAAATTTTATAACAATTTAATTAAAAAATCAAAAATCAACTCCTAACTCAAACGAAGCCGGTCTAAATCAAAATAATTTTAAAAAATCAGAGTGAACTGTACATGATACATAGACATAGACGTGTATTAAAGGACACGTGTGTAGGAAAGGGTGGCTTCAAAGGGTCGGCCATTGGAGGCTGTGATGCTGACAATCTCTGACACTGGTTGTCAAGAAGTTGTTGATTGATTCTTGGCATCGTGACGTGGTGCTCCATTCAATATTTTGAAATTGATCGGTGAATCAATCGAAAAAATAATCAGATAAATGGATTATTAATTTAACTGTAAGCGAATAGGAGTTTAGGATTATTTGGAGTGACCTAAATAAATGTATTTTTTATTTTTTTATGAAAAGATGTGTAAAAAAGTAGAGAGGTGATGTGATAGAAAAAATATAAAAAGATAGATTATTTGAAGTATGCCAAACTTAGCCTTAATCGTGATATTATAATTATTTTATAAATATATTAAAATTTATAAGTATAAAAAATATAAATATTAAAATTATAAAATTAATAAATAATAAACATTTAAAAAAAATATTTCTTAAAATTTATTTTACATTTTTTATAGGTTGATTTTTACTAAAAGATAATATTAAATATATAATATATATATTGCTTACATTATCAACAATTGTGTTGATAGTTTAATGGTTTGAGTGCTTACTTTTATGCACTTAATTCCATGTTTAAGTCCTCT
Source organism: Camellia lanceoleosa (assembly GCA_025200525.1). Classification (NCBI taxonomy): domain Eukaryota; kingdom Viridiplantae; phylum Streptophyta; class Magnoliopsida; order Ericales; family Theaceae; genus Camellia; species Camellia lanceoleosa. Next base: position 99,976,968 of record CM045771.1, read on the forward strand.
TCACGACATATTTTTGGAAGAAATTTTAATTCTTAAAACTTGACCTATTCTTATATTGACCCGTGATCGATTCATCGATTATTCTGATTGAACTAGCTATTCTTTTGATTTTCAAATTCTAAGCTAATTTTTAACGTAGTTTAGGTTTGAAAAGTCATTCAGATCAGAATTAAGTCTCGTCACCAGTTTGACCGGTCTAATTTGGATTCAAAAACCAATTTGACCGATCTTATTTGGATTTGAAAACATTAGCTCCACTAATACGCTAATGAAAAGAATAAAATTTACGATTTTATATATTAACTGATTGAAAATACAAAAAATATGAGAATTTGTAATTGATCGGACATGGTGCCTAGATCAATCAATAATTTTCTTGTTGTGGGGTTGTGGTGCGTAGGTTTAAGCGTGAATTCAAAGACATGGCGCACGATAAGTCACTGTTGTTGTGTCTGCTGTGTTTGAATTGTAACAGTATGGGCCTTCTGTGGGCCCCCAAGTCAATGAATTGGGTTTTTTGTTGTGTAGGTGCCAATAGTGGGCCTGGGTTCTGAATATTACCCAACAAATCTTACCCGACCTCAGAGGTTTATCCTTGTTTATCACTTTTGTCTTATATTTTAAAGTGGTCCAAGCTCTTACAATCGCATGAAGTCAGTGTACGCGCCCTAGGGGATCAATGATATAGGCTTAAGATAATGTTACATTCACACAATTTATTTCCTCAAAATTTTTCAAATGTGACGAAAAGATGTATGTAAGAAATGTTTTAAAAAAATATTAGAGTTGTATTTTGTCACAAAAGAATTTGAGAAAAGAAATTATGTGAATAAATAATTTTTTAACTTACAAATTGTAAAAATTAATAAACTTATATACTTATAGATGTATTTTGAGTTTGTGAGTTGTTAAATTATGATTTGAAAAGAAAAAATTTATTTGTTTATGAGATTTGAAAAAAGTTTGAAATTTTTGACATGAAAAAAGTTATTTGATTATAAGTTTTGAAAATAGTTTTTAAAATTTAATTCAAAAACTTATAACTCATAACCAAATACACAACTCAAAACTTTATTGAAATATTTATTCAAAACTCATAACCAAACTCTTTTTGAAATTTAATTCAAAAAAAATAATTATTGAAAAAAATTAAAAAATTAGAAAATATTTTTATTTAAAATATTTAAAATATATATTATTTTTTGTTTTAAAAAAATACTCAACTAGTGCTTTAAAATCACTTTTGATTGTATATTTAGTTGATTTTTTTTTTAAATTGTTTTGTTTAAAAACAGTCTAAAAAAAGTTATATTTAAAAAATATCAAAAATATATATATATATAATTTTTGTTTTCAAATAACGGGTTGCAATTGTAAAAAAAAAATACTATTCCAGTCAACCGGCGTACGACCGGGTAGACCCAATTTGCAAATTCAAAATTTTAAAAATTTATTCTATCAAACATGTATTGGAATGTATAATCAAATGTGACATTGGAATCAAATTTTTAAAACGAAAATCAAACATAGCATTCAAATATAAGGATAGAATTAGGATAAATTACAAATACACTCCCTGAGATTTGATTAAAATATGAATCGCCTTCTGTGGTTTTGAAAATTACATTCCACTCCTTGAGATTTCTAATTTCATAACAAAATAGCCTCTTTTGTTAATAAATCATCAAGTTAATTAACAATTTTTAATGATGTTAAAAATATGTTTCAATTAATAATTTAAGTAATTTTATTATTGTATAGGAGAGTAATTATGAATTTCATTTTCTTAATTAATTATGTTAAATAAAAATTTTTAATAAGGGGGTATTTGTAATTTTTCAAACTACAGAAAGTAATCTATATTTTAAATAAATCTCAAAAGATATATTTATAATTTACTTGTAGAATTATGATTTGAAACTTAAACCACACAGAGCCCGATTGTCATTCTTGAATATATATATATATATATATTTTGGCATAAATTTATCTAAACAATAAAATACACTAGTGGCACTGGCATGTGTATAAATGTATTTAGAAATTGATACATGTTCTGTTTTTTCTATCTATGTAAAGATTGATGAGTTTTTTTTATCCATCTAAATCTCAGTCATGCGTAAAAGTATCTATATTTAGCTCCATTACAATTAATAGATGAAACGCAAATCAGGCCTTTTACAATTTTATAAAAATAATAAAAAGTTGACTTTACATTCTATATATACACACATACATAGGTATCTGAGATGTGTGAAAAATAATTTTTTTTCTTAAAAAAAAAGAGGCAAAAAGCAATTTAAAAGAAATAAACCCAAGCCCTTAAAGAACACAAATAAATAGCTTCAACCGTTGTTCTCATAGAAACAATAGCGCAGTATATATTAACAAAATAAGTCTTTAGGCTTTGGACCTAAATGGGGAGCTCTTCGTTTTGATTGAAGCTTAGGACTTGTTTGGAAATAAATTATTTTAGTAATTTTTTAATTTTTTTGTTAAAATATAAATTAAAAAAAATTAGTATGTTTGTAATAATTTTTTAATTTTTTACGAAAAAATATGTAAAAAGTAAATAGAAAATAAAACTTTTAACTTTTTTTTTTTATTATAGGTTATAGGCTTTTTTGATTTTTTTTTAATACCTTTTTAATTTTTAAATTAAAACAAACACATGTCAAACGAGACTTTAATAAGAATTGTTGGTTCATTTTAATATCTTTTATTTATTTATTGATATATCTTGTTCATGAATGGAGTTTCATTACTTTGGTAACCTCTTATCTTGTTCATGAATGGAGTTTCATTACTTTGGTAACATTTATCTTGTTCATGACACTACTAGAAAAATGACTTTTTGTGACTATTTTTTTGCGACTGCTTGTTTGAAAAAAAAAAAAAAATCTCTAATTTATATTTAACATTTCTTTCTCCTATTTTCTTTTATTTATTTGCTCCATTTCCTTAATTTTGCCCTAGCTTGGCTCGCTCAACCTCTCTCTCTCTTGCTCTCACTCACCGGTATAAATCTCTCTATCCCTCTTGATCTCAATCGGTTGATCTCTCTATCTCGATCTCTCAATCTCTCTCCCTCTCTCGATTTCTCAATCTCTCTCACTCTCTCTCTCTCGCTCTCTTTGTATCTGCGTATATATTATCTACTTTCTCTCTCTGCAATTTGCGCGATTCGTCGTAGAGAAACCCTAACTTTGCCATGGAAAAGTTCTCTTGGAGCAGTCAAATGTAACAGAGTAAGCTCACCTCTCATGCGTTTGAACTGTTGCTATTTGATTGAATCGCTTTGATTTAATTCAATTCTTCTCTTATTTATTTGTATTTCAAATACATGTGTACAGATTTTGGAGTGATTTGGTACGTATTATATGTGATTGAGTGGAAGTTTGTGATGATATGTTGGACTAGTTTCTGGATTTGTTGGCTCTTTTTTGATATTTGTTGCTTCAATCTCTCTATTAATTTGTTTGCTTGCTTAGAAATTGAAGGGACAAAATAGAAAATGTGATTTTGAATATTTATATTTGGTTGCTTCAATCTCTCTATACTTGTCTAGCTTTCTCATATTCTATCTATGATTTTGAATCATTTATGATCTCTCTGTGCATCCTTAGGTTTGCGGACTTTGAATTCAAGTTCTAAGTTCCGCGGTAAACATTCAATCGAAATTCAAGCTGAAACAGTGAAACCCTAGCATCTTTTGCACACTCAACAAGCCAAACTAGTGTTGCCACCATTTCTTCTGTAAGGTAAACTTTACTGCTAAAGTTCAATTTATGTTCATAATTGTGTATAGATAATGAAATATTAAATTCTAGGTTAGCTGTTTGGTGCTTTGGATAGATGATTGATAATAAGGGATTTATGCTACTTGAGACTTGATTTGTTAAAATTCATACATAAAACTTTACAAGAATGATGTGGCAATGCTCGGAGAAGAAATTTAGATTTAGTACTATTGGAATTGATTGTATAATTCTACATAACTTTCAATAGATCTCTTTCTGCCCAATGGCAGTGCTTACTTCAGCTGCTTATCCCTAAAAACCTTGTGCGTCTATTATGGTTGATCTTTTTGCTTGATTCTTTGGCAACTGTACTGTAGTTGGAGCTTACATAGCATGGAGTGATTGCTTGAAATTCGAGTTTTGGATCTGATATGTACTCTTAACTTGCAGTGACTAAAGACTTTTCCTGCCCATTCTGCTTGGTAAAATATACAAGCTTTAAGTTAAATAGATGTTGATTTCTATTCTTACTCCCCCCTGTTTGGATTGAACTGAACAAAGAATATATAGATTTATGGGTTCATTCTAACAAATATATCAACTTCTGTACAAGGTCTGCAATATCACTTGCCCTCATCCCATGATCTATTCAACTTTGAGTTTTGGGTTGGTAAACTTTAGTAATCTATGATAGCATTCAATCATTTAGTTCTTTCAAACCATAACTATTGACAGCATTGATATTCTCTAGGTCACTGAAGATTATCAGGTTGTAAATGTTTCTGTAAAAACAAATATATGGAGACCTAAGGTCAGATGTTATTTCTTTAATGAAAAGTGTCTATTGGAGATTGGTTTAGTATTTAATCAATTGTTGACATCTGCATAAATGTTTGAGTGCATACAACTATAGATGTGCATATATTTTACATATAAGGGAGCATGTTCTGGCCAGAGGTGCATACTTTTCTTGATGAGAAAAGGTTAGTAAGGTGCAAATCTGCAATTGCATCATCTGCGGTACTTCCTGGTGAAGTCTCTCTTTGGGAAGTTTCAATTAATTTTTCAGTACATTAGCTTCCAGATATACTATCAAAGGATTTTAGATGTAGGTGGCTGGTCTAAATTCCTCTACATGGTCATCTTGCTGCTGACTTTGGTGATAAAAGCTTTTTCATCTTTTTTTTTATAGCTTAACTGAATGCATGTCCACTACTCCATCTTTATTTGTTGACAGATGCATTGTGGCCAAAATCAGGCAAATGTTTTATTATGATGTGAGCTTGAAAGGAATTTACTATGTTTATTGATTTTTTTTTTCCCATTATGTTCTGCTCATATTGTTGCAGATGGTGTTGATCCTAAGCAACAAACATTTTTCTTTTGGTAAGTTATCTATAAATATAAAATTTTGTTGTTTGACTATTGAATTGATAAATTGCTTCTGCTTATTTATTTATTTTTTAATTGCTTTTGTTAGTTTGAGTGCCAATGACCTTAAATGAAAGAACATAATTTGTATATAGTTCAAAGCCACTGAGATGCAAAAAACTAAAAAACTTAGTTCAAAATGTAAAGCATGTGCATCCACTCGTCTAGGATTCTGACTTTCCTGCAGCATTGAATGTGCTTCTGGACAAAACTGATGGTACATGAGTTTTTCTTATGGTTATATCTTTAATTTTATTGACTAGCAAGCCTTCGAAAGTTGTATTAGGAAATTGGTGTATGGATTCTTATGTATGTCTTATGTGAATCAATTGTTTTCAAATAATAATCTTTCATGGACTTGCCTTTGGGGCTGAAATGACAAATAAGCTATTCGTTTGCTGTAAATGTGGACACTAAGTAGTTGTGATGCATGATTTTCATTCATCTTCGCCAAGAGTTCCTAGGTGTATCCATTCAACTAGATTTTGCTGCACTTCATAATCATGGTATAAAAGGGGGGTTCATCTAGTAAGAAATACCTGTGATGCTTATATCATATCCTCAAAAGTTATGTTACATGGACTCTTTTAAATTTGGGAAGTATTGCATCGGACACTTGGAACTTGAGTAAAGGAATGAGATATGCATCCATTAAATGTGCCTAAGTGGCCAAGTTTACTTGTAACAAGTTATAAGACTCCCATTATATTTACAAAATACCATATGTTAATTATGTTTATTTTTCAAATATTTTAGTTTATTCATTAGTCTGATTGGATTGGGTGACCATTTTCTTGTCTATTTATTTGTGCAAATTACGAATTGGCATCTATATTTTTATAATTTACTCCAAGCAAAAGAATTTAGAGAATGACCTCTTTTTTTTATTTTGACAATTTCTTTTGAAATAGTTTTATTTGATTATTTCAAGTTAAACTAACACATTAAAGTGCATTAAATTTTCAAGTCAAGTTTGATTTATGTTTTTGTAGGTTTTTTGAAGGAGTAGTTGATATGATTGAGCGGGTGATGTTGGGAGCCAAACCAAGATTATATTGCTCTTTTTTTTTTTTTTTCTTTTTTTTTTTGAAGAGTCGAATCTTTTAGTACGATGTGTTTTAAGGATGATTGATGGATATTTGTTTTGCATGTATGAAAGTTTATATTTTGTTTGCACACATATATATATGTGAATATAGGTTAATATTTCTATTATAAATTTAATTAATTTGTTAATTTTGTTATTTTCATTAAAAAAAATTGTTAGATGCTTGCAATTGATTTTTTTTTTTTTTTTTTTTTTTTTGTAGCAATAGTATATATGATTGTTATAATAAACAATTATTTGCGACGGTAAAAAAAAAGTCGCTAAAAGTGTGTTTTTTTGCAACCGCAAAATAGCTGTCGCAAAAAGTAGTTTTGGCAGTCACAAATAACTTGCGACTGTTGCTTTGCCGTCGCAAAAAGTATTTGTCACCCCCACATTTGTGTCCCCCATTTGCGGTCGCATGGGCCGTTGCAAAAGGTGTTTTGTGACTGTATTTTTCTTATTTGCGACGGCTTGTGACGGTCGCAAAAAGTACTTTTTCTAGTAGTGTGAAGGGAGAGTAATTAGAATTCATGAACTTAGTAGTGAGTTAGTTTTTGGAGTTACTCCATTTACTCTAGTTAATGATCATCTTTATTTTTGGTGTAACTTGTAAGGTCCTAGTGGTCTATAAATAGTCTCTTTCATCTACTCTTTCTATACCAACTATTTTCTATATAAGAGAGATTACTGGCAAAGAATGATATTTTTCTTAGTGGAGCTTTAGGTTCACTATCTTGTGCAGAGTTGGCCTGAACCATATGGCAAGTGGTCGGGCTGTTGTATCCTAGAGGGGACAAGTCATAATTTTGTGACTGCTGCATCAGTATTTGGATTCTTTCTACCGCAATGGGCTTGATCTCCTTAAAGAAAATGAGATATCCGTGCCCCAGTCTGATCTATTTGTATCTCATTTTCTTTGCATCATTTATCAATAAAATATAATTTTTTTCTGGTATTTTCACCAAAAAGAATAATTTTATTTCTAAGACATAGTTTAAGGGTTGTATCTAAGGGTCTACCCCATTTCTCTGTAATTATTCTTCAACTTTTTAAAACTTTAATAGTTCAACTTTGTTGAAGCAAGTATTGTGGAATTTAGGCTAGTGTTTAATTTTTGTTTAATTGGTTCCATGCTTAGAAAAAATGACAGTTGCATTAGATAATTGATAGTTTGTTTAAAAATCTTATTAAACTCCATATGAATATAAATCTTGAGAATATTAAATATATGTTACAATTTATGTATATAGATCGAGTGGAATTAATGACAAAACATGATTAGTGTAAACAAGATTTTATGTGGTTGTATTAATTATGGTTAGGTTTTATAACATAGAACATGATACACAAATAATTTTTATTATTATTATTAGTTTTTACTATGATAGATGTCATGAAATTATAAAATTTTAGTACTTGAAATTTGACCCATTACAATACTTATAATCATCACATCAATTAGTTATTATATGACCATATTGTTTCCCTCTCATTAGGTAATCATAACTTTAGTTAGGTAAATGTTAATGTGCAAAATAAAATAATTAAGTTTTATCAGTGGTGATAATTTTTTGGAAAATGGCTGGGACCCCACCACTCTCACTGTTTTTTGATTGGTGCAAAATATTTTTTTTTTATTTTTTCTATTTTTAGCCTTCCTCTCACAACTCCTCACGTGGAGGTTGGGGTGCTGGGAGTCTGCCCCAGCTGGGGTTCTCTAGCAAGGTTCTAATTTTTTATCCTCACATCACATGATTTAAATAAGGTATTTATTTTTAATACAGAATAGATTAATTAATTTAGAAAAAGGACATAAGATATGCCATGTAGATATTTTCATGCCTAAAATAAATCTTAACACAACTAATGTATGTTCAAAAATCTAGTTGACTAAAAATCAGGATGACGAATGTTGTACTAATAAAAAATTAGATGATGAATTATTATTGACCCTACTCATTATATAAATTATAAATATCAAAAATTTTTTAAATTATGATATATTATTAATTGGTACACTAATTAATATACTAATTAGTACATATAACATTATTCTAAAAAATTATTTAAGGGAAAGTAAAGTTCACCACTTAGGATTGTGTGTAGATTGATTTTAGTAATTGAAACATACTTGTGCCTTGGCTCTTGTTTGGCATCCAATTAAAAAGGTAGTTTTTTTTTTTTTTTTTTTTAAAAAAAATTCTGATTGATTCGTCTAGGTGGAAAAATCTGAAAAGTAAAAATAAAAATAAACAATTGAAAAAATAAATTATTATATATATATATTTTGTATTTAGTGAACTTTTATTTATTTATTTATTTCTCTTTTTTAGTTTGTCTAGTTGAGTAGATTCAAAAAATCAAAATTCTTTTCAAAAAATCATAAAAAATAATATATATATATATATATATTAAAAAAAAAGAATAAACTACCAATAGGTCCTACTTTTGAGACTTATTACCTATTAAGTCCTATTGATAAATTTATTAAGTGATAAAGATAAATTTATCAGTCTTTTATTTTTATGAATAAATTTATAGTGATAATTTTATCAGTCTCTTTGTTTTTATGAATAAATTTATAGTAATAAATTTATCAATTTCTTATGTTATAGTGTTAAATTTATTAGTTAAGACCTGTAGGTAAATAAATCTAGTTAATAGGACTGATTGGTAAGTACCCCTTAAAAAAATCAATCCTAAACTACCATTGTTTATCTAAACATCTTGTAATTGACATATATTTTTAACTTATCAATAAGTTAGGTAAGCTATTATGGAGTTCATGAGAAAGTTAAAATTTTATTTTTCTTATTTGAAAAAATAGAGAAAAGATCGATTGAAATTGATCTTTGTCAGTCATCACATTATTTAATTTTGTGAGATTTAAAATTTTCACTTGGCATGTCAGGCTTTTTAGTTTTTTAGTTATTTTAGTCACAAAAAGGCAAAATAAACTTTTTAACCCAATAAGATAAAATATCACATCTAACTCATAATTATTTTATTTTTTTCTCATAAAAGTCAAAAAACTCAAAAAACTTATCCCAAAGAGATTTTTTAACCCCAGACTAAAATAGTTAAAAATTTTAAAAATTTAAAAGTTAATTTACATCCCAAACGAACTCAAAATTATTTTAATATTTTAACCACTTGCAAATTTTTAAGGCTTTCAAATCGCCAATAAAATAAAATAAAATAAAAAAATCATTTAAATCACTTATGTTCATATAAAAGTAACAGCATTATTTTCAAAACACGTGTGTTTTGAAAACACCATTTTAACCATTAAAAACTTCAAACAAAAATAAAGACATTCACTTGAACCCTCGTTCAAATTATTTGAATTTATATATATTAGTTGTTTTACTTAGGCCTTGTTTGAGATCTTTGAAAAAAGTCAAAAAGTCAAAAAGTTACTCAAAAAGTTAAAAAGTTAACACTATTCACCAAAAGTCAACAATTACGGCTGCACAACTCCCAATTCAAATTTTTCTCTAAAAACCAATTTTCACAATTTTTTATTACACATTTTTCCATAAAAAGTCAAAAAGTTAACCCAAACATCCATATTTTCAACCTCAATTTTTTAGTCAAAAAAGACAAAAAGTACACTTATTTAGTCTTCCCAAACAAGGCCTTAGTCATCTAGAATGCTGTCGATTGACATATTAATTAATAAAAATAATAAAAATTATAAATAAAAGTGACAATTATGATTCACAAGAATAATTCGATTGTCAGACTTACACAATTCAAATAATTTAGGCATTCACTAAATTTGAACCCTCGTTTAACTTATTTGAATTTATGTATATTAGTTGTTTTATGAAGGGGTTATTTTGGATGATCTAAATGTTAGAATAAATAGTATCAAACTATCGGGAAAATATAATTTAAAAATATGCAAACGATTTTTGGACAAAACCAAAAACTGAAATAAATCAACATAATAACATGATAAAACTTACAGTACATAAAAAGATAAAACCTGATCGAGTTGAGTGTGTGACACTCTTTTCTTAAGTCAGATTCGTCCTCCCACCGGTGCTTAGGATTCAATGGACGTCTATCTCCCAAGATACAACGATCAATGTCTTGCACTAGCAGCACTACTATTGCAAGCCTAGCGAACTTTGCTGTGCATAAACTCTCTTTATAGGAAAATTAAACTGAGGAAATATGAAGAATAAATGCAAAGTGAAGAAGAATGGCAATTTTTCCACCCAAAATGAAGTGAGGGAGATAGAATATAAAGACTTCAATGTGACTTTTCAGAAAGGTTGTGATCCATCAAAAAAACACACCCTTTCATCTCAAAAGATACAACCATTGGAGTAAATTTAAATTCAAATTTTCCAACAATCCCCCACATGAATGAAATTTACGGAAAAGACATGCAACAACATGTAGACAAAGAGAGAGTACATTATGGAAATATCCTGCATCGGGATAGGTAGCTTTTGGCTTTGAACCTTCCCTAGTGAAAGCCTATCGGACTTACTAGCTAATCAGTGGACGTGATGCCTTGAACTGTTCAGTCGTTTGTGTAAGTCAAGACAATAGAATTCACACAGAATATCTTCAAACACAGCTTAGTTCTCACGATTGTGCTCGTTTTGGCCTTGGGCAAGTCCTGGTGTTTCTTGAGTGCTTTAGAGAATTTAGCCTTATCAATTCTCATAGAAGCGGCCCCTTCACACTCATATAGGTGATCCTTATTTCGAGTCTCTTAAATACTCCTCTTGAAAAATGCCCCTCTAGGATTTCCAAGTTATAAGTGATCATTAAAAGCATAGCTTACCCTAAGTTCCCTGCATACAACACATGTTGCAGATATCACTCTCATCATAGGAACGGATAGGAGTTAGACTCCTTTAGTGATTTCTGGCGAGCCACACATAACTTAGTTGTCCCTTTGAACTTAGTTCTTGGGATCTCCAGTCATCTAAATAGGGTTACCATTATGATGACTCTGATGTAATAGGCTTTAATCACATTCCCCTCGATGAACTTTCCCTCATTTGCTCTTTGGTCAAACTTTTTGTTTAGCAGTCGCTATTTTTCGTTTAACCTTCTCAATTATATATCATTGGTGGATCCATTATATTATCCTTAGACAATATTTACAACTGAAAACAGATATCCTACGGTATTATGTCTTTGATTACATCGAGACTTACCGTTACTCTATGTCACTTCAATTTTTAAATTTAAAATAATAAACATAGAGTTGTTCCTTAGGAGTTAATGAAACAATTTTTGCTTCTACTCCAACTTTGTCCTATAGAAAGAATTGAGATTCTTTATGGACTTACAATCGGAACCGTTACTTTGGTGAAATACTCCAAGCACCTCCATATTTTAAGCATTCCAAGAAAACTTAATTTCTCTTGCTGATGTATAATTACAAAAAATATAAATACACCCCCACAATTCTGAGATAAATCAGAATATATCATTAATTGGCGTGCTTGAACTAAATAACAGGATGTAAATTACTTTGTGAATATAATCACAATACTAATTTGTCTAAAATACAATTAGACTTCATAACTTGCTTTTACAGTACAAAGAAGAAATGACTAATACCGGTTGTGACCACAACACTTTGTCAAATAACATTTCTTTAGCCATGATTAATTTCTTTTTGTTTACTGCAACCCTTAATTCCAATATAAATATCACTGTACAAATACATTTATATCTTATTTGTCTTATTCAGTATTAATGACTACGTCGACAATTACCAAAGTGTCTTTAACCCATGAAATATTTTAACTTATAATATTTCATTACGGAGTTATCAGTCACCACATCAATTTTAGTCATTATTCCAAAGAATAATCAGAATTCTTTTTATGTCAAAACACATAAGTTCACATTTTTATCAATACTTTGATAAATAAAAATATCATTGTATAAATACACCACATACCAATTTGATATTAATGACATCATAAATTGTCAACTTTACAACATATGTAGACATGGACAAGATCAACAAAACAAAAATAATCATAATTGTCCAATCAATCTCTCTCCCCCACATTTGTGATAATATATACATTAGCACAAACAACATGATTCATTTCCAAACATGTGTCACTGTCACAAATAATAACTCATTCAAAAATATTTGGGACAAAAATAGAATTATCTCTTCTAATTCAAAAGATAAACTCTCACATTAAGAACATGATTCATGGTTAAACCAAGTCTTCCACACAAGTGAAATAAAGACGGAAGACATCCTATCTCACAAAAATTCAAAATAACTTGCAATTGATTATTAACAAATAACAATCAACACAAAAGATTCCTCAATCTATTTTCAATTAAATGGAACAACACCATTATTTAAAATATCATGTTTAAATTTTTCTGGTGTTAACGAAAGGATTATTTACACATGAAATATACTTTTTGAAATAATACCCCACAAGAGATCCATTGGTATATCATAATCACAATCATGATTTAATTAAAAATTTCACAAACTTTCAAATAAAATTTAATTTAAATCCCAGACAAAGCATTGAAAATAAATCAGTCAAAAACTAACACATCACATTTTTCTTTTCCCATAAAAGATTTCATGGCAATATATGACACCATAAGGCTCATTGCACATTAATTAGAATTACTACAAATTAATATGCACATGTAAATGACATCTCTACATTTGTATAATGCAACAGGCACCATAAAGAATATATATATACATATATTAATTAAGTAATCATGGCCATACCCAATTAGAAAATTTATTTAAATAAGAAGAAACAAGTATAAATCTGAATCAAAATGGTGGTAAGTATATTCTTCTTCATGATTAACACATTGGGTAGAAAAGTAGCATTAAAACGTTCTCAGATTTTTTTTTTACTTGTGACTCAATTTTGCTTTTCCTCCTTCAACCCAATAACTGCAATAACATTCTTCAATCCGAAACTTACTCCAAACTTAGATTTATCAACAACCAGTAAGTATTCTTTTAATCACTCTACTTTTTGATGCTTTCATTTCTAATTTTCTCACTTCAATTTCAGTTAATTATTATCATCAATTTTGGAGTGTGTTTTTGAATAAATCATCAAAAGGAAAAAGAACAATCTTATATGTGATTAAAGTTTAAAAGTATGATTAACCCCAATATGTATATTCTAAACCAAAAAAGTATAATCATAATCAGCCCACCCAAATTGGTAAGTCTCCAATATTCTCCATCAATATTGCAGTGCCACCGTAGTACATAATAAATTAATTATATTTTTCCAAAAACCATAAATAGGACCGAATCTGTCTTAAGATTGTTAGAATAAATAGTATCAAATTATCGGGAAAATATAATTTAAAAATATGCAAACGATTTTTGGACAAAACCAAAAATTAAAATAAATCAACATAATAACGTGATAAAACTTACAGTACATAAAAAGATAAAACCTGATCGAGTTGAGTGTGTGACACTCTTTCTTTAAGTCAGATTCGTCCTCCCACCGGTATTTAGGATTCAATGGACATCTATCTCCCAGGATACAACGATCAATGTCTTGCACTAGCAGCACTACTATTGCAAGCCTAGCGAACTTTGCTGTGCATAAACTCTCTTTATAGGAAAATTAGACTGAGGAAATATGAAGAATAAATGCAAAGTGAAGAAAAATGGCAATTTTTTCACCCAAAATGAAGTGAGGGAGATAGAATATAAAGACTTCAATGTGACTTTTCAGAAAGGTTGTGATCCATAAAAAAAACACACCCTTTCATCTCAAAAGACACAACCATTGGAGTAAATTTAAATTTAAATTTTCCAACAATAAGTATATTTTTTATCTTTTTACGAAAAGATGTATAAAAAAAATAAAAAAATAATGTGATAAAAAAAATAAAAAGATAAATTATTTTATAATAGCTAAACTTAACCTAATTATTTAAAAAGATGTCAATTCACATATTGGTTGATAAAAATAACAATAATTATTAATAAAAGTGACAACCATGATTGTCGAGAATAATTCGATTATCCGACTTACACAATTAGGCGAGCTCAGATTTCACGAATCAATCATTTTTCTAAAAAGAGGTCATAAAACTCAACTCAAGCATGAGCGTGCATTGCACGCGTTCTATAGATGCTTCTTGGTCGCGATAGATTTCAGCGAGGCGCATGTTAGTGTATCGAATTGCAGATAACGTCCCTTTCTTGGTAGCGACTTCCTTTCTGCTCTGTTGCTTAAAATGTGTCATGTGCTACTAATGAGTATGTGCTCCCTATATTCTACACCGTTGGATGACCATCACATGTATTATGATCATCTAATAATTGCATTCACGAATGATACAGCAATCCAAGGACTCTTGTTTCATAGCGAGCTTGGGCCATGTTTGATTGAAGATGTGGGGGCGGGTATTGAATTAGTAATATGTGAATTTCACTTAATTCTTAGTAGTTTGTGAAATTTGGCATGAGATTAAGGCCTTATTTGGGGTGTCTTAAAAAAATCAAAAAATTAAAAAGTTACTATCCTATTTAAGTCATATCATCTTATTTAAATCGCATTACCATTCTATCACATTACTTTAAACTCAATCCATATTTTATAAAAAATTAAAAAGTACACTTACTTAAAACATCACAGACATTCTCTAATAATTTTATGAAACTATCAATCAATATGAAATTGGCATTAGTATGAGTGGGTTGTGATTATTAGTTCGATCCCATGAAAAGTTACTTTTCTAAATACTATATTCTTTTAAATAATTTTATAAATTTAATTTCAATAAATTTGGGATGAATCTAGATTTGATGGCCTGTTAGGTTGTTTTGAGAATTTGATTACAAGTTAATTTTTTGATTTTTTTTTTTAAAATATAAAAAAAAATAGAGAGATAATGTATCCAAAATATATTTCCAAATAGACCCTCTCTAGGACCATTCATAATTTATAGGGCTTAAGATTATGGATAGGCTTTGGCTGAACAAATATTTTATTTTTAGTTATAATATGGGACATGCTTGAAAAGAGTGATTCAAACCCAACCCGACCTTCCCTCTAGCCTGTCACAAACTATAATCTATGATGCATTTTTATAAATATCCATATTTATATGTATAATTTACGTTGTTTATTTTTATTTTTTTTATTAGTATAAATTATGTATTACAAGTTACATAAATAGTTAGTTATAAATTTTGAACAACTAACAGTAATACATAATTCATACTTATAAAAAGTGAATTATGTAAAGTTAAAAACTATAAGAAATTTAACTATAGTTTTTTTAAATAAAAAATATATTTATATTAAATAATGTCTGAGCCATGTAGGCTTGAGATTTTTTATTTTGGTTTTGGATGGACATAAGAATGAGTAATGTTAGAGATCCACAATTTGATCTCTAAATTTGTCCACAATGATGTGTTAAGAGAGGTAGATCCTACACAATTAAATATATGACAAATAAAAAATTAACATGTATCATGCCACATAATTATGGATCAAATTGTGAAATGTTTGTTGTGGGTCTTGAATATTTTTCCATAAGATTATAGCATATGCATGATCTCGGGCTGGGCTAAATTTCAAAAATAACTTCTAGTGTTTTTATGTAGCATGGGCCTGGATCGAATCCGTCCAAACCCGAATCATATCCACCCCTACAACGAACTAATACTATCACACTGATGTATAAAAAAATATATTTTATCTTACGTCTCTAACTTAATATCATTACACTAATACTCTTAATTTCACTGTTTTCATAATCTCATCAAAAAATAAAAATAAAAATAAAAATTAAATTAGAGCTTATAGTAAGAGTTTGAGAAACATTTGGTTTGTACATGAGTTGGCCCGATAAAGACGGCTTGTTGACGCAAACTAGAGTACATATATGTAGGGTTAATGTTAGAAATATTAATTTTTTTACTAAATAAATAGTTAAATATCTTATATGGGTGTGGGGTTCGTAATTTTGTGTACACTCATGTAAATATTGAGAACCTCACATCTATGTTAGACATTTAATTATTTATTTAGTAAAAATTTTGAAATGTATAATTTTTTTTTTTTATATGTAGAAGCATGAAGAAGAATGGGTAAAACGTGTTTTTTTAATCAAAAATGATTTTGCATTCTTGATTTATCATTTGAATTTCATTGTCTTCGACTTTGTTTGGAATCTTCAGAGCACAAAGATTCTGACCTTCTTGTGGATTGTCTAGAATTTCACTTTATTCAAATTGGAATTTCGCAAATGTTAACAACCGCCTCGTTTGGGAATAGAGTTTTTTAAGGTATATTTGGGATAAATTTTTTTTAGCTATTTTAGTTATAAAAAAATAAAATAAATTAAAAAGTTAATAAAATAAAATGTCACATCTAAATTATAATTATTTTATTTTTCTCTCAAAAAAGTTAAAAAGTCTATCCTAAACGAGATTTTTTAACCTAGGTTAAATAGTTAAAAAGCCAACCTACATCCCAAACAAAGGCTTAGTAAATTTTTGGCTTTTTTTGCTAAAATATGATATAAAAAAATTAATATATTTAGCTTTTTGATTTTTTATGAAACGATGTGTAAAAAATATAGATAAAATGGAATCTTTGACTTTTTAGTATAAGTTGTTGATTTTTTTATTTTTTTAGTGACTTTTTAACTTTTATACTAAAAAGTGATATTACCAAACGAGACCTTAGTCTTCAAAACTACCAACAAAAATTCAGTCAATTATTTCTTTGCATGCAACATGGACCTTAAGAATGTTCATCTAATTTAAGAAAATTTAATTACCTCTAAAATTTATGACTATAGAACGCTAATGTGACAATAAATGCTTCAATTTTTTTTTGAATTTTTGAGTTTTCAAAAATAATTTTTGAGTTTTTTTTGTTGAATTTTTTTTTGTTTTTGTATTTTTTAATATTTAAAGTAATATTTTTAACTTTTTAAATCTACTTAATCTTAATGACTTAAAAGTTAATTATTTGTAACAAACACAAAATACAAAAAATAAGAATTTTGTTTGCATTTTTTGTATTTTTGAATTTTTTTATAACTTTTCACGATTAATTTATTTTTTAGGTGCAATTTTAAATACAACTAGGCCAAGTGATCTTGTACCTAAAAAGTAAAATATTTGTTTAAAACATAATAAAAATTCACTAAAAAAGTTACTAAAAATATAAAAAAAAAATTCAAAAAATAATTTTGAAAACTAAAAAGTAAACAGTAATTATCCCTTGTTCGTGCTATCATCAATCCATCAAGAATGAATACTTGCATGACATCAAAACTATCTTGGAGGAGCTAATGTAATAAAGGGTTGAAACATTTTGGCAATTTAGTTTTTAAATTAATATTTGAATCAAAAAATTAAAAAATATGTTTGATTAATAAATTTTTAAAACTCTTTTCAAAATTATTTCCCCCCCCCTCCCCCTCTCTCTCTCTCTCTCTCTCTCTCTCTCTCTCTCTCTCTCTCTCTCTTTAATATTAATGAATCAATCAATCATTTTTTTTCCTATCCTCTCTCATTCTCTTATATTCTACACATCAATTAATCAAATTTCTCTCACACTCATTTATTCAATTACAAAATAAAATTTAAAAAAAAAAAAACTACAAATCATTTCAAAATTATTTTCAAAACTTATAACCGAACAAATTTTTAAGGAAAATTCGTGGTAGCTCGAAAATGTTGGGGCTCAAATGGCTCGAAGGCACCTTTTTTTTTTTCTTTTCTTTCTTTTCCCCTTCGGTTTTCTCTCTAAAACAGACAGAAGAAGGAGATGAAGAAGAAAAAGAGAAGAAAGTGGGAATAGAGAGAGAGAGAAAGAAAAAGATCTATACACAGTATACACACAGAGGAGGTCGTGATGGATTTGTGACGGTGATGGCGGCGCCGGTGGGTAGAGGAAGTTTCGGCTCTCTCTCTCTCTGCTCCCCCTCCCCCTTCTCTGTTTCTTTTCTCTTCCTCCCTCTTTCTTCTCTCGCCTCTCTATTCCAGAAAGAAGAGATAGGGAAAAAAAAAATTGCCAAAATAATGTCATTTTGGCATTCAAGCCAGTCGGGCCAGCCCACTTTCAAGCTATCTGGCAGCGCTCAATTTTTAATTTTCAAAACTTTTTTCAATAATATATTTTAAAATACAACTCAAAACTTTTCAAAAACTAAACCAAACAGAACTTTTAATTTTACATTTTCATGACAAATCCTCCATATATGTACATATATATATATATATATAGGAGTTTGGTCGTTTAAAACCATTCTCTTTGCTTGTTAGACATGTCAATCTCTACTTGGAAAATATTATCTACTATGATTCAGTCTAATAGTTGGTCTCACGTGTTCTTCCTTTTAACTTTAACCCCAAAACAACATCTTCAAATTAAAAATATTCTGTACCATTTTATAAAGTCTATCATAAGTCTACAATCCATTTAAACAACATATGGATATGCCAAACGAAACCTATAAGAGTTTTTCATTTGGCATTTGTGGTAGCATCAGAGCAGACATGCTGGTATTGAACATATGATCGTATTACTTAAGTCAATTTTAATAGTTAAGTTTATGGCGGTGCTCTTGGGGTGTTTGGGAAATTGAGTTTAAGTTAAAATAGTTAATTAAAATAAAATAAATTAAAATAATTAATAAAATAAAATGTTACATTTAAATTATAATAATTTTATTATTTTTCTCACAATCATCAAATAATTATAAAAAAAAGTCAATTATCTTCTTAAACACAAATTTTTTAATCAAATTAAAAAATTAATTAAAATAATTTATTTTCAAACGTGAGTGTATAGTGATGGGATTGGGTTTGATAGATGTCACTTCAGTTTGACCTCACGTGGCCCTATAATTGGACTATTGATTATGGGATTGGGTTTGATAGATCAATCTTAGCCGCCTAAGGAGTGTTTGGGAAGGATTTTTTTTGATTTTTTTGATTTTTTTTTATTAAAAGACAAATTGATTATAAAATTGAAAAAAATAAATTCAAATAAAATATCACATCAAATTCTATATAATTATTTCACTTTTTTTTTAACAAACATTACATCCAATTACAAAAATAACTTAACTATCTTCTCAAACAAAAAAATTTTTTCTCCAATAATATCCTATAACTAAAAAACTTTAAAAAAATCCATTTTCCAAACACCAACTACGTATGGAGGAGAAAATTTTGAGTTGGACATTAAGGCCAAGTTTGAGGTATTTAAAAAAAGTCAAAAAGTCAAAAAATTACTTAAAAAGTTAAAAAGTTAACACTATTCACCAAAAGTCAACAATTACGGCTGCACAACTTCCAATCCTAATTTTTCTCTACAAACCAATTTTTATAATTTTTTATTACATATTTTTTCATGAAAAGTCAAAAAAATTAACCCAAACATCTATATTTTTTTCCTCAACTTTTTAATTCAAAAAAACAAAAAATACACTTATTTAGAACATCCCAAACAACTCCTAAATAATTACGGTGAGTACATCACCAATGACTTCAGCAGCAGAAGACGCATATGCTTGTTCGGTGGAGACTACTCTTGATGGATGAATTCGAAAAAAAGAAATGACATAATTTGGCCACAAATCTTCTCTCCTATACTTTTGTTAATTAATTTCAAACATTAATTACATTTGAAATTTGTTTGGCAATGATTTTTTTAATTAATTTTTTAGTAATTTTAATTTTTTTTAATTTGAGACTTTTTTATTTATTTAGTTTTCTTATTTCACTTTTTTGCATTATAAATTATGTTTCCAAAGTGAAATGACAAAATTACCCTCCACTTAGAAATTATTATTTTTTTACTTTTTGTTTATATATGGACCAGTTTGATAATTTTGTATCCCAACTTAAGTGGTTTGGAATTTTATGATTTTATAATTTTTTTTTGATCCATATGTAATTATTTAACCCCACAATAAATGTCAAATCGAGGTTTAGTAATCTTAAAATAGGCACTTTGTTAGACTTTAGTTTCCAAACTTACTTTTGTCAAATTATTCCTCAAGTTATTAAATTTGAGTTTAAATGAAATATGCACTTACCACTACTGGAAAATAGGGTTTTTGAATCGGCGTCGTCAAGAAATAGCGTGTTGTCGACATAAAAATTTTTTGTGACGTTTAATGACAACTCAAGGGAGGAAAATGGTGGGGTCGCAAAAAGTTTTTGAGTCGGCAATCTGCCGACGCAAAAAGTTTTAATTTTTTGAGACGGTAGATTGCCGACTCAAAAAGTGGTTAAATGTTTTAAAAAATTTAACCCATAATTTTCTTATTGAGGCTCCCAGGTTTCGAACACACACCGTTTGGACGCTTTGACCCGAAGCCACCGCACTAAATCCACTTCACCACCATACCTCTTTTAGATATTAAATGAGATATATATTATTTATAGTATATACACTCAATATTAATATAAAAGTATATGTATAAATAAATATATTTATTAAATATAATCAAGTAAATATATATATCTTGGCTATAAATTTTTTTTTTTTTTTTTGCTACGGCATCGATTCTTGACACAAAAGGTCTAATTTTTTCGTCGGTACAAATTTGCGACATAAAAGATCTATCTTGAAACTCAAATAATACTATCAAATATTAATTTTTTGTGTAAATAGCAGTCTTTGTCACGATCCAAACCCGGCCCTATGGGTTTAGCATCAGAATCGCCAAGATGTCGAGATTACGAAGGTGCTTATGATGGGGACAGTAAAAGCGAGTTCGAGTGCAGCGGAAGCCAATACAGTAAATAAATAATGTCCATTGAGCTGTGACAGTCTGTATGCCAAAAATTTTTCATGCATTCATACGTGTAGAAACGATGCAAGATATACAAAATTCTGATACACGATCTGAGGACCTAATCACGATAACAATCTGATAAAGCAGATATGATCTATCTGATAATCCAAAGCGATGCGAGAGGCAGACGGGAGGAAAAATAAAACACCCCAAAGCCATAACATGGCAACTCAGAACCTCGCAGTGAGGCACATAGGCTGGCTTGACAAAACTGGAGTCTAACCCACGCTCCTAGCTCCGGTCTGGTGGCTGAGCACCTACATATATATATATAAACAGTGAGCTAAAACCCAGTGAATAACATAATGCGTAAAGACGTTAAGAATGAAATGTCCTTACAGTAATGAAAACAGTTCATTAAACAGTATCTCAGTCTTTCAATCTGAACAATTATTCAGTCATATGTGGTACATCCATTAGTATTGCGATGCTTGATGGTCTTAAAGACCGAGCGTAATGATGGCCATCAATCGATGCTTGATAGTGGTTCCACGAAGGCAACCGACGAGATCTCTGTAACAATATCGATAACGATATCTGATGGTTGCTAAGGATGCCACAATACATTTCAGAATATAGGACATACATTCAATCAAATAACAATAATCATTTCAGAAAACAGTTCCATAAATAGTCAGAAAACATTCTCAGTTGAACATATCTTTACACAATTGTTACTCACAGAGTTTGGGCTACAGTATGCTAGAGCGTGTCTCCCCAGTCGCCAACCCTACACAGTTCACAGGTTGAACACACACTAAGCTACACAGTTGGGAAATATCAAAACTTAATCCCTTATTTGCCTTGGTGTGTTCTACATCTATATCCTCATTAAGATGCCTTAAACTAGGCCTAAGAATGCCTAGAATGGGATGAGGATGCAAAAATACACTTAGAAAACATTTTGCAAAGTTTGCTGAAAATAGGAGCCTCGCTCGAGCGAGCTTCCAAAATCAAAGGCTTCGCTCGAGCGAGCAATCCTTCGCTCGAGCGGTCTGTCGAAACAGTAAAAGTACTGGATGCTCGAATTTTACGCTCGAGCCACCAATCCTTCGCTCGAGCGTAGCTTTGAACAAAGGTTGGTCGCTCGAGCGAAGAATCCTTCACTTGAGCGAAGAAGCCAAATTCTGGAATTTCCAGATTTGTCTCCCAAGCTCAAACCAAGCATTCTTTCACTCAAAACTCGACCTCTTGGGCCCAAATTCTGGAAAACACATCTAAATTCAATGTATAACAAGTTTCAAAGCTCAATTTATGAATTCAAGCCCCAAAGGTGAGTCAATTAAAACCATTTTTCAAACCCATTTTTCATGAACATGGAGAATATGCAACATGCATAGATTCAATCCAAATTCAACCTTCAAAGCTTGTCCAAATGGACTCATTCCTTCAATAACATGATGAATTCATGGACTCAAGCCTAATTAACAACATGCATGTACAATTTTACCATGAATTCAACTCAAAACTCATCAATTCAACATGTATGAACTAATTCAAGTCTTAACTCTACAATTTAACTTGACTCATGCAAGAACAACCTTAAACTCACAATTAGAGAGTTGTATTCTCTTACCTAAGTCTTGTATTCAAGGTTTGGGGGCTCAATTGGCAACTATACTTTAATTTCCTTCAAGTTTCCCAACAATGCACAAGGTTGAAGCCAAAGTCTCCCTCAATTCTCTCATTCTCACTCTAAATTCGGTGGAAACAAGGAAATGAAGCTGATGAATGTTTTGATTCAATGTATGCAAGCCTCTAAGTGTGCAAGGTAGTGGCCACTAGGTGGCATTTTGGTAAATAAATCAAAGTTAGTTATATAACAATATTTAATCTAATTTAATCGTACCTAATCACATTTTGGGTAAATATATCATTAAATCACAAAAATCCTACTGGTCATGAAACACTAAACAATTTTCAGTTCGGCCGCCGATAAGGCCTTCAATTTGCAGTTTAAACATAAAAACACGAATAGATAATCAGATAATCGAAAAGATAAAAATGCAATACAATAAACATGCTCAGTCAATTCGGTTTAAATTTTCAATCAGTCTGTTCAGTACTCCAGTTAGTTCAATTATCAGTCATAAGCATTCCAGTTTAGCGATGTCGGTATGTAATTGATGAAATTTACAGTAAGCAGTAGGGGTTATTCGATCTCCTCTCCTTATAAGGAGTTTAGTCCTCTAAACTCGAGTTACCTTCATTCTGGAAGAAAACAGGATTCAGCGGGAACAAATCAGGATATCGCCTAGCCATGTCATCTTTCCTTTCCCAAGTGGCATACACACCACCATGGTTCTGCCAATCAATCTTCACTAGCGGGATCTCTTTGTTTCTCAGTTTCTTGATCCGTCTGTTTACAATCTGTATAGGCCGTTCCTCGTAAGTGTAGTCATCGCTCAACACGATACGAGTAGGCTCAATCACATGGAAGGGATTCCGGAGATAATCTCTCAACATCGAAATGTGGAAAACATTATGCATATGCTCCATTTCAGGAAGGAGCGCAACTTGATACGCCACCGGATTAATTTTCTCAATAATCTCATACGGTCCGACATACCGTGGCGCTAACTTGCCTTTGACTCCAAAACGAGTCTGGCCTTTCACTGGTGTCACTTTTACAAAAACGTGATCACCCACTTCACACTCTCTGTCCCGTCTTCTGACATCCGCATAACTTTTCTGTCTACTACATGCGGTTTTAGGTCTTTCTTTGTATTAGTTTTATCTTTTCAGTCGTTTCATATACAATCTCGGGCCCAAGCAAAGGTCCATCTCCAACTTCTGCCCAGCAAATCGGAGATCGACATTTCCTGCCATACAATGCCTCGAAAGGCGCCATACCAATACTTGAATGGTAGCTGTTGTTGTAGGCAAATTCAACTAAGGGTAAATGACTTTCCCAATCTCCCTGAAAATCAAGGACACACATTCTCAGTAAATCCTCCAGAGTCTGGATGGTCCTTTCTGACTGGCCATCTGTTTGAGGATGGTAGGCACTACTCAGTCTCAATTCAGTACCCAATGTAGTCTGTAGGCTTTGCCAAAACCTCGATGTAAACTTCGAATCCCTGTCAGAAACAATAGACACAGGCACTCCATGCAGTCTCACAATTTTATCAATATAGATAACAGCCAATTTGTCCGCATTATAGATTGTCCTGACAGGTAAGAAGTGAGCAGATTTGGTTAGTCTATCAACAATAACCCAAATTGAATCCATACCTTTTCTGGAGCGAGGTAACCCAACGATAAAATCCATCGTGATATGCTCCAATTTCCACTCTGGTATGGGTAAGGGTTGCAATAATCCGGCGGGTCGTTGATGTTCAGCTTTGACTTGTTGGCAATGAAGACATTTGGACACAAAGTCGGCAATTTCTTTCTTCATTCCCGGCCACCAGAAATTCTGTTTCAGATCTTGGTACATTTTCGTATTCCCCGGGTGGATAGACAATTTTGAATTGTGGCCCTCTTGCAGAACTCTTCTTTTCAGTTCAGTGTCGTTCGGCACACACAGTCTTTCTTGAAATTTCAGTACATTATTCTCAAATTTGAAACCCGGTTTCGGCTTAGACTCTCTTTCTTTAATGATCTTCCTCAAAAAGTCATCCAGTTGCTGTTTCTCTTTAACTTCTTCAATCAAGGCTGGTTGAGCAGTAATGGCAGCTATTGTTCCACCTTGTTCTCTCAAGACAATTTCAATTTCAGATTTTTCGAGATCATAAAGCAATTCTTTCTGTCCGGTGAGCAAACAAGCTAAGTTGGCAATTGATTTTCGGCTCAATGCATCGGCAACAGTATTGGCTTTTCCCGGATGGTACAAAATCTGTAGGTCATAGTCTTTGATCAATTCTAGCCATCTGCGCAGTCTCATATTTAGTTCTTTCTGTGTGAAGAAATATTTTAAACTCTTGTGGTCAGTGTATACTTCACATGTTGCCTCATACAGATAGTGACGCCAAATTTTCAGTGCAAACACCACCGCAGCAAGTTCCAAATCATGGGTCGGGTAGTTCTTCTCTACTTTTTGAATAAATCAGTATGTCATCAATAAATACAACAATGAAATCATTAAGGTATGGTTTAAAAATTCTGTTCATAAGGTCCATAAATGCAGCAGGGGCATTCGTGACTCCGAATGGCATAACTAAAAATTCGTAATGGCCATACCTCGTTCTAAAAGCAGTTTTATCAATGTCTTCTGGTTTAACTTTCAGTTGATGATACCCCGATCTGAGATCAATCTTGGAAAACACTTGTGCACCCTGTAACTGATCAAATAAATCATCAATACGTGGCAATGGGTATTTATTTTTTACAGTTACCTTGTTCAATTCACGGTAATCAATGCACAGTCTCAGTGAGCCATCTTTCTTCTTTACAAACAAAACAGGTGCACCCCACGGTGAAGTACTGGGCCTGATAAACTTCTTGTCTAACAGTTCTTGCAATTGCACTTTCAACTCCTTCAGTTCAGTTGGGGCCATTCTGTAAGGAGCTTTAGATATTGGTTGTGTACCCGGAACCACATCCACAGTAAATTCAATTTCCCTGTCAATTAAATCCCCTGGCAGATCATCTGGAAATACATCTGGGAATTCTCTGACTATAGGAATACAATTCACGTCAGTTTGACACTATCATCGATGAACCACGATCGGCCTGAGAACAGATATCCTTTACACCCCTTTCTAATTAATTTAACAACTTTCACTGAAGAAATCAAATATGGAGGAGGTACTACTCCACTTCCATTAAACACAAATTCAGGCAAACCAGGTGGACGGAAAACAACTTGCTTGGTCACACAATCAATAGTGGCATGATATTTTTGTAACCAATCCATCCCTAATATTACATCGAAATGATCAATGTTCAATGGCAGTAAATTAATAAATAGATGCATATCCCCAACAATAATCTCACAAGCAGGATACATATATGCACATGTCATGGATCCCCAACGAGTGATAATCTGACTAATGAGTAATTCATGGGTTCTAAGGGTTTATTCAATTTCCGTGAAAAAGTATGCGATACATATGAGTGTGTAGACCCCGAATCAATCAATACATATGCATTTTGTGTACAAATAGAGAGGATACCTGACACAACGGTTTCCGTATTTTGCACGTCTCCCGGTACTAGGGCGAACACTCGGCCCTGTCTCATAGGCTCTTTCCCGGTAGCTTTGGGGTTAGGCTTTGGTACTACAGTTGACGCTGTTGTGCTTGGTGTAGCTTTGCTACTAACTTGCGGAGCAGAGGGACAGTCTCTAACCATGTGGCCCACCTTGCCACATCTGTAACAGGCTCCGGATATTTTGTGACAAACCCCTTTGTGCTTGTTGCCACATACAGAGCAGGGTGGAATGAACCCACTCCCTTGGCTGGGGCTAGTTGTTGACCCCGTATTCTGTTTCTTGTTGGCCGGGTTGTGCTTGCCTTTCTTGAATTTGAAACCCTGCCTTTTACCATGCCATTCAGTTGTTGGTGTTTCAGATTGTTTCACTGCTTCGATGTTCGACTCGGCCATTAATGCCCGGTCGAGGACACCCACAAAAGTCGGTAGTTTCAAAACACTTATTCGGTCAAGTATTGCAACATTAAGGCCACCCTCAAATTTTCTGGCCTTCTTGTAATCAGTGTCCACCATGTGTGGTGCATATCTGGCAAGCTCAGTGAATCTTGCTTCATATTCAGCCACAGACATTGTACCCTGTCTCAGCTATTCAAACTCAGTCACTTTTCTATCCCTGACGCACTGTGGGAAGTACTTTTCAAAGAAGGACTCTTTGAACTGAGCCCAAGTCATAACAGTATTTGTATCACGGATCAACATCCACCACCTTCTAGCTTCTTCTTGTAGGGTGAAGGTAGCTAACAGTACTTTATTCGCTTCTGAGCACGGAAACACTTCAAATAATTTTTCTGTCTCAAGCACCCAAGCTTCAGCCTTTAGCGGTTCAAGGCCTCCCTGAAAGGATGGCGGTTTCATCTTGCTGAATTTATGGGTGAGAGCAATTATGTCCCCATCATTCACATTTGCATTTGGTTTCGGCTGTACCGGAGGAGGAGGAGGTGGGGGCTGTTGGTTCTGTTGTTGCTCAAGTCTAGCAGTTATCAGTTCCATCATTCTTTCCATTCTTGCCTCGGTAGATGAGGATTCAGGTTCATTTGCATTGTCCATTTCACTATAAGCAGTTATAACAGTTATGGCAATTATAACATAAACAGTTGCATGTTTAGACAGTTATCACATTAACATGTATTCAGTCATAACATAGCCACACACTTTTCAAGTTCATGAAATGCCCTAATCACTTTTCTAGGACACCCTATAGCTCATTTGGACACGTGTGTGGGGTATAACTCGTGGTTAAGTATTGCTCTGATACCACTCTGTCACGACCCAAACCCGGCCCTATGGGTTTAGCACCGTAACCGGCTAGTAATCTGAGATTACTGAAGGTCTGCTTATGATAGGGGCGATAAAAGCAAGCGAGTTCGTGCAGCGGAAGCCAATACATAAATAAATAATGTCCATTGGTATGTGATCAGATGCCAAAAGATTTTTCATGCATTCACACGTAGAAAAAGATCTATAAAAATTCTGATCTACAGTCTGAGGACCTAATCACGATACAATGCTGATAAAAGCAGATATGATCTATCTGATAATCCAAAGCGATGACGGAGGCAGACGGGAAAAATAAAACACCCCAAAGCCATAACATGGCAACTCGAAACCTCGCGATGAGGCACATAGTGGCTTGACAAAAGCAGTCTAACCCACGCTCCTAGCTCGATGCGGTGGTGAGCACCTACATATATATATAAACAGTGAGCTAAAGCCGAGTGAATAACATAATGCGTGAAGAGGTTAAGAATGAAATGTCCTTACAGTAATGAAAACAGTTCATTAAACAGTATCTCAGTCTTTCAATCTGAACAATTATTCAGTCATATGTGGTACATCCATTAGCATTGCAGTAAACAGTAGGTCTTAAAGACCGAACAGTAATGATGGCCATCAATCAATAAACAGTAATGGTTCCACGAAGGAACCGACAGAGATCTCTGTAATGATGGCGATAACGATATCATGATGGTTGCTAAGGATGCCACAATACATTTCAGAATATAAGACATACATTCAATCAAATAACAATAATCATTTCAGAAAACAATTCCATAAATAGTCAGAAAACATTCTCAGTTGAACATATCTTTACACAATTGTTACTCACAGAGTTTGGGCTACAGTATGCTAGAGCGTGTCTCCCCAGTCGCCAACCCTACACAGTTCACAGGTTGAACACACACTAAGCTACACAGTTGGGAAATATCAAAACTTAATCCCTTATTTGCCTTGGTGTGTTCTACATCTATATCCTCATTAAGATGCCTTAAATTAGGCCTAAGAATGCCTAGAATGGGATGATGATGCAAAAATACACTTAGAAAATATTTTGCAAAGTTTGCTGAAAATAGGAGCCTCGCTCGAGCGAGCATTCCTTCGCTCGAGCGAGCTTCCAAAATCAAAGGCTTCGCTCGAGCGAGCAATCCTTCGCCGGCGGTGCAGTCGATAAAGTACTGGATGCTCGAATTTTACGCTCGAGCCACCAATCCTTCGCTCGAGCGTAGCTTTGAACAAAGGTTGGTCGCTCGAGCGAAGAATCCTTCGCTTGAGCGAAGAAGCCAAATTCTAGAATTTCCAGATTTGTCTCCCAAGCTCAAACCAAGCATTCTTTCACTTAAAACTCGACCTCTTGGGCCCAAATTCTGGAAAACACATCTAAATTCAATGTATAACAAGTTTCAAAGCTCAATTTATGAATTCAAGCCCCAAAGGTGAGTCAATTAAAACCATTTTTCAAACCCATTTTTCATGAACATGGAGAATATGCAACATGCATGGATTCAATCCAAATTCAACCTTCAAAGTTTGTCCAAATGGACTCATTCCTTCAATAACATGATGAATTCATGGACTCAAGCCTAATTAACAACATGCATGTACAATTTTACCATGAATTCAACTCAAAACTCATCAATTCAAACATGCATGCATGAATTATGCTCTAATTCAACATGTATGAACTAATTCAAGTCTTAACTCTACAATTTAACTTGACTCATGCAAGAACAACCTTAAACTCACAATTAGAGGGTTGTATTCTCTTACCTAAGTCTTGTATTCAAGGTTTGGGGGCTCAATTGGCAACTATACTTTAATTTCCTTCAAGTTTCCTAACAATGCACAAGGTTGAAGCCAAAGTCTCCCTCAATTCTCTCATTCTCACTCTAAATTCGGTGGAAACAAGGAAATGAAGCTGATGAATGTTTTGATTCAATGTATGCAAGCCTCTAAGTGTGCAAGGTAGTGGCCACTAGGTGGCATTTTGGTAAATAAATCAAAGTTAGTGATATAACAATATTTAATCTAATTTAATCGTACCTAATCACATTTTGGGTAAATATATCATTAAATCACAAAAATCCTACTGATCATGAAACACTAAACAATTTTCAGTTCGGCCGCCAATAAGGCCTTCAATTTGCAGTTTAAACATAAAAATACGAACAGATAATCAGATAATCGAAAAGATAAAAATGCAATACAATAAACATGCTCAGTCAATTCGGTTTAAATTTTCAATCGGTCAGATTCGATTACTCGATTAGTTCAATTATCAGTCATAAGCATTCCAGTTTAGCAGTAATCAGTATGTAATTCAGTAAATTTTCGGTAAATAGTAGGGGGTTGTTACAGGTGCCGACGCTAAAGGTTTGGTATTTGAGTCGGTAACTCTGTGCCGTCTCAAAAAGGCTACCTTTTGCGACGGTAAAATCTGCCGACTCAAAAAACCGACTCAAAAGGCCCTTTCTTTAGTAGTGTACGTTGGCTTTTGATTCCTAAAGTATTTGCTTTAGGTCTCTTTTAGGAATATATTATTTTAATAATTTTTTAGTTTTTAACCTAAAATATGAGATAAAAAAAAAAGAAGTAGATTTAGAATGACTTTTTAATTTTTTACAAAAAAATATGCAAAAAATAGAATGAAAAAAGAATGTTTAACTTTTTAGTATAAGTTACAGATTTTTTGATTTTTTTAATAATTTTTTGACTTTTAAACTAAAATACTAACATGTCAAACGAGGCCTTAGTCTCCAATTTATTAATTTTATTATTTGTTTATGAATTTTAAAAATACCCAAACTCTTGTTAATCAATTTAGATGATATGAATTCTCATACACACATTTTGTAGTTTGGAAGACAAAAAGTAATAGAATTAAAATATTAAAGACTAAAATACAACAAGATATAGGCCCTGTTTGGTAGAGCTGTGGAAAAATGCTTATAGCTTATGCTTAAACAGCTTATAGCTTATAACTTTCAGCTTAAGCTGATTTCCAGCTTATTCTTAAAGCATCTCCTTTCCCACTCAAAGAATAAACTGATTTTTGACTTCCAAAAAGCTATAAGCTATAAGCTAAACCAAACATATCAAAATAGCTTAAATTAAGCTGAAAGCTGAAATAAGCTGCAATTAAGCTCTGCCAAACAGGCACATAAGCTTTGATATTGATGTAATTGGTCTGTTATCGGAGTTGCTACGGAGCCCGAATGGCAGTGGACCGAATGGCTTAAAAACGTGTTTTTCCTCCGAAATAAAACATGCACGTGGAACCCACGTGTGCTTTGGAGATCAAACAAGTGAAAGAAAATAATAAAAAAGAACAGAAAAGAGGGAAGAGAAGAGAGAGAGAGAGAGAGGGAAACCAGAAGGAGACCGTCGACCACGACGACCATCGACCATTGAAGACCACAACGACCACCGCCTACCTCTCTTTTCCATTTGCACACTTGCAGTTTCTATTTTTTTTTTTTTTTTTTTTTTTTTGAGATGCATTTGTGAGAGGATCAATGGATATGCCAAATTGTGTGACATGATGTCTGTAATTTTTATTTTTTTTTGGTTGTTCTGGAATCAGACCCTCTTTTAAACATCTTCTATTGTATTGATGCATTCCAAGTGTTTGATGAAAGTCCCCATTGGAGTCAGACCCTTTGCAATCAAACCCTTTTTATTAGTCCTCTTTATTAGTGGTACCTGTTATTGTTGTCTAAAAGTTAAGGTGTTTTAGACCTCCAATCTTTACATGCATGGGATGTAAAACCAGTATTATGTTTAACAGAGATTAAACATTCACAAATTGTATTCTATTTAACAGAGAATAAACATTCACAAATGACTCGGAGGTGACAAAACAACAACTTTCTGCCCTTGATTTCGGAGGAGATATCGAATGATTCGGAGATGCTTCGGAAGAACGATGACTTAGCGAGAGATAGAGCAATAGAGAGAGAGTTCGGATATGAGAAGAAAAATAAGGAAATAGAGCGAAATAGAGGTGTTAGCGTGTGAGCCCACGTTTTCAAGCCATTCGAGCCGAAGTGTTCGAGCCCTGAAGCATTTTTCGTCTGTTATTTCAACAATCAAAAAGCTGTGTTAAACTATTAATAAAAGGAATATGATTTTTCCCCCAATTTTTGCCCCCCCGAACGGCCCGAAACAGATAGAATAGAAAGAGAAAGAGAAAGAGAGAAAGATGAGGGGAAGAGGGAATGGAGAGAGAGAGAGAGGGCCCCTCTGCTTCCGCCGATCGATTGCAGCCTTCGCCGATTGCAGATCGCTCGGCCAATCGTCGCAATCGTCGCCGATCGTTCTTGACTTCGTCATGACCACGCCATCGCCTCACTGTTTCTTTCTTTTTCTTCTTTGCTACTCTTTCTTCTTCTTCTTCTTCTTTTCTGATTGAAAAAAAAAAAAATTTCAAAACGGCGAAACGATGTCGTTTTGAATTCAGAGGATTCAGGGAAGCTCTCTTTTAAGTTACGTAGCACAACTCTTAATAAAAAGTGTCTCGGAGTAAAAGAAAAAGTTAAAACATTTTTTTTATAGAATTATAAATCAGTACACTTTTTTTTTCTGCACATTTTTTAAATAATTTTTTTTTATCTCAATTCCAATATTGGTCCTATTTTGTGTAACTCTTAAAACAGATTATAAATTATAACTTAACAGATTATAGATTATGACTTTAATCAGAAGCTGTTAATCTGTTTAGTATAGCTGTTGGATTATAGATTTAAGTTGCTAAGTATTATTTGTTAAATAAGCTGTGAAGTAGTTTTTTCAATTAATTTTTATTTTTTATTATTCACTATTTATCTACATTTATCATAAAAAATAATAATAATATTTTATAGTCCATTTGTGTCTTTTTTTATTTTTAAAAAAATAAAAAATAAAAAAATCTAAAAGTATAATCGTGAATTAACATGTTCACAATAGAAGCTGATAATCAAAAGTAAGGGGTGAGCAGCTTTTCAGAATCAACTTTTTTGACTTAAAATAAGTTGTTAGAATCGGAAGCTGTTTGAAATAAGTTTAACCAAACAGTCCAAAATAACTTTTTAAAAGCCAAAATTCATAAGTTGGTTCAAAAAAATCCCACCAAACACCCCATTAACAATGTCAGACACTCTTTAATATTTGCTTTCTTACTTATAAAAATAAATTATAAATACAATCCTCAAATTTGCTTAAAATACAGATTATCTTTTATAATTAAAAAAATTATAAATATCCCTTTATTAGAATTTTTTATTTAACAGAATTAACTAAAAAAATAAAATTCATAATTGTTCTCCTATACAATAATAAAATTTCCTAAATTATTAATTGAAATATATTTTTAACATCATTAAAAATTGTTAATTGACTTGATGATTTATTAATAAAAGGGATAATTTGTTATGGAGTTAGAAACCTTAGAGGGTGGAATGTAATTTTCAAAATTACAAAGGACAATTCATATTTTAATCAAATCTTAGGGGTATATTTATAATTTACCCTATTTATAACAATCAATAACAATGTCAGGCACTCTTTTAATGTGTCTTTTTATTTAGGGCAAATTACCTACACTTTCCTTGAAGTTTAATAAAATTACAGATTTCTTCTTGAGGTTTCAAAAATTACATCCAACCTCATCGCAATTAAGGCCGTTAACGGATATCATAAATTAACTAAAATATCCTTTTGACAAATAAAGGCAAATTACCTACATCCCTTGAAGTTTAGCTAAATTACAAATTTTTCTGAGGTTTAGCTAAATTATCATTTTTAAATAAGTTATGAAATGCAAAATTAAAATGGAAAAACACTTATCACACTATAAAAAATTAAGGTTTTAGAGATCAAAATTTAGGGACAAAATTATTTTTGGAGACCAAATATTTTTGTTGCTAAAAGTGTCATTATTATATTTTTAGTAATGAAAATAGAACATTAGTGATTAATTATTATTATTTTGAGACCAAATTATTTTGTCCCTAAAAGTCTATTTATTATTGACATTTCCGAAATTTTATTGCTAAAAGGCTTATTTTTGACTTTTTGTTTTTTGTAACAAAATTTTCACTTTTAGAAATAAAAAAAATTGGTCTAACTCTTATATGTTGTAGTGTTAGATGGTGAAAATATTATAAAATTAATAAATAGTTAAATAAGTTAAAAACACAAGAAATTGTTTGTCAAAAAATTCTTAGAATATGTTTAGTTTGATTTTTGGAAATTTATTTTTAATTTATTTTTAAATTAAAATGAATTTGGTTAGGAAATAAAAAATAAAAAATAATTATTATTCTTATATAATTTTATCTTTTGAGTGGTTAGAAATAAGTTTTACAAATTAAATATATTTTTTCATATTTATTTTTATTTAATTATTTTTTAAAAAAATTTTGAATTATTTTTTTAAACAACAAATCAAATATGATTCCAAAAACTTAAATTTTTTTTTTCCATCTAACGTAATTATTTTGTAAATATTGTTAATTTATCAAAAAAAATTTAGTAGGAACAATATTGTTTATCAATTTATATTTTAATAATGTCAACTAACCATCCTTAACATCAGAAAAAATTTGTAATTTAGTTAAATATCATTGCCCCTTTATTCATAACAATCCATAAAGTTGTGTTTGTTCGCTTTTCTTTCACCCTCCCCTCCTCCCTAGGCATCTGTTGTCCAGATAGCTCACCACCATGATTCAAAAGTCATCAAGCTAGCAACACAAATGCCATTGACCTAAGAAAAAATAATAGTTTGGTTTAATTTTTAAATTGAGTTTTGAATTTTTTTTTGATAGAGTGAAAAAAAAAAAGAGTTTCAAATTTTGAATTGTATTTTAAAAGATATATTTTTAAAATAAATTTTAAAAAGAATTTTGAATTTTAAATTATATTTTGAAATTGTTTTGCGTTTACTTTTTTAAACATTTACAGGTTTTCTTAATTTTATTCTTTTAGGGTAAAAATTTATTTATTTTTTAATGTGTGTTGTTTTTACTACATTCGTGAGCTGCATTTTTTAAAAATATTTAAAATATTTTTTAAATTTAAAAAAAGTTTGGATTGCCCATATGTGTATATATATATATATATCTAAATCATAATGAATTATTTGGCCAATAATTAAAAACATAAAAAATTATTTTTTTCAAAAATAAAAGATAATTAAAAATATATATATTTCTTTTGATTTTTTTTGTTTAAATAGAGTTTTAAAAAGAATTTTGAAAATTTTGTTTAATTATGAATTTTGAAATTTTTTTATTCAAATCATGATTTAAAACCTTAGGAAAAATATTGAGACTCCCTTTTTCCTTAACTCCTACCTCTCCTAATGTATTAAGATTAACTAACTTTTTACTTTTTTTCTTTTGATTTTTTAAAATTTTTTCTCTTATCACTTATTGATATGTGTTTGTGAAAGTAAAAAAAAAAAATTCCTTATCATTTCTGAAAAACTTAAATGCGACCTAACTTGTTCCCTTTTTCTTTAGGGCTAGTTTGGCATAACTTAAAAAAGTCAAAAAGTCACTATCTTATTTAAGTCACATCATCTTATTTAAATCACATCACCTCTCTAACACATCACATCAAACCCAACCTAAACCCACCAATAAGTCAAAAAGTACACTTTTTTAGGACATCCCAAACCAACCTTTACTCTCCCCTCTCGCTCCCTAGGCATCTATTGCTCTAGATAGCTCACCACTATGATTCAAAAAGGCCTCACACTAGCAACACAAATGCCATTGACCCAAGAAAATCATCCTCGATGTTTGTGATTAATTTATATAATAAGGGAGAGTGGTTTTTGAATTGTGATGGGACTGTTGTCCCTTTGTCAAAATATGAACCGTAGGATTGATTCAATCCAACAGCTACAAAATAGCTAAGAGACATTATATTTCAATGGTGGATTTATAATGGTGATTCAATCCTACGGTGTACAAGAGACAAATACAATTTTCAAGAGCAGATACATTTTCAAGAGCAGATTCAATCCTACGGTGTTTCTTCTTCAAGAGCAGACAAATCCATCTCTCTCTCTCTCTCTCTCTCATTCATGAGTAGATCGGCTAGATCGGTGGGTTCGGCTACAATCGGTGAGGTTCTTCGAAATCTTGACTATATTTTTTTCTTTGTGCGTAGGGTCATTACACACCTGACCTGATGGTCCAGGAGTTTTTGAAATAAGCCTAGATCGGTGGGTCCAGGAGTTTATTTGATGAGAGCCCCAATCCTTGAAGAAGATTACAGAAAGGAGGGGACCCAAATCCAGTCTAGGATTCAAGTAGATATTACTACTCTTTGGCATTGCACCACTTCTGTTTTCCATAAAACAGAGCTTCATTGACTTTGATGCCATAGAATATTGATGTTGCTGTATATCAATCAGTGAAAATTTGTTCTGTTTTTATTTATATTATACGGGGAGCAAATATTCCGGCAAGCCCGTACTCCTTTCTTCCAAGCTCCGTTTCTATCCGATCACCTTCGTACACAACGGCGGTGAGCTACCCGGCGGTGTGTGGCCGGAAAACCCCTCCGACGATCAAGTTAGAACACACACCAGGGGATAAATAGAGAGAAGGAAGAGAGTTGAGTGTTTAGTGTATGCCTCACCAAAATGTCATCTCCCCAGTATGGGGGGCGCAAACCCGCTTATATACCTTTTGCGCTCCAAATCTACTCCCATTAGTCTCTCGACACCTGGTGCTGCTATCCCATCTGTCAGCACAAATCTCGCTGAATACCACCTAACCCAATTGCCAGCCCACTCTACTGGGAGCTCGACAGCCGGGCTGCAGCATCTCGGCCGCCAACAGCCATACTGCACTTCAAGACCAAGTGCTTCCAATAACTGAGCTTCATTTCAGCCGTGCTCGACTGCATTCCGGCGACGTCGAGCACGGGATTGGTCATTCCGGTCAACCAAAGGCCTTCCTACCGAGCTTCAGGCACGAATCTTCATGTCAAGCTATGGTGCGCGCCTTCCGACCGAGCAACGCACGAACCGTGTAGCCCTTCTAGGCCATGGACGTCTCTGTCGAGCTCTCACTTGACCGGCCTTCATACCAAAGAGCCCAAGTAGCTCAGCTCCGCAGGCCCTTTGCCATTACCGAGCAAAACCACGGCATAATCTTGAAGCCAAATACCTCGGCCCAATCTTGTTCGGCCCAAACTAGATCATAAATCTCCCTCTCATATATATATGTAGACTATATTGTGAATAAGCCTAGGACCCAGGGTATTATGAATTTGTGAGTCAAATATGTAGACTATATTATTCTGGTTTGTAGAATCCCTCATTCAATATACCAGAAAATTTTCACCCACCTTTTTCTTGGTGATCTTTCCAGAAAGAAAAATATCTCTTAGAGAACATAGCATTTTTTTAAACAACAAATACCAAGCAGAGAATCCATCAAATCGTATATTTGAAGAACATAGAGAAGAAGAGAGAAAAGGGTTTGGAATCTGAAAAATTATGTTGTGTGGGACTGTTGCTAGCAGCTGGAAAAGAAGAAAAATAAATAAATACAAGCAGGTTGGGTGCTCTCTTTTCAAGGGCCGATTGATCCGTCAACCGACCTGCATTTTTTTTAATTATCGCACCACCCCTATCCTTTCGTCAAAAATCATGCATCCGTCCAAAACTATTCAGGGAGATAGGTCGAACGAATCCATGATCGCCCAAACAGATGTTTTTTTTTTTTTTTTTGAAGCCACAGAGATCATCAATTGAAGAGTTGGTTGCACTTTTTACCCATTTTTTTCTTTGTTTTTTTTTTCTGTGAGTATTGTTTTTCTTTAATTTTGGGTGCACTTTTATGGGTTTTGTTAATTTTGGGTGCACTTTTATACACGTATATGAAGAGTTGGTTAGGTTTCACGAAACCCATTTACTTTGATTTACTCTATTGAATGGTTGTTACCAAAATGTTCAATAACCATTCTATATTCCTTACCAAAATGTTTCAATGGAATTTACATACAACAAATCCAGTTGATGGTATCTTCTCTCATATTTTTGTTTTCGGTTTGATTTTGTGGAGAAATGGGAATCATCCCAATAATTTTTTAACTACCAATATTATTCTTCTGGGTCTCTATTCTGTTATTTTTTTGCGATTTTTCTATGTGGGTTTTCTAAGTTTAAGCTTAAGTGACAATGATGTTGTGTATATTTTTTCTTTGTTAGGAATAGATATAATTTTTTTACTTGCATTTAGTTGAACCTTTCAGATTCACTTTTCTAAATTCTATACCTTTCAGATTCACTTTTGCTATAGAATTGTTGGTTTTCTTCTTCAACATTACCTTCGGTCAGGTAACTAATTGCAAATTTTGCTAGAAAGTTTTGTAAAATTCCTCAATTAAAATAGTTTACTTTCTTATATAATTATACTTTTTTGTTGTCCAAGTAAATGACTAAACAACTTTTCCTACAGAGAGTTTGATTAACCATGCTTGAATGCACTTAGTGCTGGTAATGTGAATGTCTTAATTGATCAAAGTTATCTTATAGTTTATTCTACATCCCCCCCCCCAACACCCCCCCCCCCCACACACACAATAACAAAAAAAAAATAGTGAGTGAATCTATCATAGTTTATTCTACATTCCCTTCAAATAGTGAATGATACATGCCTTGGATATTTGGTAAGGTTAATCAATCAATGGGAGTTGGATCTTATTTTTAATAATAAACAGTGGGCAATTTTTAGGGAGTTGATTTTAGATAATAGATAATGGAGCTTGCTTGCTTATATTTTTTATTCTTCCTTTTGCTTCAAGTACATATGCCTTGGCTTGAAGGTGTGTTTGATTAGCTCATAAAAAGTTGTTATGGCTTTGTTTGCTACAATGGTTGATTAGGTAATTGGTCTGCCTTCCATTGATGGATTTGTCAAGAATCTTAAATTTTTATTAGCTAGGCTTCATTTTATATGTTGGCTATCTTTTAGATTATTAGCTAGATGCAGTTTATGTTTTTTGTTCAGAGACGATAGAAAAGCAAGAATCAAGAAGAGCGAGTACTTGATTTTTTTATGCTAATAATTTGGGTCTTCTATTTTAATTTTTGAAGAACATATTATTTTGATGATAATCATTGTGATAATTTTTACTGTACTTTTAAAAATTAGCATTGTTTAGAATGCCTTTATGTTTGATTTTATTATTTTTCAAAAACAAGATATTTTAGTTTGTTTTGATTAGACTTGAAAAATTCAAGTTAGACAATGAATGGAAGTGTTGTGTGGGTCTATTAGTGAATGTTTCAAGAAATGGAGAGCAATGGCACAATGGCCCATTTAACAAGTGAGCCTTTTTTTTTCTTCACAATTTTAAAAGTTTATTTATTGAGTTTCTTTTTATTGGAATTTTTCTTCTTGATAGGTGATTTTGGGGGTGAAAAAGAAATTTAGATTATATTGATTTAATAGAATAACTTTGCCTATTACTTTTTTCACACCCTATAACTCTACCAGTGTTTATAATCAATTAAAATTTTAATTTTAAAACTTAGACACTGTAGGCACAATTGTATATTCATTTTAAAATATATGTGACAAAAAAATGTGGTTATAATAAATTAAAATGTGGGTTAGAGTAAATTTTTTTTCTTCTTCTTCCCTTTACTCCTGTGACTCTTAACTCAATATATTTTTATTTTATTGGGTGAAAACCGTATGTTATTTTTTACAAGAGCTGAGCCTATTCTTTCCTCTCTTTTTTTTTTTCCTCTCATTTTTTATTTTACTTTCAGAGTGAGGATTGTAAGTTTTGATAAAAAAATAAAACAAATTATGCTTTCAGCTTTGCCAGTTAAACAATGCTGAGATTGGCTTGGCCATTACATATTTTGGTGATTGTTGGGAGTATGTGTTGAAAATTTAAACCAAAAAGAAAATGTGCATAATGAGGATTGAAAAAAGAAAAGAAAAAGGAAGATAAGCATAGATAAATCTTTTTTTTTTTTTTGGTGAACACACAGACTAATCTTAGTAACAAAATGTCTTTCTTAAGACAATATACGTTGGTAAATTTTGAGTTACTTTGGAAATAACTAGCATTTTTTGAGGATTGTAGGTTCTGATAAAAAAAAAAAAACAAATTATGCTTTCAGCTTTGCCAGTTAAACAATGCTAAGATTGGCTCAATGACGCAGTTCATCAGTTTCTATAATGAAAGGTATTCAATTTTTTTTTTTATTTCTTTCATAATATTTTTCATTAAAGTATTGATAAATATGTCATTTCCTTTCTCCCTCTAATCATTAGTTTTCTCCCAAATTTTAGTTTGTTATTTTCTGCTATTTTCATATTGTGTTGTGTTTTTTTGCTGGTGGTCATCAATTTCTAGGTTCTCAATATAATCAAAGGTATAACTCTCTCACACAATTTTTCTTTATTACATAAAAAAAAGGCAAAATGGGACTAATGAGTAGTAAACCATGATTAAAAAAAAAAAAAGTATTGCTCAAACTTTTTGTTTTCATTTGCTTTTTCGACTAGATTATTTTTCTTAATCTTTTTTTCTTTTTTATGGAGCTTAGTAAAGGATGTTGTAGTAGTCTTTGTAGCTGTTCTGTTAGTGGTTTTGGTGAATGTTAAAGTAGTGGAATAAAATTGAATGGATTATTATGACTTATGCACTGTACACTAGATTTCTTTTCCCCCCATAAGAAAGTGTTGGCTTGGCCATTACACATTTTGGTGATTGTTGGGAGTATGTGTTGAAAATTTAAACCAAAAAGAAAATGTGCATAATGAGGATTGAAAAAATTGAAAAAAGAAAAGAAAAGGGAAGATAAACATAGATAAATCACTTCTTTTTTTTTTTTTTTTTGGTGAACACACAGACTAATCTTAGTAACAAAATGTCTTTCTTAAGACAATATACGTTGGTAAATTTTGAGTTACTTTGAAAATAACTTTGTGCTAAGTTTTGGAATCCCCCATTGTCAAAATAAAAATTGATGTCTAATTGTCTTTTAAATTAGTTTTTCAGGATTTATAAATTTACATTTTATTTAAGAGAAAACTAAAGTTGTAGGTTCTTTTTTCCTCTCTATTTCTGTCTTCTCTTTTTTAACCTCTTGGAATAAGAGGACAACAAAATCGTGGTGCAGAGTTTTTGTTGTCCCATTGTTCTTCTTGCCTGGTTTAGTTAGTAAAGGAAAACAAGTGTTTTCATTTTTTGTCAAGTACATAATAAAGGTAGTAAAACTAGACAAGAAAATATGTGAAGAAAGTGAGTTGGACTGTGTGATGGCAAGTGGTGTTTGATAAATGATAGATGCTTTTGAGCAGTTAGAAAGTTTATTACATACTATATGACGTTGATTTGAAAATTCTGAACATTAGACATTTTTGCTTTAATCCATCTAATCTAACTTTATTATTATTTTTCAAATTTAATTTTTATTTTTTTTTAATTTCAGGTATGGATATTAGAATGGCTATTGAACAACTTTACTATGGCCAATTTTTAGGACAACAATTTCATTTTTAAAATTGTCTTAGTTAATGTAATTGATGGCTTCTTACAAAAAGTACAAAATGAAGGAGAAATAATCTTGGGATTGATCTTCTCCTGTCCAATTTTATTATGGGTATACACTGTCATCCCAACATTAATCTTGGGATTAATCTTGGGACAAAATGTTTGGAGATATTGGGATTAATCTTGGGATTAATCCCAACATCAATTTTATAACAATTGTCATCCCAACATTAATCTCAAAATGTTGTCATTGGAGTTTGAAGTAATATTTTCATGTCATGGAGGAGATATTATACATATTTTTCTTTCTTCTTCACAATGTTTTATTGATTTTGCAATGTTTGTTTTAATGATAGAAGAGTTTTCTTTTTCAATGATCTATTGTTTGATTGTTTTACCTATTTTAATGATAGAGGTTTATTTATTTTCTATTTTTTTTTTTAAAATTAAGGTGCGAATTTTTTACATGTTTTAAGATATTATATAAATTTTTCTTTCCTCTCATTGCAATATACAATTGTTAATTTTTGAAATTCCTCACTCTTTCATTTTTGATTTCATTGTTTTACCAATTGCCAAACAGAAATTTCCGACTCTAGAGCAGGAACTGAACTGATTCTCATCAAGGTAATCTCTTTCTGCTTTGTTTTGTTACCCAAAAAAGATATTATGGGTTTTTAAATTCTTGGAATTCTAGAAAATGAAAACCTCAACATCATTTTGATAGGTAAGAAAACCCACAATTTTGATAGCAATTTGTTAGAAACCTTTTTTTATTCTTCAAGTCACTACCTCACTTCTTAGGAGTTTGTTTGGTTGCTCACTTCTAATTCTGTATAATCTGAACTGCTAACTCCAAATCTTGGCAGAACTTTACCTTTATGAAACATTCATATATGTGGATGTATGCTTAAGTATTTGGTTGTAATCTTTGTTTAAAAAAATAGTATAGTTAATTTTATTTAATGAACCTTGGGTTTAATTTTAGTTAGATTTTCCCGTTAACATTGATTTCAAAGAAGCAATTAGATCCTGTTTTTGAGTTTTGAGATCTTTGGGTTTCATTACTTTGGTTCTTCTATGTTGTGTTCTTTTGGATGATTCATGTAACATTTTTTTAATGAAGATAGTATTGTGTTATGTATAGTTCACAAGTTGAGGCTCAATTTTACCATCAATTGGTCAACCGAGTTGAAAAAGATCGAATGAAAAAAAAACTCACCCGCTTCTAATCGAATTATGATTTGCAACCCGTTTGGGATTTATGGTTTGAATAAGAGTGAAAAAAAATTGAGTCGACTCGGCCCTTTAGCTCTTTGAGGTGGGTGTGTGAATGAACTCTTTGGGGGTGGGTGTGTAAAAAAAATAATAATTTAAAGTCTGTTTCGAAATTATAATTTTTAATTAAAAATTTAAAAATCACTATAAAATATTTTATCATTTTTTTTGGGTTAAAAATTAGAAAATTAACTAAGTTAGCAATTTTCAAATAGAGCCTAAATATAGTTGAGAAGAGTTTTATTGGGACATTTCAATGGTTAGGATCAGTTTTATTCAGTTGGGTTAGGTTAGGTTTTTTTTGGAAGAAGATGTGAGAATCAAGGAGTTTTATTTGGGTTTTCTATTTGTGTAAAATGTGATATGATTTGTGTAAATGTGAGGGTGTGAGAAT
The DNA here is from genome assembly GCA_025200525.1 of Camellia lanceoleosa. NCBI lineage: Eukaryota > Viridiplantae > Streptophyta > Magnoliopsida > Ericales > Theaceae > Camellia > Camellia lanceoleosa. The sequence goes on from CM045771.1 coordinate 100,019,695, forward strand.
CTAGCATTTTTATTTGGGTGTAAAATGTGATATGATTTGTGTAAATGTGATATAGTCAGGATTTGAAAGTCCAAACGAAGCCCCTTCTCTGCAACAAAGCACATAGCCTTACAAAGAAACCCAAGTAATATTTTTTTTTTCTTATCAGCCTAGAAACTTTTCTTGCTGCAGAAACTTTTCATCCCATGAACTTTTCTTGCTAGTCTTCTCTCTCTCTATTCCAAGCTCATCATTGGTTAGTTGTGTACACGTGTCAAAACCCTTTAATAGTAATTCTGCTAATTGTGTGTCTCTGTATCTAATTTTTTGGCTTGCTAATCAAACATGCACACACTTACCCTTTTTTCTCTCTTTCATTTGCAATATTTTTTTTGGTTCGGCAACCCCATGCTTTGCCATACAGAAGTCTGCAACTAACTAATCTTCCTCTAATTTATAGCAATTTTAGTATAATAGAAAAGAATTAGTTTCAACCAAACTATTAACATACAAGATAACAAAATTCATCCACTTTTCATCCACTAATCATCCTCTAATCTTCATCCACTTTTCATGAGATAACATACAAGATAACAAAATTTCAAGAAATTGTTAAGTAATTGAAGCACACAAAAAAAGGAACAATCTTTCGACGTGCCCTCATTTGAAGTCATCGTGAATAATCAAGCAATATATTCACTGCGTGTATATATAGATACTAGGATTCTATGCACACAAAAAATGTATAATAATCTTGCATGGGTGATTTAAGGATAGTTCAAACCTCAAAAGACAATCAATTACATGTTTAAATTACAAGATTATTACGCTAAAAATTATTACAGAGAATGATAAGATTGGTGGTTGGCATTTGAAGGGGTAAGATGAAAATAGCAAAGATACACAGAAGAGGAGATTGAGAGATTACAAATATGACAGTTGAAATGTTTGTATAGAAGACGGCAATGGGTGAGGTCAGATATGGACACACATAGATGGACATGAGTGATGACCCATCACTACTGATTGTCCCATATATAATGCAAAAGACTCCCAGATTGGGGACACACTAATAGACCTTCTTGAGGCTCCTTTAGCTTTACCATTCTATGTCAATAACTCAAATTTTTTTTTAATGTTTTTTAATTTCCCAACAGTGGCTTCATGACTTATTGTTCAACACCAAAATAGAGGTATTTTATATTGTCTCTTGAATTTCTTTTTCTCTGCTCTTGATTGTTGTTGTTGGTTAATTATGTTGTTTGGACTTGTTGTTTGAATTCTGAATCCTGATAGATTTGTTGTTTGGATTTGTTGGTTGATAATATTTTGTATTACTTTTAAGATTTCATGTACAACACACAGTGCTTCCCTTTTGCAATAGTCAGCCTTCTATTTAACATGTAACTTTATAGAGATATGTCCAATTTTGGAGTTAATAATAATGCATTTTGGAGTTGAGCCCATCTCAATCTCAATTAAACCGTGGATGTTTTATTTCTAGGCTTTTAAGTCTGTAGAAAATTTGCCAAAAATTTACCAAATAGGTTTTTGTTTTCAAGATTCTTTTTTTCTCCTTCCTTGAAAGTTTAAACATTGAGTTTGCATTTGCTTTGATTATTGGAAAACTTTGTTCTTTACCTGCTCGCAAAATTATTTGCTTTATTGTTGACTGTAAATGAAATAACATAACAACAACTTAAAGATCGCATAAACACGTAATTAAACTAAAATAAAACTATTTGGGCGTTAATTGAATTTCATTTGAAAACTCGCCTATGTTCTTATAAAGTTTAATTTCAAATCACTTCATTTGATTGGAAACTCCCATAGCTTCTGTGAACTTAGATAGATGTTTTTCAGTGTTTCATGGTGGGTCACCAAAGCTCAACAATGGTTGTTTGCCTATGCTATTTTCTTGGTATACAAACAGGGATTTTCAGGTTTAAGACATAATTTCATCTCTATAATTGATAATTTATTTTTAAAACAAGAAGGGTTAGGATTACAATTATATTAAATTAATAATTGATAATTGATAATTGATAATTTATTAAATAGTATTGGAATTACAATTATATTCTAATCCCAATATTATTTACACCATGTCTTCAGGCACGAGTATACGCTAGTATATTTATATGATAAAAATTACGAATTGTAGATCTAAATATAAAATAAATTTAAATTATAAATTAATATTTTTAAGTAAAATTTGAGATAAAATTTCTTATTTTGGGTTCGTTTGAGAAATGAGTTAACTTTTTAACTTTTTAATTTTTTAACTATTTTAATCTAAAATTAAAAAATCTTATTCAAAAAGAATTTTTTGACTTTTTCTAAAAAATTTAACCAAATGCTACCTACCTTGTTTCCTTTTCCTTTTCTCTCCCCTACCCTCCCTCTCCCTAGGCATCTATTGCTCTACATAGCTCACCACCATGATTCAAAAGGCCTCATAAATGCCATTGACCTAAGAAAATCATCTTAGATTTTTGTGATTAATGTATTTATGTGATAAAAGTTAAATTATTAAATCATAAATTTAAATTTAAATTTAAATTATAAATTGATATTTCTAAGTAAAATTTGAAATAAAATTTCTTACGTTGTAGTATTATTGAACTAGCAAAACATGTGTAAAGAAAAGGAAAATAGACTTTTAGACTTTGATACATCACAGCAATGAATTTTGTAGAAAAGAAAAGATTAATATGGTAAGCAACTTTTATGGGCATGAATATCGGAAAGAAAGAGAACAAATTGGACCCACGGAAGAGTCACCACCATGAAGGCTCAATGTGAAAAGTTATGAGTGTCCTTTCGAATCAAGAACAAGAAGAGCAAGTAAATAATACTACCTAGCTTAGTTTCATTCTAAATAGAAAAGGAATATCCAACTTTTAATTGTGTAAAATTAAGTAAAATAGATTGCATAACGATTGAGATAGCAGAGACCAAGGCGGCCAAAGGCCCCAATTTTTTGAATTTATATTTTTAATAAGTCTTTTTTTTTTGGGGGGGGAGGGGGGGTGTCTAAAGGCCCAACAAAAAATTAAGTTATCCAAAGACTCAACAAAAAATTCACCTCATCCAAACACAACAGAAAATAATGTGTTATATATCACCGAAAATTTTCATGCAGACTCTTTACCATTTATGTGGTTTTTTTCGCTGTTTATGTAATGGTCTATCACACACACCACAAATAACTTTTATTATATAAATATGTATAGAAAGTGAAATAAAGTGGTGAATTAAATCTAGTTTTAAATAACATTTCTTTTTTCTTTTTAACTTTATTTTTATGTATCTAAAAATTAGACTATAAATGTTCATGATAATACACATTTTTAAGGAGTGTACACCATATAATTTTCTTAAACTCTTAAATAAAAAATTAATTTTCTTCATTATTTATTTATTCTAGGATGGAGAGGGAGCTATAGGTATGTATAACAATAAAAAACTAGTATAGGTTGAGTTTAAATTCCATATTCCTTTTCTTCCCACACAGGCATCTATTAGTCTACTAGACAGTCCACCACCACCCCATGCTTCAAAATGCATCAAACTAGCAATGAATGTGTAATAAAGAACGAAAAAAGGCCTTCATGACAATACTAAAAAAACAATCAACTTTGTAGAAAAGTTGATATGGTAGCAACTTTAATGGACATCCGTAACTAAAAGAAAACACATTGGACCCACAGGGAGAGAGTCGGCATGCAGGCCCAATGTGAATGGTCACAAGAGCGAGCTTCCTAGCTACTTCCATTCTAAACAGTAATGGAAGATCCTACTTTTGGTTGGAGCAATGTTAGGTATCATGAAAAAATTTTCATGAAAATAATCATGAAAGATTTATGACCTTTGGATTATACTTAAAATAAAACACCACACACTAATCAAGGTAATCCAAGGGTCACAAATCTTTCATGATCATTTTCATGAAAAAAATTTCATGATCCCTAATTTTTCTCTTTTGGTTAATATACTTGGGCAACTTATGCTTGTGATTTCTGTAATTTATTTTTTGTATTAATTTAATTTTTGTAATTTTAATTGTATTTACCTTATTTTTTAGTTTTCTACACTATGTTAATTTATTGAGTAAATTACACTGTGCGAGGGTGAAATATCATTTGCTTTCTGTACTCCTTGAACTCAAGCTCCACGTAACGTTTCTTGGCCTGAAAACACAGAGACGGTGAGCTGCCCGGCGGTGTGTTGTTGGATAGTCCCTCCGACGATCAAGTTAGATCACTTGAAGAAGAAGAGAGCACTTTTTAGTGAGAGAAAGAGTTGTTCAAATTGCTAGAATTGCTTACCTCCAACGTTCCCCACTTCTCCTTTTTCTAGGTTGGCCATGCAGCCTCAGGGGTTGTGCCCGCACTACCTCTGCTATCCTTCCCTGGACAGGTAGCAGTGCTCGCTCCTCACTACCTTACACGTGTAAAGGCCAAAACCACCAAACAGTATGTGTGGAACTGCCAAACGGTATTGACGCGTGCCAGGAGCGGATTCCCCTCCGTCACACCATTGGTCCAGGTGACACACTCTATCGGGTTGTCATGACTGACCTATCTCTTGGGAGGAAACACAGTCATAATCAATATGACCGAGCTATAAGAAGTTGATCCTTCTGGACTGACTAGCTGTGAGGCGCATCGGCCTACGCCCCGGTCTAAATTCATTTCGGGCCATGCTTTGCTTGTCCCAGACGCACCATTACGGATCCGATCAAACGCCTAGCCGAATCACAGCTCGGTCTGGCTTACGCGTGATTCCACGCTTTGGTCGACAAATGTAACTCGGCTCGGCGTAACGGGACGGGGAACCGCTTTACACCGAGCAAATGGCTCTCGCAAGGTCCGTCATAACTCGCGTTATTGTAGCTCGGCCGTACTTGTCTGGCGCAAATCTCCCTCTCATACACTGATCTCCTTTGAGTTTTGAATAAAATATAATAAATCTCACTATTTGACATAATCATATTGAGCTCCTTTGTGATTTTAATTTATACTAGCCCCTTTTTTTTTATCAATAATTTGTTAATTATATAGGTAAAAAAATGATATTATCATTTATTTTATACGAAAATATACACTTTAAGTAATTTATTATTGTGTTTTCACAACATATATATTAGTTTTGGCTTATTTAACCTTACTAAGAGGGAGGTCGCGTAATTATGTCAAAACTATAAAGCTTACTGTATTTTTTTGAAATATTAGGAGATATTAGTGTAATTCATCCTAATTTAATTGATAATACCCATAAAAAAAAATTATAAAAATCAAGAACAAAATGGTATATTCAAAAGGGAATATGTCATTTTAAATTGAACGCCAATATTTCAATCATTTTAGGGGATTGAGTGAACTATTTGGTCCATCGATTATAATCTAATTCTTAAAGGGTTATCAATTGAACTAAATTAAAATAATATAAAAATTTAAGGATAAAATTGATGCAATTAGAACCATAATGACCAAATTGACAAAAAAGGCATGCCACAGGAATTATGAGTGTAATTTGACTATATTAGCTCAATATAAATTGTTAAACAATTTTTCTTTTTTTTTTTTTTTTCTTCAAAAGTTTTGATTGAAGAAAGTTAGTTGTTAAAATTAGCACCAATGAGAGTAAGCCTTCCTAACCTTGCAAAGCATCAAATTCTTACCTCCTAATTCAACTTCCTCTTAAAAAGAGTTGAACATGTAATCTCTCCCTTGAGACGAAACCCTTAGAAAAATCATGGTAACCAACCAGGTTTAGTCTAAAAAAATAAAAAATAATAATAATAGTTTATGGTTTTGGAATAAGCAGTGATCTAATATGGTATTAGACTTTTGATTTGAGAAAATTTTGAGTTCAAGTTCTATCATCCTATTATTTCTATTGGATTTGGCTTTCCTTCAGTTCGTGGTCGGACTGGAGGGTGTTGTTGGGCCTGTGGACGCTCACCACGAGGTCCCATTTTGATAATCTGAATAGTTCAATATATAGTACTCGTCGAGTACTATGCCTGTAAAAAATTACATTTGAAAATTTTAGAAATCCCCTAAATATTGATTCGTAATTATGTATCAATTTTAACTAGTAAATAACAATCTCAATCAAACAATCAAGACAAAATAACACAATGATTTTAACGTGAAAAAATCACAATTGGAGCGCCTCCAATTGTGATAAAAAATCACGGGCAAAAGTCACAAAACAATCCACTAAGAAGACAAAAGGAATTACACAAGTGTACTCTCAATTACCTAGCGAATTCACGTCCAAATTGAATCGACCCCTATATGCCTCTTCCGCCATGGTCTTCACCTCGGAATCGTCTTGCCCAACGTTGAATCCATAACGCCAATGTCGAATCCACGACGATGAGTCACTTCAGAATCCACCAAAACCTCATGCTCAAATTCCACGGAATCCATCGAAGAACAACACTCTCTTTTGTATTGAACGAAACAAGCAACCCTTTGATGTATACTTTTCAAACCAGATTTAAACTCAAACAAACATCAAAGAAACTAGCAAAGAAGCTTCAGATATAAACCCTAATATCCAAGAAGAAGATCTGGAAGCTGTAACCCTAAAAACAGATGAAACCACATATTCATAAAAAACTGATCCGCGATCTCCGCTCGAGCGCAAGAATGGCCGCTTGAGCTGAAAAATACAACTCCCAATACTTTTTCAGGTAATCAAACTTTTGAAACCAAAGATTCTTCGCTCGAGCGCACAAACAACTGCTCGAGCAGACTAGCAACTTGGAATGCATTTTTGCATTTTGCTTCAGGGTTGGTGCCCCGAACTTGCCAAGGGGCGCTGGCCCCTGGACCCCCGCGAGCTGACCGGGCAACTTGATCATCGATATAGTCAGCGAAATGGCAAACATGAAAGAATAAACTTCTGAAACATCTCTACAACGCGCAATTCGGGTTAGATTTGCATCTAAAACCCATAGCCTCACTAAAATAAAAGATTGAATACAATTACAACTAAAAGAAATTTTGTCAAACGAGATTGCCAAGAATAAAAACCTAACAATCTCCCCCTTTGGAAATGCCATGACAAAACACACCTAACAAATAAAATCCTAATAACACTAACCCATTACAATCAACAAAAACAAACTTCTTTCTCAAGGTTATGATCTGCAAAATAGCTATTAGTGCTACAATCTCCAAAACAACTATTAGTGCCATAAGAGTATATAAAAAATCAATAGACATATGACACGATTATCTTGAAGCATGAGATGAAAATATGAATAAATATAAATTGAAAATTTCAAGAACATGTAGCATGAAAACTTAAAAACTAAGATACATACACCCGACACATGGCATGAATACATGAAATCTTTAGACACATGCACCTAAGACACATGCACTTGACAACATTTCTCCCCTTTTTTGTCACGAATTGACAAAGGAAGCTCATACAACAAAAGTAAGATCAAAAACCACACAAGCAGGGACAAGATGATTGAAAAATTAATAACTGTCAAGAAGTAAGTAATAAACAAGCAGTGAATAAAAACACACAAACCAACTAATGCCAAACTCTCTTACCAAACCAATCCAAGATGAACCAAACTCTCCCTCACTAAAAGCAACCACATACACTGAAAACAGTGAACAAGAAAAAAGAAATATGATGAAGCAAGTAAGAAATTTTAGATTTGTACCTTAAAACACACAAGATTATCCAATAAATACAATTACTTAAAAACACAATGTGTACAGCCTCTAGAAGATTCCTCATAAAAGAAAGTGATGCATTATGTGAAAAGTATAGATCCCATGATAAAAGTGTGTGTGTAATTCTTGGAGTTCGACAAACACTAGATTCAAATCCTAGTAGCGATCTGAAAGTTGGACCTCCGGCAAGAGAATCTAAGCATAACAAAGGAAAGTCAAACCACTAGGAATTAAGGGGTATTTGTTGGGTAAAATCGGAGACTCCCCTTCAAGCAATGAATTTTTTTTTTCTTTCTTTCTTTTGCACAATTTTTTCTTTTCTTTCTTTGCACATTTTTTTCTTACTTATGCACATTTATTGGCGGCTAACATGTTCAAGAGTATGGAAATCAAATTAGAAAAGCATGGATACGATAAAGATAGCATGGTTGGTGTCTTGACGTTATGGTTCCCTTCCCTTTCAATGGGAACTCGTCTCGACTTAGTGTCCAACTTCCTATTCCTAGGTCTAAGCAAACACAACCTCTGTTCATGTTTGGTCTCATGCAAATCAAAGTAACGAGGTCTAATATGACTCTTAACCTCATTACCACCAAAGGAGTGTCTCCTACCCCACAAGATGTTGGGATTTTTTCTGTAGCGACCCTGATTTCTTCGTAAGTCTTTATTTATTTATTATTACTTGATTTTATTTTTGGCTTTATTAATTACGTAATTATATAAGAATTTAATGTGGTATTTAATTATATATAATTAATCTGAATATTTATATTTATATATATATATATTAAAAAAGAAATTATTGATATAAATTTTATATAAGATATTTATATTTATATATGTGATTTATTTGTATAATATAATATAATATAATAGGAAATTAGGTTATTATATATATAATATAATATAAGTAGTCAACTAGGTTTAGAAGTTCGTAAGGAAAAAAAAAATACAGAGAGAGACGGCAGAGAGAGAGCGAGAGAGAGAGAAATCAAAGAAAAGATAGTGCTATGTGTGGCGTGAAAAGAGAGGTGGGAAGGAAGAGGAAAGGAAAAAAAAAAAAAAAGGTTAGAGTTTTGTTTTGGTGGTTTCATTGGTTTTTCAAATGCTTGTTTGATCTTCAAAAAAATATTGTGAGTACAAAACCCACTTCCTTTGATTTATGTTTAATTCGTTATTTTTATTTATTTGATGTTAGTTTGATTTTGTATTTTCATAAAGATGATAGATTGATTGATTTTAATTATTTTGATCAGTTGTGTATGTAAGGTTTAGGGTTTTTAGATGATTGATTGATTAATTTTAATTATTTTGATTAGTTGTATATGCAAGATTTAGGATTTTTATATGGATTTATTTGATGGTTGTAATCACACTCATGGTTATATAAAATTAAAATAAATTAGGAATCCATAGATAAATTCTTTACATTCCACCATGACTCCATAAATTGTTGTTTTATGTAAGTGTTGGTGAGAAATAGTGTATAAAAAAAAGTCAAGATTATGAGATTTATTTGAATATCTTAGGCTTGGCATTGTTATGTTTGTTCTCATGAGTGAGATTTTTGTATATGTATATCGTTGCCTCGTTCTCATGAGTAGACAAGTATTTTGATTTACGAGCGTACGTATATTCTAACCATCCAGGGAGTGTGAGCCAAACTCAGGACAATATCCTCATACAAGTTTGGTTTCAGAGCGATATTAGGTATACGGGAGGCACATGGGATATATGTGTCGGCCGGAAGTGGAGGCCGAAGTAGTGGAATTAAGGTACAAAGAATTTAATGATGAGTTTATTAGTATAGTGTGGATTGTATTGTTTTGTAGATCTTGAAAAATAGTAAACGACATCGATAAATTATGAAATTTAAGCAGAGGCATGTATATGTGATTTTAGATAACTTTTGTGTTTTAACTTTTTATTAAAAAGATTGATTAGAACTTATAATCGGATAATTTTGATTATAATAGTTTTGATTCATTTTAGCAATGCAGATTTTAGAAGCTATTTTAACCCACGAAACAAGCTCATTTTTATTGGTTTCTTATAAACTGAAGTAAAAAATTATTCTGAACACTTTTCGTGTTTTGAACTTTTCCGAAAAAATTCATCTTACAGCAGTTTCTTTTCATTTTCAGTTCCAAAATTTTCAATCGAATTTCGGTTAGGATTTTCAATTAAGTTTTTCTCTCAGCCTATTCAGTTTATACTAAATTCGTTCACATTATCTTTTAGAAAATTTGATTCCGTACAATTTTTGTTCTTTGAGTTTTGGTCAATTCGAATTATTTAAGCATGAAATTGTGCATTTTTATACTTTTTTAGTAAGTTACTTATGATTAAATTATACTAACTTTATTTTTTTTTGTAGGATGATGGGTCTTACTAACTTTTTTTATGCAGGATTGACCCACCATATTTTTATTTTTATTTTATTTATTTTATAATCAATTTATATTTCGTTGTGTACGGACAAGAAACTAAATGCCACCGTATCTCAGGAAACTACCCATTCATCTCAGTGCGGTTGAAATTACTTGTCTTGTCTCGTAACAAGAATTAAATATATTTTTGTTTGTGTTTGGTGGACATGTGGGAATTAAATCTTGTACTCATACCAGTATACCTGTATACTGACCCGTTTTGTCTCTTGGCAACTCGAGTGCATTCTGTTTGAGCGCAGTTGAGCTTCCCTTGCAAGATTAGTTGGGGCTACGGTGGTGACGTGAAATAACTATAGTTGTTAGACTTGTCGTTTGGACTTCTTTTGTTTTCTTGAGCTTAGGGTTGATATTAGTTTATGTATTTATTATTTTTTTTTTTATGACTTTAGTATTGGGATAATTTGGCATGGCTTGTAACTGTACATTATTTAAGTTATTTTGACTAGTTATTGTTACTTTAATGTTTGAGGTATTAGATAGTTATGAGATTATGGTGGATGGTTTGATTGGCGTTTAGTTTTTTTGTTTCACTCCTAGGGTTTGGATGATGGAATATTGATTGGGGTTTAATTTTAATTTAGTATTTAATTGTCTAAATTTTGGGGCATGACATCTTCCATCTCTATGAGACACTCTTCCATGGAACTTATAATAATAAGGACAAATATGACCATACATATCACAATGATAACAAATAAAAACAGGTTTTACCTTTTTTTCTTTGGCCTTACCAACTCTAAGAAGATTGAGAAGTCTTTCCTCTCGTTGAATCTTGTGCTTCGCCTACCCTTGAGTTCTTGTATCATGAGATGTTGATGCACTCGATTTTTGTTCTTGGTTATCACTAAAGCTAATGCCATTCTTGTCACGACACATTTGTTGAGATCCAATAATATTGTCCTAAGTCTTTGATCCTTTGTTCCAAAGACCAATGGTAGCAATAGTACACTTGAGCTCTTCCTCTTTCTTGATGATTAGCTCTTCCAAGGCAGCTTGAGACATCTCAAGAGTTTCAATCTTTTCTTCATATGTTGCATAGATTTGTTGTAGCTCATTCCTCTCTGTCTCACAAGTCAAGAGTTTTGCACAAAGAGTTTGTTGATCATTAGATATCTTGATGGCATCATTCCTAACCTCAGAAATCTCCTCCTTTAGTTTGACATTCTCACTTTCACATGTTTTAAGTTTCATAATGAGTTTGTCATTTAATTTGGATAAGTTAAGAGATTCCTTATGGAACTTTTCATAAACTTGCTAAAGCTCTTCATTATCACTCCTTAAGGATTCATCATCAGTGTCATTCTCAACCGGCCTCTTTGGATACTGTGTTCGTCCTTCAATTTCAGAAGCCACCATGAAGTAAGGAATTGTTCATGCTCCTCTTCACCTTGTGCTTTATTGTCACTTTCATTTTTATCAGACTCTGATTCATCATCCCACGTAATAGCGAAGGCTTTCTTCTTTTTCAAACGAGTAGAGCATTCTTGAGCAAAGTGGCCAAATCCTTGGCATTCATAGTATTGGACTCTTTCAGAGTTTCCTCGTATCTTTCATATCTCCTTCTTAGTTATAGATTTAATTTTGAATTTATCTTTACCTTTGGGTTTATGAGTTGATTCCAAAATATTAGGATTCTTTTTCAGAAAAGATTTTTTAAATTGTTTTACAAAAGTATTTGTAATCTTGGAATCTGTCTCACAATCCTCATCAGAATTCTTTCCAACTTTATGAGCACTACTAAAGGCAATATCATTTTTTTTTTGTTTCTTTTTGAAATTCCTATGTGCTTCATAAGTTTGAGATTTCTAACCAGATGATCTAGCTTGAGGTTGTCAATATCTTGAGCCTCCTCAATAGCCGTAACTTTTGGTTGGAACTGATCGGGCAAGAACCTCAAAAATTTTTCCCACAACCTTGGATTCTAGTATTTTTTCACTTAAATTGAAGTTGGAATTTACAATATCACTCAACTTCGTATAACATTTATCAATAGTCTCACTATTTTTCATAGAAAGATTTTCAAAACTAGGCGTGAGCCTTTGAAGTTTTGAGCGTTTAATAGGAGAAGTGCCCTCATGAATAGTTTGTAAGATATCGTAAGCCTCTTTTGCGACTTCACAATTGCCAATTCGACTAAACTCTTCGAGTGTGACAGCGCAAAAGAGAGAATTGATAGCTTTATTATTCTAGCTACTATTTTGGTAATCAGTTGGGTCCCACTTATCAATTGGTTTGGGAAAAGTTACTCCATCAACAGTAATCGTTGATTCAGTCCACCTATACATGACAGATTGCCAAACTTTTTCATCAATAGATTTTAAAAACGATCTCAGCCGAGCTTTTCAAAAAGAATAATCAGATTCGTCAAGTAGGGGTGGTCGAACCATAAAATTTCCCTCATGAATTAAATCCATTATCACAAATCAAACAAGATCCCGCTCCAAAAGTTTTTTTTTTAAAAAATAAAGCGACCTATTTTGATACCAATTGAAAAATCTAAAAATTCCCTAGATATTCATTTGTAATTATGTATCAATTTTAATCAGTAAATAACAATCTCAATCAAACAATTAAGACAAATCAACACAACGATTTTAGCATGGAAAAACCACAATTGGAGCGCCTCCAATTGTGATAAAAAAATCACGGGCAAAAGCCACAAAACAATCTACTAAAAAGACAAAAGGAATTACACAAGTGCACTCTCAATTACCAAGCGAATCCAAGTCCGAATTGAACCGACCCCTATATGCCTCTTCCACCATGGTCTTCATCTCAGAATCATCTTGCTTAACGTTGAATCCACAACGTCGATGTCGAATTCACGACGATGAGTCACTCCAGAACCTATCAAAGCTTCAGGCTCAAATTCTACGAAATCCATCGAAGAGCAACACTCTCTTTTGTATTGAATGAAACAAACAATCCTTTGATGTATACTTTTCAAACCAGATTTAAACTCAAACAAACATCAAAGAAACTGGCAAAGAAGCTCCAGATATAAACCCTAATATCTAAGAAGAAGATTTGGAAGTTATAACCCTAAAAACGGATGAAACTACATATTTATATAAAACTGATCCGCGATTTCCGTTCGAGCGCAAGAATGGCCGCTCGAGCGAAAAAATACAACTCCCAGTACTTTTGTAGGCGATCAAACTTCTGAAACCAAAGATTCTCCGCTCGAGTGTACAAACAGCTGCTCGAGCGGACAAGCTGCTGCTCGAGTGAACAAGCAACTTCGAATGCATTTTTGCATTTTGCTTCAGGGGCGCTGTCTCGAACTTGCCAAGGGGCGCTGGCCCCTGGACCTCCGCGAGCTGATTGGACAACTCGATCCTCGACATAATCAGTGAAGTGACAAACATAAAAGAATAAACTTCTAAAACATCTCTACAACGCGCAATTCGGGTTAGATTCGCATCTAAAACTTCTAGCCTCACTGAAATAAAAGATCGAATACAATTATAACTGAAAGGAGTTTTGTCAAATGGGATTGCCAAAAATAAAAACCTAACAGCATTGATCAAATATCGATAACTACGTGATCAAATTAGTTTTGTATAAAAAAAAATGGACAGTGAAAAAATAATCCGATAAAATAGCTATCGATATTTGATCAACGTAATTTTTTATAGACATCACTGCAAGAAAATTGACATACAACCACGTTTATACAACAGCGTTTAAAAAAAAAACGCCATTTTTTAGTGTTTTGCATATTTTACATTAAAAAAAAAAGAAGAAAAAAGAAGAAAAAAGAAAAGTCAATTAACAGGTCTCACTCTCTCACACTCGTATATCCGTCATGGTCCGTCTCTCTGTCTTACACTCATATCTCACTCTCACAGACATCACTCCCTCTCAGTCTCTCACACACCGCTCCTCTCTATCGTAATCGAACATCGATCTACATTCCTCGATCAAACATCGATCTCTGTCGCTTTAGGGCTTTGCTCTAGCTGTTCTTCATCGAACTCGAACTTGATCTCGATCTGTTATTCATCTCAGATCAGATCATTATTATTCTTCGATTCTCTTCTTCTCTCTTCGATCTCTCTGCAAATCTCTCTCTCTCTAAACTCTGTTTGGATCTATCTGTGTTCGATCATGGAGATGGAACGTGTGATCGAGTTTCCACACGCGGAAATGGATCGTTGTCCCAGAAAGAGACCGCGTTTGGGTTGGGATGTTGCTCCTCAGGCCCTTAAGGTATCAAATATGTTCTCTAGATCTCTAATTTCATAATTTTTTTTTTCCTTTCTCTTTTTTGGTTCTATTTTTTGCTAGATCTGGTTGAAATGAGATACGTGGTAGATCAGGTATGAGAAAAGGTTTATGCTTTTATAAATCTGTAAATTTCATGGTAGATCGGGTTGGGAAAAAGGTTTATTATTATTATTATTATTATTTCTTATGTATAATCAATTTTTATGTATGATCTGTAAATTTCTGTCTTCCTTGGTGGAGATGCGAAGTTACTTGAGGTAGAAAAGCTTGTTCTCCGTCTTTTGTCTTGGAGATTGTTCGAATCCCTTTGATCTAAATCGATCTAGGGCTCAAGGTAAGTGTTTTCTGACTTGGATTCGCTAAGTTCACTCAAGATCTGTAAAATCTCATGGTTAAAACAACGATTTGGAGTATATTGATGTTGAGTTTTGTTTGTAGGCATCAAATTGGAGTCTAGGACCAAAAGAATGTATACTACTGCTTGGATGGCGCCCTGATGTTGCAGAAATGATTGAAGAATATGATAATTATCTTGGACCTGGTAGTGTATTGGTATGTTCTAATGTTCTTTAAGAAACTTCATCATATCTGCTATTTTGTTTGAGGTCATATACAATAATAAGATTTTATTTCGTTGCTTTAAAATTTGGGGGAAACTTTTATAAATTTGGTTTCCTTTAAGACATCATAGCTTAAAACATCTCATAAGATTAGTTGGTCCATTGGGCCGAATACTGAGTTATCATTTTTTTTTTTAAATACATGTGGATCTGCATCAGCCATCAATAGAATGACATCATCATCCATGTTGTTGTTGTTGTTGTTGTTGTTGTATTGGTTTGCTTTTCACCTCTTTTGAAATCAAACACAAGATATATTAATGTCTTAGATCGTACATTAAGTTCTTAGATTTTAAATATGTTGCTTGAAATTTTATTTTTTAAGATCCATGTATGTGTAGGAAATATTGTCAGATGTGCCGATGGATGATAGAAAGCAGGCAAGCGACCTTCTTTGGTCAAGGCAAGCTCAAGAATGTCCGGGTTTCCCACAGGGTACTGTTTCATCAATATGGTTAGAACTATTCATCTTCGTTCTTTCTTTCTTCGTCTTCGTCTTCGTCTTCTCTTTATTGTGATTATTATTATTATTATTATTATTTAATATAAGTTTGGAATACCTTCTTTATATTCCTTCAAATCTGTCATGATTTTTTATATTCACAGATTGGGAACCCCATGGACTATGATGTCTTAAAGGAAACCATTAGTAATATTCACAAATCTTTGAAGAATGAAGATATTCCCTTGTCAATCGCTATAATATCTGATAGAGAATGGCTGCTTGGAGGTAATGGAACATAGTATTTGTATTCTCTTAAACTAGCTTATCAGTAATTATTCTTTCTTCAGATCCATCCAGGGCAGACAAACATTCCGCATATTCCCTTCTACTTGCTGAAAATATTTGCAACAAACTTGGGGTGAAGGTGAGCGTAACTCATATTAAATTATCTTGAAGGATATTAACGTTTATTTCAATTGTAAATAACATGAGTACAGCAACTACTTTTTCTTTTCTTTTCCGAGAAATCTGCCTGATAGAATTTAGAATTAAGGAGAAAATTCTCATTTAGGTTGTGAAACTATAAACAATGGGCTAATATGATTGAGGCTTAACATGTGCAATGCTAGAAGGATCCAATTGTATGACCTAGTGAAGAATGCTAGCCGTTCTCTTTATCTTGTAATGCCTATATAGGGCATACATGGGCAACAAGCCCCATTTGGAACCAAGGAAAAAACACAATATTATGTCAATGTATAATGTGTAATTCAATATGGATCGTATAGTACTATATTAAGGGCATATCACTTTGCATCATCAAAAATGCTTTTAAGAAATACCAAGCGATGCTAAATGCCTTTTTCCATGTTTTTTTGGGTGCAGTTTACCAAGTTGATGAAACTTGAGGTGCCTCTTTTGATACCAAGAAGGGGTGATGTCACAATTATTATTATTATTATTATTATTAAGAGAGGGATTATCGTATCTAACTTCCTCCCTTCTCCTCTCTCTTGGTGAAATGTGTTGAGGTTTTTAAGGAATTTTATCGAACAAAAACAAAACATAGAAAGCTTTCTTGGATTTACTCATTGGGTACTTGCAACATAATTGGCAAGTTTGCGCCAAAAACTACAGAGTTGATTGTGGGAACTTGTCAGGTAAATTCCTATTTATATTGTACTTCGATTTGTACAAATCAGGGATTTGAACTTGCTCATAATGTATGAAAGGTTGTTTGTTTGATGAATGAGTTTGATAGGTTCTGTTGTGTTTTACATGTATAGTTGGGCAATCATTGCATCAAAATTCAAGGATAAATCAACCAGGCAATGTAGAAGAAGGTTAATTATTTTATAAAAACATGATTTTTTTTAAAATTTATGATCTTTGTCTTCCAATAATTCTTTAATTTTTTGTTTTTTAGTCCAACCCCAATGTTGATGTGACATACCATTGTAGATGGTACACTTACTCGAATTCTGATTTCAAGAAAGGGGGTGGTCTCCAGAGGAAGACTTGCTCTTCTGTGAGGTAAAATTGATGCTTTCTGAAATCAAAAGTCACGATATATCAATACTGACAAGCTAGTTTTTCCTTTCTATTACTATTATTGATATATTTTCTTTTGAACTATATATGTAACACTATCTTTGTTCGATCATTAATTTCCTTAAATTTTCTTTGAGTTCATTTGTTTTGTTGTCTCCAATGGTCCAACAGATAATACCAAGTGTGTTTCAAAATTAGATAATTATTTCTCCATTATTGTCTGTGGGAATTTGATATCTTAAGATCCACTGCAGGCTCGAAAAGTATTTGGTAACAGATGGACTGAAATAGCCAAAGTGGTCTCAAGGAGGTATATAAAGTTGTAATGTTTTATTTCTTGCTTGGCATTGGAAAAGTTTGTGGTAATTACAAATTAATTTCTTCATCTATGTTTACAGAACTAATAATGCTGTGAAGAACTGATTTTCCAGTGTGTAAGAAGAGGGCAAAATATGAAGCCTTAGTGAAAAGAGAATGATAACACTTCATACATCAATCCAAACAACAAAAGGGTTATCTTTCAAGAAGTTGTAGCATTAAATTTCCAAGGATATAAATTAGAATTTTTATGGTCTTCAATTTGGCATTGTAATTCAAATTTGAGGCAATTTGTGTTCTTTTATATTAATTATTAGTCAATTCTTAATCTCTGTTCCTAGTTAAATTTACATTCTCTATTCTTAGTTAAATTCTCAATTAATTGGGTTGTGTTCTTTTTTTCTTTTTCTTTTTAAAAAAGGGCTCTTTTTGGGAAAAAAATGTCACTAAATGATGTCATCATGGCATCACATCTGAGGTAAGTATTAAAGATGAAGAAATGTGGCGTTTTTTCAAAAACGCCACTAAATGATGTCATCATTACGTCATACGTTAATTGTGACGGAAGTAGAAGTGGCTGTTAAAGATTTTGCGACGTTTTGAAAAACGCCGTCTAATGTTTTAGCGACGCTTTTAAAACGCTGTTAACCTATTGCGGCGGCCGTATCTACGACGAAAATATTAAACGTTGCAAAAACCTATTGTGGCGGTTTTCAAGCCTATAGCGGCGTTTTTGAAACGCCGCTAAAAGTCAGGTTTCTTGTAGTGCATATAGTATTCAATAAGTTTTACACATCGAACAATTTGAATTATTGAAATGGGATCTGTAATGGATCTCTACGGATGCAACACCACCCTCCAATCCGTATCAGATTAAAGGGAAGCCAATCCCATTTTTATTATTGTGCACTCGGTTATCACTTGCCTTCATATATCTTATTCTTTTAATTTGTCTGCATATTCTCCACGTGCATGTTCGTAAGGTATTGTTAATACTGATACCATGTTATGTCAAGATTTTTAAAAACATCTAATTCAAAATTAAAGTGCACAAAAACATGCAGAGTATACGCAATAATTGAAAGCCCTCCAAAATTCTGACAATATGAAATGGTTTTATTCCAAGGAACTTTAAATACACTAATTGAATGAATCTTTTCTCCAACCAAACTTTATTTGGATTGTATTTTTTTTTTCTCAAGCATTATGCTTGGGATGATTGTAGCAACATGTAATGCTTTAGTCGGACTTGGAGATGACTTTGTACGTACAAATAAATAATCCATACATTGATTGACAACTAATCCACCATTTATATACAGCAAGAAGCTCTCTCCTATGATCGCTAATCAAACGAATAAGTTCTTTATTTTTATATTTCACAATTGTCCCATTTGAGCTTAGATAATAAACTAATATCTATGAGCCAAATTCATGGTAAACAATTCATGTAGTGTGTACAAAACAAGAGAAGATATGGCAAACACAAAATGATCAAAGAAGTTATGGTTAATTTAATCTACCATTATTTTAAATATAAGGAGATTAAGAAGTGGATAAAATATTTCAATGGTTACCGAAATATGCCTTCTGTATCATTCAAGTTTTAATTTTATTAATTTCAATCTTGAAGTTTTTTATTTGAGTAAAATTGATCCAATTTCAAATAGATCATTCAAATTATTAATGGAATAATAATAAAATACATCAATGATTTTTAAAATACGCATTTTGTGTCACTTTAATCTTACTCTCTTTTTTTGGGTCAACACAGAAAAATTATGTTTGGATAGTTGGAATTGAGATATAGATCAAATTACCATGTGCCAATCATATTCTTACCATTTAGATGTGGGAGTAATTCATCATCATTTCATCAATAATTTAGATGATCTTTTCAAATTAGATTATAACTTGACTTGAATTAAAAAATTTCAGAATGAAATTGACAAAATTAATATTTAAAACATGAAATTGACGAATAAATCTATACATTAAAGACCACCGATAATATTATAATTTTGTGAAGTCATGGAATATATTAGCTATTAATACATGGCCTGTAATACAAAACAAACAATAAAATAAGAAGTTGAGTAAAGAGTGTATAGGATATTTATGGATACTTTGTGACATGTAACCCAAAACAAATTTTAATTTTGAATGAATCTCAAGACGACAGCAACATTTGATTAAATGATATTTTAAGGACTAATTAAAAAATAAACTAAAAAGTAATCAAATGCTTAGCGTCGGGTGTATTATAAAACTAGAGGAAGAATAGAATTAAGTGGATCAATTGCTTTGACGATAACACCTTTTGACAATTTTTTAAATTTTAACCGACAAAAATGAAGTTTGGTCAATAATTATACACAAATTACTAGTTAAATCTCATAAGTTAAGCAATTGAATATTGTGTTAAAGACAATAATCACATGTGAGTCTATTGTATCAATTTATAAATATTCTAATGCACATTGTATGTAGACTTTAGCAAACTGCTGACACATTAAGCTTTGAAATTGTATAATTTTAGTTATATATTGTTCGTTTTAATATAATTATTCTTATATTTATAATTAAATTTCTACTTAGTAATCAAAAATATAAAAAGTGAAAACTCCCAACCCAATGTGCATTGAAACTCTATATAAATAGATGGGTTAAAATACAAAATTGATGAAGTAACCCAATTTGGAAGCAACTTTTTTGGCTATTTTGGGAGCTAAAATAGTACTAAAAGACAAAATACGTTAAAATAGTCAATAAAATAAAATGTCACAACAAATTCATAATCATTTCACTTTTTATCTCACAAACATCACATCTAACTATAAAAAAATCCAACTATCTTCCCAAACACAAAAGTTTTAGCCTTCTAAAATAGCCAAAAAATAAAATAGCCTACTAAAATAACAACTTCCCAAACATTCACTCTCAAGAGATTTTCAACTAACAACACTACAAATCAATTGGGTTAGTTTAGTTTCTTCTTCTTCATTTTTGTAATAAGTACCGTTCATTTTATTTGACTAGACTTATTTACTCATAAGTCATTAGTGATTTTTTTACACGTAGCTTCCCCTCATTTTGATACACTTTTTAGATGTGTTTTGCATTTGGAGAATGATCATTGATAATCATATTGAGAAATATATTAAATTGATAAATGATTTAGACATTTTTAATTTTATTTATGAGTTTTGATTTATTTATAATTTATTTGTGTTATATATTTTATATTGAAATATGACGTGAGTTTTGATAAAATATAAGTAGTTTAATTATATTTTAAATTTTTTTTACAATAATAAATTTATTATTCAAAGTTGGAATATGACCTTTTGATAAATAAGTCCGGTCGGACCAACTCGTAATTGTCCTTTTTAACCCCCTTGCATTATGGGGCTAGTTGTTGAGTTTTTATAATTGTTAGACTATGATTATTCAGATATAATTCTCTTCATATTGTATAAATCTCCCACTGAATGAAAATAAAAAATAAAAATAAAACCTCTAACAAGTAATAATAGCAACAGCCTGATGTTGTCTCATTAATTGTTTGTTGGTTGGTGATTTAGTTAATGGGAATAATTATTTTGCAAATATATTTGTATATTTTAGGTTGGTAGATAATACTTATTTTTTAATCAAATCGTTGAAAATAATTACATCAATGAAATACATGCAACTTTTCGAAGGGAATTAAAATATGAAGCATAAACGCGACAACATTTCCATCTTGGACTCGAATTTTCAAAAGACTCATTGATTGCTCAAATTTATAAAAATCATTTTCGAGTGAAACATTATCCTCAAAATTGAAGGTATGGTACAAAAAAAAAAATAGCAAGAAATAAAAGTCAAAGAAGCTTTCATTGGATTTTGTCGATTTATTATTTCAATCATTTTGTTGTATCCCCACCTTCTTTCCATTATTGCCTAAAATTATAATAAATTTAACCCGACAATCTTAATTATTGCATAAAATTCCTACAAAAATGTATAAAGTTTTGGAATAATAAAAATAACTATTGATTAAATTGTAATAATGAGACTCAAACCTGTAGATCATGCACATGTAACCTACATTAATTCATGGTTTAAAGCATACATGTAGAATCGTAGACATAACATGTGCATTCCAAAATAACCAAGCAAGGGCATGTGATTAGGTGGTCCATTTATTAATCTCATAGATTGATGAAATATAAAAATTTGAATTAATTAATAGAATTATGCTATTGATCAGTGTTAATTATGGTTCTGTTTGGGAAGGGCTCAAAGGCTCAAAGAGCCACTAAGGCCTTGTTTGGGAAGATTAAATAAGTGCACTTTTTGTCTTTTTTGACTAAAAAAGTGAGGTTGAAAATATGGATGTTTGGGTTAACTTTTTGACTTTTCATGGAAAAATGTGTAATAAAAAATTGTAAAAATTAGTTTTTAGAAGAAAATTTGAATTGAGAGTTGTGCAGCCGTAATTGTTGACTTTTGGTGAATAGTGTTAACTTTTTAACTTTTTGAGTAACTTTTTGACTTTTTGGATTATTCGCAACATCCCAAACAAGGCCTAAATGACAAAAGAGGCTCATATAGCCACTAAAGGACAAAAGTAAGAATATTGCTGGGCAAGTTCCAACGCTAAACTCAATTTACAAAACTACCCCTCATCAAAGAGGGGCATGCGGCAGCAAAAAAAAAAAAAAAAAAAATCCAAAAAACACATTTTTCCAGAAAAACAAAGAAAGTTGATAAAAAAAATTAAAAACATTTATTTGTTTTTTGTTAAAATATTTTATAAAAATAAATTCAAACTCTATTTTATAAAAATAATTTTAAATTTTTTAAATTTTTTGTTATGTATTTGGTTATGATTTGAGTGTAGAGTTGTGAAAGTAGTATGGAGTTTCAAGTTATGTGTTTGATTATGAGTTTTAAAAATAATTTACTACGTGAGTTTTATTTTATGTGTTTGGTTACGATTTGAGTGTAGAGTTGTGAAAGTAGTATGGAGTTTCAAGTTATGTGTTTGGTTATGAGTTTTAAACATAATTTATTTCGTGAGTTTTATTTTATGTGTTTGGTTACGATTTGAGTGTAGAGTTGTTTTTAAATTTAAAATATTAACATTTTAAATTATTTAAATTGTTTGAATATTTAAATTATTTAAATTTTTTTGTGAAAATAACTTTTTGAATATTTAATTTTTAACGATTTAAATTTTTTGGATATTTATTTTAATTTTTTACTTATCAAATTTTTTAGATTATTTACATTATTTTAATATTTAAAATAAAATTAAAAGTAAAATTAAAATTAAAATTGTTTTTAAAATAAAAATAAAAATAAAAATAAAAATAATTATTTACAATTACATTAAAATTAAATTATTTAAAATACACAGAACAATAAAATAAATAAAAAAAACTAAAAATAAATATAAAACTTAAACTTCAAAAAAACTTAAAATTAGCAGTTGCCACGCCCTTCCCAAATAAATAAAACACATAAAAAAAATTAATGTGTACAAATAAAAAAATGACAAAAATGTAAATTAAAAAAAAATAAGGACAAAAATACGCCTCATTCAAAAACATTAAAAAAAAAAACATAAAAACTGAAACTTCAAAAAAAAAAAATTTGAATATTTAAATTATTTAATTTTTACGATTTAAATTTTTTGAATATTTATTTTAAATTTTTGCTTATTAAATTATTTACATTATTTTAATACTTAAAATAAAATTAAAATTAGACAAAAAATGTAAATTAAAGAACAAGAACTAATTAAAGTATAAAAAAATAAAATAAACAAAAACATACATTTTTAAAAAAAAAAAAGTTAAGCAAAATACGCCAAATTCAAACTCAAAATAAAAAAATAAATATTTTACCAAAATATGCCAAAATAAAAAATAATAACATTTAAACAAAATACGCCAAATCCAAACACAAAATAAATATTTTACCAAAATAAAATAAAACCCCAAATAAAAAAACAAAAAATTAAAACAAAATAGGCCAAATCAAAACCCCAAAAAAAAAATAAAAAATTAAAAAAAAAAGTTAGCAAAAAACGCCAAATTCAAACCGAAAATAACCAAAAAATTAAAAAAAAATAAAAATAAACAACAAGAAGTTCGAACTGTTCGAAGCTGACGTGGATGTCAAATTCCTTTTTTATTACAGGTACAAATCTTATCAGGGGCACTTTGGTAAATTCGTTGGAAGACACCTCACCAAAAAGCCAAAAAAGTCAAAAAGTCATTCCCAAACCAGGTTTTTGAGCCCAGACTCATATAGCCAAAAAAGCCAAAAAGCCAACCCACTTCCCAAACGGAGGCTATGTGGTTTAATTTTGATAACGTCTAAAATATTATAAGATAAATTGTGATTTTTCAATATATATTTTACATTTTTTGACACAAAATATTTACTGTGCATGTTTGAAATTCGTGAAAATTGTTGTGCATAAAATTCGTTTGTCACTATTCACTATTCACGTTTTGAAAAAATCCATTTAACACTATTTACTTCTTTTGACAAATTTGATATACCCATATGGGGTGGTGGGTTATTTTTATGTATCCAAAATCTTTACAATAGTTACTGATGTGTATAAGCCCATAAAGGTCATGAATCACTATAAACAACCCAAGCCCATCGCTTGGAGCCGAATACATAACCCAGCTGGTGAGTTCCAGAACAGTTGGAATCCAACATGGCATAAAGAGCTAATGACATTCAGACACATGGTAGGTGAAGGACGAGCCACATCAGCAGACAAAGATCTGCAAAGTTATTGCCACTGCACATCACCATTAATGCAGCCCATCACAGCATTTATTACGACAACACCTCCCCGTCGGAATAGGACCCCCTTACCCTGAACAAGGTAAGCTACAGCATAGACTTTCGGCGAGAAGGGCAAGTCGGAAGGGACAACGAAATGATTACCAAAGGATATAAGCAAACGTTGAAGACAAAAAGAAGGTTAAGCTTTCTATCTCTAAACTCTCCTTACACCCTACTTCTCCTTCTAACTTGCTCGTCGGAGGGTTCACTGGGGGACTACCCCGTTCCCCGTTGGACTTGTTTGCAGGTAATCCGGTGGGCTTGATCAACTGGACGTGGACACTGAAGAGCTTGGACTTGTTCGACCCATTCACTGAGACAAACTGTATCATCAGTTGGCGCCGTCTGTGGGAAAGTATTTGCTCCGCGCACCAGTTATGCTCATTGTCGCCGGAGACCCTATCCCAACAACCTTTTTCTCTTACCCATCAAAGTGTATGGTCACGACTAGATCCATGGCTTCTCATAATAATGCTGCCGACCATCAGGCCGACCCCCCCATCCAAACAACCCACTGTAGTATTTTATCGAGTTTACCAACAACATTAACCGCATGGCCGAGCAGAACCAGGCCCTGATAAATGCTTTACTCCAAAAAAACCTTCCAATGCCTCCTCCACCACCTCCAGATATTCCACCCAACCATGAAAGAGCCCCGAGCCATACTGTTCCTCAACCCTATCCACCCAACTTGGAAGGTTTGCAACCTCCTTCTCCACATATGAATTTACCACCTCCACCCCCACGCGCCGTCGGTCGTGGTACCAGCCCCTGAAGGGGAAGCCAGCAGCGTCCAGGCCCCATTGACTGACCATGGTGACAACATTCCCCTCTGGGACGCTGAACTCCGAGCAAAGAAGCTCCAACTCCAAGGGCTCATGCAGAACACTCAGCATAAAACCCTCTACCACGGCAAACTCACTATTTGTTGCCTTCATCCGGGACAAACCTCTGCCCGCCAAGTTCAAGATGCCCACCATTGACTCTTTTGACGGTACGACGGACCCAGTCGACCATCTAGAGACCTACCGAACCCTTATGATCCTCCATGCCTTCCCCGACGAGATCATGTGTCGAGCTTTCCCCGTGACATTGAAGGGGTCAGCTCAACTATGGTTCAGTCAGCTACCAACAGACTCTATCTCCACTTTCCAGTACCTCAGCGACTCCTTCCTTAGCCATTTCATTAGAGCCCAGCGCCAACGCCGCCCGGCAACCCAACTCCTCAACATCCGCTGACCGGGGGAGTCATTGCCATTAGCCATATCTGCTTCAACACCGAAGCCCTACAAGTAGCAGAAAATGATGACAAGGTCATCCTCACAGCTTTCATGGCCGGGCTACGATTGTTCGATTTCCTTTTCTCCCTCTCCAAAAACCCCCCAACCTCCATGGCAGCCCTACTCTCTAAAGCCCAGAAAATACATGAATGCTGAAGATTCACTAGCCGCTCGGCAGGATCCAATAGCTAAAAACTCGACCCCCAGGGAAAAGAGAAAAGACTCAGAACCCAGAAACACCCAGTATAATAGCCAAACACCCCATTATACAGACCGACCCCCCCCCCCGCGTTGACCGGTCGGCACCAGCCCGACCGCCCGATCGGTTCGAGCGGTACACCCCCCTAAATTCTCCCATGGAACAAGTCCTCAACCAGATCCAACGGGACTACCCTCTCAAATCGCCCCTACCCTCACAGACCCCTTCCAATCGGAAAGATCAGTCCAAATATTGCCATTTCCACCAGGACCATGGCCATAACACTGATGACTGCATCAATCTCAAGGATCAGGTCAAGGCCCAAATATATCAAGGACGTCTCAACCGCTTCACGGACACCCGCCCACAGCAGAGGCAAAGAACCGAGCCCCTTAGAAACAACCGCCGGCACACCCCACCCCGGCAGCCAACTTAACCTAACCAAGGCCATGATCGCCCTCCACAATAGTCTCGACCGCAAAGTAATTCCCTTTCACCAGTTGGCGAAATCCGAGTCATTTCAGGTGGCCTTGCTTGTGGCGGGCCATTCCGCTCGGCTCAGAGGGTAGAACTCAGAAAGATAAGGCAAGGCTCGAACAGCGAGCGCCACAGTGAGCCGACCCTCCAAACAGCCCAAGCAGTGGACAGAGCCTATCACCTTCACGGACGCCGATTGTACAGGTATCTGTTATCCTCATGATGACCCCCTCGTCATTTCTACCCTCCTCTCTAACTATAAGGTCAGACGGGTTCTCATAGACAATGGCAGTTCTTTAGACATCATATTCCTCAACTGTTTCTGCCAGCTCAAGATTGGGGAGGAAAGTCTGTCGCCCCTCCAAACCCCTTTGGTCGGTTTCACTGGCGACCGAGTGACCTCCATCGGCTCCATCGATCTCCCTATTACCATCAGCGAATACCCACGGTAGACTACGAAGTTGTTCACTTTCCTTGTGGTCGATTGTCCCTCTGCCTACAACATCATCCTTGGTCGCACGGCCCTCAACGCTTTCCAAGCTATCACTTCAACCTACCACTTCGCCATAAAGTTCCCTACCGACCTGGGCGTCGGGACAGTAAGGGGGGAGCAGACCGTAACCGGGGAATGTTATGTCGCCTCACTCAAGGAAGCCAAGCCGAAGAAGGCCATGATCATTGAAGGACTTGACGTACGAGATGAAGACGAGCTAGTCAGAGGGGAACCGGTGGAGGAGCTCGTTGAGGTTCCCATTGATCCCACCAACCCAATGAAAACGGCCAAGATCGGTAGCCAATTATCCTCCCAAGCTAAGGCCGACCTTACTGCCCTTCTGACCGAGCACAATGATGTATTTGCCTGGACTCACTCAGACATGCCCGGTATTGACCCCTCTTTCATAACTCACCACCTCAGCATTGAACCCCATTTCTGACCTTACCGCCAGAAGCAGCTTATTTTTCATCCGGAGCGCAATACTCTTATAGCCACAAAGGTTGACAAACTTCTTGAGGCCCAATTCATCAAAAACGTGGACTACCCCAAATGGTTGTCAAACGTGGTCCTAGTCCGCAAGAACAATGGCAAATGGTGTCTCTGTGTCGATTGCTCTGACCTGAACCGAGCTTGCCCTAAAGACAGCTATCCTCTTCCCCGCATAGATCTGCTGGTCGATGCCACGGCCGGTCATTAAATGCTCAGCTTCATGGATGCTTTCTCTGGTTACAACCAAATCCTAATGCACCCATCTGATCGGGAACATACATCCTTTATTACTGACCGAGGTACCTACCACTACCGTGTGATGCCATTTGGATTGAAGAACGTTGGGGCCACCTACCAACGGTTGGTCAATGCCGTTTTCATCACCAGATAGGTTGGAATATGGAAGTATATGTCGACGACATGCTGGTCAAGAGCAAACTCTCCACTGATCATCTGACCGACCTGCGAGAAACCTTCGCCACCCTACGCAAGTACCAAATGAAGCTCAACCTAAAGAAGTGCGCCTTCGGCGTAGGATCTGGGAAGTTTTTGGGTTTTATGGTCAGTCAGCGGGGCATTGAAGCTAACCCTGAAAAGATCAAGGCCTTGATCGAGATCACGATCTGAGCAGTTAAGGAGGTCCAAAGACTCATGGCGAGTTGCGAGTTGCCCTCAACCGCTTCATTTCAGCATAGCGGATAAGTGCCTACCATTCTTCAAAGTTCTTGACAAACTTTTGAATGGGCCAATTTGAATCCGAAGAGGCTTTTCAACAGTTGAAGCAGTGCATGGCCAATCCCCCCTCCTTTCACAGGCAATCACGAGCGAGCCCCTTTTCCTCTATCTAGCCGTATAAAGCACCGCTGTCAGTGCAACTTTTATCAGGGAAGACAGCTTCGTCCAACGACCAGTCTACTATATTAGTTGGGCCCTTAGGGGAGCGGAGCAAAACTACCCACTGTTAGAAAAATTATCCTTGGCCTTGGTCACCGCCTCCAGACGACTTTATCCTTACTTCCAAGCCCACTCCATAGTGGTCCTCACCGACCAACCCTTGAAGAAGGTCATGCAGCAACCAGAACTTTCCGGCAGACTCATGCAATGGTCATTGGAACTCAGCTAGTTTGACATCTCTTACCGACCTCGAACAGCAATTAAGGGGCAAGCTATCGCCGATTTCATCCTAAAATTCACTAATCCTACCCCAACCACTGCCTCTACACTCCCACCAACTTCCATCGAGCCAGAAGACCCTCATTCGTGGACTCTCAACGTTGACGGATCATCCCGCAGGGAAAGTAGTGGAGCTGGCCTCATCCTCACCACCCTTGAGGGTGGTTATTTCAAATGCGCTCTCCGTTTCCTGTTTGAGGCCAGTAACAATGAGGCCGAATATGAGGCATTGATTGCAGGTCTTCGCCTAGCCAGGGATATTGGTATCAGCCACATCCGAGTGTTCAGTGACTCCCAGCTCATCGTCGGACAGATCACGGGAGAATTCGATGCCAAGGAGAACACAATGCGGGCTTACAGGGATATTGCACTTTCCCTTGTTCGCCTCTTCAATACCGTCCACATCAAGCACATTCCTCGGGTTAAAAACTCTAAGGCAGATGAGATGGCTCAGTTGGCTTCCGCAGATCAGTCCGACCTCAGCTGTGGTGTCCGCCTAGAATACCTATCCCACCCCGCCATTTGCCCCGACTTGCACGAAATATAATTCCTCCAAAATGAGCCTATCCCTTGGGCGTCGGACATCTTTCTATTTCTGACAACAGGGGAACTGCCAGACGACCAACAGCAAGCCGCCAAAGTCAGGTCCCGGTTATCCGATTACATCCTCGTTAACGGCATTTTGTACAAACATGGTTTCTCACGCCTCTATCTGCGGTGCCTCAATCCGACTCAAGCAACTTATGTGATGCAGGAAATTCATGAGGGTATCTGCGGCAATCACTCAGGCGGTAGGTCCCTGGCCCACAAGATACTTCGCACTGGATATTTTTGGCCTACTCTCAAACAAGATGCAGCTGACTTCGTGCTCAAATGTGATAAGTGTCAGCGTCTTGCCAATATCTCCCATGCTCCTTCTACTGAATTGATCACACTTTGCAACCCCTACTCGTTTGCCAAATGGAGGATCGACCTCGTTGGCCCTTTACCCACCGGCCGAGGCCAGACCAAATTTGCCATTGTCGCAATTGATTACTTTACTAAGTGGGTAGAGGCAGAACCCCTTGCCACCATTACCAAGCGGAACACAACCAAGTTCATCTGGCAGTCGATCGTTTGCAAGTTTGGCATCCCCCAGGCCATCGTCTCCGACAACGGCAAACAATTCGACAACGCCAAGTACAGGAAGTTCTGTGCAAACCTCCAAATTCAACCATGTTTTTCTTCCCCCGGTCATCTCCAAGCCAATTGCCAAGTTGAGGTCACCAACCGTTCTCTTCTGAAGATCATCAAAACCAAGCTAGAAGTTGCTAAGGGGCTTTGGGCTGAGGAACTACCAAATGTACTCTGGGCTTACCGAATTACAGCTCGGACTCCCACTGGGGGAACCCCTTTCCGTTTAACGTACGGCGCTGAGGCGGTTATTCCAGTAGAAGTCGGTCTGCCTACCTCTAGAGTTTTACATCCGGATCTGGCACTGACAGAAGAGCTCCGTCGGGCAAACCTAGACCTAATTGAAGAACTCAGAGAAACCACTGTTGTCAGACTGGCCTCATACCAACAGAAAATGAGAACACACTACAACCACAAAGTCCGACCAAGGGAGTTCGCTGTAGGGGACCTTGTCTTGAGAGAAGCAACCCTTGCTACCAAAAATCCAGCTGAGGGTAAACTGGCAGCCAAATGTGAGGGACCTTACATTGTGAAATCCCGACCACGTCCGGACACTTACCGACTTCAGGACATGGAAGGTCGAGATCTCCCCCACCCTGAGCCGAACACACAGCGCTACTTTCAATAAGTTCCTACTGTTGTATTGCTCAGCTGTTGTATTTTCTTTTTGATACATAATGTAAACTTGGATCGACTGGACTACACTATCCATGACAACAATTCTATATCTTAGCTATATGTGTGTTGTCTCAATAACATTTCCATTTGCAGCACTTATTAAAAGCCTCGGCCAGTCTGACCGTCAAAAGCCTCAGCCAGACTGAGCATCACTCCATAAGCCTCAGCCAGTCCGACCGTCAAAAGCCTCAGCCAGACTGAGCATTAAGAGCCTCAGCCAGACTGAGCACTAAGAGCCTCAGCCAGATTGAGCACTAGAAGCCTCGGCCAGACTAAGCACTAAGAGCCTCTGCCAGTCCGAGCGTGAAGCACTCAGCAAGACCAAGCCTCAATCAGCCTAAGCATAACAAGTCTTAGCCAGACCGAGCGCCACAGTTTCAGGGCCAGACTCAGTTACCCACAATGTCAGTAAATCATAGCTTTGCCCCAAATGAGCACGCATGCAGGGCTCGGTCAAGGCCACTCATGCAAATTTCATGCTTGTGGAATTAGTAGATACGCCTAGTCACAATTCCAACTCCAAATCTTTACACCACTCTTTGCTCAGTCGAATTCCAAAGACATTCTTACACGTCTTCTTTACAAGACAGGTAATTTTCTTCTCAATCAAACTCTCACAAGTCAGCCTTTCTTCTTACAAACCAAGCCTCACTCCATAAACCACTAACCTACTTGAGCAGTGTGGCAAACGCAAATTCGTAATTTTACTACATTTTAAATTTCACTCTGCATTGAGGAGTTCCTAACTTTATTCTGCATTGAGTTTTTATTACAAGTTCAATTTTACTCTACATTGAAGAGTTCCTAACTTTACTCTGCATTGAGGTTTTATTACAACTTCAATCCCGCTCTGCATTGAGGAGTTCCTAACTTTACTCTGCATTGAGTTTTTATTACAAGTTCAATTTCACTCTGCATTGAGGAGTTTCTAACTTTACTCTGCATTTGAGTTTTTATTCCAAGTTCAATTTCACTCTGTATTAAGGAGTCCCTAACTTTACTCTGCACTCAGTTTTTATTACAACTTCAATCCCACTCTGTCTTGAGGAATTCCTAAATTCAGTTTTTATCACAAGTTTATCACAAGTTTTCATGCATTTCAGACGCACAAGGAAAAATAGTAAAATGCAAAACACAACTGAAATTTTATTTATTCACAACTTTGTACATAAGTTCATTACAGCAATTCAAAAAAAAAAAAAAAAACAACAACAACACAAAACAAAAACAATTCCCTCATTCCTCCTCACTGGAGACGAGGTCTTCTTCTTCAATACCCTCGTCCAGAGGGGTTTGGGTCACATCGTCCTCACCAATTGTTACACTACTAAGGTCTAAGTCTAGGAACAGTTCTTCAGCTCTACGTTTGAACATTTTCCAGCCATTGTCCCAGAACTCATCCATTTCGTGTTTGTAGAAGTCCGACTGCTGGAAGCTCTCAATAACTTCTACTTCAGTTCTGCCTCCAGCGGTCGTCCTCGATGGGCCCGTCCCCCCAGACTCTTGCCTAGCTAAAGCTGGCGGTGGCATCGGTGCCATCTGAAATTCAGAGACCCTTGAATCGCTTCCATTCGTTGATGCAGATCGGGGTAAGCTGCCCTTTCAGAGGCTGCCTTCGCCCTCTCTTTGTCCAGCTCCTTCTGCAGGGTCGCCCTTTCAGACGCAGCCCTAGCCCTCTCCTCCTCCAACTCCTTCTCCAGGCTCTCCTTTTCCGCCGTCGCCTTGACTCTCTCTGTTTCCAACTCCTTCTGAAGTCTCCCCCTCTCCTCCACTGCCTTGGCACGCTTGTCCTCCAGCTCCTTCTTCAGATCGCCAATCTTCACATCTGCCTCATCTTTTTGCCTGACCAGCTCTTCATTACTGCTCATTGCCTCTTTATGTCGTTCGACCGCGACTGCGCAGGCTTTTTGGGCCTCATCCAACCTCTTCTGCTCGCCAGCCAGTTGGAACTCGAGCTACACAACCTGGCGGCGTATACTTTCCAGCTCCACCTTGACCGCTCGCAAATCAGCATGGGCACTCTCCTAACTTGCACTCTCCTTCTTCAACTTTGCAAGCTGAGTCTTGGCCTCATCTGCCTTGAGTTTTACAGCCCCCGCCTTTCTCAGCAGAGCCCCTGCTAGGGTGGTTACCTCCATTTGAGCAGAGCATAACCCCCGCAGCAGTTCAGCTTCGTTGAATCTAGATGCTGAACGCAAGGCTGCCTCTTCTACAATCCCCACTAGGTGGTCTGCCCCTGCCCTGGCTGGGCCTTCTTCTCCCTCCAGCCGCCCCGCCACCGCACGAGCGTGGTAGATCGCTGTAGTCAGATTGACTCCCCCTCCTTGGGGTGCAAGACCCCCCTAGGGCTGTTCTTCCCTTCTTGGCCCAAGGCCAGTTGCCCCATCTTCTACTTGCCCTTCAGGGGCGGCCCTTGCGACCCCTACAGTGATTGCCGCGACTGCTAGAACCACTTCCATGCCCTCTGAAGCGATGTCCACCACTTCTGGGGCAATTACTCTCCCTAGGGTCTCCTCCACTTCCCCCCTCTGCCTCCTTGGCCATCTTGGTCTCTTCCACCCTTGTTTCCCTCCTCCTCTTCTGGGCAGGCTCTTCTTTACTCCGCCTTACTCTCTTCTTCTTCTTCACCACGCCCAACACCTCCATCTCTTTCAAAGACCTCTCCTTCAAAGGGTCTATTGGGGGCGGTTGTGGCACAAATTCACCTAAGTCTTTCTCCCCCAAGGGTTTGGGGCGAGGTCGAATCCTCTCCGTTGCAACCGATTTTGGCGGTCGGTCGGCCTGAGACTCTTTGAATTTTTGGGCTTTTGCAAGGATGGTCTGATCCTCCGCCTCTTAAGCCTTCCTCCTTGCCTCCTACTCTGATCGGTTAAGGTTCCCTCCGCTCGGCTGTGGACCCAATCTTGCCTCAAACAAAGCGGACGGCTGAACGAGCTCGTCCCATCTGGCCCCTTCCTTCTCCTTCTATTTCTTCACCCTCTTCACCCTCTCCTCTGCTGCTGCTCCCAGCTTTGGCTCCATCGACTTGGTGGGCACCTTCCAAATGGTGCGCACTCCAACCCCTCCACTGGCAGACACATAGAATCATCATGGTCTTTACCCCTTGATCGACGACGGCATCCCCACCACTAGCCTTTTCCCTGCTGCTGCCTCCAGAGTGACCCAAGTCTCTTGCTGCCCTGAGGCTTTGTAACATGCGAAGAATTCGTCCACTGTCATGGCCGCCCTTTCGTTTGCCTTCAGCCAAGCACTCGCACAGGACAGTAGGATCTTCCACGCATTGGGCAATAGTTGGCCCGGCGCCACCTCCAAACGATTTAGGACATCTACTACCACTTGCGGCAGGGACAGCCTCAGTCCTCCTTTCAATGCCTCATCATAAAGGGCAAACTGCCCTGGCCTGGCGTCGGATGGCCTCTCCGTCGACATCGGCAACGATAACTCTATTTCGGCAAGCACCTGATATTTTTTGTGAATAACCTCCAAATTCGCTGCCGTAACCATTGATTTATCTGCCTTTGTATGGCAGTGATCAGGTTCTGCCTGGTTGATTGGCTTTGGAGCTGCTATCATGGTGGAACCATGGTATCGTACAACTGACTCTCCCACCCTCTCCATCCTATATTGTTGCGCTAACTCCACCACATCATCATCACCAAGTGGATCCACCCTGACATTTGCAGTTTCTTCTTGGGCCATTTCTATGGTATGTCTGCGAATCGCCTCGGATGCAGGTGCAAGGAAATTGAAAAAGTGTTGCAGAGGTGTATCGTGAGCAACGAAGGAATTCACACTTGGAATATTTTGATTTTTTGTAAACAAGTAGGTGAATCGAATAATGCCAAAAGATCACGGTTTGCCCGTATTCCAAGGATTCCAATTAATTCTCGCCAGTTTGAAACCTTTTCAAATCATCCGCCAAAACTGTCTTTTCAACACCCATAATGACCTAACGTTTCATTTTTGATCCAACACCTAATCTTCTCCCCCCCCACGGGATGTTGCCATGTGTACGACCACGATCCACTGTTTCCTCCCCTTACCCTGTCTTGTCCACTTCAAATCACCACGTGACACGCCGCCTCTTGAGCCCCACGACCCTCCACCTCACCCTTCGCAGTCGGCCCTCCCGCCCGGCCAACCTTCGCGGTCGACCCTCTTCGTGGTAGCCCTCTTTACGGTCGACCCTCCCGCTCAGCCAACCTTCATTGTCACCCCTCATCGTGGTCGACCTTCTCACTCGGCCAACATTCGCGGTCGACCCTCTTCGCGATCGGTCATTCCATTCGGTCACCCTGCACGGTCAGACCACCTCCCGGTCGATTCACCCGCTCGGTAACCCCCACCGGTCGACCTCCATACTACCACTACCTAACACCCTCACCTTCTTCATTACTATTCCTTCATTTGGACTAAAGTCAGACTCGGGAATGGGGGACTACTGATGTGTATAAGCCCACAAAGGTCATGAATCACTATAAACAACCCAAGCCCATTGCTTGGAGCCCAATACATAACCCAGCTGGTGAGTTCCAGAACAGTTGGAATCCAATATGGCATAAAGAGCCAATGACATTCAGACACATGGCAGGTGAAAGACGAGCCACATCAACAGACAAAGATCTGCAAAGTTATTGCCACTGCACATCACCATTAATGCAGCCCATCACAGCATTTATTACGACAACACCTCCCGTCGAACAGACCCCTTACCTAAACAAGGTAAGCTACAGCATAGACTTTCGGCGAGGATGGCAGGTCAGAAGGGACAGCGAAATGATTACCAAAGGATATAAGCAAACGTTGAAGACAAGAAGAAGGTTAAACTTTCTATCTCTAAACTCTCCTTACACTCTACTTCTTCTAACTTGCTTATCGGAGGGTTCACTGGGGGACTACCCCGTTTCCCGTTGGACTTGTTTGCAGGTAATCCGGTGGGCTTGATCAACTGGACGTGGACACTGAAGAGCTTGGACTTGTTCGACCCATTCACTAAGACAAACTGTATCATTAGTTACAAAGATTTTAAATGAGGTATATATTTTTACATCTGATATAAATGTTATTTAAAGAGATTTTACTATTCATTCAAATATTTTGATAGAGAAGTCACTGTGCATTCAAATATTTTATTAAAGAAGTTACTATATAATCACTGTGCACCATTTGATTTTATGGCAAATATTTTGAAAATATTGAAATTACTATTCATCGAAAGAGACCTTTCGGTTATTAATTTCAACGATTGCCTCACGTGTATTTCCTCCACGTGCTTGAGCTAAAAAGTCAAAAACAGAAGCGTAGGTTCTATCTCCACGTGACATACAAGCCTGAAGAGGAGTGTCTCTCCTCTCTCAATGGGCAGAATTTTTTGGATACATATAGACGTATTTTGGTTTGAGAAAAATAAGAAGTGAAGAAGAGAAAAATCTGTGATATTGAAATATTTTCAAATATTGTATTGTACTTCATTGAGTTATATTTTTTGTGAGAAAATTTATTGAGAGTTTGAGCAAAATTGTAAAAAAGTTTTCTATCCCTTAATTATTCTTGTAAAAAAAGAGAGAGTTTTTGTGAGTGATTTTCAGGATAAAATCATTTGGGTTAGATATGAGTAGGCATCGGATTCAAAACTAATTGAGTTATTTTTGGGGTAAAATTACTTGGTTAGGTGTGATTAGGCACCGAATTCTAAACTAGTCTATAAAGGTTCACTAGTACCTGTGAAACTAGTGGTGTAATTACTATTTAAAGAATAATGGAGAAATTTTCAAAGATGATGCTTGGGGAGTGGACATAGGTCCAGCGTGTCGAATCACTATAAATCGTTGTATTTGATTTCTCTTCCTTTTGCTCATTTTATTTCATTACTTTATTTTATATTTTTAAATATGTTTATTCATTTATTATTTAAATTAATTTTTAATTTAATAATTTATTTAAAAATTCAATTCACCACCTCTTGAGTTGTCAACCTAAGGGAACCATCAGTATATCACACACTTGAGTTGAGTGATAACATGTCTAATCTATCCAAGTTTGGCATTAATTTATTGGCCTAACTCATAGTGATATGCTTATACATATCACACCAACTTTGAGGGAATCATCAAACAATATACTATATTTTTAGAATATGTCGTTGGTACCAATGGACCACAAAACTATTATTAAAAAAAAAAAGAAATACAAATTATTATAATTTTAACATATCTAACAAGTTCGACTTTTTTTAGCTAACTATTTAGGTGACAATATATAGTTAGTAGGAAAATTTTTTATGCTCGAACAAATTGTATCCAGTATCAGGAGTGTGAATTTGAATCCCTACTTGTGTATGAATTTGCGACTTACAATTAAATAATTAAATGATTTTGCTGTGTAACACCACTTAAGGATAACCTTTGAGGTCTTGGCTCCTGAAGATCTAGCCGTAGAGGACACCACTATGTGGTTAGGCTTTTTTTATTTATTATTTATTTTATTTTTGTTTTTAACACCAACTCAATTGAATAAATTAAATTTACATAACTTAAAGGATGGATATGTGATAAATCTCTAATATTTTTCCACACGTATAGTTTGAGTTACACATGGAATTAATGAAATGAATGTAAGGCATAATAGTCAAGTAGATAATTTCATAAAAAAACAGAACAAAAAAGAAAGAAATCAGCGACTTTTGTCATCTCAATTATTACAAAATCTGCTAAACTATTTATCATCAATAATTTCTTATCTATAATGTACAAAAATCTGCTAAACTACTTATCATCAATAATTTCTTATCTATAATGTACAAAGCCCACTTGGTATGGTCAAAATAGGAATTATGAATTACAAGTGATTTTAAAATATTAATGGGGAAATTACCAATAAGCAGTAATTTGAAAAACTTATTACATATTTATGAAAAAATTATGATTTTAATTATTAATATTTATAAAATTTATCACTTATTTATAATTATTTTTTAAGTTTTACACTAATATAAAATTTCCCCAATATTAATAGTGGTCTATATGGTAATATTGCAAAAAACAATTGACTACTTAAGCTAATTTTTTTTGTTTTTTTGTTTTTTCCTTGTAGTAATTTTTTCTATGTTATTTTATTTTATTTTAAAAACCTTATATTCGTAAGTCTTATTTGACTAGATGGACTATAAAAAAAATAAATAAAAAGTTCATAAATAACAATTTTGCATTTTTTTTTGGGTATTTAGTGAACTCTTTAGATTCTTTTATTACTTCTTAAATTTTTTTACATTAGGGCTCTGTTTGTCTTGACGTAAATATTTTACTTAGTTTTCGTTGTTTGGTTGAACAAAAAGTAATTAAAATATTTTTTAAGGTAAATATTTTTGCATTATTTTCCTAAAAATAACTTATATTAATAAATTCTGTAAGTCAATTTTTACAAAGTTTACACTCACTCGTTGCTTTTTCAACACATTTAATATTTTTAAATAAATATATTAGCTCACTAAAAATTCATAAATGATATTTTTTGAAACAAAAAATCTCTTTTAGGTAATATAGTGTTTTTGTTTCAAGTTTTAACTAAACGTAAAACAAAAACATTTTTTTCTTTGTAAAATCAATTTACAAGAACATATTTTTTTATATAAAAATATTTTATATCGAAACAAACCAAACATAGATGTATGTGAAAAAAAAATTGACAAAAATTTTAAAAAATTACTAAAAACAAAAAAAAAATTGAAAAAAAATATCTTTTTTAAGCTAATCCCAAGCTTGCCCTTAGGCTTTGTTTGGAAAGTTAAAGGTAGTGTTTGGTAGAGTTTTAGAATTATGATTTGAGAATAGAGTTGTATTTTGAGTTTGTGAGTTTTGAAATTATGATTTGAAAAGAGAAAATTGAGTTTTAAAAAAAAATTTAAATTTTTGATGTGACACACGAAATAAGAAAAATTGTGTGGTTATAATTTTTGAAAATAGTTTTCAAAACTTAATTAAAAAACTTATAACTCATAACCAAATACATGACTCAAAACTCTATTGAAAATTCTATTCAAAACTCATTATCAAACTCTTTTTAAAATTCAATTCAAAAAAATAATTTGTCATTTCGGTCTAAAAAAATAATTTCTATATTTAAAAAAATATCAAAAACAAATATAAATTATTATTTTTTTCAAAAAACAAGTGGCAATTGACAATTGAAAAAAAAAAAAAAAGATGTATTGTTCCAGTCAACTGGCCGGATGGCCAGTGAGGATGTCTGGACGGATGATCAGGTAAATCAAAAATTTAAAAATTGTCTGCTTTACCAAATATGTTTTCAAAATGTATATTAAAATTGATTTGAAATCATGATTTGAAAACTCAAATCAAATATAACATTAGAATGTATGAGTGAAATTAATTTTAAAATATGTTTTCTTTGCATTTGCCACCTTTTTGAGCGATCAGTTCATACCGACTATCTTGGAGCAGTGGTAATATCATATATCTTGCGATATTACTTCCCTAGCAGTTGATGGATATGATTGCAATGGTACCATATACTTTGATATGGCACTAACAACATGATGGCAAAATTAAAATTGTGAGTCAGGAAACACTTTTATTCTGCTACAATCTTTTGTATTTTTTTTTTGTTAGTCTAAGCCTTATCAATTCATTCATGAGGTGGTAGTGCATATATAGTGCAGATTTTTAGAGCTAATGATTTGATGCTAACCTTAGCAAGTTATGTATTTGTTTTGTTAAAGTATATCATACGAGCTTTCTGATTTATAATGCTGCAGTTCTGATGTTAGCATCTGGTTGCTATTTGCAGTTATGTGGTGGTAAACCGTCAGAGGGGTTATAATGTTGCAATTATGTGGTGGATTCGTTTTGGGTCATTGGGAGGTTGTGAAGATTGAATTTGGAAAGGTTAGTTCATTGTTCATGAATATTGATGTTGAAGATTCGGATACTTGTGATGAAGAAACCAGAGATGAATTCAATTTGAATTCATTCACTATCGTGTTGACGAAGTCTCTTTTGGAGTCAATTTCACATTTATCCAAAAAATAGTTTGAATAACCAAATATATGAAGTGAATTGCCACCCGACAAAGAATGCATTTCTATCCGAACACACTTCAATCAATATCTAGAACCCATTTCAATTTAGATTTAAAGCTAGCCAAAAGTCATGGTTGCACAAACCATTTTTCCAATCCTCTGTATTACCTATTTTTGTGGGAATTGTTCAAGGAAGAGGATGGCCGGGGACATCCGGCCGGACGTCCGACCAGTCGTCCGGTGGGTCCCAACTCGAAGCCCATGCACAGTAAAATGATAAAAGATGGCCTAGATCAGTGAATTTTTTTTTACTTTTCAATTTGATTCAAGTTTGAGGAAACTATTGAAGTACGAAAAAAAAGAGAGATTTTTTCACCAAATTTGAATTTAGTGATAGATTTGGTGTAATGTTGGAGATGATCTTATGTAAGACATTTAGGGTTGGTTTGGAATGTTCAAAAAAAGTACACTTTTTTTGCTATTTATTATATTATATTTGGGTTGGTTGGGTTGATGCGTGTTGTGTGTGATGTGTTAGATATGTGATGTGATGTGATAAGATGATGATAACTTTTTTTAGTTTTTTTTTTTTAACTTTTTATATTATTTAGTAAATGTCAAACTTGGTAGTAAAATTTTTGATAAGAATAAACTTGTAATAATATTTTAATTTAACGTTATGTTTTTAATTTTTTAGGGCAAATTACAAACACTCCCTTTGAGGTTTGGTGAAAATACAGATTCTCCCGAGATTTGAGAAATTACATCCCGCCCCCTGAGGTTTATATTTTCATAACACGTTACCCCCTGAGATTTTTATTTTCATACAGATTCCCTCTTGATTTGTTATGCAAATTCGATTTTCAAAAAATAATTTATAATTTTTCAAACCTCAGAAGAAATATGTATTTTCAACACGGGTTTTGATTCATCCCCGAAAGGCCCCCCCGATCTTTTTTTTTTTATTCCAAAAAAAAAAAAAAAAAAAAAAAAAAAAAAAATTTTTCAATAATAAAAAAAAAATAGGAGAGGATTTTTTTTTTTTTTTTTTTTTTTTTTTTTTTTTTTCAACACACCTCTAGCTCTAGGGGTGTTTGTAATTTGCCCAATTTTTTTTTAGTAATTTATTTATTTACTGTATAAAAA
This sequence comes from Camellia lanceoleosa, assembly GCA_025200525.1. Classification (NCBI taxonomy): domain Eukaryota; kingdom Viridiplantae; phylum Streptophyta; class Magnoliopsida; order Ericales; family Theaceae; genus Camellia; species Camellia lanceoleosa. The sequence goes on from CM045771.1 coordinate 100,060,009, forward strand.
AGGGACGTAAAAAAAGGGCTAGCGAAGGAAAAGCGAAAGCAAAAGCAAAATGAGAGAATCACATAACGAATCCGGTAAATCCACGTGGTAAGACGGGTATATTCCACCTACCACATTAATATTCCATTCCACACACGTCCAAACCGCGCGTAATCTCACTCTCCCAACCCTCATTCCTTCCCTATTTATTTATGTTCCTCTGTCACCCTCAACCTCGGCGTTTCCAACTCTCTCTCTCTCTCTCTCCTGTTGCGGTGGACAGTACAGTGTGTTAAATTCCCGTGTGGCCAAGCTTCGTTCCCATTGATCAACGGCCAATACAATAGCAGGCCCGTGATCGTCGTTCCTCGTTTTCTTACCTCTTTCTAGCTCCCCCCCTCTGTCTCTCTCTCTCTCTAAAACTCTATCTCTCTCTATAACAAGGCTCCTCCTCTATCTAGGACAAGGGTTTTTTTTCCGGCCAAATTGCTGGTCGGTAACTCAGGTATACATCACTTTTCTCGATCTGTTCTTGATTTTTGATTCCCTTTTGATGTTGATGGAGTGTATTGTTGTTGAATTTTAGGGTTTTGGCGCTTTGGGTTTTCTGGGTTCCATCGATTTTTTTGTTTTTTGGGTTTTTGTTTGGTGTATTGTCGTTTGGTAGCTGGCAAATTGAAGGAAAAGAAAAGTGGTGGAAAAAGTTTGAATTTTTAAGCTTCGTTTTGGTTTTTGATCCGTAACAATGAAAGTTCTGGATGTCTTTTATTTGGCTGAATTTTTTGTCACTCAGAAAAGGGAAAAGATCTGTAGAATTGTATATAATAGTAAGAAACTTATTTGAGGTTTTATTTCTCTTTATTTGTTAATTCTCAATTTTTTGCCTAATCAGATAAGGAATATTATTAACCATTGTTTTTTATGTTCTTTTCTTTTTTTCCTTCCCTTCCTCTGGGAACTGGAAACATCATGTCTTGTGTAGCTATTGGAGTGAATTTATTTATTTTTTACTTTTTTATTTTTATTTTTTTGGGTTTTTGATTTGTTAGGATAAGTTGAATTTCATTAACTGGTTCTTTGAATTTATTTATCAATTTGTATGGTATCTCTCTATTGGGTTGGATAGATTAGATCTAATTTTCTTTTGATGTTTAGAATTCAGTAATACCAAGAATTTTGGATCTTTGATTTTAACTCGAGTCCTTTTCTGATCTGGAATCTTCGTGAATCTATTTGTGATATTGTTTATATTAGTTTGCTGATTATTTTGTATGGTGGTGTTTGAATACGGATTGGTAATTTGCAAGGTTAAGATGGTTTTGATGATATATTGTAGTGAAGCCTAAGCGCTAGGCCCTAGTCTAGTGGTGTGCTTCTCCTTCTTCCATTCGTAAATGGGCTGTTTTCAGTCTAAGGCAAAAAAGCAGTTTCCTGGACATGAAGACCCGGTAATTCTGGCTTCACAAACAGCTTGTAAGTTTTTCAACTTTTACTTAGGATGTTTTTGTTGTTGCAGTTTGTTATTTTTATTTTAGCAATACACATCTCCAATGATGAATGATTTTGTTTTAGTGCTACCCTTAGTTTGACAATATTACATTGGGCTCTCTCAAGTTCTAAAATCACATCACTTTCCGTGCTGTTAAAAAGCCGTTAATAATGTTACTGGTTTTGCTGATGTGTTATGCTATACATTTCATTAAATGTCCAATTTACCCTTCTTTAAAGAATCCTATAAAGTATTTATCGACTAAAGGAGAAAAAAATCACATTTTATCAATCAACCATATAATGCCACCTTTCACTTAAATATTATACTTTTCTTTCTCTATACTCCCATAAAATTAAAACCCTAACCTTGATATGCACTTATGCCTTCCATGGATCCACTTCCATCATCTTTGAAAACTTTCTTGCCGTTCGCTTTCACTTTAGTCTCATCCAAGTCTTCACCGTCCAAACCTAAGAAAAACTTGTGCTATTTCTTTCATTAAACAGATTTTTGACATGCAAAAAATATGTTTTCTACTATTGATTATGTTGCCTTTCTTCTTTTATTTAAAATTTACTGAAAGCTTGTTCATTTGTCATTTTCTGTTTTTCAGTTAGTGTAAGTGAAGTTGAAGCATTATTTGAGCTATTTAAGAGTATTAGCAGTTCCGTAATTGATGATGGACTAATAAACAAGGTGATGTGCACCACTACATATAGATAACACGTCTCTTATTTCATCTTTTTTTATGTTCATCATCCCTATTTTTCATATGTTATTGGTAATATTTGGGATTTTACGTTATACATATAGATTATACAGTGGTTGCTAGTGTTCCTCTGTACTGTATCCTTTATTGGTGATTTTGGAGAATCTATAAATCAGTAGTCCACATTTTGATATTGAAGTCACTGTTGGTCCAGCTAGTCAAGTAGTGGACTTGGTATATTGTCTCTCTTGCTGATGAATTCATAGGAACTTAGAAGGGGATCCTCTCTTTTTCATAATACTAACAATTTTGTTAAAGCTTATCTGTCCATGATATGATTACATGTGAACATGGGGCATAGTAGATATGGTATGAGTAAAGGACATGCTAATATAAAATTATTCAATGCTTGTGATGTGACTAACAATGGAAGTTTATGAAGTACCGATACTTCAAAACAAGTGTTCTATCCATGTCGGACACGTGGACACGGCGGGGACACGTATAGGACACGCCACATAGTGTGTTTCCTTATTTAATTAATTTATTTTCAGGGGACACACCAAGGACATTTCGGGGACACACTAGGAGCGTGCCAAGTATCTTTTCCCCTATTTTCTTTAGTACTTTTGATAAATGTTGAATGTTTACTATTTTTTTTTTCTTAGATTTAAATAATTAATAAATTATCCATAAAAAAAAATATAAAATGTAAATATTAATTTATAATTTTTTTTTATAAAAAAAAATATAGAATTAGAGTTATTTTTGTTAATATTGAATGTTTGTGGATGTAATATTAATCTAGATAGCAAATAAAAATATATGAAAACATATTTTATTGTTGTGTCCCCATTTTTTTTGCAATCGCTGTGTCTTGTGTCCTTGTCCACATCCGTGTCCTTGTTAGCATGTTCGTTCTTTTTAGATGGAAGTCATGTTCTCTCTCTCTCTCTCTCTCTCTCTCTCTCTCTCGGTGTCTTGCTAATTTGTTAGGGTATCTAATTTCATTAAAATGATCAATAAAAAAAAATAAATTAAAATGATCAATAAAGATAAGACTGTTGAGGGAGTGTCTCCTCCTTTGTAATATTGGTTACTTTGTACCTTTTATTAGAAAGCAAGTCCCACAAGGCATCCTTTCTGGTAACCACATATTCGGAGATCATTGAATGATGGTGGAGAAATTGAGAAAAATAGTAAAGTTGTGTAGTGCACAGCTCTGCCAATTAATGTTTTAGCATTGGGCGAAGTATCATAGGAGTTCCTTGTATATGGTTTGCTTAATGATAATGTTTTGTGTCACAGCCTTGTATTCTATAAATTCAGTTTCTAAGTTACAACTTGTGTACGTTTACGTTTGCAACTATATTATAAATATAAATGCATTTTTTCATTACAATTTTAGTGTTTAAGAAAATGTGGAGATGTTAATTTCAATTCTGACATGATACTGGATATACCTATTGGATCTGCAGGAAGAGTTTCAATTGGCACTATTCAAGAATAGAAAGAAGGAGAATCTTTTCGCAAACAGGGTATGCTGCTTTATCATTGTGTTTCTGTTGAGACCTAGTTATTCTATTGCATATAACATTTATCTCCATTATGTCAATCAATTTCTACTTGTTTTGAATCCGGTTAAATTTCACATGCAGATATTTGATCTGTTTGATGTTAAGCGGAAGGGAGTCATTGATTTTGGTGATTTTGTTCGATCACTCAGTGTCTTCCACCCAAATGCCCCACAAGAAGACAAAATTGACTGTAAGTTGAGAAAATATAATACATTTTCCGTTGATTGCATTCCCAGGTTCTGCAAATATAGATTTATTTATATTTTATGGTTGTGTTACATGGCAGTTTCATTTAAGCTCTATGATTTGGACAGCACGGGATTTATTGAACGGCAAGAGGTATGTTTGTGCTTATATGCTCTCCAAAAGAAATATATAGTACTGTTCTAATATTTGTCTGTGTAGAAAATGCATATGTATGAGCAACATGTTAAAGCTTTACAATAACCTAAGGTGTGAATTGTATTAATTGGAATGTGGTTCATCATACTATTGGAACCATAGGTCACATAAACAGTTGGAATTCCCATCTGTTACTTTCCAAAATGGAAGTCATTAATTCTGTACATCACTGAACTTTATCTGATGCAATCATGCAACTATTATATACTTCAACAATAATGCAATAGTTTAGTCTTTTTACCCATTTTAACTTCCATCATATCAACTTATGTATCTTTTTTTTTGTCCCCGTCTTTCATTGTTTTTGTGCTGCTCTCATAATTAAGCTTCTTCCCTCCTCTTCCCTCTCTTCATGGACAGAGGGCCATCTCCATCTCTCCTAAAACCAATTGATGTTAGAGAGGGCTTTAGCTTTGGGTTTATCAGTCTCTCTTGAGCCTTTGGGGCCCCCTGTGCAGGGCCCCCACACAAGGGTTGGATTGCTTGGTGTCCTATACCTAACATAAGATAATTATAAGAGTTCTTGCCTGATCTGTTGGTAGGTATAGTGTCTGTATTTTAGCCAATACAACTGCATTGGAGTCCTCATGGATATTCTCTTTGGTTTCTAGTATTTCCAAGAAGAAATCAATTTACATACCTTGTTCTTGTTGAATGAAACTAGTAACAGTTTTGTTGGCTTCAGTTTCATCGTTCTTGTGACATCTATGTTTGCAGAACATTGACTTCAGAATTCAGATTAATGAGAGACAGTAATAACATTGTTCCTCATATCTGATACGAAACTCTTCTCCTCCTTTATTTATTTATTTATTAGTTTTTATAATAATTATTTGACAATCAGTAGGAGGAGAATAAGGAAAAGGAAGCGCTACATCATGCAGCAAGACTCAAACCCAGGCATCACAGTTCGTAAGGGAGCACCTTATCCACTGGGGTCACCTTGGTCTTGATGCAAAACTTCATTCATTCAAGCTTTTTTTCATCCTTTGCCCTTTCCTTCTTCAGATGATTTCTATCCTGCTGGTTGCTGATAAAATTCTTCCTTTTGAATTTTAAGAAGCCTCATCTGAGAGATTAATTAGTTGCTTGATTGTCAGTTTGTAGTCTGGAAACTTAGTTGACAGATGTATGCTGCACATAACCACTTGTGTCGATTCGATTATATTTTATTGGAACCTCCTTGCAGGCATCTTCATTGTATGTGATTTTCGCAGGTCAAGCAGATGTTAATTGCACTATTATGTGAATCTGAAATGAAGCTGGCTGATGAGACCATTGAGATAATACTTGATAAGGTAAGTGGTTGCTGATTCTGAAACATTTTCCGTTGTACCAAATGTCAGAAAATACATAAAATATTTTTCAAAAAATGTTTTCCACCCAAACAAATGGAGCAAAAGTTGACAGGGTGCATCAAATACCGTGATTTTAACAAGAGAACTAAAAAATTCATAGTTTGCCATGCTTGTGAAACAAATGCCGTGGCGGGAATAAAAGTCATTATTAGCCTCAATTTCTTGATTCCGAAACAATGTGATGTCTTTATGTTCTTATAACAGGAATTTTTTTATTAATACGATGGTTTTTACATTTTGTCTGCAGACATTTTTGGAATCGGATGTAAATCAGGATGGAAAGATAGATAAAACTGAGTGGCAGAATTTTGTGAGCCGAAACCCTTCGTTGTTGAAGATAATGACACTTCCATATCTGAGGTACGGATGATCATAGTGGATCATAGTTTGTTTACATGCATGCCATTTTGTTAAAATTGACATTTTAGCAATTTCATTTTGTTTCATACAATGCAGGGATATAACGACAACATTTCCAAGTTTTGTATTTCATTCCGAGGTCGATGAAATTGCTACTTAATAACTATAGAATAGCTTTTGGCAATTCCATGCCCTTTGTTTGAAAGGCATATTTGTGTTTTTGTTTTATTGTTTAGATGAAAAAAAGTAGAAAGGCTACTGAATTGATTAGCAAAAATTGCAGCTGAGTTTAACTAGCAGCCCCCCTACAATGTAAAGTGGTTTGTCCCAAATTTGGGCATTTGCTAGCCTCTTTTTCCCCCCTAAATAGCAGTAGATTTTATGCAGAGTCTCTTCATTTTTTTTGTTGTTTTTTTCAGACAAGATCAAATATTATCTTGAAATTTTTGGTGTCCCTTACTGAATAGAACATAGGACATGTTATATGCATAGCATATGATTGAAATTTTCAGAAAGGGATGAATACTTGGATGAGGCTCATATGACTATAATGTTGTGTGCGCGCTGTGTAGCAGAGGAGCATTTACTTGAACTTTTGACATTTTTTGTGGCATTATATGGACCCTATGGTATTTCATGAGAGAGGGAGAGGGAGAGAGAGAGAGAGGGAATATGGACTGTTGGTAGAAGATCCAGATTCAAAATTTCAAACATACCTAACATTTGGGGAATATGTAGGCATTTTATTGAGAAAAATTATGAAATCAAACATGTGTTTTCAAGAAATTAAGTTGAAAATTATGTTAGTATATTTGGAAACTCGTTTAAGTTAGCAATTAAAAAGGGTCTGAAAATTACTTATTTTGTTTGTACCTTAGAATTTTCAAGACTGAAATCTCCCCAACCACCCCCCACACCACCAAAAAAAAAAAAAAGAAAAAAAAGAAAAGAAAAAAAAAGGGAAACTAAAAATGATGCTAAACATTACATGACACATTAAAAGCAACAGAAATGGTTAAGGTTGTTCTCCCTCTGGAATATTTTTTATCACTGATTTTATCTCACTATTTTATTACAATTTTTTTGTTTTTTTTAAGAACAATTTTATTGCATTTTTTTAAGCATATTGATGCAATGGAAGTCACGTTTACACGTAGGATTTAAACACTCACCATATGTAGTCCTTTTGATAATTATTTTTTTTAGTGATTTTTTATTTTTATATTTTTATAAAAGGATATTAAAAAATAAAACCTCATTTGTAATGACTTTAATCAAAATTGGCCGAATCCTCAAACCCACTCACGTGGTATAGCATAACCTTAACATAAATAAATAAATAAAAAGACTTACTTCAAATCTAATCTAGTGAGATACCGTAAAGAGAAGAAACCCGAGAGAGAAGTTCTCAACATTCAACTTAAAGCACCGTTTGGTTGGAGAATTTGATGAAAAATAGAAATAAATAAATAATAAATGTAATTTTACTTTTTACTGGGTTGTAATGAAAAAAAAAAAAAAGAAGGAAAAATTACCAGTAAATCTCAAATTGGGGAATGTTGATTCATTTAATCTTGTGTTTTTTCTTATGAACCATTTGATCCTATATAATTGGCAAGGAATATTTTCTTTTGATTTAGCATGTGTGGAGTTTACATATTTACCATTTGGTGAGATTCTTTTTGCTGATGTGTGTAATGATGTAGCGAGTAATGTTTTACATTTTCATTTGTGTGTGATTCTTATCTTGTAACGTGGTAACCATTTTTTTGGATGGTGTTTACTGTAGGCTGTTAATTGGATGGTGTTTACTATACGATTGTTTTTTTCCCCTGTCCACAGTATGTGTTTGGTGTAGTGCTATTAGAAATTATAAGCCAACAACACAATTTCGGTATGCAGAATAACATGAACAAACATTCGTGAAACGTGAATAACGTTTCAATAATATGACGTGACACTTTTACATGATGATCGGTTACCAACATTCGGGTAATTCCCTGCTTCGACGTAATTTGGTAATTAACAAGTGTGGTGTGCAATTTAACATTTTTCATTCAATGATATCCACGCAATGTCCACGTAACAGTGTTCATGATAGTGTTTACAAAACAACATTATATATTAACCACCCAAAATATATGAATCAACAAAATTATGCGTCACTAAACTAACGTCACATTTTGTAAAAATCACCAAACATTTTTAGTATCAACCATCAAAAAATGTATCACAAAAACATATGTAACATTAAGTATTAACATTGTTTGTCGCTCAAACTCTCTTCGTTCAAATAGAACCCAAAAAAAAAAAAAAAAATGAAATAAGTATGTAGAAGCTTTTGGGGGAGGGGGTGTTGGAGGTGCATCATAGAGGCCTAGATCGCAGCCCTCTCATAGGGTCTTTTATGAATGTTTTCACTATTGTCGCCTGGTAAATAGTGGGGGTCAGTCTATTCATTTTGGCGTCAGTATCGACCATGTGCACATACTGTCGCGTGATGAAGCATACCAACATAATGCAAGTTTTTAGACTTAAAAAGGTAATTTTGCCTGTTTTCTAACCGCCAACCTTGTCAACGTGGATGCCTTCATATTAGACCGTGCGTCCTAACAACAGACACTTTGTGGGGGATCTGCTGTGGAGAGTTACCTAAAACAAATATTGTGAAGTGTTCATTAGATTGGAACGACATAAAGTCGTGACAAAAATAGTGTGAACATTAATGAAAATAAACATGATAACGGTGATTTGAAATCAATTGGAATGAAATGGACAATGCGTAATCAATTAATGTCACACCAACAAAGAAAAAAAACAACAAACTGACACAAATGCCAGCAAGCTTCACGGTGTGATGCAAAAAAATACTAACATGTCAGTCAGTGTTTTCCGTCGGACGGGTTGACCAAAATCATGTAACACCCTATTTGTTTTTCTACGTTTATTGTTTAACTTGGCACTAATGGCCAACATTTCAGTGAACACAATGTCATGATCACATTCGCGTTCACTCCACAATTGGTCCAGTGTAAACCATTAAGCCCACGTCCATTTAGAATATGGCACATTGATTTTTTGAGAGAGGAAAAAAAAAAATACTACATGAGTGGATGAACACGTGTTATATTGTAATCATTACGGCGTTTCATGTATGTCGCGTTACTCAGATAATTACATGTTATATTTTCATCAAGGAATTACATGTATGTCGTGTTACTCAAATAATTACGAAAACATTAACAAGAAGCAACCACTATGGCGTTTCACATTATAAACTGAGTGCCATGGTGACGTACCCAACATAATTTCCCAAATATTGCAACAAGAAATACCATACTGCAAGACATACACTTATTTCACATAACATTAATCCACATTGTGTCTAGAAACCAACATACACAACCATTTTTAGGACACAAAATCCGTTGCCCACATGGATGAATGATGTTAACAACAAAACCCACATGTCGAAATTATCACAACACAAGGCATATACCTCAAAACAGGACAATTTTCTAATTATACATCAATACAATAACATCAACATATGTATTCCATCCTAAACTAATAACACTAACTCATTAACGTTCAACACACAATTCAGGACACTAATATCCTTAACCATTACGAACGTTTCGCATTATAGACTGAGCATCTTTCGACGAACCCAACATAATTCACACAAATATTGCAACAAGAAATACCATATTGTTAGACACTCATTTCTCGTAGCATTATTCCATATTACTATAAATACAATCACAAACAGAGATGGCCCATTACATGACTTGACCCCCAACGCATAATCATAAATGCCACACACACAATTCCAATTTAACATCATTACAGTTGTAGAAAACCCTTGAAACAACATCGTAACAAACATACTTGAGGCCATGGGTGACCAAACACAATCGGTGTTCAACGTCGAAGGTCGTATGTGAACTCACTGGTTACCCTTTCCTAATGTTCTCGTAACATTAAAGGATTCAGTGCTTGCTCTGGGTCGGCGATGGAAATGTAATGCCCAGAAAGGGTTTCTCATATTCTAGGGTTTGAGATGAGTATGGATGTTAAATTTGAATGTAAATTTGAGGCTCCAACATTACCAAAATCAAATCACACAAACATTGGAACACACAAAACCTTCCATCTTCGTCCCTTCCATTTCGATCAGTGGAAGGGAAACTAAAAACCACTACAGTATGTTGTTGGGACACATCCGTAATTTTCACATCACCAAAATGCCTCATATACCCCTACCATTTGGGTGCCATGAGCTCAAATTGTGTACAAATAGGTCATTAACACTGAAATGAGACTTACGTGTTTGAAAGATAAAACATAGGACTAATTGGTTTACAAGTTCTTATCTTGGGATTTGTTATTAGTGCTTTACCCAAAAAAAAGATAGTGAGAAGAAAATGCAAATTTTGTTCTTTTGGGTTCACTTTTGATTCTTTCTTTTTTTATTTATCAATTCAACCAAATATAATTTGGAATTCATATCTTGTTTGGTTTCAGAAAATTGAGCAAATTTTTTTCAAAAAATTGAGTTTTTTTATTTTTTTTTATTTTTCAGATTTGTTTTGCTTTTAGTAAATTTTTTTAATATTTTAATTTTTTTTAAATGCACCTAAGCTCGATACAAGTACAATATTTATGAATTTTTTTTATTAAATACAAAAAATATTTTAAAAATACAAAAATTTAATATATTTTTGTATTCTTATATACTTATTAAAATTTTAAAATATTTTTTCATAAAATATTTTATTTTTTAAATACATCAAAATTATATACATCTAAAAAGTAAAAAAATTAATTAAAATAATAAAAATTCACTAAAAAAAATATGAAAAATAAAAAACACAATTTAAAAAAATCAATCAAAACCAAATAGGGTGTATTTTTTCTCCATTTCTTTTCATTTATCTTTTTCTTTTCTTTTCACTCATCAAATCTTCAAACACTTTTTAATTTTTTATAAAAAAATATATTAGAAAATAAAAAAATAATACAAACTAAATAAATACATCTATCAAATAAGGCTTTGTTTGACATAAGACTTTTTAGTTATTTTAGTTACAAAAAAATAAAACAAGTTAACAAAATTAATAAGATAAAATATTACATTAAAATCATAATTATTTCATTTTTTATCTCATAAAAATTTAAAAAAAAATTTAAAAAATTCATTCCAAATAACATATTTTAATCTCAAACTAAAAAAAAAAATTAAAAAATCAATTCACAGACAAGGCTATGCTTTAATCAGGGTTCTCCTCATTGGGGGTGTTTGTTTTTTTTTTCGTACTTAAAATTTATTTTTTTTAAAGTTATTTTATTTTGTTTGTTAAACTTATTTCAAACTTAATTTTCTTATTTCCTACTTATTTTTTTTATTTTCAAAAAAAAAAAAATTTTCTGCCTTTCTTTCTTGCTTATCATCAACTTTATAATTTATTAATATATATATATATTTTATTTTTTTTTTTTTTTTAAAAAAAAAAATAAAAAAAAGAACTAAATTACTATTTATTATTATTATTATTTATTTAAAAAAAAAAAAAAAAAAAAAAAAAAAAAAAAAAAAATTTATTATTTATTTATATTTACAAACTTAAAAATCTAAAATAAATCTTATAATCTAACAAACTATTAACAACAACAAAACAATAAAAATCTATAAATACATATAGTTTAATCATATAATCTTTTATTAATTTACATATTCCTGATACAAGGTATTAGGTACAAGACTAGGAGGGAATAACCCCATTCCACCATCTAAGATCCGATTTTCCTCCACTTTTCCAGACTAAGTTGTGGGTGTTTGTTTTCATTTTTCGAAGCCAAACTTATGGCTTTTTGCTTTGAAAAAATTTTTTTTTTTTGTTTTTAAACTATTTATTAAGAACAATAAATTTTTTATTTTTTAAGAAAAAAATTAATTCAACTGATTTAGAAATCCGATCATCATTATATTACATTATCAATTTATTAATTTATTATTTTTTTTTTAAAATTTTAAATTTTTAAAAAAAAAAAAAAAAATTAAAATTATTTATTATTATTATTTATATTTATTTTATTAAAAAAAAAAACAAAAAAAAAATAAAAAATAATTTTAAAAGAAATTTTTTACACACTTTAATAAACACTACTTAGCTATACTTAACAAATAAATCTAATTTATTAACAAAAAATAAATTAAAAACTAATCTATGTTAATAATTAATAATACATAAGTTGTTTCAATTTTTTTAATTACTAATGAAAAAGGATATCAACCTAAGGATAAGATAAAACATTCCACCATCTCCATCAACCAGATCCAATCGACTTTCTATTTTCCCAAACAGAGCCACAGTGAGCCCTCCAATGAAGGAAACAACTCATCAATCGTATATTATCAGTGTGATTCAACGAGGTAAGCTCGCTTTCTCGCTCGCTGTGGCTCTGAATCAAGTTCGATTGTGAAAAAATCTGTACCTATTTTCCCCTGTTTGATTCGCGGAAAGCATGAGAGACAGGAAACCAAGATGAATGCTTGATTTGTCATAAAGTTGCTTTCTTTCTCTGCCACTCGCTCAGTATTTTCTTTCCCGAGAACCAAACGGACCATTGATTTTTTCCCTTGTATTTTTTTTTTTTAAATGGAGATTGAGGTAGTTTATTGTTCAAATTTTTTTGGGTAAGTATTATTCTTTTGATCTCTATTAATCTGACTCTTGTTCTATGTTCATCCTTACATATTTTTTCTTCATTGTTTTTAAATTATGGACAAACAAATCATATTTTAATGGGCTTCTATATATATATATATATATAAATAAAGAGGAGCTGCAATTTAGATTTTCCAGTGAAGCAATTTTTCAAACTCTATTTTGTTTATTTATTTATTTTTTTGGTTTAACAGTAAAATATGGCTAATGATTGACATAGACAGCCTATCTTAGGTTAAAATATGTTTGTCAGTGTTTTACTCCACTTGGATTATAAGGGATGTCTGATTCTTAATATATAATTTTGGTCTAAACTTTGTCAATGTTTTACTCCACTGTGCCATAATTTTGGTCTAAAGTTGAAGTGCAGTATGATTTTTCTGTGTAATAAACTTGTAGTAGATACTTGATACAGACCTAGTTCCTTGATTCGTAGATTTTGACATAAACTTTAACACTGGTACACTGAAGCATGGAAAAGGGCTTTGCTTCGAATAGGGACAACGGTTATGTGGGTTGTATATGTTATTGCTTGTCGAAGTCTGTGTGATATGATGTTTCATTGTTTTAATGGTGATGTGAGTTATGATAGTCTCAGATTAGAGTTTATTTAGTTTCCTTCTATTATATATCGATGCTGTGTCTTATTATTCTGAGTTTTTTAAACAGATAATTTAGTCAGAAAATTTTTCGAAGAGCACCTGGAAGGATACACTACTGGAATTGGGTGTTCAAGTATGTAATCTTATGTGGAGTATGGTTAATGGGTTAACCTTGTCATTGAATAGCTGTTAATGTAGGCATACTAAATCCATCACTGTCCATTCTAATCACTTGTACTATGGTCGTTTAAAATGTGCATTTGAATGGCAAAATCATTGAAAAAAACACTCCTCCTAGTACATCCCTGCTTCACTAGGAGTTATTCATCAGTTGTCCGCATCTCTTCAATTACGGAAAAGACTGCTTTAAGATCGATTTATGATGCAGAATGTGTTTGCAGTTACAGTGTTGGGAAGCTTCAATTTCCAGATATATGCCATAAGCATTATCTGAGTCCCTCACTCCAACATTTCTCTACTAGTATTAAGACAGAAAGCATATGTTGGGAAGGATCCTCACACACGGTTCTGCTCAGAAAGCTCGAAGTGGCTTTGAAGGATCATCAAGTTGATGAAGCATGGGAAACTTATAATGATTTCAGAAACCTGTATGGTTTTCCTAACCAGTCTCTCATGAGTACACTGCTACTTGAGTTGTCCTACTCATCTGATCCCCACTGGCTTCAGAGGGCATGCGATTTGGTTTTTCAAATACAAAAAGAGAAATCTGATTTAGTTCGATCCGACTTCCTGATTAGGCTCTCCCTATCCTTGGCAAGAGCTCAAATGCCTGTTTCCTCATCCATGGTTTTCAGGCTGATGCTGGAGAAAGAGAGTTTACCCCCAGCGAATGTATTGGGGCTGATCTTTATGCATATGGTGAAGACACAGGTTGGGACATATCTTGCATCAAATATATTGATTGAGCTTTGTGATCGATTTCAACATTCAAGTGCAAACAGATCTACTTCTACAAAGCCGATAAAACCTGATACGATGATCTTTAACCTTGTTCTGGATGCTTGTCTGAGGTTTGGGTCAACTTTCAATGGCCAACAGATTATAGAACTGATGGCACAAGTGGGTGTCATAGCTGATGCACATACCATTGTTATCATTTCTCAGATTCATCAGATGAATGGTCAGAGGGATGAGTTGAAGAAATTTAAAGATCATATTGATCAGGTTTCAGTTTCTCTGGTTCATCATTACAGGCAGTTCTATGATAGTTTGCTGAGCTTACATTTCAAATTTAATGATGTCGATGCTGCTTCGGGACTCATATTAGACATATATAGATGTAATGAATCTCTTAATGGCAAAAAGTATAGAAAAGACCCCCAGAAGCCCTGCCTTGTGCCAATTGGATCTCACAATCTCAGGGCAGGGTTGAAAATACAGATATCACCTGAGCTGCTACAGAAGGATTCTGTCCTCAAAATGGAAACTAAAGAAGAGCTTCTTATATATAAGAATGGTAAAGTTGTCCTTAGCGACAAAGGAATAGCCAAGCTTATCCTACAATACAAGGGACGTGGTAGGATTAGTGAGTTGTCAAAGCTTTTAATTAGCATTCAGAAGAAGGTAAGTTCATTGAAAGAAGAAAGTTTGTGTTCTGATGTGATTGATGCCTGCATTAATTTGGGGTGGTTGGAGACTGCTCATGACATTTTAGATGACATGAGGTTGGCAGGGACTCCCATGGGCACTGGGTCCTATATATCGCTGTTGAGGGCTTATCATGAAAGAAAGATGTTTGGGGAAGCAGAGGCTTTGCTAAATCAAAATAAGAAAGCTGGTTTGGTTGAAAAATTGTTTGATGAGGCCATAACTGTTTCAGATGGTGAATCAGATTTGGCCAAGTCTATCATCCGGGAATTGGAAGAAGAGGGGAAAACTGTGCTTTCTGTGGTTTATGAATACAATTCTTCTATCTACTTCTTCTGGAAAGCTAAAATGATAGGGGATGCTTTGAATACATACAGAAAAATGCAAATGATGAAAATCCAGCCCATTGTGCAAACATTTTTTATTATGGTTTCTGGATATTCTTCTTTGGAAATGTATCGTGAAATCACCATCTTATGGGGGGACATTAAGAGGAATATAGAGAATGGGAATTTAGTGGTTAACAGGGATTTATTTCAGTTGTTAATATTGAATTTTATTCGAGGTGGTTACTTTGAGAGAGTGATGGAGGTCATTGGTTATATGAAGGAGCATGGTATGTACATCGACAAGTGGATGTTTAAAATTGAGTTCCTAAAGTTTCACAAAGATCTCTATAGGAGCTTAAAAGCGTCAAATGCTAGAACTGAGGCTCAAAGCAACCGGATTGAACATGTTCGGCATTTAGGAAGTGGGTTGGTATCAACTGATGTTTTTAAGTGTATGGCTTGTTTGAAAGCTAGGTTCTGCATTTGGGCCTTGACTCCTTGTTTAGGCCATATTTAGCTTGCACAAATGCCTGCAATTTATGCAAATTGAAGTTGAATGGTTGAAGCAACATGCTAATCTTAAGCCCAACCAGTTCTGCCCCCAAATTCTAAGAGAATTTTGGAAGCCCTTTATAGAGATGAACAGTTGAACCTAACTCTGCATCCTCCTGAAACTGTTACAAAGTTTTAAGATTCTGGAACTACTGCCAGATCAAGATTAAGGATTCTGAAATCCATATATCTTGTCTGTGAGACCGATTATTATCTTTGACAACAAGTGTTGGGCTGCTAATTCTGTCTTATCTGATCAAGGAGTGGTTTTGGTGAAGCATGACATAGTGCATTTCTATTGTGTATAGAGGGTGAGAGCTCAACGGTTTTGCTGATATTTGAAGGATGATGGATGCTAGGGTAACATTTTACTTTGTCCGCGGTTCCAAAATTACTGCTATGAGACAGAGGTCACCGGCATCTGTGCAGTGTTTGTGGCTTCACTGTCAACATTCTGGTTACAACTTACAAATTAAGGCTACAAAGATCAAGTACCTGCGAGTGAAGGTACAGTTTACCTACATTTGTATGCTCGTTTCATTATTGGTGATGTTTTTTTTTTATGTACCCATTTTTGTTTCTTGAGTTTATGCTTACATAACATAAACATCGTGATTATTAAGTCATCCATTAGTATGGTTAGTGTACGTCTTGTTTTAGAATAAGGATATATTCAGGGTAGCTTTGTTTCCAGATCTTAATTTTTTGTAACGGGCTATTTTAGCACTTGATTGGTCAATGTCATCTGAATGTCTCTGGAAGCAAGAGCGACCAGAATGTAGATTAAACTATCTGCAACAATGTCATTAAGAAGGATGAAAAGTTGAAACTTAGATCGAAATAATTTCATCTTCATTACTATCAGAGGGATTCTATTATCATTGTTATTATTATTTTGGTTTGTTGGGAATCTAGGATGTGATTGGGGTTGGGATTGGGCTTTGTTGTGTTTCCATGTCCTCACTTAGAGCCTTCATGTATTGCTTTCTACTACTTTATGCAGACCCATCCAATTTCAAATTAATTGAGGAAGTTCGATTAAAGATATTGCTTATTTCAAAAGGATTTGAGACCGAAAAGAAAAAAAGAAAAGAAAAAAATAAAAAGAAAAGTGGTCTATGAACTTGTGCCTAGTTTTGCTTGTCTGAAATGGCTGATATTGTTTAACAAAGAGATGACTCTAAATATCATTTTACACCATGAAAGTGAGGAATTAACACAGGTAGAAAAGAAGAAAGAAGGGTACTTTGTAAATTTATGGAAGATTTGCACTATGAAAGATACTGATAAGCTAAGCTCAGAAAGATCTACCATGTTCAGTTCTTCTAAAAGATTTGTATGTACTTGTGAACTGCAGGGAGGTGTTTTGCTTTTTCTGCAATGGAATGATGAGTTACTTCAGAGCAAGCTCTGCACTTGTGTTTTGGCAGAATTTCAACTTGAGGTATCTACCTTCGTTGATTTTCACCTGGTAGTTCCTTCTCATTGCTCACTTTCCAAATGCTCTAAAGTAAAGCAGCAAACGAGACGAGCCTAACCAAACCAAGCTTTATAGGGTTCGAGCTCAGTTCGTTTGTTTATCGAGCTCGAAATTTAACTCGAGCTTGGGTAAAAAATTCATGTAGCTAGAGCTCAGCTCGGCTGTTAATACTAATCAAACTCGAGTTAAAATTGATAATGAATTTTTTTGTGTGATTATTTATATTATTTGATGGTGGTGAGGCGCTGTGTTTCGCTGCATTCAGTTCTTGGGCCCCACTCCATATCATCAACATGGCATTTCTCAAAGTGCAGATCCTATGATTAGGTTCAGCAAAGCTCTTAAGCATGCAAAGCTACAAAGAAAAGCATGGATAAACCATTGGATAAGCTCTTCCCTGGCTTATTCAACGGGAGCTAAAGCTCGAACCAGTAAATGCCTCCCATACCTCTCCATTTTCACTTTTCCTCTTACCTCGCTATTTGGTTTCAAAGGTATTGAAATATATTATTATTAAAAACATGACAAATCTATTATTTATATACATTTTGCATTATTAATATATCGATAATATACTTATTTTATTATTTAAATAAATAATAAATGAATCGAGCTCATTTCATTTGAGCTTGAGTTTAGCTCGTTTTATTGAACGAACTTAAAAATTGGCTCAAGTTGATCTATGCCCTTATTAAGCTGAGCCTGTGAACAATTTGATTAATTTGTAGCTATATTTTATGAGGTTATAAAAAAGACAATCCCATCACATGATGATTTTATGTTACTTTTTTTTTAACGGTGAGTGATGGGGATCAAGTGTTGAATTTTGAGTACTCAATAATTTAATTGTTGGAATTAGAAAATGAAGAGTAAAATAAAATTTAAATGAAAATCTTGAAAATGAAATTTACCGTTTTGTTTATACTTATGCTCTGTTTGGTTACAAATTTTAAATCATTCTTTGGTATTTAAGCTAAAAGTAGTTAAACCGTTTGTTTTTAGCTTATTTTTATTGATAATTGAAAAAAAAAAGAAAAGAAAAAAAAAGAGCTTTTTTAGCAAGATTTAGCTTTGCTTGACAACTAAAAAAATTAAAATAATTGTTATTAAATTTTAAAATTTTTGATTCTACTAATTTAGAAAAATATAAAAGTAAAGAATCACATTAGTTGAATTTAAAAATTTTGGAGATTAGATCGATGAAATTAAATGTTTTAAGAATAGGATAGAAAATATGAAGATAATTTAAAAGATAAAAATGAAAATTAACTCTGAAAGTAAGGAAATTCGTTCAGAGGTGTGTACTATTTACACCTAATTATACAATTTTTTTGATACGCGTTGGGAAGATGGTAAAAAGCTGGCTTTTGGCTTTTTATGAATTTTTTTGGCTTTTTGGGATGTGGTTTGGGAAGTTGGTAAAAAGCTGGCTTTTTAGATATTTTTTTTAATATTTATTAAATCTGTCAAATCAGTGCAAAATTACGAAAATACCCATGGCTGTTGGCTGAAATTACGGTTCTACCCTTCAGATGAAATGTGCAGTGTTGTGGCGTTTGCAACCGTTTTTCTTCCGTTTTTAATTTTTTTTTTTTTTTTTTTTATATATGCTACCATTTCTATATATTTAATACTTTACAAATGTATTACTCTCTTTTTTTTGATTTCTTTTTGTTAATACAAGTTTATTATTTAAAATTTATGCTATAATTTTCAATGTTTTTTTTTATGATTATAAGTTGATATTTTTATTATTATTATTATTATAAAATTTATTATTCTATATTTTTTTTATGAATTTGTATATAAAATTTATTACTCTCTGCTTTTTGAATTTTTTTTATTATTATTACAAGTTTATTACTAAATGTATTATTTTTTTGATACAAACAATGACCGAATTATCCAAACAAATACTGTCAATTGACAGTACGCCAGTTTGGTTAATTCTTTGAAATTATTATGAGAGTTCGGTTAAATATTTTTATGATTATTCTTGCATGACATATTTATGTACTTAATTTTGCCCAACGACTTACGGTCTTACATTCATTAATTTGCACATTACAAGTTCGTACATGCCGTTCAAAACCTGCAACTTACCAACCGAACCGTACAATTTTTTTCACAATTTGAATAGGTTTACAAATTCATTTCATTTGCCATGACCTCGTAATGTGGCAACGGGATTTACAACCCAAGTTCACGACGATGTCGCACTAATTCATTCCGTATTGATTTCCTGACTTCGTTCATATGTACGTCATCGTCGCCCTCTGGTTCGGCATCATCATCGTCAGCAAGGCCGTCAACATTTGGCATGTCGTTGAATGTAAAATTCTCTGCATTGGCAACCTTGTTGAATGCTGGATCCTCGCTCGAGTTGCGGCGTATAAAATTATGTATCGCCATTGAAGCCCCAACCAATGGCACCTGCACTTTTCCAAAATCATATCGCGGCATGTTATGTAGGAATCCCCATCGCGCTTTCCAAACGCCGAACGTACGTTCAATTGCACTCCGTAACGAGGAGTGCACCGTGTTGAAAAGTTCGTTTGGATTTTTTGGCCGTCCGGTTGCGCGAAAAACTTCCTGGTGATATCGGCATCCCTTATACGGCGCCAAAAATCCTTTTTGGTTCTTGTATCCCGCGTCAACAAGGTAATATTTCCCTACATGCATGTCGATTATTTGACATTACCATGGTGGTTAATTGGAAATATCAAATGCACACACCAACTACAAACAAAAATAAAAAAATGGGGAATCCTACCTTCCTCTGGCATGGGGAATTGTTTGGCTGGGTCCTGTGTAACTTCGTTAAAAACTCTACTGTCATGCATACTTCCCTCCCATCCGCAAGATATAAAAATAAAACACAAATCGAAATCACACGCTGCGAGTATGTTTTATGGTGCGTGTCTTGGCCTTCTGGCTAAAATATGGTGGCGCCTCCTCGAGAGAGATGTGCCTCCACGTGTGTCAAGCGGCATATCTGATCTGAAATTTTAAACATCATAACAACTAAAATTAAAATGGTACTACCCAAAATAAGTTTGCCTTACTTTCAAAGCGGCTACTACGCATAATTAAATGTGCCAATATTAAATACTCTCACTTTCAATGGGAAATATTTTTCGGGACTCCAAGTGCGGATGTATACTCTGTTGTGACCTTGTCGAATTAAGTTTGCCTAGTACTCGCGTGAACAACTTCATCGCTTTAAGAACTCGCATTACATGCCGCCAGATTTCCCCGAGTGTTGAAAAGCGGTCTTCTATGTCCCAACTCGTGAAGCCCGTAACACGAATATGAACATGCCGACACTCTCAACTACGTCTATACCATGAGGACGCTTTGTACCGAAGGCGAAATCTTCAACTAATGTCTTGCACAACAACAAGAACACCTCCTGTGACATTCGAAAATTTCGTTGAAATGCTTCATTCCTTCCTCCAAGCATCTCCTGCATCCACATGTTACCAGTCAATGCGGATGTGTGAAACGGAGTCTTGTCAACATACGCGTACTCCCTGGCAACGCGAGCAATTTCCATCCAAATCATTGATGTCGTCGACTCCATTTCTCCGATCGTCTCTCGTATCCAAGCATTTATTTCACCTCTGCGTACGACTCCGGAGCTAGTACCCTCTTGTGCATCCATACACGTTGCACTATAAATGAAAGCAGAACTACGAGTTGTAACTTTTACTTGATAACATGAGTTGCACAACTCCTATATTTATAACACTCTTGCAGAGGCATGATCAATGAGCACGTAAGCACGAGAATACTGTGCGCATGTGATTGAGCACATGAACGTAGCCTACTTTAGCCTACTGTTGCCTTGTGACATCCACTTTTAGCCTACTGTTGCCTTGTGACATCCACTTTTTTAATATAAACATGTGCTTTTCTTTTTAACCAAATCATGTACATATTGAGCACTATAAAATGTGTTTGCATTTTTTATTTTCATTGACATGTGAGGAATTTTACTACCACTCTGGAATAATTTCAATTAATAACTGTACACACTAAATCAAATAAAGAAAAAGTAAATCATATAAACTGAAAATATGTAACTACTTTTCATCCCTTTTTTTTTTTTTGGCATTAAATAAATAATAAGCACCCAATGGTTAACTAATTTGTTTATTTATTGAAATATACGTACCTTTCAAACCTATATTCAATAATGTGAATACAACGTCAATTAAATAATTTCAATTGTATCGCATCATTTTCATCCTTTTTTGGTTATTTTTTCAAATTGATATTATTTTGTATCCAAAGATAAGTTCATACTATTTTGTATCCGAAGATAAATAATTTAATACTACTTTGTATCCAATCATAAATCAATGAAGTTGATACTATGAAATAAATTAATACTGTAAACAAATTAATACTATACGAATAGAATCAATGAAATTGATACTATTTTGTAGCCAAAGATAAAAAAAATTAATACTATAAATAAAAAAATTATTACTACAAAAAAACATTAATACTATACGTACGAAATAAATGAAAGTCATACTATGTTGTATCCAAAGATAAAAAACCTGCAACGTCCAAATAAACCTGCAACGTCCAAATAGAAGCGTCCATACAAGTCTACACAGAAATTCAAGGAATGTAAACTGTCTAGAGACTTCACCATCCCAACAAAAAAAAAAAAAAAACAAGCACCATAAAAACACACATAACATACTACAGTACCATGATAAGCAAATAGTAACAGAACAAGCACCCCGAAGGCCTAATCCAAGTCAACAGCACCACCACTCCCGAACAGCCGTGTCCCCCCTTGACGATCCATCCCAATATTGTGCGGGGTGCAGGCACGCTTCTCTGTCAACCAGTTGACAATGCAATTCAGGGGGAGGGCCATGATGATGTCCCGATTATCGGGTGAATCCATGATGCCGCATGCAAATGAGAACAACTGACCGCCTGTCTCCAATCCAGGCGTGCTCATAAGCCGTGCAAGACACTCCCCCACAGTGTTCTCACCTTTACCCGTGACAACATACTGCGTGATTTTCAGCTCCACTTTGTTCGACAACTTCAACAAGATTGTCCATGCCGCTTTGCTATATGATGCGAGTTGACCGCTTGCGCCGTTTTGGATTGGCTGATCCGTCCACGGTATTGGAGCATCCTCAAAAGGCTCTTTCACCACGTTCTCCCCGACAGTGTCATGGCCCGGCTGAGGTGGTGTGCCTGCACTCAGTGGTCCCATCCCGCTATCCACGTCCATGGCATTGGTCGCAGGAGTATCATCATCTTGCACTTCTGTTGGAGTCCATGCATGTTTCCCAGTCGCAGCTGCACCAGAGTACACCCGCTCCATCAGGTCCACGTGCTCTAGTGGCTTAGTCCTGAATTTCGCACATCGGTTGTTCATCTGTGAATGAGAAATGACACATATTTAGTGTAGCTTGAAATGTAATATAAAAATAATAAATGCAAGTCAACAAAATGGAAGTGTTGTCAAAACATACCGCTTGCATTTTCGCCCACCAATGGTCAAAAAGGATCAAGCCGCCTCATGGTCATACCCAAGGCACATCTGCCGGTATTGCATTCTCCAACTTCTTCCAGCGACCCAATCTTTCTTCAAGTTGTCAAACTTGTTTTTCCTTTGTTTGGCGGTAGTTAGTAGGCCGGTTTTCTCTAGAAACCTGTTTGCAACGTTCTTATACCGTGCCATGGACAACCCGCACGGTTGTCGATTACCACCTTCCATTTCAAAGAATGATGAGTTGAAGAAACAACTTCGTGTTGTCATTTCAAATTGGCATTTGTGGACTTCGGGTTGGGTTGATTTCGCAAAGCGCGTACCTCGACACTTTGAAGGCGTACGGGGTGATGTTCGGTTTGTTGCCATGAGTACTCCTGTCCTGGTTGTAACAAGTGCATTAGCAGAAATAAATTAAGTACAGCACATATTAGTTTGCATGGCCAAAAGTGAAATAAATGTGTAAACCCGATTACAACACATAAGCATGATAACACTGTTCGAAAGCCAAAGTGCATATGTAGTACACGTTGGGGAAATAAATTAAGTACAGTACATATTACTTTAACGGACACCAACGTACATAACTGATACAGAAAATAACTACGCAGTTCATATCCATGTCAATACATCACATGCGAAACAACAAGACCAAAACAACAAAACACAAAAACCCCACGACACCTAAGCATACGTGAGGCTCACGATCTATCGCGCAACGCCCGCTCAGAACCCCGATCTACATCATTATGTGGGTCGCCAAGACGCAAATTGGTCTTTGTGAAACTCGTCACAGCAACCAACCCACGACGCACATCTCTGCTCGAAAAAAATTGCAGCACATAGTTAGCATGTATACTATATCAGACAACGACAAATGCACGATGACTTTTGTGACTTAATTTAAGAGAGTGGCAACACAAACGCACCATAGGTCTAGGGCAAACGTAGAATGCACGACCAGGGTTCTTGGCGGATCTTGATATCTTTACAACGCAGTATCCAAACCCACAAGCACACATCCTTAGTGGGAAGGATGAAGTAGCACTTGACGTGGAGGACGCCATCTGTATACTCAGTTGTTTTTTTTTTTTATGTAATGTTATAAATTGAACTAACACAATCTACTGTGCGGAATGAAAGCCAAACGCTGAAACGAGTTCATTTTCAAACTTAAGGCATAAATAGTTGAAGCTGAATGCACTTTGAATTTAGGATGGTAGTTGAACTGGAATGCATTGTCATACATCATGGAATTGGTAATGGAACCACAGGGGAAGAATAAAATAACCTTTATCCAAAATTATGATTATAACTTAAGTAAAGATTGTAATACTAATATTTAACAAAATTTAAATGTTTGCTTAGATCATGAATACATCATCAAATTAAAATTGGATTACAAAGAAATATCTATTCAATTAAGAGATAGGTTGCTTAATTATGGGGAATTAATTAAGAAAATATCTATTACGAGATAGGTTGCTTAATTATGGGGAATTAATTAACAGATATCTATGAAAGACAAATATAAATTAATTTCTATCATAAAAAAAAAATGAATTACACACTATATAAATTACACACTATATAAATTAATTTGTATCATACAATCATCCATCAAAATTTTTGTGGATGGATTAATCGTGGTCCATAGCTTTTCCCATATGCATAAGAACTTTCAAGCAAGTGCCCATCAACTCATAAATTTTATAGTTGTGGTACGTGTATAAAATATTTCAAACATATAGATGTTTGAGATAAAAAACATATTAACATATGTTTTTACAAATATATATGTCATATATGTGCATTCTGTATTTGAAACTTTCTGTGCACTTAGTATCAAAACCTTGTATTTGTGTAAAGTTGTGTTTCAACAGCTCATTTTTCCTTCCCTTGTGACTAATGTATATTATTTTTATTAATTTTGTAGATCTATTGGTTTTTTAGTTGTTTATTTTGTAAGTTCTAATGTAATAAATTTTTACTGAAAAAATGAGCTCCATAGTCTTGTGGTGGGCACAATTGATCTCGACAATATTTTTAAGTCTACATTCTGAAAAAAAATTCAATTAACGTTATTATTGACACATAGTGCCACTAGCTACAAATAAACTATGAAATGTACATGGACCACTAACAAAGGCAATGACAGAAAAGGCCATCAAAGCAAATAGCAAAAAATTCCATTAGATGGCACAACAATCAGAAATAATTGAATTGAATACAAGTACTTGTCTAAACATACAGAATATGAAAAGAAACAAATGAGTGTCCCCCACATAAGCAAATTCGTTTTTAACATATATTTCATAAATTGCATTTGAATGTAACATCTTCACATTACTAATCAAAACAAACAAAAACCAAAAAAAAGTTCAAATTCAGCATGTCAGAACAATAGCTGTGAATGAAATTAAAATTCAGAATCAGCTTCATAGCTATCTCCTGCCCAATTACAGACTTATCAAGCCCTGTACATATCTCTTTCGGGGTCGGAAAACTACCACCTAAATTCAATCCTCCCCAACACCCATCTTTCGAATTGGCCCCATACCCTCCATCCGAACCCGTGCTCCCACTGCCCCCACAGCCACCATCGATCGCCCGAACCAGTTTCACACCAGGCCGGACTGCAATTTCCTTCCCCAGGAGGTTGCCAAACCTCAGGGGGTTCCCATAAGAATTAAATATACAAAAAAATTGCCCAGATTTCCTCCTATTCTTTACATAACTAGGCAAAAAGCTTTAAGAACTCGCTAATCCCAGTGCCCTTTTCGACGAATTCGCCGCGAAGCGATACGGTTCTAGGTAATTTTTTTTTAACCTTGTGAATGATCTAATCTACAGGACGTTCGTGTTGCAGATCAAATCTGCAGGTCCTCGGCAAAACGTAAGAAGTCGTTCGATTGAAGTTTGGGTCCGTAAAACTCTTGCGAGAAGATACCAAATGGAAGATGTTTAGCGGCGTACCTGATGGTGCAGATCCGGCGAAGGCGAGTACGTGCAGCTTCAATCCGGTGGTTCACTCGGCGGGGGACGGCGGGGTCGTCCCTTCTTCGATGAACTCTGCAATGTATCGCTTCACAGAGGCGTATGGAAGATAAGAAGAAAGTGAAAGAGGCAACTGAGAGATGAGAGTTTGCCCTAGGTACCCATTTATCAGATGTGAGGGTAGTTTCGTAAAATCATAGAGCTGCGTTTCCTGATCTTCCCAAATGGTAGTTCTGCGTTTTTTGACACTGGAGCGTTTTTTTTTATGGACCAAGAACGCAGCGTTCTTCCATCTTCCCAAAACGGCACATATGTATTCTAGTGGCAAATGTCACGTAATGTCAACTCTACCAAAAAATTAGATAGATTTCTTTCAAATCTAATTATGCATGTTAGAGCATCTCCAATGCACTAGGCATATAATACTTGTTAGTTAAAATGCCTAGTGTGATTCACTTTTTTCAATTCCAATGCACTAGGCATATGATTAGGCATTTTGGCTCAATTTATATTCACTAGCTACATGTAGCTAGCTTTCAACGCTAGGCAAAATGTATTCAATCATTAAGATCATTTTCTTCCATCTTTGTTGTTGACGTGGCATTCTATAAAATTAATAGTATTTAGATAAATAGCTAAAATAAAGAGCATGGTTGGAGTAAAAACATAATACAATTGATAGACAAAATAAAATATATACTTTATAGTAATATTTAGATAGGTAAAATACCTACTACTGTTGGAGATGCTCTTAGACGTGTGTACAATATGCATTTTGGTGCATACCATATGCATTTAAGTAAGGATAGTCACCGGGTGGGTTTATAATCTTCCGCCTCCGCTCTCATGGATAAACCCCATCCATACTCCCGCTCCCGTCCTCACCCCCGCCCAAGCCCCATTCCTACTACAGGTGAAAATTCTCAATTCCATCCCCACCCTCGCAAATATCCACGAATACACAATCACATTTCAAATAGCCAAAAAAATGAAAAATTATTTAAATCCTTAACACATTAAATAATTTCTCTTATATATATATATATATAAATAGTGAGACTTTTAAGATTATTATTTATTTATATTTAAATAGAGCCACAAATTTTTAGTATTTCTTTCTTATATCTAATTATATTATATATGTATATATACATATATATATATATATATATATATTATTTTTTATATATATTTTTTATTATATCGGGTAGCGTTTGGATCAGGGAAGGTGATACCCGCCCCAGCCTCACCCCCACCCCCACCCCCACCCCCACCCTATTGCGGATAACTAAAATATAATTCACTCTCACCTTATATAAGTGTCAGGTATATCTCATTTGAACGGGTATGAGTGGACTCCAAAGATCGAAATAAAATAGTCATCCCACACCTACAAGCATATATTAATGACGTGTTAAATGAGTACAACTTCCTTAACTTGTATGGGAAGTAGTAAAGGTTTAAAAACTGTCGAATTAAATAATTTTTTCTCTAATGAGATTATTTTTATATGATTTTCATTTTTTGGTATAGGAATAATTTTTGAATATATATATATATATATATATCAATTCAAATTTAAATTCTTAAAATAAATTAAAAAATTTAGAGGCATTTAATAGTTAAAATTACCTTTCAAACAATGATTGTTCATAATTTATGATTATATATATAGAAACATGATGATTTTACATTTATTTTGATTTTCAAAACTTTAAAACATCAACTTTCAAATTGAAAAAACTTATAAAAAAAATTTACGTGCAAAAAAAAAAAAAAAAACTATTTTTTTGAAAAAAGTAAATTATTTTTTTGTGCACAACTGAAAATTGTATCTATAAATGAGCATGATGATGGAATATTGATGTGCAAAATTGAAAAAAAAAAAAATTCAAAATGAAAAAAATTGATAATATTCTCGGTTTTATTTGATTGTTGAATCAAATGAATATGTAGAAAGACAAAAATGTTTAATTTCATATTTTGTGTTTTTTCATCAGTTATATTATCTAGAACCCATTATGCAAAATTGATAATGTTCTTACTTTTAAAAATTGGAAAAAATTGATAAATTCTCAATTTTACAAAATATGACTTATTAATTCAAAAAATCTTAAATAAGATCTGAGCTATTATAATATTTATAAATAGAACTTTTAAGTAATTAATTCAAAAATCTAACCAAACAAAAATAATGTCCAACTTGAGTTCTTTCATATTGAGGTTGACGTCTTTGTAAAAAAAAAATGGGAGGCATTTTGGCACATAAGGCTTTTTGGCTATTTTAGTTATAAAAATACAAGATAGACTTTTTAATTCAGTAAGATAAAATATTACATCCACATCATAATTATTTTATTTTTTTCTCACAAAAGTCAAAAAAGACAAATTTTTTTTTACCACAAACGAGACTTTTTAGTCCTAGATTAAAATAGTCAAAAAATAAAAAAATCAACTTATATTCCAAACGAACTTACCTTAAAAAAAATTTAAAATAAGAGGACAATTGAATTGAGATTCACTTCTTTGTAAAGAAAATAAGAGATAAATGTGGTGATTTGAGAAGTTGGTTAAAATTTGATTTTTTTAATTTTTTAAATATTTTTTTTTATCTTTTTGTATGTAAAAAATATGAAAAGTGATTTGATCTAAAATGGGTTAAAAACTAAAAGAAGTCAATCTCAATTAACTTCTTTTTATCAAAGTATTAATAGTTTAAATTTATTTTACTTATGAATTTCATATATTTTATCAATTTAACTTTTGTCATACATATCTGTTCTAGATAAATTTAAGGCGTATTTCAAGAAGTAGGTTGGAAGCTGATTTTTTAATTTTTTTAAAAAAATATACAAAAAAAAAAAAGAAAAGAAAGAATGATAATGTGACTAAAAAAAGTCTAAATTAACTTTTAAACCAGTTGGTAAAAGAGGACCCTAATTTCGGACCTTAGCTTTTTTGTTACTAAAAAAAAGAAAAAAAGAAAAGGACAATTTGGATTGACCACTTTGTTGAAAAAAAGGGGAATTACCTTGCAGTGGGTTAAGGAGAAGTAAACCATAAATCAGTGGGAAATGTTTGAAAATTTAAACAGCATTGACAAGTAAAAAATATAGAAAAATGATTTGTGCACACAATTTTTGTGGCACTAATGGCACTAATTTCCTATTCTGGTAACTGTTTTTTTTTTTTCTTCTTTTCTTGCCTTATATGGAAATTAGTGCTATTAGTGCCACAAAAATTGTGTGCACAAATCAAAGTTGAAAAATATATTACAAGACATCACCGCTAAGAGTAATGGTAGAGATTCTAAATATTTAATTAAATATCTTACATAAATGTGGAATTTACATGCGACTTACATGGTATAAATTCTATATCTATATAAGACATTTAATAAAACGTATAATAAAATATTTAGAATCTCTATCATTTTTCAATCTTTAATTCTCAAATCTCTCTCATCTTACACCACACACTGACATACTTAGCAACACACTTCACACACATCACAATTCTGCTCTCTCTCTCTCTCTCTCTCTCTCTCTCTCTCTCTCTATAGCACACACATCATATCACTCACCCCACTTTATAAAAAAATTATTGGTTGATACTGAAACATCATATAGTCATATTCTAAACCAATCACACATTTCCATGCCCTCTTATGTTCCTCAATCATTTAACATAAAATCGTGAGTTCGTGAACTAATCACAATACATATGGAGCACACGTGGCGCTTAGGAATGGCAATTTGAACCTGACCCGACGGGGACTCGACCCCCCGACCACAATTAGAGCGGTTTTTTCCAGAAACATACTCCCAACGAGCCGGGGATGGTATTCAAAAATGAATTCCTGATGATTTTCGGATCGAGGACGATGATATATTTTCCAACCCTGGCCCATCCTTGGCTCAACCCCGTTACCCCCCGAAGTAAACTTACTATGTATATCCCTCAATTAATTTATGACCCCTCTCTCTCTCTCTCTCTCTCTCTCTCTCTTCCCTCTACTTTCTCTCACTCTCACACCTATCATCCTCCTCCTTAGCGTCACCACCACTATCCGCGACACCGAAGTCGCAGTCCTTTTCTGTCGTTCGTCGCAATCACCATCGTCTTCTGCTGTTGTCCATTGCCCGCCGATCTCCTCCGTCGTTCGTTGTAATCACCATCGCCTCCATTGTCCTCTCTCTCTCTCTCTCTGTGACATAGATACATAGATCTCAGATCTCAGATCTGTGTTGATCTCCTCCGTCATAGCAGCCGATCTCCTCCACCGTTCTCTCTGTGTGTATGTATACATGTATGTGTGTGTATCTCTCTCTGTGTGTATCTATACATGTATGTGTGTATGTGTGTGTCTCTCTGTGTGTATGGTTTTGTTGATGATGTTGATGTTGAAAGTTGTTGTTGATGATGTTGTTGAAACAGATTTGGGCCAGGAAATTTTTGAGGTTGGGAAAACCCGATCCCCATTGGGGGCAGGGACGGGGACGATGATAGGATTCCTATTGGAGATTGAGGCCGGGGATGTAAAAATTTTCACCATCAGGGATCGGGGGAAGGGGAGTGTGATCCTCGGCCCCACCCTGACCCGTTGCCATTCCTAGTGACACTACCCCTGAACAAACCAATAACTTCTCCACTTTATAATTAAAAAACAAAATAAATTTGATTCTATTTTATTTTAATAAAATACATATAAATTTTAATATATAAATTCTATTTTTGTAAAATTAATATTATTAAAAAAATATCAACAAAAGCTTTAAAATGAGACTAATATTTAACATATTTAATAAAAATTTAAATTAATTCATAAAATATATAAAAAAATTTACATAATTAAAATGATTTGTATGATATGAAATTAATATAACTAATAATTATTTAGAATTAATTTTTAAATAGAAAATATTGTTTTATTCATTAATAGAAGATGTAACAACTAATAAAAATAAAAATATTAACTCAAATTGTACCCAAAATAAGAAGAAGAGAATATTGTAATATTCAAACCACACGAATGTTAACTTAAATCATACAAATAAAAAAGAATAATAAAATATAATTAAACCATACAAATAATAATAATTGAACCATACAAATATTATTTTGTATTTTTATTAATTCAAATCATACAATAAAAATAAAAATAATTAATACTAAAAAAAAAAAGTTCACTAAAAATAACCAAAAAAATAGTCACATATATTTTAGCATTAAAAATAATTTCAAAAAATTAGGATATGAGAAATTGAATTCATCATATTTAGTTGAATTTTGTTTTCTATTTTTTAAAAGAATAAAATTTAGTTTGTAAAAAAATATCAATTTCATATGATTCTATCTTTTTGAGAGAAAAATATCTTTTAAAAGTAATAAATATTTTTTTCTTTATTTTTCAAATAAAATATAAATTAGTTTGACCGTGCATAGTGCAAGTTCAATCTGTGCGGAGTGCAAGTTTTATTTGTGCGGTGTGCAAGTCAAATTTGTGAAGGGTGCAAGTTACATCTATGTGGAGTGCAAGTCCAACCTATGTATGGGTGCAAGCGCAACCTATGCATCTGTGTAAGTTCAACTTGTGTGGGGTGCAAGTTCCATCTGTGCAGAGTGCAAATCCAATTTGTGTATAGGTGTAAGTCCAACATGTGCATGAGTGCAAGTTTGATTTGTGCCATATTATTATTTTTATTGTATGGTTTGAGTTAAATGTATGATTGAATATTATTGTTTTAATTTATATGGTTAAACCATAAAAACAAAATAATAATTAAACCATAAAATATTTTTTGTATTTTTCTTAACTCAAATCCTATAATAAAAATTAATACAAATATTAACTGAAATCATACAAATAAGAGAGGTCACTCAAAATTAACCACACAAAAAAAAAAAAAAAAAATCATATAAATTAGCATTAAAATAGTTACAAAAAATTAAGATAGTAGAAATTCAAATCACCATGTTTGGTTGAATTCAAATATTTGGTGAATAAATCAAAAAAATAAAAGAATTCACCATTTTAATAATGGACTTGCACTCATGTATAGGTTGGATTTGTACTTCTCATAGATGTGACTTACATCTCGCATAGTTTAGGCTTGCACCCATGTATATATTGGACTTGCACCTGTATAGATCGCGCTTGTTAGACTTGTAGCGCTTGTTAGAGTTGCACCTATACATAGGTTGCACTTGCACTTCACACAATTATAACTTGCACTCTACACTGATTTGACTTGCACTGTACACAGCTTGAACTTCCATCTAGCACAGATCAAATTTGTACTCCGTATAAATTGAATTTGCACCATGCATAGGTTATAATTATTTTTTAATGTTTATTTTTGTCAAACTAATTTCTATTTTATTTAAAAAAACAAACATAAAAAATATTTATTAATTTTAAAATTATTTTCCTTCAAAAAAAAAAAAAAAAGATAGAATCATAAGAAATTGATATTTTTTTACAAACTAGTTTTTATTTTTAAAAAAATTACTCCCCCGTCCCAAAATATTAGTCTTTTATTCCATTTTTTATTGTCTCAAAATATTAGTTTATTTTTAAAAAATTAAGAAATAAATAATATAAATTTATTATTTTACCTTTCTTTTAAATTCATTAATAACATTAAAAAGTATAATTATGACAAGTGATATTTTTAAAAAAATGTATTATCAAAGGATAATTTTGAAAATTTAATATTTTAAAAATATCAAAAATATTTTTTATTTACAATATAAAAAAGTAATGGGTGCCAATTGCAAAAAAAAAAAAAAAAAAACACTATTCTAGTTAACTGGTTGGACGTCCGGGAGGACGTCAGAGAGAATGACTAGGTACATGTGTTTTTAAAAGTGAATGTGAAATCACATTTCTAAAACTCAAATCAAATATAACGTTTAAACTAACGACTAAAATTACATTTTTAAAATTCTACCAAACACGGTCTAAATTTCTCAAAGGGATTATTATTTGGAAAAGAGCACAGAAGACAGAATCTGAATTGAGTGATGTGATATGTATGTTAGTTAGAGAGAGAGAGAGAGAGAGGGGGGGAAGGGGGAGGAGAACTATGTTGTGGCAAAAGAGAGAGGAACTGTGATGTGTGTGACTTGTGTCTTGGTGAGTGTGTCAGTGTGTGTTGTGAGATAGAGATATTGTGGGTCTTTGGGAAGTGACTATTTTAGAGGCTTTTTGATTTTTTGACTATTTTAGTAGGCTATTTTAGTTTTTATATTTGGGAAGATGAGATAAATTTTTATTTGAGTTGGTGTATTGAAAAATGTGTTAAAATTGTGTTTGAAGTTAAAATAACAAACTTGTCCTTAACTTCACATTTTTCAAAATTAATTTAAAGAGATAAAATTATAATTAACCAACCTATTACAGTGACAGTCCTACAGTGTCACTGTGACAGCCTACAGCTCGGCTATATATATATATTTTTAAATTAATAGTCTAAAGGAACTAAAAGGCTTTTTTTTTTATTTTATTTTATTTTTATTTTTATTGTTGATGCTAAAATAGCATCTACCCAACTTTCCAAACACCGCTATTATCCGGGGGTGTTGTTGCGCCCATGTGAGTTGAAACGGCGTCGTTTCGACTCTAAATAAAAAAAAATAAAAAATTGTTTGGTTGTTCGCACGGCTTGAACCTAGGCAACTCTGGGGTGGAAAACACACCTTAACCACTATGCTACTCAAACATCTTATGAATAGTATGGACCTATATTATATTTATATCAATCTTTATTCGAACATAAATTTTTTTTACAACCTGTTATAAGTAAAATACAAAAAACGATTGAAGCAAAAAAACCAGAGTCTGTGAGCGGGAAGGGTTTGGGTCTGCCGTCTCTCCACCAATACTCCGTCGTACCTCCACCGTTTGCTCCGACGTTCCTCCGACGATCATCCGCCATTGTTGTATCGTAGCTCCACTATCACCATTGTCATTGAGGTTGCTTATTTACCTAGTAAGAATCTTTTATATATATATATATATATATAAGCAATCTGTTATATATTGAGGTTGAAAAAAAATCTTTTGTATATATATTGAGGTTTGTTATGATATATATGGTGATTTATTTATTATGTAAAAAATCTTTTGTTATGAAATATTGGGTCAGCCGTCTGTCCAAAATCTTTTGAGGTTTGTTATGAAAAAAAATCTTTTGTTATTATAATCTATTATGTATGTACGGAAAAGAAATAAACCTTCTCGTATAATCCTATTGATCAAGTCTGCGCTCCTCCGTACAACGTCGCTTTATCACCTGAAAACACAAACGTGAGCTAGTCGGCAGGTGTGTGCCGGAAACCTCTCCGATGCCTAAGTCAGTAAGCTTGACAAGTAGACAGAAGCTCTGTGTATTCAGAAAACAAAGTTGTGTTACCTCTCCATAGGTGATGCTTATGAGCTTTTATAGGTTTCGAGTGGCACAATCCAAGTAGGACTCTTACTTCTCCATGCAGAGTCCTTCTAGGATTCATACTCCTGAAGGATAATGCTTATCTTTCCACACCCCCCTCACTGCTTAAACCAAGTGAGATGGTTTTACCATGGCCGGACTACCATACGACCGAAATAACATTTGCCATGCTAGACTAACTTGAGTGACCGATCTAACTATTAGTTCGACTCTTCTTTTCCTTTCTCCCACCTCGGCTTCACATGCCAAGACCGAGCTATCCATAAGAGAGTTGAGCCAAACTAACCCACCGGACCAAGTCCTTAAGAGGGCTTAGCATATCTCGGCTCCATATGCCATGACCGAACTAATTCTAGCGACCAAACCAACCGTAGTACTCCTCTGAACCGATATAACAACATTCACCTTCGACTGGACTACCTTTAGGGTCTTCTAGGACCGGACTAACTACCAAGGTTCTGGGACCAGACTAACTTCGAAGCCCATTTACTCAGCCTTTCGTACTGTGGCCCATAACATCCCATTACCCAGCTGGGCCCAATTTTTATATAAATTACCCTCTTAATTGCCCCTTAATTCCATCTGTATAGCATGATAGGGATTACTTGTCTATCGGCCGAGCTAACATCCAGGCTAAAAAACTTTTAAGTTTTTCCAGCCGAGCTAAAAAACTTCTTTTAGCCTTTGCAACCGAGCTAAAAAACTTCTTTTAGCCCTTTCAGCCGAGCTAACTTAAACCGAGCTGCACCTGTTCGGTCAAAACGTCTCTTCAATCACAGCAACTGAATCGTTTCCCATTCCAATGACACGTGGCAGCCTTTGATTGGCTCTTCATAGTTGTCACGCCGCCCTCGTACTTCGCAATTTTTGAACAGTTCCCGCCTTTGTCCTATGCATCAAAACAAAAAACCCTTCATTTGGATCAAACACCACACTATACTCATCCTCTTCTTTCTCTTTCTCGTTCCTGGGCTTCCTCATCCCTGAATTTGCTGAGCTCTTGCTTCTTCACTGTTGCTACTTCCATCTCCAGTTCTTCTGCTTTTCTTGGTAAGCATCATAAACCTTGTTCTTATTTTTCTATGTTTTCTGTACTTTGTTCAATAATCTGTAGTTTGTTTCGTGTTTTTATAAAACACTGCCTTTGCTTTTTCTGGGAAAAAACTTCATGTGAACCCCATGAACTTCATGAAATAATCTGTAGAACACAGATTGATCCGTAAACACGTCCTAACCGAACTAGGATATTGTTTATGCTATGTATAGATCTAGCCATACTAGAACCGAACTAGAACTTGTGTGTGCATACCAGTAGTTTCAATCAGTCAATATCTTCTGATTTGCTTTAGCCGAGATAAACATACCGAACTAAGTTTGAACTTAGCATACTAGAAACGTTGGCCTTCAACCGAGCTAAGTCTTCGGGGCTAAGCCAGCTTTCTCAGTTTCTAAACCGAACTCAGAAAGCTGCCCCTAGAAGCTCAACTAGAACCTGTAGCATCCCGTAAAGCCGAAGTAAGACTTCTTTTATCTTGCTTTTATTTGTAGCACGGTCCAATGATCTGTGCTTAACCCCTTTGTTTTCCACTTTGCAGACTGTAGGTTGCCCAAGCACTCCTCTGAGCGCTCGACCGAGCTATTGAGCACAATTTTTCAACCGAACTAACTTATTCATAATTTATAGAACAAATGGGTAAATATAGGTTCTTAGTAGAGACACCAGCTGGTCTAGCCGAATTCCGTAAGGACTATAACATTCCTGACGATGTCCATCTTACTCTAGCCAAAAAAGGCATCACACCTTGGGGGAATGAAGGTTTTGTGCCTTTTACCCTTCTTTCAATAATTGAGACCGGACTAAGATTTCTAGTCCAACCCTTAATCTGTGAATTCCTGAGGCAAACCAGAATATGCCCAACCCAGCTATCCACTAACTCATACCGCATAATAATAGGTATAGCCGAACTAAACCACCAAGCCGGTCTTAACCTCGGCCTAGCCGAACTGTTTCACCAATATTCCATAGGATCAAAGGAAGACGGCTGGGTCTATTACCTAAGAATACGCCGCAACCGAGAGAAAATAATAAAAGATACGCCGGATAAAGACTTAAATGATGACGTTTTTTTTCTGGGTATCTGGAAATTTAGAAGATCACCAAGCCCAAACCCCAGGCCGAAGAATAAACTAGAAAAAAGGATCCCCTGGTATAACTACTTCGGTTTTCTTTTATGCTTTTCTTTTATTTCGGCTTTCATTCTGAACCGAGCTAATAGTTTGTCTCCTTTACGCAGATTCAGCTCATCTTCACTCCCTTTACAGCTACCCCAACCTTAATATCCTCCGCGCCGCACTACGGGTTAAAGAAAGGAGTTGGGCCAAACTTCTAAATTTCAAACCAACCTACCGATACAGCGGTCGCCGAAAAGCCAGAGTAACTGACTTCCTCCCAGAAGACGCCCCAGAACCGGACCCAACCTTGCCCCAGATCAACCTAGTGCCTTTGACCGCTGAACAAGAGATGGCCAAAAGGAGCAGACTGAAGGCCCTGTTAACCGCAACAAATCCAGTCGATGTACCACCAACTGGGCAGACCACTGAGATCGTGGTAGCTCTTCCCTCTCAACAGCCATCCTCATCTCGTCCAGGCAAGCGTGCCCGGACGAGCTAAACCGAGTGACGCCTTGCTGATGAGGACGAGACCATTCTGCCACCAAGTCCTCCTCCAAGCCCTCAACCAAGCCCTTAACCGGAACACTCTGACCGGGCTGGCTCCTCCAAATGGGTTCCCAATCTTACCTTTCAAAACCGAGATATTCTGGATACCGACTCGGTGGTTGCTGAGAAGGATCACTTGATGGCTTTCAACCTAGCCAAGAGTGTATGCCTCCCCAAAGACATGGAGCACCACCAAAAGCAACTAAACACCGAGCTGAAGGCCATCCGGTATTCAACAAAATCCATGATCCTGGTAAGTAGCACTGTCCTTTTTTCTGTCTAATTTTTCCAACTTTCACTTCGGCTCAAGGGAAGTCTATGTTTTGTCAGGCCATTCAGAAAAACAACATCACTCACAGGAGAGTGTTAGAGCTCAAGAGAATAACAAGGCAAGCCGTGGCAGAAGCCGAAGCAAAGACGGCCGAGCTAGAGGAGGCCAGAAAGCAAATGGCCGAGCTACGATCTGAGACCGGCCGACTGACCGGACTGGTTAGTTCGTTCGAAGCAAAAAAGCAAAAGGTTGCCATTGAGCTGAAAGATAAATACCTGCGCGAGCTGGTGAAGATCGAAAAGAAGAAAAATACCGAGATAACCCAGCTGAAGGAAAGCATAAAAGGAGCCGAAAAGCAAGGCTTCAAGAAGGCAGAGAATGCTTATACCAAAGAAAGGCGGCCGCTAAGGATCTGCTTTTCTGATCTGAGGCCGAGGTCTACAACTCTCGACCCTCAGCATCGAGCTCCTCGACGGAGTACGCTTGCCGCCAAAGCAATTTCTTGAAGGTTCAGGCTCTGATGAAGACTCTGCCTCTGAGGACACTCCGGTTATCAATGCTGACCAAACAGTTCGGGCGGAGCCCACGGTGGAAGGCCTGATCATTGAGCAACCAGGTGAAACCGTGCTTCCGACCGAGACTACTCTTGTGACCGAAACCGAGCTCCCTCTTGAAGTCGGTCTTCGTGTTGATGTTGACGCTGAGTTTGACGCTGAGATTGATAATCTTTTCAATTGATTGTCTTTTTTCTTTTCTTTTGTTACGGACTTGTAACCGGGCTGCGGCCCTTCCTTTGTACTTGTTTTGCATTTTAATGAAAAATCTTCTTTTGTGCTCTACTCTTACTTCGGTTTGCTTACCTGTTTGAGCATGCTTTCTTGCAATAATTTTGACCGAGATAGCGTATTCTGGTTTCAGCTATTCAATCTTACTAGCCAACCACTCTTTAGCCGATATAATTATATCGGTTGAAAAGTAACAAGAGTTTTATTTCAACCAACCACTCTTCAGCCATAAACTTACTTCGGCTGAAAAGTATAAAGAGTTGGTTTAATCCAGCCAACCACTCTTCAGCCATAAACTTACTTCGGCTGAAGAGTAACAAGAGTTGGTTTAATCCAGTCAACCACTCTTCAGCCATAAACTTACTTCGGCTGAAGAGTATAAAGAGTTGGTTTAATCCAGCCAACCACTCTTCAGCCATAAACTTACTTCTGCTGAAGAGTAACAAGAGTTGGTTTAATCCAGCCAACCACTCTTCAGCCATAAACTTACTTCGACTGAAGAGTATAAAGAGTTGGTTTAATCCAGCCAACCACTCTTCAGCCATAAACTTACTTCGGCTGAAGAGTAATAAGAGTTGGTTTAATCCAGCCAACCACTAAGTTGGTTTTTTCAGCCAACTTAGAATAAAGTGTTTGGTTATTCCGACCAAATGTCCTGCAACCTGGATCCTTATCCTGGGCTTAGGAGGGGTGTTGGTTTAATCCAGCCAACCTCTAAGTTGGTTTTTCCAGCCAACTTAGAATAAAGTGTTTGGTTATTCTGACCAAACGTCCTGCAGCCTGGATCCGTATCCTGGGCTTAGGAGGGGTGTTGGTTTAATCCAGCCAATCTCTAAGTTGGTTTTTCCAGCCAACTTAGAATAAAGTGTTCTTGCTGCCCCTAACTCACTAATTTACTAAAACAAACTATTACAGTGAAAAATGCTTATACTGAAAAGAACAACTACTTGTTTTATTAAGAAAGGGAAAAAGTTACACATTTTTAAAAAGAAAAAAGCTAAAAATAAAATAACTTGAGATTGACAGTATTCCATGGTCTGGGAATTGTCTTGCCGTCCTCATCTTCTAAGTGGTATGCCCCTTTGCCCGCTAATCCAACCACTTTGTAAGGTCCTTTCCAATTAGGCCATAACTTGCCGTCTCCTAGTACCAAAGTGTTTCCCATGACTTTGCGCAGTACCCAATCTCTGATCTTGAATTGCCTTGGATGCACGGTTTTGTTATACTTTCTGGACAATTCTTGTTGGTAGGAGGCGTTGTGAACCAATGTTTTGTCTCTTCTTTCCTCTGCAAGGTCGAGCTCTAATGTTATGGCTTCGCCGTTCAAGTCTGGATCAAAATTCTCGCTTCGAATTGTGGGGAGGCTAACTTCTAGTGGGATTACAGCCTCCATACCATAGGCTAAGGAAAATGGAGTTTCTCCTGTCGATCGTCGAGGTGTGGTGCGGTAAGCCCATAAAACATGAGGGAGCTCTTCTGCCCACTTGCCTTTTGCTCTCTCTAACATTTTCTTCAATCCATCCAAGACTACCTTGTTTGATGCTTCTGTCTGACCATTTGCTTGGGGATATGCCGGTGTAGAATTGTAGAACTCTATCTTGTACTCTTCACAAAAGCCCTTGAAAATTCTGTCGTCGAACTGAGTGCCGTTGTCTGAGATTAGTGCTTTTGGTATGCCAAATCGAGTGATAATGTTTTGCCAAACAAACTTCTTCACATCTTTTTCCTTGATTGAAGTTAAGGCTTCTGCTTCCACCCACTTTGTGAAGTAGTCTGCTGCTGCAAGGAAGAACTTCCTGTTGCCTGGTGTTGTTGGAAATGGTCCCACTATGTCTAAGCCCCACATTGCGAAGGGCCATGGGCTAGTGAGAGGTGGAAGTTCTCTAGTAGGTTGGTGTATTTGGTGTGCAAACTTTTGACACTTTTCGCATTTTTTGACGTATTTTTCTGAATCCGCTTGCATGTATGGCCACCAATATCCTTGCGAAATTGCCCTGTATGCTAGTGATCTTCCTCCTTGATGGCTTCCGTATACGCCTTCGTGTATTTCGAACAAGAATGCATCTACTTTGCTGGGGTGGACACACTTTAGGTAAGGTCCTGAGAATGATTTTTTGTACAATGACAAGGATGGGGAGAGCCAAAATCACAGCGACTTTGCTCTTATTCTGTTGGTCTCTTTTTTCTCTTCTGGTAGGGTGCCATCTTTTAGGAACAATATGATGGGATCCATCCAAGAAGGGCCTAGATCGGCGCAACATACCTCTTCTGCTTCTGGGTCTTCAATGTTTGGTCTAGGCAGGTAGTCGATCAATAGGATGAGGGATGGAGGTATCTGCCATTGAGGCGAAGCCTGCTAGTTCGTCTGCTCTACTGTTTTCCTCTCTACCTATCTGTTCTATCCTCACCACTTCAAATTTCTTGATCTCTGTTCTGACCAGCTCTTGGTACTTAGCCATTCTGTCATCCTTTGCCTCATAGTTGCCTGAAATTTGGTTCACCACCAGTTGTGAGTCGCTGTAAACCATTATTTCGGTGGCCTTCATGTAGAATACTGATTTGAGACCTGCCAGAAGCGCTTTATACTCCGCTTCGTTGTTTGATGTTGGGAAGCCAAGGTTGACTGCCTGCTCCACTACTAGGCCGTCTGGAGAGATGAGGACTATGCCGAGTCCTGCTCCATGCTGGTTGGATGCTCTATCCACAAAGAGCTTCCACATCTCCCCAACGAACAACTTCTAGCAAGTGGAGGGATCGGATGATGCCTTGGGATCTTCCATGTTGCTGGTGTCTTCTTCAAGGTCTATGCTTGTTGTCTGCCCCTCGTCATCTGGTTGTACCAAGTCTTTATTTGTTGGTGAGTCTTGACTTGGTGTAGTATGGTTTGCTTCTTCCTTGCTTGCTTTACTCTGGTCTACCTTAGGACCTGACTGAGTAACCAGTATCAGGGGTTGCGTTTTTCCAATGTCAACTTCCATCCCTAGTTCAGTTGTTTCAGTCAGGTCGATTGGGCAGATATGATGAATTCCTGGAGTAAATTCCACGATAAAGTCTGCCAAAGCTTGTGCCTTTATTGCGGTTCTGGGTTGGAACTTGATGTCGTATTGCCCTAGCTCAACTGCCCACTTCAAGATTCGCCCTGAGAAGTTAGCCCTCTCAAACAACGCTTTTAATGGGAAGGCTGTGAGGACAACTATGGTGTGGGCGTGAAAGTAGTGTGACAACTTCCTTGAGGCCATCATCAAAGCCAATGCCAGTTTTTTCCAGTGGCAAGTACCTTGTTTCGGTGCCCAGCAGTGTCTTGCTGACATAATAGATGGGTAGATGTTGGATTCCTTCTGCACGGACCAATACTGCGCTAATTGCGTGCTGTGAGACTGCTAGGTACAAGAAGAGTTCTTCTCCAGGAATTGGGGTTACAAGTAGTGGTGGAGAAGACATGTATTCCTTCAAGCTT
Organism: Camellia lanceoleosa; assembly: GCA_025200525.1. Taxonomy (NCBI): domain Eukaryota; kingdom Viridiplantae; phylum Streptophyta; class Magnoliopsida; order Ericales; family Theaceae; genus Camellia; species Camellia lanceoleosa. The sequence continues at coordinate 100,101,396 of CM045771.1, forward strand.
TCCAGAGCTCGGTCGTATTCTTCGTTCCACTCAAACTTGGCTTTTAGGGCATGAAAAAATGGTCGTAGTCTGTCTGACGACCGGCTAATGAACCGATTGAGTGCAGCTGCCATGCCGGTGAGATGCTGCACTTCTTTTACTGAGTTTGGTCTCTCCAGATCCTGAATAGCCTTGATCTGGGAGGGGTCTGCCTCTATACCTCGGTTAGTCACCAGGAAGCCTAGGAATTTGCCAGATCCTGCACCGAATGCACACTTGGATGCATTGAGGCGCAACTTGTGCTTCTTCAGGATCTCAAGCATCTCCTCTAGGTCCTTGAGATGGTTGCTTTCATCTTTTCTCTTGACCACCATGTCGTCGATGTAAGCCTTCATTGTTTTGCCTAACAACAGTTCAAACATCTTGGTGACCATCCGTTGGAATGTCGCCCCTGCATTTTTTAGGCCAAAGGGCATGACCTTGTAACAGTACAGTCCTCTTGGAGTTGTAAAGGATGTGACCTCCTGGTTTGGTTCATGCATGGCGATTTGGTGGTAGCCTCTGTATGCATCCAAAAAGCTAAGTCGGTTGTGCCCCGCCGTTAGGTCTACCAGTTGATCTATCCGTGGTAGAGGAAAGCTGTCTTTTGGGCACGCCTTGTTGACTGTTTTGTAGTCAACGCAGACACGCCACTTATCATTCTTCTTTGGCACTACGACTGTGTTGGAGATCCATCTTGGGTAGTGCACCTCTCTAATTGCTCCTGCCTCCAGCAGGTTTCCTACTTCTTCCGCCACTATCTCGGCGTGGTGGAGTGCCGATTTGCGGGTGCGCTGAATAATTGGTCTGGCGCAATGTTTTAAAAACCGGACCGGTGAGTGAACCGGAAAAATGATCGGGTGGACGGGTCACCGGTTCAACCGTCGGGTTGAACCGGAATCGAACCGTGACGTCATAAATATATTAAAATTATATTTAAATAAAAATATAAGTAATAAAATTATAAATTAAAATTTTTAATAATCATAAATATTTTTCTTAATACTTTTTTTATTAAAAAATATAAGTAATAAAATTATAAATTAAAAATTTTAATAATCTTAAATATTTCTCTTAATACTTTTTTTATTAAAAAATATAAAAATATATTTAAAAATATTATTAATTTTAATTTTGGAAGAAGAAATCAAATATTCAATATTCCCTCCATATGATTTTAATTCAAATATTTTGATTGAAAGAAGAGCAAAATTTTTGGAGGGATATCAAAATTTTAAGTTTCCCTCCAATGAATTTGATTGAATCCCACATAGATTTCTTGAATTTTTTTGGAAGAATTTTTTTCTTATAAATAGATAGAAGCTCTTTCACAATAATTTCAAGCTCTCAATGGGATTCCTCACAAGAGGAGACCCTTAAAAGAGAGTTTCCAATTAAAATTTTATTATATATATAATATAATATATATATATATATATATAAAATAAGAAAGAAAGAAAGAAAAGAAAGAAAGAAAATAAAAAAAAAAAACAAAAATTGAAAAAAAAAAAAAAAGGCCGGACCGGTTCGATCAACCCGCGACCGGGTCGACCGGTTCACCGGTTTAACCGGTGGGTTCACCGGTTTTCAAAAAATAAGCCGGTTTTTACAATTGGCCGGTTTTAGAGGGCTAACCGGACCGGAACCCCATCCGGTCACCGGTTCAACCGGTTGAACCGGCCGGTCCGGTCCGGTTTTTAAAACCATGGTCTGGCGGATGGGTGGACATTGAGTTGGTGACAGATGAAGTTGGGATCGATGCCTGGCATGTCGTATGGTGTCTAGGCGAACACTTCGATGTTAGAGGTCAAAAATTCCAAGACCTCTAATCTCTCGGTGCTGGATAACGACGAACCGAGCAAAAAGAACTTATCCGGGTTCTTTTCATCTATTCTTTCCTCTGCCAAGTCTTCCACCGCTTTCTGGCTAGCCGCTTTGCCAAAATCTGCGAACAGTTCATTACTCTCAGGTTCTTCCACCGAATGAACGTATCCTTTGGCAGCGCGGCTGCCATTCACCATGACAAAGCACTGCTTCGACATGATCTGATCTCCATAAACTTCTTCTATTACGCCGGTGTCGTTGGGGAACCGCATTACTTGGTGGTAGGGTGATGCCACCGATCGCATGGCATGCAGCCATGTTCTGCCCAAGATGATGTTGTAAGTGGATGGGACCTTCAACACCCAGAACTCTACTTATTTCGTCACACTCCCTACTCTGACTGGGAGAATTATTTTGCCGACGGGCCATTCTGGCATGGAGTTGAATCCAATCAGGAGAGATACGGTAGGTGCCAAGTCTTTGTCTTGTAGCTTCAGTTGTTTGAATGTTTCGTAGTACATGATTTCACATGAACTACCCTGGTCTATCAGAATCCGCTTGACGTCAAAATCCTTGACTCGGAGAGTGACGACCAGGGCATCATTGTGAGAGCAATATATCCTTGCCAAGTCTTTATCCGAAAAAGACATGATGTTTGTGGCCTCAGTCTTCCTCTTCTTGATTGCAGGTTGGGCACTTAGCACCTCTCTTAAGTGCTCAGCCTTTTTGATTGATCCTCTGAGCTCGTATACACGCTCAGGTTCAAAGACTCCATGTATCACATTGATAATGCCTTGAGGTGGGGCGTCGATCGGCATCCCGTCGGGGTTATTATGGTCCTGGGGGGCTGGTTGCGTCCCTCCTTCAATGTATTTATCCAGGTGGCCTACTGCTACCAACTCCTCCAGATGTTGCCTCAATGGCGTGCAATTCTCAGTGCGGTGCCCCTTTTCTTTTATGGAAGGTGCACCGTGATCTGTCATCGTAGTCCTTCTGAGCCTCGCCTAGCTTGGCTGGCCACTTGACAAAAGGCTCGTCTCGAATCTCACTAAGTATTCGGTAGATCGGTTTCTTGAATACGGTGGTTATGGCAGTGCGGACTCTCAACCATCTTTTGTCCTGGTCTTCTCCGTTGTCTCGTCTGCCACGTCCATTTCTGTTCGGTCGGTCTACTGCGTTAACCTTTGCTGAGGCCTTCTTTTCTGGCGCTGCAGTCGCGCCAGATTTTGCTTTGGCACGTGCGCCATCCTCTTCCACCTTGATGTGCTGATGCACTCTTTCCATCAAGGCTTCCATGGTGAGGGGTGGTGTCATGGTGATTGAGTCCCTTAGTCTGTTCTCGACTGGAAGGCCTCTTTTGTACTGTGCAATGGCGAGATTGGTGGGGCAGTCCCCAATTTGGTTGAAGGTCTCCCAGTAGCAACTGTTATAGGATCTTAGGGTCTCCTTGTCGCCCATGTCGATAGAGAGTAACTGGTCTCTCACCGGAGTTTTAGTGTTTGTTCGGAACCTTGTTATGAACGCCTCCGCTAATTGTGCCCAAGAGGCTTATGCTGCCCTCTGGAAGTTTCTCAAACCAAGTCAAGCCTAGGTCGCCAAGGCTAGATGGGAAGAGGATGCACATCAAGGCCTCGTTCCGCCGGTATACAGCCATGACCTGGCGAAAGTGGCTCAAGTGTGAGTAGGGGTCCGTCTTTCCTCATATGTAGTGAATTTGGGCTGTAGGAACCCTGATGGTAGGGGTGCATTCTCAATTATCGGAACGAACGGTGAGGTCTGTAGCCTCGCCAATGCTTTGTCCGTTGGTTCGTAGGCGGGACGTGGTATTAGTATTCCAACCTCGATGCTTCCGTGCGTCCGAGGAGCCAACTGCTGTAAGGCAGAAACTCTATGCGGATTGCGTGCCCTGGTGTCCTCCTTCTATCGTGCCTTCTCTTATAGTACGGTTCGTAGGTCGGACGATCTGGGTAACTCCGTCTGTCTAGACCTTGTTTGGTGTGTATGCGAGGGCCAATGGGTGCTCCCTTCAGTGTATGATCTCTCAGATCTCGTCCTCTCAGACCCGGAGTGACAAGTTCTGGAAGATCTAGATTGCGTATCGCCTATCCTGAGGCTTTTACTCTCTGCTTGTGAGGGTGTGGTGTTCCTATTACGACCTTCCGAGTGGCGAGGGGGCGTTCTGTTTGTGCGCCCTTCTCCTGTCGCTACTTTTTTTCGCTTCACCTGGCGCTTTAGAGATTCCATGTCCGCCGCCATCCGTCGTATCAACTCGTCTTGCTCCTTGACGCGATCCTTCAAAGCCTGAGGATCAATCCTCCGCCTTTGTCTCTCTGGACTTTGCGAACGAGAGTGACGGGGGCTGTTAGTCCGCCTTCTACCCCTTGTATCCCTCTTGGGATTCTGTCTGTGTGGCTCTAAGTCCGCCATAGGAGGGATAAGAGGTAGACCCTCGCGTCTCGCACCTCCTTTGGGTGTTTGTCCGTCAATGGCGGACTGTGACAAATCTTCGTTGTTTGCCATTTATTCTCGAGAGGAAAAGCTTGATCAAGAGGTTTTGTTCTTCTCTGTATTCCCACAGAAGGCGCCAATTCTACGGGAAAGAAATAAACCTTCTCGTATAATCCTGTTGATCAAGTCTGCGCTCCTCCGTACGACGTCGTTTTATCACCTGAAAACACAAACGTGAACTAGCCGGCAAGTGTGTGCCGGAAACCTCTTCGATGCCTAAGTCAGTAAGCTTGACAAGTAGACAGAAGCTCTGTGTATTCAGAAAATAAAGTTGTGTTACCTCTCCATAGGTGATGCTTATGAGCTTTTATAGGTTTCGAGTGGCACAATCCAAGTAGGACTCTTACTTCTCCATGCAGAGTCCTTTTAGGATTCATGCTCCTGAAGGATAATGCTTATCCTTCAACATCCCCCTCACTGCTTAAACCAAGTGAGATGGTTTTACCATGGCCGGACTACCATACGACCGAAATAACATTTGCCATGGTAGACTAACTTGAGTGACTGATCTAACTATTAGTTCGGCTCTTCTTTTCCTTTCTCCCACCTCGGCTTCACATGCCAAGACCGAGCTATCCATAAGAGAGTTGAGCCGAACTAACCCACCGGACCAAGTCCTTAAGAGGGCTTAGCATATCTCGGCTCCATATGCCATGACCGAACTAATTCTAGCGACCAAACCAACCGTAGTACTCCTCTGAACCGATATAACAACATTCACCTTCGACCGGACTACCTTTTAGGGTCTTCTAGGACCGGACTAACTACCAAGGTTCTGGGACCGGACTAACTTCGAAGCCCATTTACTCAGCCTTTCGTACTGTGGCCCATAACAGCCCATTACCTAGCTCGGCCCAATTTTCATATAAATTACCCTCTCAATGTATATAGATATATATGGTGATTTATTTTCATATCAAATAGAAATTGTGTTTTGAATTGGGGATTTTAATATAACATTTTAAGTTAAAAAATGTTATGATCTTTTTTAATCCAAATTGATGCTCTATTATAAAATTGATGCTCTGTTATTATTAGAAATGAAGTTGTTGTGTGAATAAGTAAACCTACACTTACATAAGTTCATCACTTGATTTATGGCTTGTTCCTATATCATCCTGTTCTAGTGATGGATAAATGATGATCAATGTATCTCATTAATTGTGTTTTGCTGATTGATTTTATGAGTAGGAATAATGTTCTTAATAATGTTCCTATATTACAGCAACTGGTTAATATGAACAATAGAGGGTTGTGTATGCACATTCATGTCATGTTATCATGGTAGGAGAATTTTAGTTTCTTAATTGCTGTTGTAATGTTCTGAAGATGTGATTCAAGTGATTAGTACCAGTTTGTCTTTTTCTTTAGTATTGCTAAGTTTTTATCATTATAAGTTTGATTTTTCTAAAGCATTTTGATGCCATTTTGATGTGATTCTAAAGCATTTTGATGGCATTTTGTATATATAAGCATTTTGATCTTTTTTCTTCAATATTGCTAAGTTTTCATCTTAAAGCATTTTGCTAAGTTTCTTAATGGTTGTTGATGTTATTGTCCAACTTCATTTTGATGCATCAAGATGAAATAATGGCTGTTGATGTTATTGTCCAACTTCATTTTTATTCCTTCAGAACTGTTGCAACACGATGCAGTTTAGCCACCTGATTGATTTTATTCCTTTAGAGAAGCTTCTATTCAATTATTTAAGATATTTTTGCTTTATAAATAATAAATAGAATCAATAAATAAAATTTATGTTAAACAATCTAACATAAATTTTTCAAAAACAAAAAAATATTATATACTACTATGCAGCAAACAGCCCCATTAGTATACTTATTTTTTACTGTTGATGTCAGTGATGCCGAAATGGAAGATGGTGCACTTGAGAAGTTGGCCAACAATTCCATGCCATGTGTTGGAATGGAATTTGATTCGAAGGAAGGTGCATATGAATTCTACAATGAATATGGAAGGATTGTGGAATTTAGTATTTGAAGAGATTACCATACTAAAAGTAAGAAAGATGGTATCATGATTAATAGGAAGTTTGTTTGTTGTAAAGAGGGAGAAAAGGAAAAAGATAAACGGTACATAACAGTAAAACATCCTCAACATGAGACAAGAACGAAATGCAATGCATTCATGTATATATCTTTTAGACGGGACTTGTCAAAATGGGTTCTAATGAAGTTTGATGATAATCACAACCACCTTTTGCATATTCCTCAATGTACGCATATGATGCAATCTCAGAGAAAGTTATGTGATGCTCAGGGTATAAATGTCGATGTAGCTGATGATACTGGTATATCACTTAAGGCATCACATGATCTTATTAGCACTTTAGCAGGGGGGAAGAAATTTGTAGGGTTTACACGAGAGGACCAAAAAACCTACTTGCGTGCAAAGAGGCAACAAAACTTGCAATATGGTGAAGCAAGAAGTTTGTTGAGATATTTTCAACAACAAGCCATTGAAAATTCATATTTTTACTTTGCATTTCAATTGGATGTTGATGAGATGATTACTAATATTTTTTGGGCTGATCATCAAATGATTACAGATTTGGCATTTTCGGTGATGTTGTGTCATTGACACAACATTCCGAACAAACAAAGAGTACCGTCCACTTGCTTTATTTACTGGCTTTAACCACTTTAGAATGACTGTGATTTTTGGTGCTGTATTATTATATGATGAAACTACAGCATCATTTGAGTGGTTATTTGAAACTTTCTTGCATGCAATGTCAGGAAAAATGCCTGTTAGTTTTTTCACAGATCAAGATCAGGCAATCGCTAAGGCAATTTCTAAAATCATGCCCGAGGTATTTCATGGATTGTGCACTTTTCACCTAATGTAAAATGCTTTGAAGCATTTAGGTTACTTATTCAAGGGTGGTTTAAAATTTGGTTATGATTTCAAAACTTGCATTTTTGGGTATGAGGATGAGCATGAGTTGGTTGAAGCTTGGGATTCTTTAATTCATAAATATAACTTGCAAGAGAACTTATGGATAAAGAAGACTTGGGAACTTAGAGAGAAGTGGGCGCATGTGTATATGAAGTTGGTATATACTGCAGGAATGCGAAGCACTCAACTTAGTGAAAGCTTGAATGCAGAATTGAAGAGGCATTTAAAAGTTGACCATAACATTCTTCAACTTTTTACACACTTTAATCGAGTTGTTATGGATAAGCAGTATGACGAAGTAAAAGCCATATACGATTCGAGACAACGATTGCCGAGAATAAAGTTGAAAATGTCTCCCATGTTAATTCAAGTTGCTAAGTTGTATACCCCTCCTATCTTCGACTTATTTCATAATGAGTTAGACACATCCCTTTGTTGTCAAGTGAAACGATGTCATGCATTAAGAAAAGAAGTAACATATGTGATTGGCTTATATGGAGAGGATAGAGAATATATTGTGAAATGTAATGTGGAAGTTAATGAGTCGGGAGGAGACAATATTTGTCACGAAATTCATTGCACTTGTCAAAAATTTGAGAGTTTTGGAATTTTATGTGGTCATGCCATTAAGGCGCTTGATAGAATAAATATTATGAAAATTCCTGAAAGGTATATATTAGGTCGATGGAGACTAGATGCGAAGGATTGTGCAATTGAGGAAACAGTTACAGTGGTTTAGAATGACCCTAAGTTGGTGATAACAGCACGCTACAGAGATCTTTGTCCTAGAATGGTCAAACTAGCAGCTCGATTATCTGAATACAAACCTGCCTATCAATTAGTTAATGAAACTCTTAAGGATTTGTGTGCAAAGGTAGACAATATAATGACTTCATTAGACAGCTCAGGCGCTTCTGGTAATGATGGCAATATTGAAGTGGGCACCAAAGAATTTGTAGCTGATCCAAACTTTACACGAGCTAAGGGCTTAAAAAAGAAAGAGGGCGGACACAAGGGTGGGAGTAGATTAAAACCTAGGCATGAGAAGACTATTAAGAGAACAAAAGTTGTTTCGCAACCTACCCACCTTACTCAGGTATTAAATTTATCAAAGTACTTGATTTCAATTGGCTAGATTTATTTTTGAATTTTGCAATGTACTGATAAATATTTTACAACCTCTTTAGAGTATTGGACAGCCAAGCGACACTAGAAATATTCAAAATTCATCTTCAAACCACACACCGGTGAGATCTTATTCTTTTTATTGAAATCATATTACTTAAGTATATAATGATCATAAAACTACTAACAATATTTTTTGGACTAGGATGTTGACGCACCTTATTGGCCACAATTAATGAATTCCGGATATAATCTGCTCATGCATGATGTTAATTTTGCATGCCCACCAACTAATCCACAATCAACGCCTTTGTCTTCCCAAGCATCGTACAATCTACAAAGTTCTCAGGTGTGTAATATACTTGTTTGCAATCTACATTTTTGTTTTTACATATATGTGTGTATTTATTTCCAATGCATTTCCTTATATCTTTTCTTTCTTTTTTTTTTTCTTTTTTTTGGCAGGGATTAAGATTTGATCTAGCAGAGCACAGTCCCATGGTGGCTGAGTCAGTCTTTCGTAATGATAGTTTGTTTGATTTTTTCAGCCATTCGGAACCACCCCCGCAAAATTGAAATGTAAACATTTATCTAGCGGGCCACCATTTTGTTTTATTTTTGAGAATTAAATTGAAATAGATTCAAGGTTTATTTAAGGAGAAGTCACCACTGTTATTGTGTTTTATTTTATTCGTGTTTGATAAATAGAGCATCAAATTGTGCATATTGGAGATGGATTCAAGGTTTATTTGAGGAACAATTGTTGTTGGTGCTATGAAACTGCACTTTTTGAAAATTGTTATCTAACAAATAGTAACATTGTTGAGAAAAACTGAGTCATTCAGATTTCATGGGCTTTTGGTTCGTTATAGTGGTTTAGTTATCTATTTTGACGAGCAATTTGTTGAATAGTTTTCCTCTTGATCTGTATTGCCATGGAATGCAATGCTCAGACAAATCTTTAGAATTTAAGAGTTATGGACTGCTTTGTGGAATGAAATTCTTTTATTGGTGTTATGAAACTGCATTTTCTGAAAATTTAGTTAGTTTGATTGTGGTTTTTGTATTCCGTCTTTAATTTTGTGGAAAACTGTTTGAGAATAGAAAAAACAAACACTGATATGGAAAACTGATTTGGCAATTTGTTTCAAAACTGTCTTCTGAATTTTCAAAAACTATTTTCACACAAACATAAAAAATGATGAAACAAATGTTTCTGAACATTTTAGGCAGGGGATCTATTTGATCTAACCCAATTTCCAAAAACTCAGTCAATGGCAGCAGCAATAGCCTTTGGTCCTTGGGCAATAGTCCAAGTAGTACAGTGGTTAAAGTGTGTTTTGTATCCCAGAATTACCTGAGTTCAAGCCGTGCGAACAACCAAACAAAATTTTTTTTTTTGTTTTATTTAGAGCCAAAACGACATTATTTTAACTTATAGCAATTACTACTGTGAGTTGGGCGCAGCAATATCCCGATCCCGCTATTTGAGAGTTAAGGTCATGTCCATGTCGTTGTAACATATTTTTCAACTTGTCAGTGCCGTTAGAAATTTTTAAACAATTTTCACTGATTTGTGGTTTACATGTAACTTGTAAGGCAATTTCCCCATAAAACAAAGTGAAAGAATAAAATAAGAAAAGGACAATGTGATGTGTGTGACGTGTCTCTTGGTGAGTGCGCCAGTGTGTTGTGGGATAGAGATATTATTTGAGAGTTGAGGTCATGTCCTTGTAATATATTTTTCACTTGTCAGTGCTGTTGAAATTTTTAAGCATAAAAAATGATTGAAAAGTGTTTTAAAAAGTTGATTAAAAATTAATTTTTAAAATTTTTTAATTAAAAAAAGTTAGTTTTTTGTGGTTTTTTTTAAGTTAAAAACCTATAAAGTTAGCTTTTATTTTGTTTCTAAAACACCCTTGAGAGTTTTAATTATAGAATTTTAGAAAGAGTAGTGTTAGAGAGCTCGAAAGAGCTCCCCCGAATTCCCCCCGAATCGAAAACGACGCCGTTTTCGGCTTTTTCTTTTTTTTTTTTTTTTTTTTTTTCAGAATCAGAGAAGGAAGACGAAGAAACAGAGGGAGGAAGAGAAGAAGAAAGAAGAAGAAAGAAAGAAGAAGAAAGAAGAAGAGAAGGCAGGGGCGGAGATCGGCGGAGCTCGACGATCAGACGAACTCGACGGAGATCGGCGGAGCTCGACGATCGGCGAGGCTCGACGATCGGACGAACTCGACGATCGGACGCTCGCCCGGAATGCACGGGCCCCTCTGTGTGTGTGTGTGTCTCCCTCTCTCCTCTCCGCTCTCCCTCTCTCCCTCTTCAGAGTCGCGAGGAAGAAGAAGGAAAAAAAAAAAAAAAAAAAAAAAAAACGTGAAACGACGTCGTTTCACGGATTTCGGGGGATTCGGGGGAGCTCGGTTTCGAGCTCCCAAGCTTTATCCTTTTAGAAAGAACTTTAATGGTGAGATCCATTATGTGACGTGATGTTTATACTTATTTATTTGTATTTTTTTTTTATTACTATACCATGTCACTAAAATTCAAATTAAAACTCTAATTTTAAATCTCTTACTCTTTAAACGTTTCTCACTGATTTTCTCACTGATTTGTGGTTTACATGGAAGGCAATTCCCCATAAAAAAAAAAAAGAAAAAGAAAGTGAGAATAAAAAAAGAAAAGGACAATTGGATTGACTTCTTTGTAAAAATATGAGAGATGCTGTACATTGAAGAAGGGGACATTTGGACAAGCATTTACATGTAAAAGTTGGCAGGACGTCCTAGTACCGTTATAGAAAACATTAGATTTGTTAACCCAAAAATGAGGGTATTTTTATCCACGGAAAAAAAAAAAATCAAATTTATTACTAGCTTCTTAAAAAGCATTAGATTTGTTTGTAATTCTATTTAACATTCTTTGTATAAGTGGAGGTAATTGAAATTATTTATTACTTTTTAAAATGTGTTAGTTAGATGTGTTTAAGTAATATATTTAGGTTAAATTTGAAAAAATAGATAAAATGTAATAATATTTCATCTATATTTTATTTACTTCTTTCTATTCATTTTTAAAATTCCTATCAATAGGGAGGGAGTCAGAAATTAATATTGGGGGTCGAAAATAAGGTATTAAGCAAAGTTCAATCGCTTAGATTGCTATAGCTAAATAATTTAAATAATTATTAAAATTAATAAATTATTATTACAAATAAATTAATAAACAATGATAATCCTCTAAACTTGTTTCAAGGACTTGAACTTTAATTACTCACCACTATATATATATATTTAGAGGAATTTTGTGTGTTTAAATGTAGCATATAAATAAAATTATAAGAAATTAGGGGGGAGGGGGTAATAAACAGTGCCGGGGCCAACTAAAGATCAGGGGGTCATCTGCCCCTCAAATTTTGATAATTAGACTATTACCTCTATATATAAAGTTTATATATTATTTATTCTTAATAAATTTGTAATAGTATTCTTCCTTAAATCATGTGCAATTTTTTATGTTATAAATTTTTTTAAAATGTTCTATTATGAGTTCGTTTGGAAAGTGAGTTGGCTTTTGATTTTTTAGCTATTTTAACCTGAGGCTAAAAAGGCTTATTTGGGAAGGACTTTTTGACTTTTTATGAGGAAAAGAATATAATAATTATGAGTTGGATGTGATGTTTTGTCTTATTGGACTAAAATAACCTATTTTGTTTTATATGACTATTTTAGCCCAAGCCTTCCTTTCCAAACGGAGGCTATATTATCTTTCTTATTTTTGCACACTATTGAAAAATTGAATCTATTGATAATTTATTCTCCATTATGAAATTTGTTTAGTCGGTTATATCTTTTTTATTAGTTCAGTTGATAGTGTATTAATTGTAAATTTAGTTGTTTTTTGTCCCTATTGCAGGGTTAATAGAATTTAATTGTTGATTGTAAATCTCATGCTAATTGTAGCATTATATCTTATCGGTTAATAAAAAGTAAATAAAAAAGTGTATAAGTTTAATAATATCTCCTTACTACTTATTATAGGGAGAAAAAAATTTAACATTGTGATTAATGAATAATCCCTCTACTATAAATTTCTGACTCCGTCATTGGGACAAACATAATTAAAATATCTAAACTTGCATGCTTTATACATATGTCTGTTAAGATTTTGTAGAATATAACAGAATCAGCCTCCTAATTAAAATTATAATCTAAAAATAGTCTTAGAGTACATGTTAACTGAAATCATATTAATAAAATAGATATATGAGTGTGTGAAAGGAGTTGTTAAAAAGTAATTACCTACTTTCTGAATCAAAGAAAAAAAAAAAAGAAAGAAAGAAAGAAGGGGAGGAAGAAGAAGTGTAATTGCCCAGTAAGTTGGTATTGGATCTAAATAAATTGAAAACGGCATACATGGGAAGGTGTAGAGAAGTGATGCATGGACTTTGGGAAAAGCCGGTGCATTTCGCAATACGGCAAGGCAAGACGTCGAAATCCCAACACAAAAAGTGTCTCTCAAAATGGTGCACGCACACGCTACTAGTTGAAGACGGCACGGATCGACGTGGAGATGTCATGTCATGGACTCGCAAAAGTCGTTACAGGTTTTGCATTTCGCAATTTCGATACGGCAACACGTCGCTGTCTTCACTCATGATTTGGAATTACCTTGGGAATTGCTTGTTTTAGCATATGGTGTTCATTTAAAAATAAAAAATAAAAAATAAAAATGTCACTGTTTGACTTCTATAAAAAAAAAATTTCAATTTTCAATTTTATTAATTTAAATTCTGATTTTTTTTTTATTTTTTAATCTGAAGTATTTACTTATTTTTCTTAAATAAAATTAATAATATATATATTTTAATTATTAAATTTAATAAAAACTATTTTAGAATATACGCTTTACTTTCCTCTAGATTTTATCTTCGTAGCAGCTCATAAATGATTATTAGTATTATTTTGTTGAACTCATAAATGACTAGGATTAAAAAATTTATGTAAAAAATTAATTTCATCGGACAACTATAAACCTATAAATAAATAGCATTTCATTTTAACGGTAAATTATCAATAGGTCATAACAATTGAATTTAATTCCTATCAAGTCCTATTGAAAATAAATCTTAGTAAAATCATTTTTAAAAATGATTTTTTGTGACCATTTTTTGCATACGTTACTAAAAATTGATAATTAATGGCTTTTTGTCACAATTTTTATAAATTGTCCCTGAAACTTACAATTTGTGACTTTTTTATGACAAATTTTTCAAACTGTCGCTGAAAGTTAAAAATTAATAACTTTTTTGTGACGATTTTTTTAAATTGTCGCTACAACTTTTAATTAGTGACATTTTTTATAAAATTTTTAAATTGTCGTTGAAAATTAATAATTAGTGACATTTTTTAATAGTGTTTGATGAAAAAATCATTAATTATCATAGAACCTATTGGACAATAAATTCACATATTAAGACCTACACGTAAGTTCTTATTTTAAAAAATGAATAGTTTAAGTTTACAATTATATTTGTCATTTATTTTATAAAATAAAATGTGGGGAAAATTATCAGAAAGTCCTATGTGTCAAACTGTTACTCTTTAAAGTCCCAAATTTAATCTTTTGATTTGAAAAGTCCTATTTTACATGTTTGGTGGATAATAAAGTCCTATTTTCAAATTTAATGTGGCATGGGAGACTGATTTGCCCTTTTTCTGTTAAGGAATGCACGTGGATTATGGGATTGACTCAGTTTTCTGTGGGAACGTTACTATGTCACGGTGGAAAGTGGGATCAAATGTTTTTGGGTTTGTGGTTTTTTCGTGAGTCGGGCTGAAGGGTTTTTTTTGAATTATTAGAGTAGGGTTTCATTGTCTTCTTGCTGCTGTGGGGAGAGCTGCTGCAGTCGGTAATATTTGATTATCATCGCAGGTACATATTCAGTTCATATCTATTCCGTAGTTAACATTACACTGCCCTGCAGATTATGTTTATGAGGGTCCACAACCGTTTCTAATAGTGTTTTATATGCAGCGCATTTGCATTTGAGTTTCTTTATCCCCACACGTTCTTTGAGGGTACCAGATTCAATTCAGTTCTATCTTACTTTCTGTATTCATTTTGTGTATTATTGTTTTGTTAGGTATATAACATGTGTTTTTGCATATGGCAGTGTGTGCAGGCGCCATGGAAGGGAGTCTGATGTTGCTGTGTTCTTTTCGTAACATTAACGCAGCCTACAATCTCCGGGATCAGGGCACGTTCGCCGGATTAGTTGAATTTCTGTGTTCCAAGTTCAGCGGGTTGGGCCCCCATAATGTCGGATTGTCGTACAACATTCCAGGGTTGAACAGTTTCACCTTACAAGATGATGTTGACTTGGAAAACCTTGGTAGTCTTGCCCGATCGTTCGGGTTGCAACACGTTTCTGTGTTGGTTGATCAGCACGGAAGTGTGGGTAGTGTAAGTATGGACACCGGACAGTATAATATGCAACCCAACCCCGTGGCTGGAATAGTCGTTCACGACAAAGGACAAAGCGATGATGAGGTTGATTTGTTGCCTGATTTCTGCCCACACAAAAAAAAAGTATTGCTTACTGAATCATGGGCAAGAGGAATAACCCACGTTGGTCAATGCTTTGAGGGTGGTGCACACGAATTTCGGACGGTATTGTGCAAATACGCCGTCGAGTTCGGCTTCAATTTCAAATACGTTAAGAACGACTCCGTACGGGTCACAGCAGTCTGCTCCATGTTGGAGGATAAGGGATGCATGTGGTCTGTACATGCTCGAGTGTTGAAAGCGAATCAATTTTTTTATGTTCGGAAATTGAACAGTGTGCATAGTTGCGGTGTATCCGTCCGGACATCAAATCATCCTAGAGTTGGATCTGATATGGTTGCTGACATTATCGCAGATCGAGTCCGGGACAGACCACTCACACGTCCAACCGAAGTAGTCTTAGATTTGAAAGAAGGCTACGGCCTGGGCGTCAACTCTGAGTTGCGTGGTTAGGCGTTGAAAAGGCAAGGGGGAATTGTTGGCGCCCATTCCATATCATTCGACCAATTACGTTGGTATCGTGACGCCGTCATGCAATACAATCCTGGGAGTTATGTAGACATTGATTACGATGAAAACAACTACCGATTCCGTCGTATTTTCATTTCTTTCAAAGCGTGCATCGATGGGTTTCATCATTGCCGTCCACTACTTTTCCTTGACGGGTCCTTCTTGTAAGGCAGGTTCAAGGGTTTCTTGCAACGTGCCACCCCGAAATACGGTAACCAAGGTGTGATCAACGTAACTTTCATTACAACCTTACAGCATGGTTCGGACATAGAACACACCTTGCTATTATTATAATCATTTTCATAACAGGGTTGTTCCCACTTGCTTATGCCATTGTGGACTCTGAGAACAACGCCAATTGGGGCTGGTTTTTACAACATCTTGCCAATGTGGTACCTAGCAACAGGACACTCACGTTTGTTTCTGACAGGAACGCTGGACTAATGGAAGCAATGCCTATATTCTTTCCAACATCTCACCACGCATTCTGCCTCCAACACTTACAGAGAAATCTACGGGACAAATTGCGCTACGTTAACAGCATGCATCGGATTGGTCTTGTCAGCAAATTCCGTAAGTGCGCATACGCACCCACCGTAACAACATTTAATCAGAAGGCCGACGAATTCCAGAAATCCGGAAAAGCCATTGCGACAAAATTCCTCGCGGATGCACATCCACAACACTGGGCAAACGCATTTTTCAGGTATGGACCCAACCCGAATGATAACATTCCAACTACAAACAAACATGTCTCATTCTTATATTTTTTACCCAATCCGCTTTGCAGAGGTAAACGATACGGCGAAATGAGCTCCAACGCAGCTGAGTCATTCAACTCTTGGATTCGCGAAGCACGAAATTTACCCATAACCCGAATGGTTGACAGCATTAGAGGACAGATTATGCGACAAATGTCAAATCGGCGCGTGTCGGCCCACACATGGACTGGCGCAATTTGTCCCACAATGGAATCGCGTCTGGAAGAAGCTTACAACAAAAGTCGGGCATGGAAAGTGAGTCGCGAACAATGGCGTGTCTGAGGTCCCCTCATTCCCATCTGTTATGGTGGACATCGCTAACCGTACATGCTCGTGTTTCCAGTGGCAAATAAATGAATTTCCATGTGCACATGCTATTGTCGCAGTTCGAAAAAGCGGGAGAAACCTTGACGATATTGTCGTACCTTGGTACCATGTTTAGAATACCGTCGGCGTATGTGCCTACAATCTACCCAATACCAAGCGTTGAAAAACCACCGTTCAACCCCACGGACTCGTCATCTACCCACCAAAGCGTGAAAGCGTCCGGGAGGCCAAAGAAGAAGAGAATACCGTCAAAAGGTGAAAATGTTCAACAAATACGTTGTGGAAGGTGTGGTCGCATGGGAAACCACAACAGGAAGACCTGCAAAAACCTATTTAGATGAAATCCCAACCCATATGACATCCCATTTAATTTTTTTTACTGTGTTTTTTTTCATGTGTTTTGCGAACTTCGTGCATTCCATTAAATAAGCATGTGATTTTCACATACAGTTTATTTTCCGTAGTAACTTACTATATGAATGTTTTTGTGTTCGCCCATAACTACAACTGGCTTACACGTTTTGTTAAGTTTCATTCTTCAATCAATTAAATTTTTGAATACTTTGCTTGCTCCACATTTTAACTTTTTACCACAACTTCTGCGTGTGCATACAACATACATTCCCTATGCCTAACAGCATCCAACTTCAAAAAACTCCCCTACCCACCATACCCCCACATAACAACATCCCACATCATCGTAAACGAGTCACGCAAATCGCCATTACCTGTCCCACCTTACCCCCACATAACAACATCCCACATCATCGTAAACGAGTTACGCAAATCGCCATTACCTGTCCCACCTTACCCCCACATAACAACATCCACATCAAAGTCGACGCGTCATGCATATAGTCATGCCTTTCAAAAGACTATCCACGTAACTGATGTGCAACACAGTACAATCAACATACTACTTGAATATTATTTTACACTTTACGCGATCACGCACACATTTACAGTACATATGACATTCCACTTCCAAACCACACACAAATATGAAACTTACTAACACAACACAACCCACATACAATCAAAACCCTTTCCAACTCCACCTCCCCCTTACATTTATCACTTCAACATACTACGCAGACAAGCACAACATTCATAACAACACGCATAAATTATAAAGAATAGCCATAAACACGTTTCATAACATTATCCCAAAAAATATTCGTACTAACTTCAGACAAAATTCTGTGTAAGCCCGTCATGCGGTAATTCACGACAAACCATCCACGACAATAAACTACTTACATTAACAAACCGTAATATGTGCTAAAATAATATAATGTGCGTAACCCAAAAATAAATAACATGCGCACCACAGCGTAAGGAACCTGCAAAAACCATAGTCTATCTTAATATTTACCACCAAAACCCGTTTAACACCGCAAAAACCATAGTCTATCTTAATATTTACCCCCAAAACCCATTTTTCGGCACCCTACACTGTCCAATTGTCCCATGTGCGTACACCTCAATCAGTCCACGTCATTCTTCAAACCACGCACCTCATCATTAACAAACGACTTCACCATTATCGCCCGCAACACACTACAGTTGCCCCCATGTAGCGATCTTCTTACTTCCACATGGCGCACATATTGGCGCATGACAGCACACACAAGTATAGCACAGTCAAGCCTGTCCAATAATTCCACAACATATATTACTAACGTCATAACTAAAAAAAATTACAATTCACAAACTGCGTTTCATATGTTTTTTTCATCAAGAGAACTTAAAACGTGCTTACGACTCGGGACGTTGCTGTGGACAGTCCGCCACTGACTCTAACGGGGGGTCAAAGTCCTGCGTGTCAATTGAGTCACTTCCAATGGTCTGCCTCTGCACCTCTGCCACAACGTTTTTCTACAACAACGTATACACAATTTCAGCCAATAAAAGTAGTCATATGTAACCACACACCCATACAATTTAACAATAATCAATACTCACCAGGTAAAGTGCCTCAATGTAGTGTACGTCCAAAATTCCGCTCATCGGCCTCATTGAGTTAAAATGCTTCCAACTCCCATCCTCAGTGTCATACACGACCAGCGTCCAATGTGCGTCTTTGCAAAGTGGAAAATGCACATAACGGAAAAGCTTAGCATCGTGGGTTGTCCAACACATACATATTCCTTGACCTTACGTTGTTGTTCTTCATCATGTCCTGCATCACCAGTAACCATGTTATACATTATTACATCCCATAAATAAACACATCACTTACAATCACAAACTTACTAGACAGATGCTACTGAAAAAATAAGATTTGTCTGCAGCATCAACTCCCTCATTTATCCTCTCCTGCTCATCAGTCAGCAGAACAGCATATGCATCGATCACCTGCAAAATTTTATCGTACTCAATTATTGCATCGTTGGGGAAAACACCAAAAATAAACCAAACAAAACCACAAAAAACCCAAACACATCTTACATTCCCCCGTATCTCAGATTGACGAACAAGCGCTTTCACATCTGTGAAATACACAGCAACACCATGCCCCTGCCCATCCCACATCACAGCACTGTACACAACACGCACCACATCTCATTACACAAAAACAACATAATACATTACCAACAATAATGCAAAACAATTAATTCGTACA
This sequence comes from Camellia lanceoleosa, assembly GCA_025200525.1. Classification (NCBI taxonomy): domain Eukaryota; kingdom Viridiplantae; phylum Streptophyta; class Magnoliopsida; order Ericales; family Theaceae; genus Camellia; species Camellia lanceoleosa. The sequence goes on from CM045771.1 coordinate 100,120,575, forward strand.
TACCTATCACCATCCCTATTGTATGCGTCAGTTATCTTCTTCTTCTCCGCAGCTGTCAACATTTTCCATACCGTCTGTCTGTTGTTCATGTCAAATCCTGACTTCTTCTTCGGTTGTACGTCAATTTCATCAACATCAATTACATCTGCACATCCAGTACTGACAGGATTTATGACTACACTAATCATCGACGAATGACGTCGCACCATGTTCGCTTCACTATTTTCACCACTTACACCCACACAATCGAACCCCGTCAGTGTCAACCCATTCTTTCCTTTTCGTTTCACATCCCACGTAACAGAACTTCTCCCATAGTTAAACCTTCCACCTTCTGCCAAGTTCGGACTTATAACCACCACCTCTGTTCCAGGCATTACACCATGATGCATTTCATTAGCAGTGATTGTGTGTTCCCTCACCGGTGTAACATCCCACACTGGAAATTCATTTTCAGTCACTGCGAAAACCCTGCTGGGAGTTGCATTCACATCCGCAACCACTCCGACATGATTATCATTCACACCTTCAGTATTTACGTCTACATTCCGAAAGGCCTGCGTCACATTATGAACTTCACGCTCCGCCAGCTGATCCTCCAAACCATTCAACGCCCTACGCAATTCAACATTTTCACTGTTCAGTTTCTTCACCTCCTCATCCTTCGTTTGCATTAAGCTACCAAAACCTCCAACAAGATGCAACGTTTGCACCTCATTCGCCTTCCTCAGTTTCTCCACTTCTTCACGCAACTCTGCAACAACTTTCTCTTTCTCGGTGATCTCCATTTCAAGCTCCACAACTTTCTCCGTAGCGTAGCAGATGTGTATCCCAACATCCACTACCTACTTACCAACATTTCGTGGAACATCCCTGGTTGGTGTTTCAAAAAGGACCGAAGACGAGGCCCTGCCTACATTTCTACCACGAATTCTTTCGTCAACTGCCTCCACATTATCTTCCACTACCATGTCAACAAAATCATCCTCATGCACACCAACACCAAATTCCTCATTCGCATTCCCAACACTCCCACCACAGTTTACCACATCCACCTCAAAAAACTTAACCTCATAGTCTTCCTTACTCAATCGTCCACCATTCACCTGCAAACAAAACATAACAAATATATGAACATTTTACAAAACATTGCCCGCATAATGCAATGAAAAAATACAATTTCAATATTACCTGGAAGTCCACATGCCCTGACAGATTTACCCCACGCGCCGCTGCTACTAATGCGGCGACATCCCACTTCATGAACCTCGGAAATGCGACAATGATTTTGGCTATGATTGTCGAATGTTCACAGAGCCAATCTTGCACCACACATCAAATCTGAAAACAATAACATCCACATTATCAAGATTAATACACCATGTACAACAAGCATAAATCAATTGCAATTAATGTCACACATAGTGGGGAAAAAACCAAACTTACAATCAATGCTACAACACATCCTTACTTTTTCCGTGTTCTATAAAATTCACGACCGAAGTCATCAACGAGCTACGTATTGCCCGTCAATTGTAATGCGTTCTCATTGCATCCAAATTATCCACATACCGAATTAGAGCCCGGTGATTGTTTCTCCAGAATTTGAAAAGAATAATTTCCCCCAAGCATATAAACACAGCAGCTTCACAGTGTCTTCCACATCACGCGCAGATCTGCCCTCCGCAGCTTCAACCAGTAAGTTCCTTATCAGTTTTGAAGTTATTCGACTAGTGTCATCACATCTACGCCAGTACAAAATCGGGACGGTGGTTTAGGTCGGGCGTCAAATCAATGCAACCAATCCCACATTGTATCCCAAAAATCAGCTTCACGTCTTCGTCACTTACACCCACACGCCGACCACCAATGTGAAACATCCCATCCGTGCATTGTATGTCCGATGATATTTCGACAAAAGGTCGTCTCCTTTGCGGAAGTCCGCATGGTCAAGTTTATTTACCAACATCGCTTCAAACATCAACCAGAACGGTGTCCTCTTCAGGTGAACTACGTGTTCGTCTCTCAGATTCAGCACGCACACTAACTTCACAACGCCTGCAATGTTCGACCTGAAGTTGAGTCTCGAACGATTAATTTTCGGTGTCACACTTGGCCTATTAATGATTTTTGTCTGCTTGAACAAAATCCGCCCCTGTTTACGTACCCTCAGTTCATTACCCAATGCCTTCCTAGATGCATCTTGACGTTTACGCTCACATAAACGCGTCCAAGGACTGTTCGTCCTCCTACCACCTGCAACGTGAACACCAAATCATATACCCGTTCCACCATCAGATCTTTCAAACAAAAAAAAAAAAAAATCAAACAAAGTCACACATTTATAATACGAGACACCACACACACATGCTTCAAAACAACAAAAATGTTCAGAGCAGCAGGTACTTTTTTCATTAAAAACAATCAAATCAACCCATCCAACCAATGACAACAACAACATTTACGATTTCTTGACATAACATTTTTCATATCAATTTTTTAAAAAATGATGTACAGAAATAACATTATCACACAGTAACATATTAATCGCCGTGCCAGCGCGCACCTAACGTAACACAACACAACTTCTACAATTCAAAAATTCACAAAACGATGTAACCCCACAACATATCCCCCGTCAACATCGCAGCAAATTAAACGTGGTATGACAAACCCTATCCATACCAAACTGTAACACATTCACATCCACATCCACACACTCACATAAAAATCTGCCCCACACACAATCCAAAACCAATAAACTATTTCCACACAACTACGTCAACAAGAACTGAAGGCCCACATACACACACTCTGCATTATTAACAAACCCAACCACTCTCAGCTTTAAACTAAGCAACACAGTTGTTCTTCATGATAGCGACACCACCCACACTCCCACGTAAACAACTACACACTACAACATTCCGACTTTCCCAAACATAATAAACACTTACAAAACGTCATACGTCACATAAATCAACAACCACAACTGTAGAACCCATTCATCGTTGATGATATTTAAAAAAAAATTATAAACATGAATCGGAACATAAATTCCGTAAACAAAATCATTTAATCAAGCTTACCAGTCATCGCTTGACGCGTCGAGTAAGAAATTCGCCGTCATAATATTCCGTAGTCGCCGCACGATCGTCACGTCACACCACTTGTTAGGGTTTACCAAACAACAAATCTTCGACCACAACGATTTGAATCGCAATTCACGTAAATCCACCAAATCTTCAACGTTGGTAAGTATTTCACCCAATTTGAAATTTGAACCACCGTTTCTCAACCCTCAAATTTAGGGCAATATTAATTCACATACCTAATTCACCGTTGTTTCCAAATTTGGGGGAGTTGAAAAGTTACCGGGTCGGGCCAACGTTGGGTGCCTTACATATATCACAGTCATACAAACTCAAACACCACACCACATCCACCTGTCACGTTATAAAAACCCACTCACTAATAACAACTTAATGGCATTATAGTCTTTAAACGTACATTAGGATCAAATAGTGCATAAGAAAACATTTGGGACTACCCACACCATAAGTTCAAAAAAGGGGATTTATCAGTCAATGCCCCATTTTTTTTTATATTTATAAATGTTCGATGAAACTTATTTTTTGTATAGATGACTTTTATTGTGAAATTTATGAGATAGACAGTTTAGATCATCACTACGAGTTTAGAATTAGCCCCATAATAAAGGTATGGAGAAATATAAAGAGATAAAATATGAAGAGGAACTTATTGCTCCATACCATTCATTAAGAGGTAAACGTCTCATTATTTTCTGAAATGGGGAAGGAAAAAAAAAATGATAAATCCTACTAATTGAACCAACCACAACCAAATTGAAGCACCAGATCAGCTTGCTCCATGAGTAAACAATAATTTGCCCATGAATTGGATGCTGGATTTATTAGTTTGGGTTACCAAGAAGCTTCGCAGAAAACATCAATTGCTATTTTTCTTTGACAACAATAACGGTACAATATTCCCAAAAAATAATTACAAAAAAAAAATATTAATAATCAAAAGTACTATAATTTTTTCTTTTATGAAATTGTAATAATAACTTTTAGATAGTGTTTGATTCATTAGAATAAAAAGGAATAAAATAAATATTTAATCAAAATATTCATCATCATGTTTGATTGATTAAGAAAATAAGGGTAAATTACACTTACCTCCCTTGAAATTTTTGACAATTATATGAACCTCTCATGTGATTTCAATAATTACATTAACTTTTCCTACTTTTAAAACTGTTATTAAGATTCCTCCACGGTTACCCTATGTTAGGCTATTTAACATAATTTGTTGATGTCATGCTAATGTCATAGGTTACAATATCAAAAATGATGAAATTTCCCATTAGTTATCTTATTTATTCAAATGAGAAATTTCACTCACCTCCTAAGGTTTTGCATATATATTATCAAAAATCTATACATATTTTAGTATTATTTAATAAAATTCTTAAGGGTAAATTACACTTACCTCCCCTGAGATTTCTATCAATTACAGATGTGGTGAATGTGGTTTGGAAATACTCTTCAGATCCTGGAAGACGCCAACGATCCTCTACTAGTCACCTGCAAAAATACAAACTCCGGTCGGGGGTGCCGGAATTAGCACTCCGACGGACAAGTCAGTTCTCCTCCAGAAAGTTTGCTTAATAAGTTTATAGAAGTGTTTTCTTACATACCTTTTCTGATCCACTACCATTGCATTTATACTCGTCTCTTCTGATCCTCGGGACCCGAGCCTACTTTTTCAATCATTACCTTTCCTTACACTTTCATGAGGTTCTTCCCTATTCGGCCTAGTCATCGTGTTCGGCCGATCATCCCTTCGAGATTTTTGCCCGTTTGGCGCCTAGAGGCCGAGATATTACTCCTCTACCTTTACTGAATATTCGGCTACCACAATTGCCCCCCGAACCCCATATTTAACCGGTAGTAAAATCGGCGTGGTTGGCTCGAATTCGAAGAGTTTATCATCGAGGCGCCTTGCGTGTCCCATCGTCGAGGCGCACGCCTTTTTGCTCATCATTACACTTTCCGCTCTATTCGTATATCTCAAAGATTTATTGTGATTTGAAACTTTAGTCCTTTCAGATTCATATTTAAATCGGTCTCTGAGCTTTTTGGATCGCCAGGCATATCCCTCGTGGCTCGCGTTTTTTCGCAACCTCTTCGCCTTCCTTTGTCTCATCCGCTTTTCGTAAGTCTTCTTCTCCTTCGTTGTAACCCTATTTTCTATTTGCTATTTTTAGCCTCGTGAATACTTGGTTCGCTTAGAATGGCAAAACACTTGAAAGACCTCCTCTCAGGATCGTATCTCTCGGTTTCGGACATTTTTCTATCCTGACGACGTTCATCTCGTCACGGACAACGCTCTCGACATGGAGAGGAAGATCAAAACACGGTTGTATTCCTCTTTGTCCATTGCGGAGGCGGAGTTCGCTTCCTTACACCCACTTCTTAGGGCCGTTCTCCGCTATTGGGGTTTGATCCTTCTCAACCCAATGTAAATTTCTTCGAATCATCATGGGGTTGTGGAGTTGAATGAACGCCTTAGTATTAACCTTGGGATTAGGCCATTCGGCATTGTTATATAGCCAAATCCTCTGGTGGTGGGCGATATTTTCTCGAGGCCAAAGATACCGACCATCATTTAGTGACTATGCTTGCGGCTACAGTAGCGAGTTGACGACGTGATGGTCAACGTCGAGGTAATTGGGAATTCGCCGAGGAGGATCGCTGGACCCTATTCGAGCATAAGGCGAACCCAGTTGACACGCAATGTCTTATGTTTGTTGGCCTATTCCTTATTCTTCTTTTTCTCGGATCGCTTTTATCTTCTGCGGGTAATAAGTGAAGAAAATTTTGAATTCGGTTGACGACGCAGTTCTTAGGGAAGTTGAGGCTGCATTGGCGTATTTCGCCGCCTAAACGCATAAAAAGCAGGGAGCCGCCCATATCCTCCTTGATGCGAACCCACTTACACCACTTTTTTTTGCGGATAACATTCCGATTCCATTGGGCGATCAACGACTCTCGGCCCTAATCTTTCCCGGCAATCTTGGCGGATCGGCCTCATGACCGATTCGGGGAAGACGCAAAGCGAGCCGTAAAGTGATTGCCGATCCGATGGAGGATCTGTGAAGGGTCGGCGGCGAGGCCGTCGCTCGACATCCGAGGCCCTCAACCATCCACCTCGGGCGGCGATTTCTGGGATATTTTTGCGAACTTGGGGATCTACCGGCGATTTTACGAGGATATGGCGAAGGAGAGCTTAGCAGATGGCGCGCAAAAGAAATGCGGCGCTTGGCCGTGACGAAGGTTGAATGTGCGAATCTAATCTAAGCTTGATCAAGCCATTCGTAGCCGTTTCGAGGGCACGGTTGAGGTTGCGTGTCCGTCGAGGAAAAGGAGGGTGGAGAAAGCGATCGAGACAGCTAATTTGAGCAAGGCCAAAACGCGATCTTCAAGGAGAAGCGACTTATTTGGCGGTAGTAATGACCTCGACTTGAAGAACCGGTCGTGGCTCCGTTCGTTATTCAATAGAAGATCGAGCACGCCGATTTTATCCGATGCTTGACGTGAGGATCCGTCGTCGCTCTTAGCCTAGCGGCTTCAATTTCCTGCCGGTGACAAAGAAGCCTTGATGCGTGCACGATGTCATGGCCGTTGCCTTAACTGCTCAATCGGCAGTTTTGGTAGGTCAGCTTCGTTTCCTTGTTGTTTGTTTGAGGGCGCCTAATTACACCGAATTGTTTTGCAGACGATCGGGAGGGTCGCCGACTTGGGCAGCCGCCTTCGTGATGCTCACGGGAGAATTCACCATTTGCAAACGGAGCTGCAGGGTCAGAGGAGTAGGGCGGAATTCGAAATTATGAGGGCTAAAATGGAAGCCTTGAGCGAAGCGGAGAAAGAGAGGTCAGTCGCCGAGCAACTTCGTGTTGATCTTTGAAGCGGGGCAAATCTGACGAGAATCGCTCAAGCTTTCCTGAAAGCACTTGCTGAGCGGAGGCTCAATTAGGCGAGCTTAAGGCGACCATGAAAGCCGAATCGGAGGCCTTTGAGGCAGGGAGGGGCGCCGCTTTGTCGGAGTATGTTGAAGAAGTGGCCAAATTTGAGAATCGCGGGTTCAAGCATGGGTGGCTCAAAGCCCTTGCTGCCGCTGAGGTTACATTGGATCTGCCAATTCCTTATGAGCAGGTGGATGTCGAGCCGCTTGAATCCGATACCGACGAGTGATCTGGGAGCCGTTTACCGAGCGGGCGTCGTTTTCTTTTTTGTCTTTGTTGTTTTTCTTCTTTTGGACAGTGCGTTGGTAGTTTTCATGTATAAATTGGTTAGCAATGGCGCAATTTATTAATGAAAATTTCCTTGTAATTTCAATACGTATTAATTTTTGCTGCCACCACACATTTTGTATGAGACGGTTCTATGCTTAATTTTAATGAAAGAGTTCTGTGTTTTGTCAATGCATTTGGTAAAATGGAATTGCATGTGTTGTGGGGAAACCCTAATCGGTGAGCCTGCCCGTATTGAATTGCCTTTTGTGTGCCGGGAAATGGGTCTGAATGGATAAATTTTACTGTGGCATTGGTGATTTTTATCTAGAACTCTTCTGAACAAGCCGTACATGCAATATCGTTTGTTTAATATATATCCGCAAGAACCGGGTTCTTGCAGTTTCAATAAATATCCTATCAAAATCAGCATTTGCAATTTCACTGCCTACTGATCTCGGGCCGACTGGGGCACTCGAGCCGAATAGATTGATGAATCTGCCCTTGCCCCAGTGGGCTCATGATAAGGGCGCTTTGGATTCAATTCATGGCCATTTGGATACTGGCGAACAATTTTGATAGGATTCAATACGTATCCTATCAAAATCGGCATTTGCAATTTCACTTTGCCCTCTTGATCTCGGGCGGCGGGCACTCGGCGAATAGATTGATGAATCTGCCCTTGCGATGGGCTCATGATAAGGCGCTTTGGATTCAATTCATGGCATTTGGATACTCTGGCCGAACAATTTTGATAGGATTCAATACGTATCCTATCAAAATCGGCATTTGCAATTTCACTGCCTACTGATCTCGGGCCGACTGGGGCACTCGAGCCGAATAGATTGATGAATCTGCCCTTGCCCCAGTGGGCTCATGATAAGGGCGCTTTGGATTCAATTCGCAAGCCGGCTGGATACTCTGGCCGAACAATTTTGATAGGATTCAATACGTATCCTATCAAAATCGGCATTTGCAATTTCACTGCCTACTGATCTCGGGCCGACTGGGGCACTCGAGCCGAATAGATTGATGAATCTGCCCTTGCGCTGGGCAACCTGTGAGCAGGTTGAACCAACCACCTGCCATGCCGTCATCCCATTCGGCGTCGGGCGATTGAGTTTGTAATTAATGAACCTGCCTCGATCGCGTTGCCTTTGCGAGTGTTTAAAGAGTCTGGTAGGTACTGTGTTCGAAGGGACAGCTTTAAAGAGTCTGGTTGGTACTGTGTTCGAACTCCTGAAGGGAAGTCGATTGTGCGAATGTCGAACAAACGTTTTTTAACGACAAAGGGAAGCGAAGACATTGGCTTTGGTGGGTGGCGATATGAGTCGGAGTGAACATCGGTAGCGCCCTTGTCTTGTGAGAAGCAAACTCTATGAGTAGAGAGGCGTCGATCTCCTCGGCGTCGAAGCGTCGCCCGGAGCAGACAGGCGATCTCAAGGAGGTTGCCACGCCCGCGCGACGAAAGGAAATCGAGCGACTCCGTGCGTTGAGTTTTGCGGTGTTTGTGAAGAATAAGCCCATGACCAGCGGATTCGATCGTGCGAGATCCGGATGTGGCGGTCGAGTTCGCTCGACAAATATTTCCTCTGAAGTTCAGATCGATGATTGGTCGTCGGGACTGAAGTGTTTCGCGAGGGTATACATGGGGCGGTGAAAGGGCTCTATACGGCGTCTGAAGTCGGCATGCGATTAGCCGCCCGCCGAGAAATGGCGGAAAAAGGAAGCGTATCCGGAGTTTGGTGGCTCGGCGAGGCGGTGAGCGTGAGTTAGGGACGATCAAAGCGGCTCGAGCCTGACCAAAGAGGCGAGTAAACCCAATCGTTGAAGAGGGTTACCCGATTAAACTATAAGCCGCCATTCTTGCGATCGGGATCTGGCGAGTATGTTCGCCTTGGAGTCCGCAAAGGGAGGTCCTATGAAAAAGGTTTTCATGAAGGGCCGGTGGTTGGAATTCAAAGACCAAGGAAAAGCTCGGAAGAGGTTTGCCGATGTGAAAATCGTGGGTTTAGGCACGGTTGGATCGAGCAACTCAAGTTGCGAATCTCTTCGCTGGCGAGGAATTGATGCGTCGCCTCGCTACAGCAAGAAGGACTTTCCGTTTTCTGCTTTTGAGGTTGAAAAGAGTGAGGATGAGGGTGATGCCGTGTAATTTGTATTTGTTGTATGGTTCGGACGCTGGTCGCGTTCGTAATTATGTAATTTCTTGATGTTTAATAAAAGATGCTTTATGGGAAATATCAAATTCTCTCCCGCATTCGGCGTACGCGTGATTAATTTTATTGCATAAATGTTTGGCAAGACGTAAATATACCAATCGGACTCGGCGTTTTAACTCGATGCGCCGATTGGTTGGCTTGATCGGCCTCCGTGTAACGGCCGTTTGATTTAGAATTAAACCATTGCGTGTTTAAAATTTGGGTAAGCCATAAGCCAGGGAACGGAGGGGTATCGGCATTCTTGTGTTTGTTTGCAAGACGACACAAATGCCGCGTGTCCAGCCGATTGGGATAGATGGTTCTAGCCCTTGCGCGTTTTAGTCAACCGTTGGTTTAACTAAGTTATGGAGAATGTTGATCGACGCCTGTCTCGTGGGGTTTAACGCTGGTAAGAATTACTTCGAGATTTGGGCCTCGAGATCGGGGCCATTACTGAGAATAAAAACGACAAGGCCCTTATGCGATCAAACCTACTTAGTTCCCCAGCGGCTATTGTATGGGATAATGCAGATCGAGAGTTCTCGTCGTCAGAACGTGATGATAGTTGTAGGGGCTCAACTTCCGGCCGAACTTGGCGTTCCGTTGGTTTGCGGCGGAGGATTCTCCGGTGTGGGAGGTGGACCGGTGAAAGGAGGAACTGGAAACTCGTCAGTCTCCAAGTCGCTGAAGCAGATCGTCCCGAAAGGAGATCTGACACCGCTCCCGAACCTTCCTTGTCTTGGATCTTGGCCTTGACATTGTCGATGGTGTCGAGGCAGGGGATTGCGATTGGTAGCGGAGTATGTCGATGGCGTCTATGTGACCTTGGATCGATGGATTCGTTTGTCTTAGAAGTTAGAAATAGATATTGTAATGTTGACGCGATTAACGTCGATGTACAACTTTTAATCGAATAACAAGTGTCATTAAATAAAAGTGTTATTTCATGTGTTTTACTTCATATGCTTTAATAGTTTCTTTGTTAGCTTGCCATCGAAGCTGTTGTGGCTTAAACATTTTCCTGTATGCAGGGGTCGGCCCCTGCCTTAGGCGGGTTGGGAGTTTGACAATTGTTGTATTCCCGGGCCGGCTAAGGCATGTTGTCCGGGAAGTCACGTTAGTGATTCTGGCTTAGTTGATTAAAACGGACTCCGTATCAGGAGACTTGTTTTGGCCAATCGTGATATCCACGAAGGGCGCTCCGAATTCGGAGGCTTATTCGGCCCCAGATGACATGTATCGAAAGGGCGCTCCGAATCCGGAGACTTATTTTGGCCAATCGTGATATCCACGAAGGGCGCTCCGCATTCGGAGGCTTATTCGGCCCCAGTTGAGGTACATCGAAAGGGCGCTCCGAATCCGGAGACTTATTCGGCCCCAGATGACATGCATCGAAAGGGCGCTCCGAATCCGGAGACTTATTTTGGCCAATCGTGATATCCACGAAGGGCGCTCCGGATTCGGAGGCTTATTCGGCCCCAGATGACATGCATCGAAAGGGCGCTCCGAATCCGGAGACTTATTTTGGCCAATCGTGATATCCACGAAGGCGCTCGGTCGGAGGCTTATTCGGCCCCAGATGACATGCATCGAAAGGGCGCTCCGAATCCGGAGACTTATTTTGGCCAATCGTGATATCCACGATGGGCGCTCCGAATTCGGAGGCTTATTCGGCCCCAGATGAGGTACATCGAAAGGGCGCTCCGAATCCGGAGACTTATTTTGGCCAATCGTGATATCCACGAAGGGCGCTCCGAATTCGGAGGCTTATTCGGCCCCAGATGACATGCATCGAAAGGGCGCTCCGAATCCGGAGACTTATTTTGGCCAATCGTGATATCCACGATGGGCGCTCCGAATTCGGAGGCTTATTCGGCCCCAGATGAGGTACATCGAAAGGGCGCTCCGAATCCGGAGACTTATTTTGGCCAATCGTGATATCCACGAAGGGTGCTCCGAATTCGGAGGCTTATTCGGCCTCAGATGACATCGAAGGCGCTCGAATCCGGAGACTTATTTTGTGCCAATCGTGATATCCACGAAGGCGCTCGGTCGAGGCTTATTCGACCCAGATGACATGCATCGAAGGCGCTCGAATCCGGAGACTTATTTTGTGCCAATCGTGATATCCACGATGGGCGCTCGATCGGGCTTATTGACCCGGATGAGGTACATCGAAAGGCGCTCGAATCCGGAGACTTATTCGACCCGGATGACATGCATCGAAAGGCGCTCGAATCCGGAGACTTATTTTGGCCAATCGTGATATCCACGAAGGGCGCTCCGAATTCGGAGGCTTATTCGGCCCCAGATGACATGCATCCAAAAGGCGCTCCGAAACCGGAGACTTATTTTGGACAATCGTGATATCCACGATGGGCGCTCGATCGGAGGCTTATTGCCCCGGATGAGGTACATCGAAGGCGCTCGAATCCGGAGACTTATTCGACCCGGATGACATGCATCGAAAGGCGCTCGAATCCGGAGACTTATTTTGGCCAATCGTGATATCCGAAGGCGCTCCGGTCGGAGGCTTATTCGACCCGGATGACATGCATCGAAGCGCTCGAATCCGGAGACTTATTTTGGCCAATCGTGATATCCACGATGGGCGCTCGATCGGAGGCTTATTGACCCAGATGAGGTACATCGAAAGGGCGCTCCGAATCCGGAGACTTATTCGGCCCCAGATGACATGCATCGAAAGGGCGCTCCGAATCCGGAGACTTATTTTGGCCAATCGTGATATCCACGAAGGGCGCTCCGCATTCGGAGGCTTATTCGGCCCAAATTGGGTTGAAGGTCAGGTAAACAAGATCCGTTTTCACTAAAATGAAGTTCCAGTACAAGCATCAGGTCCCACAAGTTGGGTCTGTAGATGAATTTGCATAAAATCTACATTGGCGTGGATTCTTTGCGAGCCACGGATCTCTTCAATGCGCGATGCATTGGGAAGCGCATAAGGCGATGGTAGGTGCTTGGAGCGACCTTCATGACGTGCAACTGTGGCCTATGATGGCATTATCTTTGCGATGGAAGCTTTACAACCAAGAATTACATGTCGATCGTTTTTGAGCCGCGAACCGGCAGCACGACCTTCCCCAGCGGATACTCTGGATTCTCGTTGAAGCCGAAACGATGGTCGGGGCGATGGTGACAGATCCGACTTCGTTAAGGAAGTTCTACAAAAGCTTTGTAGTCTGAGTTTCAGCGGCGCTCCACAGGTCTATGAGGATCGTTCAACGCTGAATTGACGTATGCGTAATTTGACAACCAAAGGGTCGACGTGGCTGGCCTTCATTCCGAGGAGGTCGGAGTCGTCGAACCCAATCGTCGGGGCTTCACTGGGGCTGCCGGTTGGCTTGTTATGTTTTTGGGGAGCCGGGTGCGATTGGATCGTATGGACGATCGGGGTGGTCGGCAGACCGTAGATCATATGGATCACGCCAAGCGGAGGTGAATCCTGTCTCAGGGCTAATGCTTTAGTCGGTCTTCCCTTGCTAACATATTGCTGTAGCCGGCCATCCTGCACCAATTCTTCCAGATGATCCTTCAGTGCATAGCAGCTCTCGGTTTCGTGGCCGTGATCTTTGTGGTATTCGCATCGTCTGTCCCGCCTCCGTGTGTCGGGAGGCCCTATCATCTTTGACGGCCACTTGAAAAATGGGAGGTGCTGGACCTTGGTCATTATTGCCGCGATCGGTTCTGTCAGCTCCGTATATTTCTTGTCGTTTCGTCTTGGCGTCTGCTTGTCGACTTATAGCTTCGTTTGCTCGGTAGGGGCATTGATCGTTTGTTCGGGAATCACGCCTTTGTCTCGCTTGGTTCGTTCGGGTTGAGGGCTCGGTGGCACGGAGTTTAATGGTCTAGCAATTTCGGGTAGTCCCGTTTTTCTGGAGCATTGTCCGGCCTTTGTTCTCGTGGCATCGTCTTCGACTTTACAATACTCTTGACTTTCTTCATCAAGGCCCAGGCTGTTTTGGGGGCCTCTGGTCAAGGAGGCTGCGAAACCTTTGTCGAGTGTAAGCCCATTTGAAGCGGTTATGGCCATGGAGTCGTTAAGCGTCGTCAACGAGTTGAAGCACTCCCAATATCGAAATGAATACGCTCTGGCGTCTCTCGGCTGGATCTGCATTGCCCGGAGAAGTCGGCTGTTGGTTGTACCTCGTTGGTGATGAACACGTACTGAAAGACTTTTGCGGTTGGTGGAAGTTCTTGATCGACGCCGCTCCAACTTGTAATACCACCTCACGGCTAAGCGGTCCTACTCTTGGGGAATATTCGGCACATGAGGGCTTCATTGTCTGCGTGTAACGTCATGGCTTTGTTTGTAGTAGCGGATATGATCGATTAGGGGTCGATTTTCCGTCGTAAAGAGTGAATAGCCAGACTTTGAATTTCTTGGGCAAGGGCGCCCTTGCGATTCTCCGAGCGAAAGTCGTGGCGGTCTTCTTCGTTCGAAATGCTTCTTCACGCTTGTTCCTTGTTCGCGGATCTTTGTCGGAGGAGCTGGAGGTTTCGGATCGTCCCCTCACGTCGAGCTCCGTGGATAATGAGTTGGAGTCGCTGTTGGTACCCTTTGGTCGGGCCCGTGGCCTCTGTCCGCCCGTCCTTGGAAGTGGCTCCGGTTTCTGGCGCATGGCTTCCTTAGATTTTGCTACCTCGAGGCCAAGTCTTGTGAGTCGTTCGTTCTCAGCGATCATGTTCTCGAGCCTTTGTTCGATTACTTTGCTGTTCGATGACGGCTGCATTGTTTCTTGTCTTTGAAGTCGTTGGCGAGTCGAAGCGCAAATGCGTCGTGCCAATGGTTTCTTTTCGAGCATGTTATTTGGGGTGAGGTCGTCTTCTGTGATCGCGTCGGTGGCTATCGGAGGATCTTCGGTCACGCCTTCCATGGATATATTTGAGTATTCCTGACGGCGCCAATTGTGGTGAATGTGGTTTGGAAATACTCTTGAGATCTGGAAGGCATAGCGATCCTCTACTAGTCACTGCAAAAATACAAACTCGATCGGGGTGCGGAATTAGCACTCCGACGGACAAGTCAGTTCTCCTCCAGAAAGCTTGCTTAATAAGTTTATAGAAGTGTTTTCTTACATACCTTTTCTGATCCACTACCATTGCATTTATACTCGTCTCTTCTGATCCTCGGGACCCGAGCCTACTTTTTCAATCATTACCTTTCCTTACACTCGGCATGAGGTTCTATCCTATTCGGCCTAGTCATCGTGTTCGGCCGATCATCCCTTCGAGATTTTTGCCCGTTTGGCGCCTAGAGGCCGAGATATTACTCCTCTACCTTTACTGAATATTCGGCTACCACAACAGAGACCTCCCATGTGGTTTCAAAAATTAGGCTAACTTCTTTTGCTTTTGAAAATATTATTAATACTCTCTATTAGGCTATTCAACATAATTTGTTGATGTCATAGGTTACAATATCAAAAATGATGAAATTGTCTATTAGTTACCTTATCTATTCAAATGAGAAATTTTACCCACCTCCTAAGGTTTTGCATATATATTATCAAAGACCCATACATATGTTAGCACTAAAATAGAACTCTTAAATTTCATACAATATTAAATAGAATTGTTGAATTGTGAAGACATTATTAAATCATTTAATAGAAAGAAAGAAAAAAAACTTGATTTTCATTGATAAGATATTTAAAAATAAATAATTTCTCTAAAATTAATGTTAGATAGATACTAATAAAACTTATTCCACACTACATAAACAACGTAAAAAAAATATATTAACTTGAGGTTTTTTAATTGCAAGAAGATATATATTTTTTTTTATGAAATTGTAATAATAGCTTTTGGTTAGTGTTTGATTCACTACAATAAAATAGAACGGAACGATCATTCCATCAAAATGTTCATTATCATGTTTGATTGATTAAAAAAATAATGAAAAGTGTATTACAAATAAAATCATCATTTACTATTTTAAGGAAATGGTTATTCCATACGAGAGGCTAAGAAATGATTATTCCATTCCATTCAAACTCATTCCAATGAATCAAATAGAATATTAAAAATTACCAATAATTTTTGCTTTTTTTTTTTAAATAAAAAAATAATTATGAGTCTTTACACATTTTTTTTTTGGTTAGAAAATGTTTGGATAGAAAAATGAGGAAAATACAATTCAATATAAATTTTTTAAAAAAATTACACAAATGGTAAACTTCATAAACATTAATAATTAATATTCTAAATTTTTTCATGCATCTATAAATATTTTTTAAAAATCCCACTGCATTGTAATTTTTCCTTAAAAAATGTCACATCATCACAAATATGCATAATATTATTATAAAATGTATAATTTTATTTTTAAATCATAAATTGTTATAATTCTATAATAAAAAAAAATACATAGCATTTATTCTAACAATGTCTTCATTTGGTTTTTTGATTTTTTGACTATTTTAGTCTGGGGTTAAAAAATCTCGTTTGAGATAAGTTTTTTGACTTTTTGAATTTTTTTGAGAGAAAAGATGAAATAATTATAATTTGGATATAATGTTTTGTCTTATTAATTTTTTAACATATTTTATTTTTTTATAATTATTTTAACCCAAATTTTTTATGCCAAACGAAGCCAATATGTAATAAAGTTCATATGTATACACTGATAGAATTTCCCGTTCAATATTACCAGCAATGTGTCTCATGATGATATTGCCAATTTTGTTTGTAGACATAATTATGTTATTGGGGAGATTTCTGATCCACCAATTAGTAGCCAAAAAATATAATCGGCCGATATTTGTCAAAGTTTGTTTGGTTACTTACCTCTGTTTGCCAAGTTGAGGTTGGGATTTTTTTTTTGGGTTAAAATAGTCATAAAAAAAAATAAAATATGCTTTTTAATTAAGGGGTTATTTGAGATGATTTAAATAAATGAACTTTTTTACTTTTTAGGAAATATGGGTTGTGTTTAAAGTGATGTGTTAGAGAAATTATGTGACTTAAATAAGATGATGTGACTTAAATAGGATAATGAATTTTTGACTTTTTTCAAACATACCAAACTAACCCTTAATAAGACAAAATATTATATTCAACTCATAATTATTATTTTATTTTTTTACAAAAAATTAAAAAAATCAAAAAATCTTTCTTAAATGAAACTTTTTAATCTTAAATTAAAATAAATAAAAAATTAAAAAATCAATCCGCTTCCTAATCTTTAATTAGAAAGAAACGGCACAATAACGACGTAAGACGTCGATTGGGAAAAATCGCATGGTTGGTATGTTTGATGCTGCTCAGCTAATAATGCGGACAAAAAAGTTGTGTATCTTAATTAGAAAGAAACGGCACAATAACGACGTAAGACATGGATTGGGAAAAATCGCATGGTTGGTATGTTTGATCCTGCTCAGTTAATAATGCGGACAAAAAAGTTGTGTTTGAACCTGTAGCGGAAATTAGGTGGATTGCTCAGTTAATAATGTGGACAAAAAAGTTATTCATAAAAAAAAAAATTAAATCGATTTGACAATTATGATATACTCAATTTATTAAGTTTGTCACTTAAAAAAAAATAAAGACAAATATATTTTAAAAATAAATTATTTATTTTTTTAGTGACAAACACGACAAATTGAAAAGACTACCATTATTGGATCGGTTTAGTTTTTTTGTGGGAATGAAATACACGAATATCTAACAAATTGAATGATTTAGATTATTACAATGAAATCCGTAATGGACCTTATAGACCTGAATATCACCCTCCAATCCACAAAAAAAGATAAATTTTATTGACTTACCCTAAAACTTAGATAAAATCTAATATTATCATATAAATTTGTTATAATTATATAAATTTTTTAAAAATTTTAATTTATATAATACTTAGTTTTTCTTTTATCAGTAATTCATTAATCATCTAACCTACATTAATATCTATATATAATGTTTATTTGTGTGTTTACATTATTTACATTAGTTTCAAATTTTTAATTTTATTAAAAGAATAGTCGGTATAATTATATTAATTTTTTTTTTAATTTTTAAAAGATATTAATATAATTTAACCAAATTTAAAAGTCATGCTGCCGATGTTAAACCCAACAACTCTTAAAATGTCGGTTGACGACTTGGATATTTTGCTGACTTGTTGGTCTCCCCCAGTGTGGATGGCGGCGGATATGACATGGCGAATTGGTTTGCATGAAGCTTCGCTGAACCTGCAAAGCAAACGAAACAAAGTTGCAGTTTTTATTATTTTTATTTTTATTCTTTTGATCTATAAATATAGATAGATCATGAGAAGAATAAAATAATCGTGCGTGACATTAGGAATTGGAAAGAAAGATGAAGTTCATCATAGATTTGAGATATGTAGTTCCGCCTTCGATGAACATCCTCTTCCACCTTCTCCAATTATCTCATGGAAACCCTAATTTGTCGTTGTCGTTGTCGTTGTCATCATCCTCATATCACCCATTAATGTTCAAGATGACCTCTCTTGGCTTCTTCTTCTTCATCCTCTTACTTGTCATCTCCATCAGACTTCCTCTCACTGTCTCAGTATCAATAGAGCCCATTCAATTGCGCTTTGGTCATTTCTATATATCTGGAATCCTTGTAGTTACACTAATGATAGTCTCATTAGTGTTCCCACTTTCACTCTTTTGGTACTCATATCTCATTTTCTGCATTTTCATCTATATTTCCAACTCTCCTTGGTTTCATCAACTTCTCCATTTGCTTAATCGCTACGTTCAAACTTTCCCAACTCTTTTCATCATTTGCTCCACCACCATCACCACCCAACAACAACCTGAAACTGCTGCCGCCAACCTAGAAACACGACCGCCTCGCCAGTCTGAATTTGAGTTGAATGAAATTGATGATGAGAATGAGCCAAGTTCAGAGCATGAAAGTTTGGTGATAATTTACGGACATGCCTAAAGTCTTCGCTTGAGTAGGATGTTCAGTCCCTCACTGCGCTTCTATCTTCTTTGTACATTTTCCCCTCCCTTTTTATTGTCATTATTGTCATTATTATTATGTTATACAAAAACAAAAACAAAAAATTTACCAAATTTTCTTATTATTAAGACACAAATAGTGGGGCACATTCGTTTGTGGCTAGTCGGAAAAGATTGGGAGAATTACACATCAGTAAAATTAAAAAAAAAATAAATATAAAATGATGAAAAAATTTATAATTAATTACCCCCAAAAAATTATAATTATAATTATTAATATTTATAATGTTTATCACTTTTTTGTAAATAATTTTTTTTTATATTATCACTGAGTGTAATTCTCCCAAAAGAATTTGGTATGAAATACTATGTGTAGTATCTTTCTTTAGAAAGATTACAAAAAAAAAAAAAAAAAATTTCATTGTGCTCGATGTAAATCATTTATCTATTTTTTGTTAAGTAAAACTGACATAAAAAAAAAATATCTTAGTCATTATATTAGATGTAAGTGTACATAAAATATCTAAAATATTTTTTTTTCATTGAGTTTAATGATTAAAATATTTTTTTATTAGTTTTACTTAACAAAAATAGGTGAATAGTTTAAATGGAAAACAAATAAAAATATTAAAACTTAAATTGACAAAATAAAAAATTTGGGGGCTAAGATTTTTTTTGTAATTTGCTTTTTTCTTTTCTTTTTTTATTATTAAAACCAAATTAATTATAAAAATTATCCAATTTAGATTGTGCATATGTAAGAATCGGTGGATGGACTCGGAGTGATTTCTTTGTTGTACTCAGGAGGACTACTGTTCTATAATAGTAAAACTTTCTTCTCTCTGTTGATCAATTAATGATTGAGAGCTGTTGGGGGTGCCTCCTGTTTATGGAAAGTACGGCGAAATTTTTTTCTATGGTGGCAGTACGGCGAAATTGCTTTTCACTAAAACGGTGGAAAATGAATTTTTTATATTTTTTTCTATGGTGGCACAAGTTTTGTGTATGTTATGTGCCACGCTGCCAGGTTCTATTTTGTTCGGATTCAATCATTTGGACGACGTTGATAGGATGAATTTTTCAAATTTGGGCTAATCGTATCTAGTGTTAAAATTTTTAGTTCAAATTTCACTTATGTGCAAGTTTGCGACTTATCGCTATATAATTAAGGAATAGCCAAGAAAAATTGCTTCATTAGATTTTGAATCAAATATACCTAAGTTATCCTTACCATTATTATGCACAAAACATTTACAACCAAAAATATGCAAGTGACTAATGTTGGGCTTTCTATCATGCCCAAGTTCATAAGGAGTCTTTTTGAGAATAGGTCTAGTTAATGCATGATTTAAAATATAGCATGCAGTGTGAATGGCTTCAGCCCAAAAATATTTACGAAGATTATTTTCGCAAAGCATTGTTCTACTCATCTCCTCTAAAGTTCTATTCTTCTTTTCTACTACACCATTTTGTTGAGGGGTTCTAGGTACTGAAAAATTATGTCCAATACCATGCT
This sequence comes from Camellia lanceoleosa, assembly GCA_025200525.1. NCBI lineage: Eukaryota > Viridiplantae > Streptophyta > Magnoliopsida > Ericales > Theaceae > Camellia > Camellia lanceoleosa. The sequence goes on from CM045771.1 coordinate 100,140,567, forward strand.
CATCACAAAACAATTCAAATTTCTCATTTTCAAGTTCTCTACCATGGTCGATTTGAATATTAATAATAAGAAAGCCTTTTTCATTTTGAATTCTACGACAGAGTTTTGTGAAAAAAGAAAAGTTTCATCTTTGTGTGCTAAAAACATAACCCATGTAAATCTTGAATAATCATCAACAATAACAAGACAATAACGTTTACCACCTAGACTAGATGTCCTTGAGGGACCAAATAAATCCATATGCAATAGTTGTAAAGGTCTAGTTGTGGAAATATGAGATTTTGATTTAAATGATGTTTTACTTTGTTTTCCTTGTTGACAAGCATTACAAAGATGATCTTTTTCAAATTTAATTTTTAATGGAGAACCAAATGTTTCATCAGATTTAAGTAAAAAAATAGCAATTTCCTTCATTTGATACTTCACGCTCCAACGGTTCAGCATCAAATCTTTTCATCAAATTTTATACCGAAGACAGGTTGGTTGACCGGTCGATCGATCGTCCGGCAGAACGGCCAAATTTTTTTTTTATTTAACCGGTTTGAACCCTTTTTTCTGAACTTTTTGAACTTTTTGGTGGTCGATCGGGTGGTCAACCGGCCGGTCGACCGGGTGGTCGACCACCTAGGCAAAAATATTTTTTTTTTTTTTTTTTGACTGGTTTGAACCTTTTCAGTGAACGGTCTGAACTTTTTCCGGGACGACCGGTTGGGCAACCGGTTGGTCAACTGGATGGTCGACCGGTTCGTCTCATTCCAACAGTCAGGAACAGTGATTTGGTGAAATGCTTCGTCTGTACTCAGTTTGGTGAAATATTTGCTGAATTCTCGATTTGATATCGATTTGGTGCCACCGTTGGAGCCTCAAAAAGTGAGTTTTTCATCAAATTTCAAATTTGATGTTGGATTTGGTTCTCCGTTGGAGATGGTCTTATATAGCACCATTTAAAAGTGAACCCTTGAGACCTCAGTTTTTTAGGATCAAATCTCCGAAGTGACCCATCTACAATTAAACCTTTACATTGTCATAAAAATAAATAAATAAATAAAAAATCATTTGTAACGCAATTACTTTGTAATTGTCCCACTAATTTGGTAAAGAACTCAGATTGTCTTCCGTTTAAACTTGGATTGGAGGGTGTAGTTTCAGAGTCGTGGGTCTAGTCTCGGGCTTATGTTGTTTTATCTAAACCATTTGTTTTTGTGGGGCTAAGTATGTGGATTCTACTTGTAAAAATTCAAGTTGGAATAGATTAAATTGAAATTATATTTACAGTGTAGGGATTAAATCATTTATTTTAAAATTATAAGAATTAAAATAAAATTTAAGACAAATTATACTACTAGTCCATATACTTTAGTCTTTATGTCATTTTGTTCTCTGTAATTTCAATTGGCTTAATTTTAACCCTTAATTTTTAACTTTGCCTCAAATTGGTTCAATCAATTCTAATTGTTAGCGTTTTTTTATGATAAAAATGTACATAAGCGGCATGTAAGGGGCAAACTTGTAAAATTGATCAATTCAGTAACTTAACATCAACTAACTCATTGATCATTTTCTATCAAAAACCCTAAAGACGTTATCAATTTGACCAAACTGACGCAAATTCTAAAATTAAAGATTGAAATTGAGCCAATTAAATTGCAGGGACCAGAATTACACAAGTAATAAATTATAAAAACTACCAATATAATTTGCCTTAAAATTTAGATCAAATTATAAGAGTAAAAAGTATAATTAAATCTTTAAGAACTGCAAATGAGAGTTATTTATTGCTGCTTCTTTAATGATTTTCAGTTTTTCATGGTGGCCTTTTGGGTTTGCTATATATATATATATATTATTATTTTTTAACTAGGTTCGCCAGCTGAGCTTGGTGGGAATGAGTTTGGTGGTAGAGGATGACTGGAAAAAAATGCAACCAACAATGCTACATATAAAAAAAATTAGCCTGCAAATATTTAGAACTGCATTAAATATGACTCACATTATACTAATTTTGAATCTACATAATACATTTTATTTTTGGGACAATTTTTGGAATACAAATTCTAGACACAATATTTTTTGAAATGGAACTGGTGGTAGAGGCAATGGTAAACGATCCAAGGGCATAAATGTCTTTTACAAGTAAAGTTTATGGTGTTAATATTACATTTTAGTTCAAAATCATATAGGAAGTATTTGACTATTTTAAAAGATTAGAAGGTTAAGTGCTTGGAGGTCAAATGACGAGGAGTTAACATAAATTTTGCTATATTTTTATTGACCATTTAAAATTGGCTTCCAAAATCTATAATTATACATTATTGATATCACTCAAGAAGACCTTATGAAAATTGAACATTTTTCCCGTAGAAAATGTAAATTAAATATTGAGCATTTTAGAAAAAGCATTTGGCAATCAAATTTTCTTTCAAAGTGTAAGTGTGATGATAATTTTTAATTATCATAACTGATTTTTATTATAAATTGTGAAGGACTCGTTAAAGTGGTTTTTTCCCAAAAATAGATTAAAATAAAATAAAATAAACAAACAAAGGTGATCATTTTGGAGTAATTTAATTAAATTCTAACCGTCTGAGTGGACACTGAGAAACATTTCATGATACTTTCGAATGAAAATCATGTTTCCATGTTTTCTGGTAAATGAATGCATTATGGCAGCTGATGAGAAGCTGCATTTCTTCTTCTTCTTCTTCTTCTTCTTCTTCTTCTTCATTTTTTGAATTTTTGTTATCAATGGTGGCCCCAACACTCATAGATGCTTTCTTGTCATAAAACCATGCATTTTCTTAAATGTTTTTTAAAATGATTTTGTTGATAATATGAAGTTGTTATCAATCGTTTCCCAACACTCATAGATGCTTTATTGTCATCAAACTAAGCATTTTTTAAAAATGTTTTCAATATTAATTTAAATGTGAATTTCAAATTAAGAGATTTCACTTTGAATATTCAAGTACAAATAGTCAAATTTAAAAATGATAAATTAAAGGGTTAAATTTTTTTTTTTTTTTTATATAAAAAAAATCAAGGTAATTGGGTGAAATAGTTAAAAAGTCAAAAAATCATTACAAAAAATAACTATTATCTCTATTTTTCTGCATGTTTTTTTTTATAAGAAACAAAAAAACTAACTAAAATAGTTAATTCATAAAGTAGCTAATTCTAAAAGAATAATGCTATATACACTAATTAGTATACCAATTAATGTACTAACGGATAATGTAATATAATTTGAGAGGCTTTGGGTCTTTGTAATTTGTATAATGGGTAAGATCATAATTTTAAAATGACAATGTCATAATTATATTAGTACATTAATTAATATATTAATTAGTGCGTATAGCACTACCGATTCTAAAAACAACCTTGAATCTTTTTAAATAATATTTAAATGATAGTATATGATTATATACTAACAGCACCACAACCCAATCCTCGGTTGTTAAGACAAGCAAACCTACCAAAAAGCCCATTGATTATATAGTCCAGCAAAGATAGGCCTTCAACTTCACTTTTGGCCTGCGTCCAATTGACACGAAAAAGAAAATAAAAATTATTTTATTTTATTGCAAGTGTATTGAGTTGTTAGAAGGAAATATTTGATGTGTCATAACTATTTTCTTCAAAGAAATAACATTTATCAAATTTTTTCTTATAAGAAAGTATTGAGACTATATATTGTGATAAAATTTAAAATATTTTTGTTTATAAACTTTCTTGTAATGAAAAAGTAAATTATTATTTTTTCTTTTCTTACCTTTAATCTATATTAATAGTGGATGCACATGCAATATGTATGTAAATACGTATAGTTGAGAAATGAAGAAAATGAATAATTGAAATTTTAAAGATATGAATCAATTATTTTAATCAGGAAATATTAGCAAAATATGTGATATTTACACTAAATTTAGAGTTGACTTTACCTAATATATATAGCACAAATTTCTTATTAAAAATGTGTCCAACTTAACGAAAAGTTTACGGTGTCTTAACAATGCTTTATTTGCACTTTGCCCATCTAAGCTTCAAAATGTAATACCTTAAACTATTATTTTGTTACATTAAACACCTCCTATTAGGATTTTGTTAGAGATTTCACTACAGGAACGACGTTTTTTTAATGGCATTTTTTCAAATGCCACATTTTTTAATATGTAATGACGTTTTATAAATGTTGCATTTTAATTTAATAAAACGGTACCGTTTAATGTTTAAAACCGCCTTCAAATATATCTCACTCTCAGAGTGATTTCGATTTCGTAGAGCAGAATCGATTTCAATATCGATTTGGAAGATACGATTCAACCTTCTTCAGCTTGGTGATTTCGATTTCGAAGTTCTCTCTGTCTCTCTCTCTCGATTTCGAAGCTCCACCATGTTGGCTACATATTTTGTAAAAGCCAAATCACAGTTTGACACGTGGCGAAATAAGGGTATTATGAGAAGATAATTCAATTCTTCGATCCTGATCGAACACGTGGCAATGAACATTGGTTCTCACGTGATTTGAGTAGCACTAGATCAGTAAAGAGATACAAGGTAACGTGGCTTCAACAGTTACTCATATTCAAATTCAAATACCGGAGGGAAACTCAACTGCAAGAGATGGCGTAGTGGGACTACTTCTAAGGCAACATGATCAGCGATCATGGAGGAGTGGTTCGACGGTTTGAAGTGCAGTTCAAAGGTCATCTTTGAGAAGTATAAATAGCAGGGAAGCCCTCAGAAAAGACCCCCAGACTCAGATCATACAAACCAGTCTTTACTTCATATTTTCTTTTCCAGTTTTACATTTCCTGCACTTTAAATACCTGCACTTTAAATACCCGCACTGCATTTCGATTCATAGAAGTAGTTTCAAGTAGATTCAAGTAGACTGTTGCTGTAAACCTCTTCGAGGCTGAGTTTGGACTATTATAAGTGTTCATTTTAATGAAATACTTTGATTGTTCTTCATATTAACTGTTATTTTTCTTAATTTCTCCTAAGTCAAGCCACCAGTAAAAGTCCTCTTCATTGAGGCTGAAAGAACTAAAACACAATCGTCTGATAATTGGTTGACAATTATAATTTCTGTAAGGACTGATTGATTCTTGCTGGCACGCTCGCATTTACAAAAATACCCTTCGAAAAGCCAAAAAGCCAACATGTATTTTTGGTACACCCAGTGGGACTTGTTAAAATGGCTAGACGAAGACGACAAGAAGAAAATGAACGCTTGGAAGAAGGCGTAGAAGGAGAGGTAGAGATACCTAATCCAGAGGAGAATGTGGTAACACATCCTATGGAGACTCCTATGCTATCAGAACCTTTGGTCGAACAGACCAGTACTTCTGGACAAGAACCATATGTTCATAATATTGGACGAAACCAAGGAATTGGACCATCCACCGTTCCATCTACTCAGCCAACAAATCCATGGGATGGCTTAGTAGATGCTATGGGACAACAATTAATGAACACAATGGAAAGGTGGGCAACATCCTTTTTGAATCGAATGAATAAACCACCAACCAACAAATACAAGACACACAGAGGAAATTTTAAATGTCTCTCAGCAAAGATTGGCTAGAGAAAAACAGCCTATGCAAGTTAATGGACAATCTAATGGTCAGACTAGTACTCAGAACTATGAAAGACCATCGCCTCAGTCTTGGTATGAACCCATTTCGAGGCCTGTAGTAGGCCAAAATGCCTCAGTACTCAACAATGAAGCCACACAAGTTGGTGGATCTGGCCAAGTACAAGAAACTGGCATAAGAATGGTGGCAAATCCCATGTTCGAAGCCATACCTGGCACTAGGGGGTATAATAATCCCTTATTCGAATTTATACCCGGGGGGTTGGAAGGTTTTCCCACAAATGGAAGGGACACAACACCTGTTCGGCAAAGACCTTTCACTGTCCTTTCGCAGACAGCTCAAGGGGTTACCCATACCCCCAACAGCAACCTGCACCACAAGGGCAACCAGTCCTAAATGTACCACCTTATGGACCAAGAGGACCACAGGCGCAAGTTTGTCTACCAAATCCTGTGTTTGTTCCTCCAGTAGTGGTTTAGCAAGCACAAAATATGGTCCCTAGGGACCAAATTGCTGATATTGTTAGGGAGATGTGTGGACCGATGGCTCGGGGGGTCTAGACTCCTGTATACAGAAAACCATACCCAGAATGGGTAGATAGGGTACATGAATACCCAAGAGGATTTAGAAAACCAGATTTTACCCTATTTTATGGAACTGGAAATCAATCAACAGTAGAGCATATTGCCAGATTCGCTGCTCAATGTGGTGAATTCACTAATCATGACTACATGAAACTGAGATTATTTCCAAATTCTCTAACTGGGGGAGCATTTGTATGGTATATCAACCTTACACCTGGCTCCATTCAAACTTGGCAACAAATGGAAGAGGCATTTTATGCCCAATTCTTCCAATCGGAGCCAGAGGTATCCATGGCAGACTTGGCAAGATTGAGTCAAAGGCCTGAAGAAAAAGCTACTCAGTTTATTGCCAGATTTAAAAGGGCTCGAAATAAATATAGAGTCATCCTTCCAGAGCCAGAATTTGTAAGATTGGCTCAAAACGGTTTAGAGTTCAGGCTTCGAAAAAAGTTTGACTCAACTGAATTCAGGGATTTGGTCGAATTAACCTATAAGGTGTCTCGGTATGAAGCATTACTAGAGGAGGAACAAGATCGAAATAATGCTTCGTATAAGACGTATTATAGAGATCCCAATTATGAGATCGATGCAGCAGAGATTGTGGGCAAAGAACCTGTAATCTGTGAAGCATTAATTCATAAGGATACAACCATCGACCAGCAGTTTAAAAAGAAAGACTTTCACAGAAAGTACTCTTTCGATTTAACAAAAGCAGATGACATTTTTGATCATTTGCTTGCAGCCAATTTCCTTAAGTTACCAAAAGGAGTAAAACTGCCATCTCCAGATGAACTTAAAGGAAAAGTATACTGTAAATGGCATAATTCTTGGTCTCACTCGACTAAAAACTGCATTGTTTTTCGAGACAGGATCCAAGAGCAAATTCGGAAAGGAAGTTTGAAGTTCCCAGCCAAAACAGAAAAAGCCATGGGGATTGACAGTAACCCGTTTCCAGAAGTTGGAGAAAGCGCGGCTAATGTGGTTGTACCAAACTTTCAGAATCTATCTCTGCAGGAATTGGAAGAGGTCAATGTGCAAATGCATATTGCCAACCAGACAACTGCCAAGAAGGAGACTAGAAACCCACCAGTTATTGGACAAGGTTTCTCACATCAGAAGGAACACTCTGATGAAGAAGCACTGGATGACGATTCCTTGGAAGCAGCTGTAATGCAGAGGATGTGTCCCAGATGCAGACTAAGCTACAAATGGTTGAAGGGGCTTCCAATTGATGGGAAGCAATACTATAGGGATGTTCAGAGACGTCCTAAATCAACCAACGCTTACAACAAAAGGCCGTACCCGGCTAGTGATAGGCAGCGACCATTAGTGGTTGAGCCTGCAGTTGACAGAATACATGCTAAAGGCAAGAGGCCCTTGTATGAGTCTAGGCCACTTAACTACTACAGAATGGAGAGCAAACATTCTGAAAGAAGATTGGAGAGGAGTTCAGGTTATGGGACTAAAGCCAGAGATTGGCCCCCTAGACCAACCTCACACAGAACAGAAAATGGCCACCTCCATCAAAGGCCAGAATCAGGCTCGAAACATGAGACCAGAACCAAGCACTTACCTCCACGGCCAGTTTCGAAGATGGCTTCGAAGGTAGAAAAAGGTGATTCAACATCTGAGTCAGTAAGCTCTTGGGTACCTGGAGTTCCAGATTGGTTTGTAATGCAAAACAAACCTAGGGAAGTGTGTCTGCCATGAGAGATGTTGGAATCCCAGGCAGGATGGTCAAGCCTCCTTTGGTGGCTCCGAACAACTGGGTATTGCTGAAACACCCAAAGACAAAGGAACCAAATATGGTTCCAGTTATTTCCAGATCACAAAGGAGGAAGATTCAGCGCAGGTACACCCAGTACCAGCAAGATCTGAAAGAAAGTGGAGAGAGTTCTTCACAGGTCAAGACAGAAGGAAAGAAAACTTCGAAGTCAGACCATACTCCAAAACCGACTCTACAAAACAAAGTGGTTTGTAGCAGAGAACAGTTGGCCCAGGTTTATTCTGAACTAAAGGCCAGAGAGAAGTCTAGTTTGGCAGGGCTGGAGAAGGCTCTGATAGAAAGTGATAGCGAAACGGAAGAAGAGATTGGCATGAGCCAAAAGAAGGAAATGGCAGAAGAAGAAATGTTCGAAGCCTTTATGGCTGAACAAACATTTCTGACTGAAGAACCAGTTGAGAAGGATCCTTCGAAGGGATCAGTTATCAATAAAGTACCAGAGTGCAGCATGGAGGATGCCGCTGAAGACACTGAGAAAGGTAGCCAAGAGGGGAAGAAGGTACAGCCAGCCATCCAGTTTGGCTCATTTCCCCCTGTATCAGTCAATATGGTACACATATTGCCTCATGAATTCTAGGCTGGAAATGAGGACCAGGGTGACCAAGACATGGATCCAATTCCTGTCTCTAGTGAAGAGTCATAAGTGAGTATGGCACAGGATGCTCCTGAAATGGCTACTCCAATGGTAACTAAGTGTGAAAGCGAGGAAGAGGTGAGCATCAACCTCTCATATCCTTTTGAATATCCCTCGAATTCCATGACCCAACATGTCAAGCCTTTGTACATCAAGGCTTTCTTCGATGGGATACAGCTGAACCGAGTCCGAATAGACAATGGGGCAGTGGTAAACTTATTACCGAAATCTTCTTTGAAGAAACTAGGGAAAAAGAATCCTAGGTTGATCCCAACCAGCACAACCATCGCTGGCTTTGCTAGAGATAAACAGATGGCTCAAGGGATTCTGCCCATTAACTTGAGTGTGGGAACCAGGGACTGCATGACAGCATTCTTCGTAATCGACAGCATTGCTAAATATAATGCTTTACTTTGGAGAGATTGGATCCACACTAACAAATGTGTGCCTTCCTCTTTGCATCAGAAAATCATGATGGGTCTGGGCAATGGAGAGACAGAGGAGATTGATGCAGATCCTCAACCCTTTATAGCCTATGCAGACTTTGTAGAGGCCAAGTTGTATATTGAGGGAGTGATACCACTCAGTATACTGAGGAAAGCTGATGGCTCAGCCGAAGTGACGGCTGATAAGGAAGTGACACACCTGAAGCACTTAGTCCAAGAAAGTACTGATGAAGAGGTTGTCGTGAAAGATGACAATGATGCCTGGTTATAGGCAAAGAGGTGAAGAACGAGAAGCCAAGTCCTTGGCTCTGATTAAATTCTCATCATTGGACGTAAAAGCAATAGTCCAGAAAGTACAGAAGCAAGAGAGAGAGGCCATGATAATTGGCTGTAAACAAGAGCAGCAACAGGTCAGAAGTTTGACCCTTGGGAAATACTGTGCATTGGACATTGAAACAAAAGTCCAGGAGATACAGGAAGAAGACGCCTTGTGGACAGATTTTGTCTATGAGGAAGAGGGCAGAGATGTCGAATTAAAGAACCTAGGAGCAGAACAAGGCGAAAAGGTTGCTTCGAAGGTTGAAGAAACCAAAGAAGAAGCTTCGATGAGTTCTCAGACACAAGACCCCTTAGAAGAAGTGAATTTAGGGGAAGGTTCTGTGCAGCAGCCCACTTATATAAGTACTTGCTTGAATGTTCTGGACAGAGACCACTTATTGGTTGTTCTAAAGAAATACAAAGATTGCTTTGCATGGTCTTATAATGAACTACCAGGATTGGATAGATCATTGGTGGAACATAGGCTCCCTATGAAGCCTAATTTCAAGCCATACAAGCAGAAACCAAGAAGGATGAGTCCAGAAGTAATTCAGAAGGTCAAGGAAGAAATTCTTAGACTACTCAAGGCAGACTTTATTAGGACAGCCAGGTATGTTGAATGGCTATCTAATATTGTGCCTGTAGTTAAGAAGAATGGCAAAATGAGGGTATGCATCGATTTGAAACTTAAATCTAGCAACTCCTAAAGATGAGTACCCTATGCCTATAGTGGATCCTGCTGGTAGACAGTTCAAATAGGTATCAAGTTTTATCAATGATGGATGGCCACTCTGGTTATAACCAAATATGCATTGCAGAGGAAGATATCCACAAGACAGCATTCAGATGTCCTGGGAATATTGGCACCTTCGAATGGGTTAAAATGCCATTTGGTCTGAAGAATGCTGGGGCTACATATCAGAGGGCTATGAACTCTATCTTTCATGATCTCATTGGAGGGTATCTAGAATGTTATATTGATGACATTGTGGTGAAATCCCAGTCCATGGAGGAGCATTTGTTTCATTTAAAAGCAGCTTTCGAAAGAATGAGGAAGTTCAAGTTGAAACTTAATCCTCTTAAGTGTGCTTTTGGTGTAGCATCTGGAAACTTCTTGGGTTATGTAGTGCACAAGAAAAGAATACAGATTGATCAGAATAAAGCTAAAGCCATCATTGAAGCTAGGCCTCCATCAAGTAAGAAAGAATTACAAAGGTTCCTGGGGCAGGTTAACTTTCTTCGAAGGTTCATTTCTAACACTGCAGGGAAAACTAAAGTATTTTCTTCCTTGTTAAGGCTGAAAGATGAAGAGGAATTTGTGTGGACAGCAGAGCATCAAAGTGCTTTCGAAGGTATCAAAGCCTATTTGGCCAACCCTCCAGTGCTGATGCCACCAAAGGGGAACAAGCCTTTGAAATTGTACATAGCTGCAGCAGAAGATTCATTGGGAGCTTTCTTAGCCCAAGACAACGAAGAAGGCAAAGAGCAAGCTATTTATTACCTTAGTAGGTTTTTAAATTCTTGTGAATGTAAATATTCAGCTGTTGAAAAGCTGTGTCTTGCTTTGTATTTTGCTGCAATGAAATTAAGATATTATCTTTTACCTACAACTGTCCTGGTAATTGCAACCACAGATTTGGTTAAATACATGTTATCTAGACCTATGTTGAGGGGAAGAATTGGCAAGTGGATACTAGTCTTATCAGAATTTCATCTAGAATAAGTCTCTCAAAGGGCAGTAAAAGGGCAAGTTCTAACCAATTTTCTGGCAGATCATCCATCTCAAACAGAAAGCCAAGAGATAATGGAGCTTGGTATGGCTAATGTTGAGCCATGGCAGATGTGGTTTGATGGATCGAAAGCCAATGGCTTAATTGGAATTGGTGTTGTGATTAAATCTCCACAAGGGGTAGAAACCACACATGGTTTCAGAGTGGATGAAGCCACTTGTTCCAATAACCAGGCCGAGTATGAAGCCTTAATAGTGGGACTAGAAATCCTCATTGGATTACAAGTACATGTAGTTGACATATTTGGGGACTCTCAATTGGTAGTTAACCAAGTGAAAGGGATTTTCAAGTGTCAAAGCATAAGCATCCTACCATATTATGTTGTTGCATTACATCTGCTTTCTCAGTTTCAAATAGCAAATATAACTCATGTTCCAAGATTCTTGAACAATAGAGCTAATGATGTGGCTCAAAAAGTTTCGAACTTCAAGAGAAGGGATAATACCCAAAGGGACATAAGCTAAACAACATATCAGAGATTAATACAACCTTTGAATAAAAGGAATGTGATCTTGGAAGTCAATCATAATGACTTACAAGAACAAGATTGGAGACATCCAATAATGCAGTATTTGGCTGGTCCATCTTCGAAGGCCAGCAGAAGGGTCAAATTGCAATCCATGCAATATATGGTATATGGTAATGCTCTCTATAAAATGAGGGGAGATGGCTTATTGCTGGAATGTTTAGGCCCAAAAGAAGCATTAACAGCTATGGCTGAGGTTCATGAAGGCATTTGTGGTGCTCATCAACCTGGTGTGAAGATGAGATGGTTGCTTCGAAGGCATTCCTACTATTGGCCAACTATCCTTAAAGACTGCATAGAATATGCAAAGGGTTGCTAGGCATGTCAAAAGCATGGTACAATAAGGCATGTGCCCGTAACTGACCTACACGCAGTAGTGAAACCTTGGCCATTTAGAGGATGGGCTATGGATATGATAGGAAAAATACACCCACCTTCTTCGAAGCATCATTGTTTCATTCTAGTGGCTACTGATTACTTCACTAAGTGGGTTGAAGCCAAGCCATATAAGGCTGTAGACCAAACAGAGGTCATTGGGTTCATTAAAGACTTGATCCATAGATTTGGCATCCCACAAACCATTACTGTAGATAATGGGACTGTGTTCGATGGGAGAATGGTAAAGTCCTTTGTGGCAGAATTTGGAATTAGCCTTATTAATTCCACACCCTATTATGCACAAGCCAATGGTCAAGCTGAATCGTCCAATAAATCCTTGAAAAAAGGTATACAAAAGGTTGTGAAGGATAATCCTAGGGATTGGCATAACCTTTTGTTGGATGTTTTGTGGGCTTACAGAACCTCCCCAAGGTCAAGCACAGGAGTTACTCCTTATGCCTTAGTATATGGGCATGATGTAGTTTTACCTGTGGAAATTAATGTTAAATCTTTGAGGGTAAGATGCCAAGATCAGTTAGATCCTGAGCAGTACCATCAAAGTATGTGCTTGGAATTAGAAGGCATAGATGAAGCCAGAATTTTGGCATTAAATAGCATTCTTTTCCAAAAGAAGAAAGCAGTCAAGAATTATAATAAGAAAGTCAAGCACATTGGTTTCGATGAAGGTGATTTGGTATGGAAAACAATACTCCCAATAGGAATTAAAAGCCACAAGTTTGGTAAATGGTCACCTAACTGGGAAGTACCATATCAAATTCATAGAGTTCTGCCTTTTGGAGCATACCATTTGAGAAATCTGAATGGGTATGTACATCCCAAAAAGATTAACGGCAGATATTTGAAACCTTATTTTCCAACCATTTGGGAAACACAAGGAACAAAATAAACATTAAACTACAAAAACATAAGACTGCTTGAATGATAGACAAAATTTGTTCTTTTATAAAGAATTAAATACATTGTGCCACAGATTGGCCCAGAAATCATTACAATGTCTTAATTGTTTTTGTATAATGAATTTCCTATTACTAAGTGATGGAAACAATTGAATAGCTGCAGCCATGTCTTCTTTTCGATCAGCCAGCCCTTGGTTGGTGATGTGCAATTTGGTATCAGTTCTAACCAAGGCTTGGTTTACTGCGGCCAGCTCCTCTTCAAGCTGAGCTTTCTTCTCCAGCAGTTGGACTCTAAAGTGAGAGGCAAAAGAGTGTTGTTCCTTAAGCATTGATACCTCGGTATGCACCTGGGAAACAAAACTCTAGTCCCTAGCTAGTTTTTCATCCACAGTCTTAGTAGCATGACAAATGTTGAGATAGAAATCAATAGTAGCTGCAGCCTGGGATAGATGACTTGAGACATTCATGCCGCATCGCTTCAATGTTACAAAGATTGAAGGAACCCATTCCTGATGATAGGCCTTTGTAGAGCCTCGAAGGGGATCCTCGAAAAAGAAGTCAGCAATTCCAGGCATACGTCTAGATCTATTGAAGGTGTAGAAGGCTTGCTGCTGGAGGAAGGAAGACTCTCGAAGATTTCCAGTAAGGGATCAGCCAAAACTAATGGCTCAGCTTCAACACTAAATATTGGAGAGGTAGAAGGTATGTCGAAGAGACTAGCTAGTCTTCATTTGAAGATGTCTACCTCATCCCTGGACATGAAGGGCATAGAGAGTGTTGTGGTAGAGGACACAGAGGACTGCATGGGGATGGGAGAAATGGATGGAGCATCTTTGGCAGCCTCTATGGTCTTAGCCACCAACGAATCAAGTGAAGAGGGGCTGGAAGTAGGCATAGGTAATGAACCATGAATTGGAGAACTACCAGCACCCTCTGTGGAAAAATCAACTGCCATTGGGAATGGAGTAGCAGTTGGAGTTTCTGTGAAGGACGGAGGAAGAGCAAGGCTCGAAGGAAAAGTGGACTGAGGTAGGTCAAGGGCCAAAAAAGGGAGATATGGCTCTAAGCCAAGAAGAAGAGATGCAGGAATGCTGTGGCTTAAGGAAGGTATAGAAAGTGTAGGCTTGGGAAGTGGAAGCAGTATTTGAATAGTCTTCACATTCTGCATCTGATCAACTTCAACTGAAACTGGAATAGGCCTCATGGGGAAGATAACTGTTGCTGCAAAAGGAAGAAATGCAGAGCAATGTCAAACTTCAATACAAAAAGCCATTTAAGGAAAACAGCAGAAATATGAAAGAAATTACTTCTTTCAGAAGTGTTGGCACTAATGGGAGAGCTACGAAGGGAATAATGCTCGATAGTTTGTTGTCTTCGTGCAGCTTCACTTTGTAATGCATCAGCAGCAGCAGCTTCATCTCTCAGAAACTGTTGCTGTCGTCTCTTCTCAGCCCTCTCAAAAACGATTATTGCCTTAGAATGTTCCTGTTCTACTGTTTTGGCATATGCTTCATGAAGCGGGTCCTCACCCAAGTCAGTAGCAGAAACAGTCACCTTCTTCTTCTTCCTCCTTGGTGGTGATACTACTGGTTCCTTTTCGATCTCCCTCTCTTCAATTTGGGGTTCAGATTTTTCAGAGGTTAGTTCTTTCTCCATTACTATAGTGGTTGCCTCGAGAGAAGGATGCTCAATTGTATCAGAAGGGGAGACAGCCACCTTTTGTCTCTTTGTTCTTTGTAAGGACACTTCTTGCTCTTGTTCGACCTCTTCTTCTCCCAAAGATTTAGATTCCTCAGAAGGGAGGATCAGCTTTCTTTTTTGTTTCTGTTGTTGTTTCTTTTTTAGAGTAGCTAAAGTTTCAGCTCTCTTAGGAGATTCTTTTTGCGGGGACCCTGCACCAAAGAACATAAGTATAAAGGAAACAAACAAAAGATTCAAAAGAAAAAAAAAAAGAGAGAGAATCTGAAAGTATTTACCCTTCTTCGAAGCAGCTCTGGTAACTCTAGCTGGAGGGGGTGAAGTTGCAGGAGTAATTGTAGCAGCTTCAGGAAGAGGGGGAATGTTTCTAGCTGTCGCTGACTTAGCCTTCGAAGGCACTCTCAATCCTACCAGCAAGTCATGGGGGTGTATAGATAGGCGCACTTCCATATTGACTGTCCACCAGTTCTGGAATCTTTTCAAGACCAAGCCATACGGAAGAAAGGAGACAAATTGGAACTAATTCAAGTCCTTCAGCAGTTTGAGAATTGCCGTCTCTAGTCTGGATTTGGGTATTTTCAAATCTCTGGCAGTGAGGTGGACATTCGAGAGACTGCAAAGAGGAACTGGTATCCCTTGAGTGAGTCCAAATTGTCTGGCAAATTGAGAAGGGCAGTACACCTCAGATATGCATTTGTAGGCTCGAGGGTTTAAACTGCCAATGAACAATTCTCTTGGTAGTAGTATAGAGGCCCACATATCTTTATGAGGAGAAGTGGAGCATTCTTTATCGGCCAGAAAAGTTTGTAGCCAGGTTGGTCCTTTATTGGCTTCGAAAGGACAGAAGAAGGAGGCAGATGGAGAGATAGGGAGTTGGTAAAAGAAGGTAAAGTAGTAAGCGAAGGAAGCAGGATAAAGGGTAATCCTAGCATACTTTTCCCCATAAGTACTAGGATCCTGAACAAGGAATCTTAGACACTTGGGATGTAGGTCAGTGAAATAGGCGAAGAGCCAAAGTTGAAGCACCTAGAGGGGACCTCCTTGGTTAGCATCAAGAGGTTTTTCGCAAAATTGGAAACAGGCTCTGTAGATATGACCTAAAAGATAGAGAGCAAGAGCTATGTGTTTTTTCATGACAAGTGCCTTCACAAGAGGAGCAAACTCAGGAATAATCCTTTGAGATGAAGTGCAAAAGAGGAATTTGCATAACCAGTATAAGATAAAGGAAAATAGTTCTCTGTCCCTCACAGGACCTTCTATTTTTATTTTCAGCCTTTACGAAATCACTATAAGAGGAGTTTAGGGCTGGAAGAGAAAATTTGACAGGAAGGTCCGGGTAGTTGGGAGTAAAGGGAGAACCATGGGGTGAAAGCCCTAAGAGATGGCAAATATCAAGAACGGTGGGGGCCATCATGCCACACCGAAATTGGAAGAAATTAAAAGCCATATTCCAGAAACATAAGGCAGCAGGAATCAAAAAAGGGTCCTCAAGAATAATGAACCTGGAAAGACGAAGGGCATCGAGGACATAGAGCTCTTGCAGGTCATCTTCTCTCGTAGGCATTACTCTGTCATACCATTCTTCCGATTCAGTCCTCAATGTCGGCCAGCAACGGTGAGAACGATTCACTCTCCAGTTCCGCCAATCAAGCCCTCCTTCATAGAGAAGGAAATGGTCCTCCAAGCGAGGATATAGAGCTGCGAGTTCAGTAGGAGCTTCCCGAAAAATAGGACCAAGAACATACTCTTGCTTGTTGCTGTGGCGAGGAACGAAGAGACGCCCATCTATGTTGCTTGGTCCACCAGTCGTGAGTTTGGCAATTTCTTCATCAATACATTTCTTCAGAGCCATGGTAGGGCTGAGATGATCGCCAGCGGGCACTTTCAGTGAGGAAGGATCCATTAATAGCAAGTAGTAAAGAAGAGAGGGTTAACAGAAGATTGGTAGGGTTTGTGTGTTGAAAGAGCAAGTGATTTCAGAACACGAAACAAAGGGGTTTTTAAAAAAAGCTTTGTGTCTGAAAAATATATTGCGTAAGTCGTTAAGTACTAAAAGTACGAATACGAAGAGTTTCTTTCAATATTGATACTTTTGGAGGGAAAGAACACAGCCCAAATACTAAAGTCAACTTCGAAGTAAAACATTTGGCTTCGAAGCCAAATTTTGGCGCCAAAAGCCAAAGGACAACGGCTTCGAAATACATAAGTCGGCTTCGAAGCGTACTACATGCTTAAAAATGCTAGAATGCTCGAATATTGGTCCACTTCACAGGGTTTAAAGACCTGTTTGAGGGTTATTAATCAAAGTAACGACCTTCGGAGCAAATCCTCGGATCCTTTAAGGATGAGGAGCACTGTTCGAAGCATTAAAACCAATCATTGGTTTTTATATATATAAGAAAGAATTGCTTTTTGAACCCAAACAGTATGGATTACTCTTCGAAGCAAAATGGTCAATTTGAAATTGATTGGCTATATTAAACCATGACCATATATTGGTTATAGTTAGTTTTGAGGGGTAACGTTGTTAAAATTCAAAGCATTAATTCCAGATGATATCAGCCAGAATTGTCAACTTTACTCCATAAATTGGAAAAAGACATGTTGGTTCTTTTAGCGTTTCATTAAACAATTGAGTCCAGATTCGAAGGATGAGATTGTTCAATTCGAAGCTATGAGTTGGCTTTTAAAGACAAAAGGAAACAGAGTCAAACAATGTCAAATACAGAAAGACTTTGTTTGTATTGAAGCCAAGACAATTACATTAAGTAACCCTATTTGGGTACAAATTCAAGCTCATAAAAATAAGGAATAGAATAAATAACAAGATCATGGAACTTTGTCCAACAATGATCAATGAATGTTTGTTCTTTCTTTATTATATCTTCTATCTCCTCTAATGTTGGCTGCATAAGTTGGTGTGCTCTCACTTCATAGTAGAGCTCCTCAGCCTTTATTTCGAAAGCCTCTTCCCTCAATTTTTGTTCCAACTCATCTATAACCAAATCATCCCAATACGCAGAATCTTTATTTTTGAAGTCATCGAAATCTTCGATGAAGTTCTCTGCTTCGTACTGGGCATGAATTTGGAGAGACAAAAGTTGATCCAAAGATTGGATGGTGACCTTGGAATTCCGATGCCAGTGGAGGAGTACCGGAAGTTGGTCGAAGAACATGTGAAGTTCTGCTTGGGCAATGGGATTAAGGACATGGCCCCTAGTCAGAATATCACAAGCCCATCGAAAGTTCTTGAGAGGGATGTCATCCTCAAGAACATTGAAGGGCAAGTGAGAGAAAGCCGCAAGCAGAAGTTGAGCTTGTTTCCATTCAGCTGGAGTTGGGGATGATGGAGGTTTGTAAAGTGGAAAGATTTTGTCCATGGGAAGGGAAATCCTTCGTTTCTCTGTCCAGGAAAGAGTGGGAGGAGAAGAAGGAGTAGATGGTTCTGCTTCAGAAGATGGAGAAGGTGTGGATGCTTCTATTCCAGAAGGTGGAGAAGAAGGTGTGGATGCTTCAATTTCAGAAGATGGAGAAGAAGAAGTAGATGCTTCTGTTATGGGAGATGGCACGGGAGCGGAAGGAACAAAGGCATTAATGTAGTCAAGCCAGTCATAAGAGCAAATCTTCGCCTTCTTGGCTAAAAATGAAGGGCTGTACCCTTGTGATTCTTCCAGACGCCGGGCAGTGTGCATTTTCTTTGTGGGCATAGAGAATGTGTACCAGGCCACAAGCAGATTCTCCTCCAAACTACGTCGAAGGTCAATGAGCACATAAGGATAGACCACCGAGCTTCGAGCGTAAGAACGAAAATCTAAAGGGTCAGTGAACTCAACAAAATGGTGATTGATTCGTTCCCTCAAGTCCCAGGACTCAGGTGCTGACCAGTTTGTCCATCCGGAAACCCCAGAAGATGAAGAAGTTGTAGCTTCATCCCAAGCAGAGGTTTGTGAAGAAGAACTTCCCAAGTCCATATTTGCAACTTGTTGAAGCAAAGGCTTGAGAATAGTTCGTTCAAAGTACAAGGGGAGTTTAGAGGAAGAACTTCTTGTATCTGTAAATTTGTAAACCGAAGGATTAAGGGCAATGTGTTCGTAGTCCAAAGGTTGATAATTTGCAAAAGCCTCCATGACCTGAATATAGAAGGGCGGGTAAAGGTGGCTAATGAATGCGTGGAGATTTTTTCGAGGGAAAACAGCATTACTCAATGGCTCTTCGTATGCTTGATCAATAGAGTGAGAAGTTGATTGAGCCATAGTCCGTTCGAATGCTAAAGGTATTGGGATGTTCGACAAGTTGAGAGTTAATGCAAATGATCACCAAATAGGTGACGGTTGTGTTTCCTGAAGATGGATTCCATGCACGATCCAAAAGCGCGGGAAAAGCTTTTGATCCACTAATATCTCCAAGTATTGGGTATATTAGTGCGGGGGGTAATGTTGGCTACATATTTTGTAAAAGCCAAATCACAGTTTGACATGTGGCGGAATAAGAGTATTATGGGAAGATAATTCAAGTCTTCGATCCTGATCGAACACGTGACAATGAACATTGGTTCTCATGTGATCTGAGTAGCACTAGATCAGTAAAGAGATACAAGGTAACGTGGCTTCAACGGTTACTCATATTCAAATTCAAATACAGGAGGGAAGCTCAACTGCAAGAGATGGCGTAGTGGGACTACTTCTAAGGCAGCATGATCAGCGATCATGGAAGAGTGGTTCGACGGTTTGAAGTGCAGTTCGAAGGTCATCTTTGACAAGTATAAATAGTAGGGAAGCCCTCAGAAAAGACCCCCAGACTCAGATCATACAAACCAGTCTTTACTTCATATTTTCTTTTCCAGTTTTACATTTCCTGTACTTTAAATACCTACACTTTAAATACTTGCACTTTAAATACCTGTTCTTTAAATACCCGCATTGCATTTCGATTCATAGGAGTAGTTTCAAGTAGATTCAAGTAGACTGTTGCTGTAAACCTTTTCGAGGCTGAGTTTGGACTATTGTAAGTGTTCATTTTAATGAAATACTTCGATTGTTCTTCATATTAACTGTTATTTTTCTTAATTTCTCCTAAGTCAAGCCACCAGTAAAAGTCCTCTTCATTGAGGCTGAAAGAACTAAAACGCAATCGTCTGATAATTGGTTGGAAATTATAATTTCTGTAAGGACTGATTGATCCTTGCTGGCACGCTCGCATTTACAAAAATATCCTTTGAAAAGCCAAAAAGCCAACACACCACCACCACCACCACCATCTTCTTTGGAGATGACAATGTGAAATGAAGTGATGAGGCTTATTGAAGAGCTCAGAGTTGAGAGTTGAATGGTATTTGTTTCTAATTTAGTTCCTCTGATAAAAGATAAAGAATTAAGCTGTTTTCTTTTTCTTTTTCTCATTTTATATTTCTCAGCACATTAACAGAGACTATTGCTATTACTCTTTTCTTATAGAAACTAGTGATAACCTCATTGCAAATGAATAATTGTTATTGAGAACGGCCAAAGAAGAAATTTTTAATTCAAATGATATATTGTGGAGTTATATTCTATGTTTAAAAATGTGCTGACTTTTTATTCTTTCAATGATCATTATGTTTTGAGAATGATATGAATTCTATTGTTAACATTTAGTTAGATAAATATCAGAAACTTTGTAATGTTAACTTCATTCTTATAGTGATTCCGATTTTGACTCGACTCTTGTTGCATTTCAGACTCGGGCTTATAGTTTAATGTTGTTCGTTGTCATTTTTCCCTTTAATCCCCCTTAAATTTGGTTACTGGATTGTAATTGTGTGTTTGGAATAGGTTAGTTGCTTGTTTTTTTCCAAACCTTTGTTGCCCAGATTTTTGCTCATCCGCTCGAGCGGGCTTTGCGATTTTTGCTCTTTTGCTCGAGCTGTCACGCCCCTAAAATGATACAATAAAGATAACTCATATGCGGAATAAATATGAGATACAACATACTTTCATATATAAGAGTTTACTGTTTAACAACCAGTAAAATGCTATGTAGGATTACATCTTTCCAAGTCATTGCTTGATTACACAAATTGAGTCTCACTCATTATATCTTAAGCCCTTGGCTTTACAAATAACAAACATACACACATAAAGCATAAATAAGAAGCTTTTGCATCCCGAAAGTCCATCCACGCTATTGCCTTGGAGGAAACATTTCACCTGTACCTAAAAATGATATTCCCGTATAGGGTGAGCCAACAGCCCAGTAGAGATAATCTAACACAATTTATGAGGTTTAGCAAAGGTATAAATACCACGTACATAAACAATACTGATACGGAAGTATCCACAAGGCCTACATATTCATATGCTACTAAACCAATCTTATCCCATTTTCCTTCAATTCATTTCTAGTTCATATATGCTACTCAATTCATAAGTTAAATTCATTATCTTTCGACAACCAAAATGAGATTACAACTCAAAGGTTTTCCATTTATGCAAAACACACATAAACACTTCAAACTTGCCATTTTACGGATATTTCGTCCGAAGGAACCGGCACCCATTTATATATAAATTTTCGGGTCTTTCACCCAAGACACTCTGGCAAACTTGATTTAATTGAAGTCCATCTCGTTTCTCTTCCTAAACAAATATACATATGCAATGTATTTTTAAACATAATCATATATGGAGTACATTCCCTTTCTTCTCCCAATAAACATACATATACAATGTATTTATAACATGATCATATTCAATGACACCAACAATGAATTAGTATTAAATCGCCTAATCCTCATGCAATTTCTACAACAGTCATAGTTATCCTCCACTAATAGCCCAATACAATTATTTCTAAGAGATGTTCAATCTCAAAATAAATAGTTTATTAAAAACTTCCATAGGTGAGATATTGCATATCCAATATCACCATTTATAACCACAACCTTCCAATTTCACATTTTCAATGTTAATCCCAATTATTTATACAAAATAATAATTTAATCAAAATTAGGGTAAAATCTCCCTCTTTCCAAATATCAACCCAAACATCAGAATCAACTATTTTGGTACACCATGATCTTATATTCAAACCCCATACTCATTTACCTCATATTCATCAAAAATCCCTTTTTTCATTTCACATCCAAATCTTAGATTTGTCCAAACCACAACCAAATCTCATCATCTATGCACAATAGCAAATAACTAAGCTAAAAACCATATTAGAGTGTAAAAAATCCCTACCTCAAGTGTAGAAAACCAAAGCAACAAGGTGGAACTCCAAAGATGACGAAACCAATTTCTTCTTGGATTGAAACGAAACTCTTGAAGCCTTCTACCTTATTCTCAAAGACACTAGGGTCAAGAACACAATGGTTCTCGATGAAATCTTAGAGAGAATGTGAGTTTTAGAGAGAGATACAGCTGGATTATGGTTTTGGGGAAGAAGTGAAATCAAAAAGTGATGTACAACATCACTGCTGTAAACTGATATACATAGGCTCGCTCGAGTAAAGGAGTTCTCGCTCGAGCGACCAGACACAAAAGGTCACCTCGCTCGAGCGTAAAAAGAGCTGCTCGAGTGAACAATGCAAAGCTTCGGGTCTGCAACGCAGAAGCACGCTCGAGTGAAGGAAAGCTCGCTCGAGCGAAGAACATCAACCTTCAGGTCTTACAAAGACGCAGATGCATGCTCGAGCGTAAGAGTGCTCGCTCGAGCGAAGAACAATTTACACAAGGCTCGCTTGAGTGCAAAAAGCCTCGCTCGAGCGAAGAGGCCAAAATCTGTGCAACAAGGTTTTGGAAAAACAAGCAACCAACTTGTTCCAAACACACAACTACAACCTAATAACCAACATTAAGGGAAAGACAAGGGAAGCAAGACATAAACCACCCTCAAAACCATGCAAACCCGAGTCTGGAACACTACAAGAGACAAGTCAAAACCAGGGTCGCTATAGGAGCGGTCATTCTTGCGCTCGAGCGGGCTTCGCAAACTCTCAATATTTTTGCAGACTTGAAAATACTGGAAGAGTGTATTCTACGCTTGAGCAGTGTTTCCTACGCTCAAGCGGCGTTTCCTACGCTCGAGCGTCCAATCTTGAACTCGAGCGATGTCCTTCATTTGCAAAACTTCTGAAAGTTTGGATTCTGCGCTTAAGCGTTACTTCTTGCGCTCAAGCGAAACAATGTATCTAATGCTTGAGCGTCACTTTTCACGCTTAAGCAGACGGCATGTATAACAGATCGCGAAAATGACATTTTTCATTCCTCTCTCTCTCTCTCTAAAACTTTCTAAAAACCTAGATCTTGAGTTTCTCTCTCTAAAACTCATTTTCTCTCTACTATTTCACCTAGATCCGTTGGAATCTTCACCTTAGTGCCTTTGAGGAAAAGGTAGAGTGTCTCAAAAGCTCCGTTTTGATCCGAGTAGAAGTTGGTTTCGACATCTTTGAAGTTTCTCTTTCGTTGTCTTGGTTTTCTAAGCTTGAGGTAGGGATTTTCTACACTTTCATATAGTTTTTAACTTAGTTATTTGGTGATTATGTAACAATGGTGGGCTTTGGACAAACCAAGGGTTTGGGTTGTAAAATCAAAAGAGGGGTTTCTAAGTATATGTTGTGGAAATGGTTATGAGGTTGAATATAAGGTGGAATGGCTATAATATAATTGATTTTGGCATTGGGTTGATATTTGGGAAAAATGGAGTTTTCCCTCAAATGATTTAAATATTTATTTTGTACAAATAAATGAAACTAGTGTTATAAATATAAAATTGGACGAATATTAAAATAGATGGTGGAGTTGGATATGTATTACCTCTCACCTTTGGAAATTTTGAATAAATTATCTATCTTGATATTGAATATGTAACGCCCCCAAAATAATACGATAAAACCAACTCATAAACGGAAGAATAATAGAAATAAAATACTTTCATTCATCAGAGTTCATTTATAAAAGATAACACATGCAATATACATTCACAAACTATTCATCCCGAATCTACAACATGTGTTACAATGATAAAAGAATTGAAAATTAAGCAAGTAATCATATGCTCTATAGGCTTACATCTTTCCAAGTCCTTGCTTGGTTACACAAAAGTGGGCCTAGCCCAATACAATTTAAGTACTCAGCTATAAAAGAATAAAACAAAATAAAGAAGCTCTTGCTCCCAAAAGTTCCTCTAAGTTATTGCGTTGGCGGAAACATGTCACCAACACCTGAAAATATTTTTCCTAAATAGGATGAGCCACAGTCTAATAGGAATCATCTAACACAATATATGAGGTTTAGCAAAGATATAAGTACAATGCGCATATACAATGTCAGTGATAAAACGTTCACATTTATAATATCATAAAATATTGCGTTTACATCTTATTCCATTTCCTTTAATGCATTTCAATTCATGGGCCTATTTCATTGTCATTCAACAACCCAACTGAGACTACAACTCAGTGGCTCTCTAATCACACAATTAACACACAAACACTTAAATCTGTCATTTTACGGATATTTCGTCTGCGGGATCAGCACCCATGTATAATTTCGAAACTTTCACCCAAGACACTCCAGCCAACTTAATTTCAATGGAGGCCATCCCCTTTTTCCTCTCAAACAATGGAGTACATCCCATTTCTCCTCCCAAAACAATCATACATATACAATATATTTATAGTCATAATCATACATGGAGTACATCTCATTTCTCTTCCCAAACAATCATACATGTATAATGTATTTAAAATATATAATCATATTCAATGACAACCAACAATGGATTAGTTTTAATTCACCTAATCCTCATGCAATTTCTACAACAATCATAGCTATCCTCCACTGATAACCCAATACAGTTATTTCTAAACAGATATTCAATCTCAAAACAGATAGTTTATTCAAAAATTTCCAAAGGATGTGAGATAATACATATCCAACTCCATTGTTCATTTCAATATCGCCTAATTTCAATTACCACTGTCAATTTCAATTATTTATACAAAATAACAATTTGATCCAATTAGGACAAAATTTCCCCATTTTTCAAGTAACAACCCAAGTACCAAAATTAACAATTTTGACACAATATAATCTCATATTCAAACTCCATACTCATTTATTTCACATTCATCAAAAACCCTTCTTTTCATTTCATACCCAAATCCTAGGTTTGTTTAAACCACTTCCAAACTCCATCATTGTTACACAACGACAAATAACTAAGCTAAAAGTCATATGAAAATGTAGAAAAATTCCTACCTCAAGTTAGAAGACCAATCAAAGCAAAGTGGAACCTTCAACAACGCCGAAACCAAGTTCCAATCGGATCAAAACAGAGTTCTTGAAATGCTTTAACTTTTTCTCAAAAACACTAAAGGAGAGAACCCAAAGGATCTAGGTCAAAATGTAGAGAGAGAGAGAGAGAGAGAGTGTGTTATAGAGAGAGAGGGTCCCAACTTTAGGTTTTTGGGAGAAAAATATCTGAAAAAGTGATGTAAAAAGTCATTGACTCGAGCGGAAGAGTTGACGCTCGAGTGTCAGACATAAAAAGTTATTCCGCTCGAGTGCAAAACACACATCTAGTAGTTTTGTAGACAACAAACCAACGCTCGAGCGTAAAAATCATTCTCCCAGTAATTTTGCAGACCTGCAAAAGTGCTAAGAGTTTGCAAAGCCCACTCGAGCACAGGAAATGTCACTCAATCGGAGGGCCAAAATTTTGGGCAACACAAGGTTTGAAAAACAAGCGACCGACCTGCCCAAACACAACCATAACAACCTGTCACGACCTAAACCCGCCCCTATGGGTTTAGCACCGTAACCGGCCAGTAATCCGTGATTACTGAAGGTCTACTTAACAGTAATAACAGTAATACAGAGTATAGGGGCTGACGGAAGTGAAAACAGTAATAAAAGATGTCCAATGAGCTGTGACAGTCTGTATGCAAAAAGACTTTTCTGCACATATTCACATTCAAAACCATAACAGTATATACATACACACATCATATACAAATATCCAAGTTGGGGACCAAGTCCCTACCATAACAGTACAGTGCCAGTCTCATACAGTCTATACAAAACAGAGACAGAAAGGGGGAATCTAAAACACCCCTAAGTAGCCTTGACTTGGCAGCACTTGGAACCTCGCAGTGAGGCACAATGGTTGGCTTGACAAAAGAGAGTTTAAACCAACGCTCCTATATAGATTTGGTGCTTGAACACCTACATATAAATATAAACAGTGAGCTAAAGCCCAGTGAATAACAGTTGTGTAAAGAGGTTAAGAATGAATGTCCTTTCAGTCATTAAATAGTCATATCAGTCATTTAGAAACCATAGCAGTTATATGTGATACATCCAATAGCAAAACAGTACAGTAGGTCTTAACAGACCGAACAGTCAGTTGATGGCCATTATATTAGTAAACAGGAGTGGTTCCAAACATGGGAACCGACAGAGATCTCTATGACAGTAGCAGTAACAGTAAATTGCTATGGATGCCACGGATACAGTTCACAAATAGGACAAACATTCATTTAGTAAGAAATATCATTTCAGAAAGCTACAGAAAATATTCATGATTGAACATATCTTTACAACATTAATACTTACAGAGTACTGGGCTACAGAGAGGCTAGTGAGCGTCCTCGGATGCCAACCCTACACAGTTACAGAATGAACACACATTAAGTTACACACTTGGAAATCAATGACTTAGTCCCTATCTTGACTCGGTGTGGTTCTATATCAATATCCTCATTAAGATGCCTTAAACATGCTCTAGGAATGCCTAGGATGGAAAGAGGATGCAAAGATGCACTTTAAAACACTTTTCAAAATTTGCTGAAATAGGGGTCCACACTTGAGCGTGGCTTTCTACGCTCGAGCGGACATGCAGATAAAGGAGCTTTGCTCGAGCGGGACTTTCCTCGCTCAAGCGGACTGCAAACATAGGCAAAAGTATTGGATGCCCAAAAATCACGCTCGATGGGCGCTCGATCCACGCTCGAGCGTGAGACACAGGTCCTCGCTCGAGCGTGAACTCTCTCGCTCGAGCGGACTGTAAGCATATGAAAAGTACTGGATACACGCATTTCATGCTCGAGCGTTACTTTTCCCGCTCAAGCGGGATGCATGTACTTAGAGTGTACACCCGCTCGAGCATAGATCCAAAATCTGGAATTTCTAGATTTGCCTCCAAGCACAAAACTCAACATTTAGAGCATCAAATTCGATTCCTTTGGGCCAATTTTCTGGAAAACATTTTAAAACTCATAATATGACATATTTTGAAGATTAATTTGCAAAATCAAAGCCCAGAGGTGAGTTAATTAAACACAATTTCAAATAAACTTCAAGAACATAAAGTGTATGTAACATGCATGTGTTCTATTGAATTCAAAGCTTCCAATACATAATCAAATGAGTCAAAACTTCCAAAAACATGATGAATTCATGAACTGTAATCAATATATGGACTTGCATGTAGCAATTTCCATGAAAACAATCTCAAAATGCTAGAACATGTACATGCATGCATGATTTAAGCTTCAATTCAACATTTTGAATCAATTCTAGACTCTAATCACCAAACTTCCATGAAACATGCAAGATACAACTTAAATACAAGTTCAAGAAGATGATTCTTCTACCTTAGGTCCTCAATTTCAAGAATGGAAGCTCAATTTGTGCAATTATCCTCCAAATCTTCTAATTCTCCAAGTAATTCTCTAGATGAAACAATTCTCTCTCAAGTCTCTCTTTCTCTCTCTCTCTCTCTCTCTCTCTCTCTCTCTCTCAGTTTTGGCCTAGGAAAAATGGCTGAGATAGTGTATCAAAATTGAAATGAACTAATGGCCTAAAGATGCCTACTCAATGGCAAAAGGGTAATAAACTCATTTAATGTAATTCAACATTATTTAATCCAATTTAATCATACCAAGTCAAATTTCAATTAAACATACCATAAAATCACATAAATTCTAATTAGCATAAAACATTAATCGATTTCAGATTCAACCGCCGATAAGGCCTTCAATTCACAGTTCAAACTTAAAACATGAATAGATCAATTAACAGTCAAACAGATAGAAATGTGTTTAAACTAATACACTCAATCAATCAGTTCAGAATGTCAGTCGAATTAGTTACTTAATCATGTTTAGTCACAGTTTAGTAGTAATCAGTGGTATTATCAGTAAACAGTGGTGAGGGTTGTCACACAACCCAAATGCCAATTTCAAAGAGATACAAGAGAAAAAAGAGGTAAACAACAATATGAAAATATTAAACCTGAATTCGGGATACCACAAGAGTCGGATCAAAACCGGGATCGTTATAGAATATCTATTTAGAAATAACTGTATTGGGCTATTGGTGGAGGATAGCCATGATTGTTGTAGAAATTGCATGAGGATTAGGTGAATTAAAACTAATCTATTGTTGGATGTCATTGAATATGATTATGTTTTAAATACATTTTATATGTATGATGTTTGGGAGGAGAAAGGGGATGTACTCTATTTTTGGGAGGAGATAGAGGATAGATTCCATTGAAATTAAGTTGGTCAGAGTGTCCTGAGTGAAAGTCCTGAAACCACGCGTATACATAGGTGCCAATCCCGTGGACGAAATTTTTGTAAAATGGCAGATTGAAGTGTTTGTGTGGTAATTGTGTTGATTAGATAACCACTGAGTTGTAGTCTCAGTTGGGTTGTTAAAAGATAATGAAATTGGTTCATGAATTGAAATGCATTGAAGGAAAATGGAATCAGATATGAACTTGGTATTTTATGATTATACAAAAATGTGAATATTTTGTCACATGCATTGTATATGTACATTGCACTTATATCTTTGTTAAATCTCATATATTGTGTTAGATTATTCCTATTGTGCTTTAGCTCACCCTATTTTGGAAAAATCATTTTCAAGTGTTGGTGATATGCCTCTACCAAGGCAATAGTTTCCGGGGACATTTGGGAGCAAGAGCTTATTTCTTTTGTGTATTCTTTTGTATAGCCAATGGCTTTAACTATATTGAACTAGGCTCATTTTATTGTAACCAAGCAATGACTTGGAAAGATGTAAGCCTATGGGGCATATGATTACCTGTTTAGTTTTCAGTTCTCTTATCATTGTAACACATGCTGTAGATTCAGGATGAACAGTTTGTGAATAAATATCGCATGTGTTATCTTTTGTATACAAACTTTGATGAATGAAAGAATAATTAAATCTCTTTTTTACATGATTCTTGTACGATTTTTTTTTAATATTTTTTTATTGTCTTTAAAATGTTCTGATATGGCACCATTAGGTGAAAA
Organism: Camellia lanceoleosa; assembly: GCA_025200525.1. NCBI lineage: Eukaryota > Viridiplantae > Streptophyta > Magnoliopsida > Ericales > Theaceae > Camellia > Camellia lanceoleosa. Next base: position 100,169,549 of record CM045771.1, read on the forward strand.
CACTAATAATTATACACTTTTTAGTTTGTTTTTTTCAATCACTAAAAACTTATTTGATTGTCTTAAAATTATATATTTGATTATTTTAAAATGAACTTCTTAATTAATTAATTAATGTGTATTTGATTTTGTTGTTAAGTCAAAAAAATTAAATTAGATGTAAATATAGCTTTGGTTATGAACATTGAAATAAATAAATAAAAAAAGAAAAAAGAAAAAAAAAAGGGTCAAGTTGGATTGGGAAAAATCCAAACCCATTAGGAGATGGGGAGTGTAGTTCCTATGGGGGATGGAGAATGGGGAATGGAAAAAAATAATTATAAGGGAATGGGGATGGGGAATTAATATCCGTCCCATTGCCATCCCTAGTTGTATTACATCATTTTATGATTAGATAATTTATTTTGAGAAAAATAATATTGAAATATCATCTCATCTTTAATTTTGAAATTTATTTTTGAGAAAAATAAATTAATGTTGATGAATATTGTGTAAATTGTTAAGTAGGAATTATAGAGTGGTTTTGGAATTAAAAACTCTAAAAGTGTTATATTGATGTTTTGTGAATGTTGATATATTGATGATTAGATTTTGTTCATTTTTGTTAAATTGAAAATATGAAATGTGGACTTTTGAACTCTCAACCTTAACAAGGTTACTTTTGGACATGTTTCATAAATTTGGATGTAAATATCATGTTAAATTATTAGTTTTAGAAAAGTTGTGAAATTGTTATTTGTAGAGATTTGGGAAAAATTGGCTAGGCATGAAATATGGGTGTATTTGAGAGATGAGACATGTGAAGTTATGTTTGGTGTTATTAATTCGGAAGATGGTGAATATAATGAACTTACTAATTTGATAGATTAAATTAGTTTGGTTAATATTTTAAATCCTTCGTAATTAAAAGTGTGTTATTAGGTTTAATTCCTAACTTTTAATATTATGATATTAAAAGTGATGAAGTTGACCAAGTATGAGATTTGGAGAAATAAGCGAGATTAAGTTGATGTAGTATGGTATTTGATCCCTAATTTTACTAGTTGAGTTATGTTATCATAATATTACCTCAAATTCATATATGAGATATTTGAATTGTTTTGGCGGTCCTTGATAAGAAAATAAAAGAATGTGATTTTAGCTTGTTTGGAGCAAATGGATGAATTGGATTAAAACAAGAATGAGTTATCAAAACTTTTATTTATTTATTTATTTTCCTTGGTTTAATTTGATGGGGTTAATGTTGATAATTGAAAAGTGAACACTCGTGTTATATTTTATATTTATAGTTAAGAGAAGATTTTGATATAATTGATCAAGTGTTGGAATATTCACGTATGTTTATTGAAAATTATGATTTAACTTGAAGATCTTGAGATTTTACTTGCATGAGAAAAAAATGGGAATTTAATTCTATTGAATGATTGGGATGGTGATGGGTTTTGGAAAAATTATAATTACATTACATTGATAAAGTATGTGAGTTAGAAATTGATGAAATCTTGAATCTGCTTTTGTGTTATATGCTATTGCTATTGATGAACCTATTACTTAGAAGTTTTGGCTTTGGTAACCGATGGAGGATTACTATGTTTGCATTTAATGAGGGATTTTTTGGAAGGATGAGAAACGTTGGAACTTTGTAAGTTTGATATATAGTTTGTTATAGATTTGTCTTGAAATGACTAAATTGGAAAATGTTGATTAATATGTGGAGAATACATAGATATTGATATTGTTGTATTATCTCTTGGGATTATATTATGATATTACATTGATAGAGATATGGAAATTGATCACAATGGATGATTATGTGATGGAAATTGAAAATGGAATAATATAAATGCTTGTACATTTTGTATTGTCATTCTATTGAATCACTATTGAAATTGATTTTGAACCTATATTGGAAAGTTATTGCTTTGAAAGAGGAATTATTTTGTGAAACAAGATCATATTGATTTGTTTTGAGGTAAATACGTTAGTAAGTCCGGATAGGGGGGTGTAGTTGGTGTTAGTTAAGTTGGCCTGAGTGTCCATGGTGACAGACCAAAAACACGTGCGGATGTAGCACTTGTGCCCTTCAAAGCTTTTGGGAAGTGCATTTGAATCCTTTATTTTATTTTGAGAATTTTTAGTGTTGTTGTATCTTAGTTTTGGAGGAGTACAAATCAATTTAAACTTGTTGGGATTGCTCGTTCACACTTGTTTACGTTGAAAAGTTGTTTGGAAACTTAAAAATCTTGTTTTGGGGTCGACACCGGTCTTGGAGGTGTCGACACCTTCTTTTTGTTGTTGGCCACAAGGGTTGACACCAGTCTGGGAAGGGTCAACTCTTGTCCAGAATTTGCTTGTTGTTTTTTGGTGTCGACACCAGTTTGGAAAGGGTCGACACCTTGCCTATTGCAGTCTTTGCTTTTCTGTGTGAAGGGTCGACCCCTGTGCCTGAAGGGTCGACACCTACGTATAATTTTCAGCTTTTTGTGTTGGTTTGGGCCCTATTTCTTAGGGGTTTTTGACTTGTCCTTTTTATTTGACTTTAGGGCAATTCTCTACTATTATAAATAGACTCAAACCACTTTCCTCTCATTACTTTTCCTCTCAAACCGTGATTTCTCTCTTCTCTCTCTAAAACTTGACTTTTTGCACCAAGATCTCTAGATCTACTCACCTAGAGTGATCTTTTCACCATGGTCCTTTGAGATTAAATGTAAATCTTGTCAAGAGCTTTGTTTTGATCCAAGTAGAAGTTAGTTTCGACAGCTTTGGAGTTTCAACTTTGTTTTGCTCATCTTCTCTTCTAAGCTTGCGGTAGGGATTTTCTTTGAGTTATATATATGTTTTTATAAAATCTAGATGATTTTCAAAATCATTCTTTGATTTGTTTTTTTTTTTTTTTTTGGAAAATGGATTGTTGATTCAAGAAAATAAGTGATTTTGAAAGTGGGTTTACTTTCTTGTTTCTTTTAAAATAAAAATTGAGGGTTTTGGACTATGTTGGTAAAAGAAAGATGTTTTTGGTGAGATCTTCTCAAATATTTGAAAATGGTTGATTTTGGTGAGAAAACCTAGAAATTGGAGATTTTTTTTTAAAGATGTTAAAAATCTTTGGAAGATGTTGTTACATTTATTTTGTATGCCAAAATAAATGATGTTAGAAAATTGTTTATTTATTTACATATAAATGATGTTTTTATGGAATATGGGAATTGTTGAAGTTTTAGGAATTGTTGTTTAAAAGTAATAATATAGTCTTGAGATGATTAAATTGTTAGGATTGTTTGAAATGTGGGAATTATGTTATCCCTTGGATGAATTGAAATAAAAGCATTCATTCATCTTGTGAAATTGCATTGAAATGGGAAATGAGAATTTTGATCACAATGGGAATATTGTGTGGGAGTATTGAAAGTGGAAGAAATATTGCATTGTATTATTAATCATTGTATTGGCATATCAATTCATTTGATAATGAGGAGCTTTGAATTTTGATTTGAAAACTTTGCATTTAGAAAAGAATGTTGAGAAACAAGTTTTCATGAAATGATTTTGGGGTAAATACAGTGGTAAGTTTTGAAAGGTGGTGTAGATTATAGGTGTCGAGCCTTCCAGTTAATACTGGTAAAAATGACAGATGAGAGGTGTCGAGCCTTCCAGTTTATTGGTAAACATGATAGATGAGAGGTGTCAAGCCTTCCGGTTAATACTGGTAAAAATGACAAATTGGTAGTACTGGTGTAGTCTATTTGCAGACACCGACCTAGGGATTACCAAAGATGTATTTACCGCCCCTTGAGTTAAATTGTTAAGTTTTGAACAATGAAAATTGCATGGCATCATTGAGCATGATGGTTTTCAAAAGATGAAGATGTGATTTATCTGTAAAAGGGCATAGCATGGCATATACATTCATCTCTTGAGATTTGTATAAAATGTATATACTTTGTGAAGGATTTCTTACTAGACTTTATGCTCACCCTACGGGATTTTTGTGTAGAAAAAGACGTGGTGAATCCGCCTAACTGAGGGCGTGGAAAAGTGTGTGTGTTGAGAGCATAAGATTCTCATTTACTGTGATTCTATTTGTAAGCCAAGGGCTTTGTATGTGTGGGTTTGAATAACCGTTATGTGTAACCGGGCTTATGCCTTGGAAACTTGTAAACCTTTTGGGGTGTTTATTAGTTCATTTACTTGTTGTCGGATTAATGTATTATTGCATGAGGAACTATTTACATTATGAAATGCAAGTGGGGGATTGTATGATTGGTTTACCTTAAAAAGGGTCATGATTGTTGTATTGTCATTTAGGTATGAAAATTGGGGTGTTACAACTTGGTATCAGAGCTACCGGGTTCGAATACTTGAAGCTCGTGGGAAGTGGTTGTTTTACCACAATGGGTTCATGCTACATGATAGGTTGCATGATAGGAAGATGTTATACATTTTATGACTATGTGATAACATGCTTATGTGACTATGTGGGTATGAGATTGGACTTTTGGGATGTTGTTTGCGCCTATTAAATTCCTTGAGGTCTTCTTAGAACGGTACTTGATCAATACTCGTTCTATTAAGAATTCTTGGTTTTTCGTGAAACGAATTTCATCATGAAAGGATAATCCGTATGTGTTTACATGACTAAGTGCTTATGTGAAATGAAATTGAAATGTCTATATAGTAGTGAAATATATGGAATTGCAGTGATTAGATGTGTAAGGTAAATTGTGAGCACATATGGGTTAGTGTGCTAAATTATTTCTATTGTCCTTTATAGGATGTCAGGAAGAGGTCAAGCCCGTGGTGGTAAAGGCGGGAGACGTGGTAGGCCTCGTCGGGGTGTCCATGATGTACCGACCCAAGAGGTTCCGGTGCAAGAGGAAGAGTCAGGCCAAGCTAATGTGGCCGAACAAGTAGAACAAGTGGGTCAAACCGCAATGAGGGCCCTAGCCTAAGAGATAGCAGGGGCTATGAATTTGTTGAGGGTTGAAAACCAAGCCTGAGAAAACGCCGCGGGTTTACTTACTCGGGAGTTTTTGCGGGCCAAACTGGATAAGTTCCTTGGTGGCCACGAGCCCAAGAAAGCAAATGAGTGGCTCAAACAAATAGTGAAGACATTTGAGATGCTTCACATCGAGGATAATGAACTAAGGGTGACTCTAGCGAGTTACTTTCTTAAAGGAGATGCGGGTTAATGGTGGAAGTACGCCAAGGGTTCAGTGGAGCCGACATGGGAAGCTTTTGTGATTGCTTTCCAAGATAAGTACTTACCTCCCACTACTAGGGAGAGATTGAGGCAAGAGTTTTTGGACCTCAAACAAAATAACATGTTTGTGGCCGAATTTGAGGCGGCCTTTTCTAGTTTGTCCCCGGTTTGCACCGAAGTTGGTGGTAACAGAAGAGCGCCGTTGTATTGAGTTTGAGAAGAAGTTAAGAACCAAGATCTTGTACAAAGTTGCCAGAAATATGGTTCGGAACTATGCTCATCTCGTGGAGGCGACAGCACATGTAGAGTTTACTGTGCAGGCTGAGGAGGAGAGACATCGGGGTTCGAGGTCTAGGGGCCAAGAATCCCAGGGGAACTATAGGCAGAACAAGAGGAGTAGGGTCAATTTCTCATATCCCAGCCCCAACAGTCTAGATCCATTTTTCCCTTGCCTAGTTCGGGCTTGGGAAAGAGTGCTCATAGTGGCTTTTCTTGCTTCAAGTGTGGCCAATTGGGTCACAAAGTCTTTGCGTGCCTACAGAAGGGAGGAGGGCAGTTGATGTTACCACCACCACTACCTAACTGATCTCAAGGCCAGCCCTAGAATAAAAGTCAGGGGTTTAATTGTTTTCAATGTGGTCAGCCAGGGCAAATGAAGAGGGCTTGTCCACAGTTGGGAGGCGCATCTGGAGCATCAGGGTCGAGACAGACACAGAGCCACCAGCAGGCTCATTCTACACAGACCTCTCGAGCTAACCAGGAAGCCACTTCGGCTCAGTCGGTGTACCAGGCTTATGCTCCAAGGGAGGAGCAAGTTTATCAGGGGCCACAGGGGTGTGTGTATGCTATCATCGCGCCAGAGCAGTCATCGGGATCCTCAGTTGTGAGAGGTATTTTTGTTGTGTGTAATACTTTGGCTAGCATGTTGATAGACACGGGTGCCTCTCATTCATTTATATCTGATGCATTTGTTTCTGCATTGGGGTTTGAAGTGGCACAACTAGTAACTCCGCTCAGAGTAGAGTCACCTGTTGGGGGTATGATTGAATTAGACCAGGGGTGTCGCGATTGTGAGATAGAAGTCGCCGGACGTCGACTCCCGTTTGCTCTTGTATTGCTAGATATGTCGAGTTTTGATGTCATTTTAGGCATGGACTGGTTATTTTCGTACCGAGCGGTGATTGATTGTTACCGTCAGAGAGTTACTGTATGTACCTCGGGTGGTGATTGTTTCTATTTTCTGGGGAACCGAGTTGATAGGACCTTGTCGCCAGTTTTTGACCCTTATAACAGGAGTAAGCTTAGTGGCCTTCTTGCAACACTCTTGGATAGTGAGATTGACGGGACTCGTGTTAAGTTACCAAGGATAGTTTGTGAATACTCGGATGTCTTTCCCAAAGATCTTACTAGTTTGCCACCCCACCGGGAGATTAAGTTCTCCATTGAATTAGTGCCTGGCACGGCACCGATGTCCATGTCACCGTATAGATTTTCACTCGCCGAATTGCATGAGTTAAAGATTCAACTCCAAGAGCTTTTAGATAAGGGCTTCATTCGCTCTAGTACATCACCTTGGGGAACACTGGCTCTCTTTGCGAAGAAGAAGGATGAGTCATTGCGGTTGTGTATTGATTACTGCAAATTGAATCGGGTTACCATTAAGAACAAGTATCCTCTACCTAGAATTGATGATTTGTTTGACCAACTTAAAGGGTCTCGCTGCTTCTCTAAGATAGATTTGAGGTCGGGATACCATCAGTTAAGAGTCCGAGAAGAGGACATCCAGAAAACGGCCTTTCGTACGCGTTATGGCCACTATGAATTCCTTGTAATGCCGTTTGGGTTGACGAAAGCATCGGCATCTTTTATGGATTTGATGAACAGAATTTTTTGGGAATACTTAGACCTTTTTGTGGTCGTCTTTGTGGACGACATCTTAATTTATTCAACCTCCAAGAAGGAACACGAGGCTCACTTGCGGGTAGTGCTTGAATTGCTTAAGAAGCACCGTTTGTATGCCAAATTTGATAAATGTGAGTTTTGGTTAACCGAGGTAAAGTTTTTGGGCCATGTAGTGTTGAGTGAGGGAGTAACTATGGACTCCTCAAAGATATACGCGGTACAGGATTGGAAACAACCCAAGAATGTTTTTGAGATCCGGAGTTTCATGGGATTAGCAAGGTATTATCGACGCTTTATAAGAGACTTCTCTAGATTAGCTGCACCTTTGACTAGGTTGACTAGGAAGGGTATCCAGTTTGTGTGGAATGAGGCTTGTGAAAAGTCTTTCCAAGAACTTAAGACTAGATTGACTACAGCACCGGTCTTGATAATTCTGGAAAGGGGTTTAGATTACACCGTCTATTGTGATGTGTCCGTGGATGGACTTGGTTGTGTCTAGATGCAAGAGGATAAAGTTGTGGCCTATGGATCACGACAATTGAAAACTCACGAGAAGAATTACCCCACCCATTATTTAGAATTAGCAGTGATAATTTTTGCCTTGAAAATTTGGAGGCATTACTTGTATGGTGAGAAGTTTGAGGTTTTCTCCGATCATAAGAGTCTAAAGTATTTGTTTTCTCAAAAAGACTTGAACTTACGTCAACGAAGGTAGATGGAATTTATGGAGGATTATGACTTTGAGTTGCACTATCATCCGGGGAAGGCTAATGTTGTGGCCGATGCTTTGAGTCCAAAATTTGTGAGTAGTTTGGCAAGTGTGGCCATTCGGGAATGGGATATGCTACGTGTTATCAGCAAGTTTGATTTGCACTTGGGTGAGTCCAGAGAGAGTGCTACCTTGTTTACTTTGAATGCTCAACCTACCTTGGTTAGTAAGGTCATAGAGGCACAACGAGGAGACCGTGATGTAGAATCAATCCGTGTTAAGATTTTCAATGGGAAGGAAGAGAAAGGTTTGAACATTCACTCAGATCTGAGTATACGTTACCAAGACCGTTTGTTTGGACCAGAATCTTGTAGAGAGGAAGTGCTTTGGGAGTTCCATCACTCCCGCCTTGCGGTATATTCGGGAGGCACAAAAATGTATCATGATCTTAGCCGTCAGTTTTGGTGAAGGGGTATGAAGCGAGATGTCGCCTTATTTGTATCAAAGTGCCTCACTTGTCAACAAGTGAAGGCCGAACACCAAAGACTAGTGGGTTTATTACAACTCTTACTGGTAGCCGAGTGGAAATGGGAGCGAGTTACTATGGATTTTGTAGTGGGGCTTCCTAGAACCCAACGGGGTAATGACGCCGTTTGGGTAATTGTGGATAGATTAACTAAGTCTACTCATTTCATTCCTATGAGCACCGGCGATTGTGGACGCGCCCCGATGGGGGCCTCACCCTACAGTTCGGACTCAATTTTGTCACGGTTCCTAATCTGAACCAAAGAGTCCAAATCCGGTAAATCGTTTTGAGAAAAACAGATTTTTAGAAAAGAAGTGCCAAACATGGACTGCTTTGCTAAATACAGAGTCGCCACCTAAATATTTTTTAATGGGGGAATTTAGGAAACCCTGACTCGTTTGCCTAGGGCCACGTGTCCGTCATCACCAAAGTTGCCTCGGCTCGGGAACTTGGGTACGATTGGGGAAGGTCAGCTATGAGCACCCTCTCTCGCCCGAACCGAAGATCGGCCTCTACTAACCATGATATCTTGTTTTAAAAACGTTATGTGCTCTTATTCCGGTTATTAGCCTAGATTTACTATGTGATGCACACAACACAAAAGTATAGACTAGATCGCCTAATTTGGAACAAAGCATTGCATATCTGCTTGTTTGAAAGATGGTTTGAAATTTGCTACCCGTAAATAGGCTAAAACATGGATTTCAACGAGTTGTTCCAACTCAAACAATCCAACCTTCACCCACAGGCATTCAGGCAGTTATATCACATACGCAATTAGCATCATGGCAAGCATGCTGTCATGGCAAACACTCACACACATGCAAGGATGCTAAAGCATAAAAGCTTACCTAGTACTCCAAGCCAAAACAGAAACTAGTTAATAATCAATGCATGATCCTAGTTCATGTTAAGATGGCTAATGCAACACAAGAAAAATGCAGCTAGAATAGGCTCGACTAATCTAAGATGGCATATGAGATGCTACAAATAACATGTATTCAACTTGGAATTGAAATACAATGCAGTTAGTATGATGCGCCGAGCCCGGTGCATGTAAGACAAATGTATGGATGCACGCATGCATAGCATAAGGTATGCTAATTTAAATATGCCCTAATACTAACCATCAAGAGCAGGTATGTAAAAGGGAGAAAGAAGTGGGGGTTGGAAGACATGCACACACGCACCCACACTTGTTACAAATTTGCCCTCGCTCGGAGGGACCAAAAGAATAATACAATTTAATTAACCTACAAGCTAATTAAATATTACAGACCAATTAATTAATTAACAAATTAACTAATCTAATGAAAGCAGTAAATAGCCTCGGGAAGAGGGCCCAATGCAATGTCAAACTTCTCATCTCAAACGCCATGCACAAGTTATACGCTTTGGACTGCTATCCTTCTCTGAAGACTGCACAAATGTCAGGGTTGCTTCTCTAAATGTTGTGGAACACCACCGGCTGAGGGAATTGGTCACCGGCCATGTAGAATGGTCACCGGCCACAAATTAATCCATCGGTCACTTATGGATGGCCGGTCGGCACTGCAGATGGCCGGCCGGCCAAATCTTCCTGCAGAATCTGTTTTTGACAGCAACAGAGGGCATGCAGTGTATGGTATGGAATTTTTAAGCAAATATAAGCATGGCCACACTCCCTATCATGCAATGGACTCAATGGAGCATGACCCTCGACCCTTGGGCCATCAATTATGCATTTTTGATACATGATGGCCTAAGAGGCCAAATTTCTCAATTCAATGTAAATGCATGCAACCAAAAGAGATGAATGCGAACACCCTATCATGTTAAGGTCAAGGGGATTGACGACTGAGGGTTGAGACGTGTTACATCACTTGGAGTATGAACACTTCTCAATCCTCATACTTGGTTTGACACCCCAAACCAAGCAAAATGTAATGCAATGTATGCAAGGTGGCTCAAGTATGTAACATGACTCAAACATGCAATATGAGGCTAATAGGTACCAAGCATGCCAAATGTGAAGTGACATATCATACAAAATGCAATGTGATACATCCTATCGTACAATGTAAGCATGAAACCAAAGTAATGCAATACAATCATGCAATGATGGACCTAAAACACAAAGGGGCAGACCTCACCCCCAAAATAAAGGACAAAGATGCCTAAAATGATGGATAAACACTCATGTAAGCATGCACACCAATAGGCTCAAGACTAAGGCATAACAAAAGAGCATTCTACTACCACCACCCTAAGCAAACATGGCATAAGCTATACAACCAAAACAGAGTTTTAAGGCACCAAAATAAGTCCCAAAACCCACTGATATGGCAGCCCCAAAGGTTTAAACACTTAAGCATGCATAATGCTCATTTCAAAGCACAAAAGGACACATCTTCAAAGCATGAAAGAGGTGATGAATGCAAGCATACAAGCATAGTTTGGGGACTGAAATGGCATGGCAAATGATTCCAAATTATTGAAATAGACCAATTAAGGCGTGTTTATGACTCACATACTTAGGGTTCACAAGCCAAAATGCATAGCAACCATATCACACATGTCAAACATGACCAAATCAGTAACCAACAGACCTCAAGCACGGAAAAATAACGCTAAAACCTTCTTAGGACCAAACCAAAATCATGCTCAAATGATATGCTACAACATGATACACTTTAAGCCAAATGATGGGATTTCAAAGCAAGTGTATTATACATGCAAAAGGCCAACAAATCAACATGAGGCAGAGATAAAATATGCTAAATGAACACCAAATAAGCTCTGAAATAAAGCCAAATAAGACTAGGCGTGCATGCTACCATATTAAGCCAAATATGCAAACAAGAGAGAGAACAAGGGAGAGGGGTGTCCCTCCTCTATGCAAGACCTCAAAACCCCTTCTTCACTACTAAAAATCCACTGGATTTCAGTGGTGAGAAGGTCAATACACAAGAGTAACCAAAGCTTAACAAAGAGAGCACCAAAAGGGCCAAACAAGGCCTAGAAGGGGGAGGTCAACCCCAAACAACAAAATGTCCGTAATGAAAGATCTCAAGCATGCAAATACAAGACTTTTCTCAGTTATACACAAAGTCTAAAACAATAAGCAAGATAGGCAAAAGTCTAGTGCAAGATTGGGGAATCCAAAGTGAAAAGGTTACCCTTGAAGAACCCTTGATGAACAGCAAGTGCAGCCTCCTTCCTTTGATCAAAACCAGTCCAAAACCTCAAGAACAAACCCTCAAAACCTCTCAAGGTCAAAGTATGGTGTAATGGTGTGTGTCTTAGTGCAAAACTAAGGTCAAAACACACTTTTAGGCTTCCAAACACACACAAAGGATGAGAGAGATGAAGATATAGAGAGAGAAAGTATATGACAGATATATGTATGTATATTGCTCTGGTTTTTGCTCAACCCTTAACAATGGAGGAGGAGGGGCTCTTATATAGACAATGCAAATGACTTGAAGCTTCTCAAAGAAGCTAAACAAAAAAGGGTCAAAGGGAGCAAGGAGGGCAAGGCTTCCTGAGGAAGCTGGGACAACTGGCAAGCTTCTTGAGGAAGCTAAGACAAAGGTCCAGGCTTTCTTAAGAAGCTAGACCAAAAGGGTGCAAAAGGCACAAAACAGCCACACTTATGCACGAGGGCAGGGTTAGTGCATTCCAGCTGGCACAACTGGCATGCACCATGCCTGAAGAAGGCAAAAAAAGTGCTACCGGCCAGAAAAGGAGGCCACCGGCCAAACAGATGGCCGGCCGGCCACACTGAATGCCGACTGGCCAATGGTATATTTCACCAATGGCCGGTAGCCTCAAAACATGGCCGGTGGCCTCAAGCCACGGCCGGTGGGTTCCAAGGGTAGCTAACAAGTTACTCTGTACCCTTAAAAATAAAAACACAAGTGTTTGGTGCAAAACCAAACACAGAACAGTCGAGTTGAGAGCTCCTAATGTAAGGCGCGTAGCCGAGACCTCCAGGAACTCAAAACGAAACACACATGAGTAATCACCGAGTGTTCGAACGGTGACGTCTAAGTCTTGAGGACGGTCAAGAATGGGGTGTCTACAACGACTCAGTTGAACGTTTGGCAGAGTTGTACATTAGAGAGATAGTCTGACTTCATGGAGTCCTTGTGACTATTGTGTCGGATAGAGATCCTCGTTTTACTGCTCGATTGTGGCAAAGCCTTCAAGAGGCGTTGGGAACAAAGTTGACCTTTAGCACTGCTTATCATCCTCAAACCGATGGACAGTCGGAGCGTACCATTCAGATTCTAGAGGACATGCTTAGAGCTTGTGTCCTTGATTTCAAGGGATCGTGGGAGAGACACCTACTATTGGTTGAGTTCGCTTATAATAATAGTTACCAGGCTAGTATTGGGATGACGCCATTCGAGGCCTTGTATGGCCGACCTTGTAGATCACCGGTTTGTTGGGCCGAAGTGGGTGATGTACCGTTGTTGAGTCCATAAATTGTTAAAGAGACAACTGAGAAAGTTGTTCTCATTCGGAAGAGGTTAGCTACAACCCAAAGCCAACAAAAGAGTTATGCCGATGAGATGAGATGACCTTTATCTTTCGAAGTTGGTGACCATGTGTTTCTTAAAATCTCACCAAGGCGGGGTTTGATGAGATTTGGTAAGAGTGGTAAATTATCTCCAAGGTTCATTTGACCTTTTGAGATCTTAGAACGAATTGGAGAAGTGGCATACAGGTTAGCCTTACCGCCACAACTTTTGGGGGTTCACAACGTATTCCATCTATCTATGCTTAGGAAGTATGAACCTGACCCTTCACATGTGCTTGATTGGGTCGATTTGGAAGTAGATGAGGACGCCTCTTATGAAGAACAACCAGTTCAAATTTTAGATACCCAGGAGCAAGTGCTATGGGGTAAAACTATACCGTTGGTAAAGGTGTTGTAGAGACACCATAGGGTTGAGGAAGTAACGTGGGAACAGGAGGCGGAAGTCCGCTCCAAATATCCGAATTTGTTTGAAAATATTTGAGTTACTTTTCGTTGTAATATTCCCTAGTGTTTGAGGGACGTGTATAGAGATTGTTAAATACATGTTGCTATGTATGTTTTTATTTTAAGCATGAAGTTGTTATGGGTTATCATTACTTTTGGAAGAACTTCATGTTGATGAGTAATTGTGAGGTTGTTGATAATGAGGTAACCATGATGTAATGGTGAGATTTAGTTGTGAGCTAGTGTTGTGATTTGGAAATGGAAAAGCGTGGTATTGATCGCTTGAAAAATCTTTATTCGGGTAATTTGATTTAATTTCGGGGATGAAATTTTCTAAGGTGGGTTGTAGCACTTGTGCCCTTCAAAGCTTTTTGGAAATGCATTTGAATCATTTATTTTATTTTGGAAATTTTTAGTGTTGTTGTATCTTAGTTTTGAAGGAGTACAAATCAATTTAAATTTGTTGGGATTGCTCGTTCACGTTTGTTTACGTTGAAAAGTTGTTTGGGAACTTAAAAATCTTGTTATGGGGTCGACACCGGTCTTGGAGGTGTCGACACCTTCTTTTTGTTGTTGGCCACAAAGGTCGACACCAGTCTGGGAAGGGTCGACCCTTGTCCAGAATTTGCTTGCTATTTTTTGGTGTCGACACCAGTCTAGGAAGGGTCGACACCTTGCCTATTGCAGTCTTTGCTTTTCTGTCTAAAGGGTTGACACTTGCGTATAATTTTCAGCTTTTTGGGTTGGTTTGGGCCCTATTTCTTGGGGGGTTTTGACTTGTCCTTTTTATTTGACTTTAGGGCAATTCTGTACTACTATAAATAGACCCAAACCACTTTCCTCTGATTACTTTTCCTCTTCTTTTCCTCTTAAAACGTGATTTCTCTCTTCTCTCTCTAAAACTTGACTTTTCGCACCTAAATCTCTAGATCTACTCACCTAGAGTGATCTTTTCACCATGGTCCTTTGAGATTAAGTGTAAATCTTGTCAAGAGTTTCGTTTTGATCCAAGTAGAAGTTGGTTTCGACAACTTTGGAGTTTCAACCTTGTTTTGCTCATCTTTTCTTCTAAGCTTGAGGTAGTGATTTTCTTTGAGTTATATATATGTTTTTACAAGATCTGAATGATTTTTGGAATCATCCTTTGATTTGGTTTTTTTTTTTTTTTTGGAAAATGGATTGTTGATTCAAGAAGATAAGTGATTTTGAAAGTGGGTTTACTTTCTTGTTTCTTTTAAAATAGAAATTGAGGGTTTTGGACTATGTTGGTAAAAGAAAAATGTTTTTGGTGAGATCTTCTCAAATATTTGAAAATGGTTGGTTTTGGTGAGAAAACCTAGAAATTGAGGATTTTTTTTTTTTAAAGATGTTGAAAATCTTTGGAAGATGTTGTTATATTTATTTTGTATACCAAAATAAATGATGTTAGAAAATTGTTTATTTATTTACATATAAATGATGTTTTCATGGAATATGGGAATTGTTGAAGTTTTGGGAATTGTTGTTTAAAAGTATTAATATAGTCTTGAGATGACTAAATTGTTAGGATTGTTTGAAATATGGGAATTATGTTATCCCTTGGATGAATTGAAATAAAAGCATTCATTCATCTTGTGAAATTGCATTAAAATGGGAAATGAAAATTTTGATCACAATGGGAATATTGTGTGGGAGTATTGAAAGTGGAAGAAATATTGCATTGTATTATTAATCATTGCATTGGCATATCAATTCATTTGATAATGAGGAGCTTTGAAATTTGATTTGAAAATTTTGTATTTAGAAAAAATGTTGAGAAACAAGTTTTCATGAAATGATTTTGGAGTAAATACGGTGATAAATATTGAAAGGTGGTGTAAATTATAGGTGTCAATCCTTCCAGTTAATACTGGTAAAAATGACAGATGAGAGGTGTCAAGCCTTCCAGTTTATTGGTAAAAATGACAGATGAGAGGTGTCGGGCCTTTCGGTTAATATCGGTAAAAATGACAAATTGGTAGTACTGGTGTAGTCTACTTGCAGACACTGGCCTAGGGATTATCAGAGTTGTATTTACCGCCTCTTGAGTTAAATTGTTAAGTTTTGAACAATGAAAATTGCATGGCATCATTGAGCATGATGATTTTCAAAAGATGAAGATGTGATTTATCTATAAAAGGGCATAGCATGGCATATACATTCATCTCTTGAGATTTGTATAAAATGTATATACTTTGTGAAGGATTTCCTACTGAGCTTTATACTCACATTACGGGATTTTTGTACAGGAAAAGACGTGGTGAATCCGCCTAACTGAGGGCATAGAAAAGTGTGTGTATTGAGAGCATAAGGTTCTCATTTACCGTGATTCTATTTGTAAGCCAAGGGCTTTGTATGTGTGGGTTTGAATAACCGTTATGTGTAACCGGGCTTAAACCTTGGAAACTTGTAAACCTTTTGGGGTGTTTATTAGTTCATTTACTTGTTGTCAAATTAATGTATTATTGCATGAGGAACTATTTACATTATGAAATGCAAGTGTGGGATTGTATGATTGGTTTTCCTTAAAAAGGGTCATGATTGTTGTATTGTCATTTGGGTATGAAAATTGGGGCATTACAGCGGAGAAGGTGCCACGTGCCTTCCAGTGAGAGACCGGTAAAGTGGTGAGGAGGTGTCACGTGCCTTTTGGTGAGAGACTGGTACAGTGGTGAGGAGGTATCACGTGCCTTCCGATGAAAGACTGGTATGCCTACTTGAATTGTATTTACCACCCTTGAAATTATATTGAAATTATTGGATTAATATGTTTTTAAATTGGCATTGTGCACAAGATTTTCAAAAGATGAGAAAAATATTTTGAGTATGACATGGCATATAAATTCATCTCATAAAATTATATAAAATGTATTTGATACTTTGTTGGATGTCATTATGAATTATTTAATTATTTGATTTAACTGGGAATGAGATAATTGAATGGATTGAAAGTGATGTTTTGTTGCCATTAAAGCATGTTTATTTATTTAAGTTAACTAGTTGTGATTAATTAAATAAATTGGATTTAAAGGATTAGATAATAAAATCATAAAGTTATGGCATAGTATGATTTTTGTATATATGTATGGTAACATTGTATCACTGTACCCACATGCCTTTTTACATTATAGCATGAGATTATTTGGTGAGCTAGTGGTTTGCTTATTCCCTACCTGTATATGTGTACAGTGAATATTTTCAAATTTGAGGATCAAACAGCTTGCATGGTTATAAAGTGGTGATGAGCTGTAGTGCTTTTTAATTGTTTCTTTGGCTGAGTTCTATGCTTTGTGAAGGGCAACGCTTTTCTATTTATTGTAAGCCTCATGGTATTTCTTTTATTTGTATGTAAATGACATTTTTGTATAACGAAAGGGAACATATATATTTAATTATTCATTATTTCATTAAATGATGAATTGTCATTTGTAAATGGACTTAATTAATGAATATTGGTAATGTTATCCGAGTAATAAAATACGAGACGTGACATAATATATAGATATAAATCATTATTTAAAACATACATATTATGAGATAAATCATTATAATTTAAAATTTAAATTAATGGAATGTTCTCTATATTTAATGCCCCTCAAATTTAAATGTTGTAATGGATTAGTATACTTTCTATTTTTTATTTTATATATTTGATATACTTTCCATTTGAAAGTCATAAATCAAGATATATATATATATATATATATTTGAGAGCTATAGAGGATTTTTTAGATATATAGATAGATAGATTTAATAAGAATTTATATTTATTGTAGATATTTTTTTAATATACAAATTATTTTATAAAGATTTTTTACAAAAAATAATTTAACAATCTCACCACTAACCATAGTTTATGAGAGAAGTTGAAAAGGGTATAACAGTAAGTATGAGAGAAGTCAAAAAAGCTTGTGGGTTGGGAGAAGCCAATAAATGTTGACTTTTTGTTTTTCTTAAATCAAAAAATTAAAAAATTAATATTGGGATATTCGAGCTCTCACAAAACTTGTGAGTTAGAAACTCTCTTTTCCTTATATAATATACTAGCCTATCACCCGTGCTATGCACGGGATAATTATAGATATTTATATTTGTTTTAATTTTTTTTAATATATAAATTAAATACATGGGGTTTGACCGAGGAGTTTGAAAGAATTTAATAAGTGTTTATTTATTTATTTAAGAGGCATTTACACAATAATTACATGGGTCTCTTGAGGATGCAAAAAGTAAGGAAATTAGGATTTCATTTATTGCGTTATTCATTTAATAAGTGTAATTATTATAAATTAAGTGTTTATTGTAATCAATAGTGTAATTATTACAATCTTTGAACCAATCACCAATCACCAAGTCAATTTTTTTTAAAAAAAAATATTAAAAAATCAGGAAAGATATTTATATTTGTTTTAATTTTTTTTAATATATAAATTAAATACACGAGGTTTGACCGAGGAGTTTGAAAGAATTTAATAAGTGTTTATTTATTTATTTAAGAGGCATTTACACAATAATTACATGGGTCTCTTGAGGATGCAAAAAGTAAGGAAATTAGGATTTCATTTATTGCGTTATTCATTTAATAAGTGTAATTATTATAAATTAAGTGTTTATTGTAATCAATAGTGTAATTATTACAATCTTTGAACCAATCATCAATCACCAAGTCAATTTTTTTTAAAAAAAATATTAAAAAATCAGGAAATTAGGATTGGCATGTTAGAATTTCCACAAGCCTTGGGTTTTAAAAGACCCTTTTGCTTAATATATAGACTAGCCTATCACCCGTACTATGCACGGGATAATTATAGATATTTATATTTGTTTTAATTTTTTTTAATATATAAATTAAATATATGGGGTTTGACCGAGGAGTTTGAAAGAATTTAATTTTTTTCAAAAAACAAAACAAAAAAATTAAGAGGGAAAAAAATTAAGAGGCATTTACACCATAATTACATGGGTCTCTTGGAGATGCAAAAAGTAAGGAAATTATGATTTCATTTATTGCGTTATATTTGTTTTAATTTTTTTAAATATATAAATTAAATACATAGGGTTTGACCGAGGAGTTTGAAAGAATTTAATAAGTGTTTATTTATGTTTTTTTCAAAAAACAAAACAAAAAAATTAAGAGGAAAAAAAGTTAAGAGGCATTTACACCATAATTACATGGGTCTCTTGGAGATGCAAAAAGTAAGGAAATTAAGATTTCATTTATTGCGTGTCAATAGTGTAATTATTATAAACCAATCACCAATCACCAAGTCAATTTTTTTATTGCGTGTCAATAGTGTAATTGTTATAAACCAATCACGAATCACCAAGTCAATTTTTTAAAAAAAAATATTAAAAAATCAAGAAATTAGGATAGGCATGTTGAAGCTTCCACAAGCCTTGAATTTTAAAAGACCATTTTCCTTAATATATAGATAGTTAGATAGATAGATGCGTCATGCTTTACACATGATTTGATTTTGTATAAATTCAAAATAGAAGAGATTAACTGTAACAAGATAATATTTTCAAATCGTTAATTATTGATTTTTGAAATTCAAAATAAAAAAAATACAAATGAGTCATAGTTTAAGAAATGGTAAATTATAAACACACCTCCCGAAATTTATTTAAATTACAAATTATTCTTTGTGATTCTAGAAATTACATTATACCCCTCTAAGGTTTCTAATTTCATAACAAATAAGTTATTTTATTAATAAATCATCAAGTTAATTAATAATTTTTAATAATGTTAAAATTTTATTTCAATTAATAATTTAGATAATTTTATTATTATATATGTAAATAGTTAGAAATTTTACTTTTTTTAATTAATTTTGTTAAATAAAAAATTCTAACGATAAGATATTTATAATTTTTTAAATCACAAAAAATAATTTATATTTTAAATAAATTTCAAATGTTGTATTTGTAATTTACCCTTTAAGAAAGTATGATGTGATTTGTTCTAAATTAATCTCAAAAATTTCGAGATAATTTGCTGACTGTAAAAGCAAGCAATTGGGCACCACCAAGACTCTAAAAAGGCACACGGCGAATTAAACCGCGGCCCACATGACTCATCAGAGAGACTTCGCAACAAAAAAAAGGCAACAAGATTTTTAAAGCCCGGCCCGTATGACTCATCATAGAGTCAATAACGCAAGCTCTAAAGCGCGTGTCTTACACGCACCTCGTTTCACGACTATAATTTAGTTCCATACAATTGTGCATGCCACGCGCTCCTTTCGAGCTTTTGACAAGTGGAAACTCCGAAGGAACTCAAAAAATTATATAATAGGACTAGAGGATCACTGATTCATATTTTCTTATCAATTATTATTTATTATATCTCTTAATCACTCAATATAAATAATATTTTACCATCTCTACTAATCATATTATCTTGAAATATTTCGAAACTACCGAAATAATCACCCAAAAAAGTCATAAGTGGGAGACTTAGCGGATGAATTTGAGTGATTGATTACTCAACCATCCTTTCCGTTCCGTTTTATGGAATTTTCCCACAAACATCAAAACAACTTCCAAGTTGGGTTTAGTTTTATTCAAATACAAAAAATAAATTTATTTTTAAAATTTAACGCTAATTTATTAAAATATTTAAGATAAATTATTATTTTTAATCATTCACCAATTATCTTAATTACATATCATTAAGTCTAAAAAATTGATCTACAAAATGGATTATATATAATTTTTCAGACAACTTATAACCCTCCCTTTTTATTATTATTATTATTGTTTGGAACTAATCAAAGCAACTATACTTTGTTTCATATATTTTTGACAAAATAAATTATCAGGAGGTAGTTTCCAAATAGTAGCAATGATGTTTTTTTTTTTTTTTTTTTTTTCTTTCCTGTGTGTGTTTGTTTTAGTGATTTTAATTGTTTAAATTATAAAGCCAATAGGATAGATTATCTATAGAAAAAATTAAGATGATCAGAACATTGTAATGTCTTGATTGGATCACATTTCCTCTTAAAAAATGAATGATAAATACGATTTCAAAAATTAGTTATTTTTTCCCCCATATAAGTGGAATAGGAGGCAAGACTTTTAGAACTTGTAAAGAGTGAGTGTGAGTTCAACTCTCCTTAGATACTAATCTAACGACTAATTACTAATATTTGCTAACCAAAAAAAAGTTAAACAGTGACGAAAACTAAACCCTCTAGTTAAAAATTGAACCGGGGATGAGCTTGGCTATCATGTCACATAGCATTGTTGTGTTTTAACAAATGTAAAACTTCAAAACATTAGACATTGCTTATTTCTCAACTACTAACAATGGTGGATCAACATTGCTTCCGTGCAAAATTTTCACTTTGTTATTAAGTGGGAGATGATAGTTGTACATAATTCAAAAATAAAAAATATATACATAAATTATATTTATAAGATTGACTTTGATTGTTATGTGAATAATGCTTAAAATAAAACTCAAAGCTACACAAAAGTACATTTTAATTTCATACATGTGATATTATTGAGCATAATAGATAATATCACATCATATTCTAAAAATACATGCTACTCATAATTCTAAATATTGGTCGGTACATAGTGCACCGACTGGTTCTTATTGAAAAAACAGAACACCGTGACGAATATAGATTGGTATACCACTGAGATTGAAAATCGCCGATGAACAGGCCGAGTTCCGGTACATAGCGAGATGACTCTGTTACACAGTCTGATACTTTCCCATACTTGTTGGTTTAGACCGTTCCGATGGAAGACAATCCATTTCAAAGCTTCTTTGTGCTATGATTCTGTGAAAGTTCTTCGGTGAAGATTGGGTAAGAATGTCACTTCACTTCTATCCTGGCTTCAAGTTTCTTCAAAGAAGGTTTGTTGCAGTGCCGGAGGCAGATAAGGACTAGAGGAGGCATTTGTCTCTCCTCAATTTTTGAAAAATTACACTTTTGCCTCTAGTAAAAAAAAAAAGTTTCAATTTAATCCATTCAAATCAAATGTGATATTAAATTTTTAATTACTATTTTCTTTACATTTTCTCCCAAAAACTTGTTTAATATGTTACTATGGCCCTGTTTGGCAAGAGGCCTTTTGGCTTTTTTTGGCTAAAATCTATAAAAAGACAAAATAGACTAAAATAGCTAATAAGACAAAATATCACATTAAACCTATAATCATTTTACTTTTTCTCTCAAAAATATCACATCTAACTATAAAAAAAATCTAACCATTTTTCTAAATACAAAAATTTTAGCCCACTGAAATAGCCAAACACTAAAATAGCCTACTAGAATAGTCAACTTGCCAAATGAAGCCTATGTGTCACCAATTTTTTATATTAGACAAATATTATATGTCATTGAATTTTTTGTTATATCACATCTTTTATGAATACGCATAATTAGTTCCTTTATTTAAAGATACTTCTTACACAATTAAAAACAACTAATAATATATTATTATGTAATTCAATGATTCAAAACTGTTAAAAAAAAAAAAGTGATATATAACAGTGTCTTTGTATTATTTATTCACCTTTTCTCTCATTGTTTTTTTAAAATTATTTATTCATGTATACATCTCTTTTGTGTGTACAACTTAATATAATTTCGTTTTCATATTTTATAAGACGTGATTATTTTTCAAACTATGTGATCATCATACACAAAATCAAATGAAAAACAAAAAACGATTAAGATCTATTAACTCAAGCTTATATTTAAATATAACATTTACGTTATAGTGCTTTTTTATTCTTACCATCAAATAAAAATTAGGTTAAGTTTGATTGTGAATTTTGTAAAAATTTCAACTCAACCCCTCTGAGCCAAAATTTTGGCTCGGCCACTGGTTGGTTGGATAATGAGTTGTAAATTTGTGCTCTGTTTTGGTGAGTTCAGTTATTCTGTTTTTTTTTTTTTTTTTCGTTTGTCTGTGTTGTGCTCTGTTTTCGTATTTCTTACTGTTTTGTTTTGTTTTTTTTTTTTTTGTCTTCGTTTTGGTGTAAATGCTTATATTTTTTTCTTCTTCCTATTTATTTGTTTATGCACCTACAACTCTTATTGATTTGATGTGAATTTGAAAGTATTTCATAGTTGAAAATGAGTAAAAAATATTTTCATCAACTTTTTTATTAGAAGTTTAACATATGTAAAAAAAAGCTCAAGAAACTAATACATGTCATTAGTTGAAAATGAGTTCAAAATTTTAATTAAAATGTGACAAATTAAGGCTAAAAGAGTTTTAAAAAAAATGCATAAAAATTTGTTTTAGAGGGATCGCTAATGATTTTAAAATTTTCATGGTCGCGACAATCGATTCTTGATACGTAATGCTTGACATTACTCATACCGTTACACCGCCATGGTGCTACTCTTTAGAGAATGGAGACCAACTGCCTATATAAGGATATAGCACGTGTGCTTGATCATAAGAAGCAAAATAGATTTAACTGCAAAACAGAAATATGAAATTCACCATAGATTTGAGATTTGTAGTCCCACCATTGATGAACATCCTTCTGCACCTGTTCCTTGTATTTCAAGGCAACGTCTCCTCGGATCACCCATTGATGTTGAAGATGACTTCTCACTCCCTCGCAAGTCTTGTCTTCTTCTTGTTCCTCCTCCTCCTTCTCATCTCTGTCAGACTTCCTCTGACTCTTTCAGTAGTATTTTCACAGCCCATTCAATTGCGATTTGGTCAATTCTACATATCTGGAATCCTTGTAGTTACATTAATGATAGTCTCATTAGTGTTCCCACCTTCACTCTTTTGGTACTCCTATCTCATTATCTGCATCTTCATCTACATCTCCAAATTTCCTTGGTTCCATCCACTTTTTCATGTGCTAATGGGCTATTTGCAAACTATCCCAACCCTTTTCATCACATGCACCACCACCCACCAAGTACCTAACACTGTCACCGCCACCGCCACCGTCACCGCCACTACCACTACCACCACCACCGCCACCACCCTAGACACTCCTCATCCTCCTCTTCTTCAGTCTGAATTTGAGTTGAATGAAATTGATCATAACTACCTCCTTCTGAATGATCAGCAGCCAAGTTCGGAGCATGAACATTTCAAGATCATTTATGGACATGCCTAACCAGTCTTCACTTCAGTAGGCTGCTCGCTGTTTTGTGCTCTCGTATTCACATTTCCTTCCAGTGATGGTACCCACTGCAATTGTATCTTCTTTTTTTTTTTCTATAATTCTATTAATGTCACCAAATTTCTGCACAGAATCGGTTTGTGTTGTGGAAATAAAATTGGTGAAATGCAGGTTCATATATATAAAATAAACTTATATTATGGATTGCTATTTTTAGTAAAATTCTGAGTATAAATTCTGCAGTCTCTCTATTTGTTTTTTTCTTTTGTTTCTTTTGCATCAAAACCAAATATTTTGTAATTTGTTTTTTCGGCCATGCATGTGTAACAATCAGTCAAAGCATTGGTTTCTACCTTGTACCTGGAATGGGAACTACATGAGAAGATATTTGGTGATTCTCGGGCATGGTCAGGTGATGTCCTAATTGTGGTGTGATTGGTGGAAGGAATAAGACTCATAAATTTGTATTGAGTGATTGATAAATACAAGAGGATATGGTGATTTGTGATTGGCCATGGACATAACCGCGTGGATTCTTGGACCAAGAAATAATTTTTCCTACACTATATATAGTTTAAACTTTCTTAATTTTTCCTACTCTATTTCTCGTGGTATTGTTTAGTACAACTTATTACAAATTAAAAGTTGGTAATTTAAAAGCACAAGTCAAAGCACCCCAGTTTTTAAAATTTAGCCTTTTTTATTTTTAACTTATGTAAATTATTTCTATCTAATAAGTTTTAAGCAAAAGATGTAACAAACAATTTGATATAGAGTTCCATAACAAAAAAGCTATAATCAGCTCAAATCAGTGGTAAATATAAATAGAAATAATTAAAATCCAAAACTTTTTTCATGAATGTGTTTTTTCATGAATATGTAACTATTATAAAAAAAAAATACGAGTAGCAAACCCAAAAATTAGACTCATTTTAAAGTTTAATGATCAATCAACCAATCACACTGTATCTTGTTATTTTATTTGCCTCATATCTTTTGTAATTATTAACTAATTATCTCACTTAAATATCATTGGATCTAAAAACTAGACTTGTATATAATTCTTACCATAAGAAAATGATTGAAAAATTTTACTTTCTTTTTTGTCCTTGGAAACTTCGACTGCACCAAAAAAACAAACAGAAATAAATAAATAAATAAAAAATTAAATTATATTGTCTATTGAGATTGACAAAAAATTAAAAGTGAAATGAAATGACCCATTAGTGAATGGTGGGGATAAATATTACTGATAATGACAAAGTTTATAAATTAATTATTAAAATTATAAATTTTTTATTAGTATGTAATTATTTTTGAAAGGTTGAAATATCAAAGTAATATGTAGGTAAAAGTGTAAATACTAAGGCTTCAAATTTAGAAAGAAAAAACAAATGAAAATGTGAATGAAATATTTGAATGGCCTATTTTTAAAAATATGTTTATTGTCTATTTTCTTTTTTTTAAAAAATAAACGTAATAAAATGAAAAATATTATAATTATTGGATAATTTATTTTTTATTTTTTATTTTTTATGAATGAAATACACTAATGACTCTATAAATTGAAACGGCATCTATGGTGAGTTCCACGAACCTGGAACATGAGGTCAAATCCAAATTTGACCTTGAAAGAATCTCAACTCATAAAATTTAATACATGAGATTTATTTAAAATTATCTCTGTAGTTTTAAAAATTACATTTTTTCCCTTTAAGTTTCTAATCACATAACAAATGACTCATTTTATTTATAAATCATCAAGTTGATCAGCAATTCTTAATGATAGCGTAAATATATTTCAATTAACAATTCAAATAATTTTATTGTTGTATAAAAGATTAGTTAGAAATTTTATTTTTTATATTAACTTTGTTAAATACAAATATTTTAACAATGAGATATTTATAATTTTCAGAAGTATAAGGGATAGTCCTTATTTTAAAAAAACCCTAAGGAGTATATTTATAATTTTCCTAAATTTTAATACAACTTGAAATGAAAAATAATATTTTTCACATGACATAATTTAGTGGAATTATCAACCAGTGGTAATATGAGAAAATTATTACATAATTATGAAAAAAAAATTATATTTATATTATTAATATTGGTAAACTTTTAACCACTTATTTGTAATTAGTTTGTATCTTTGACGAAATTTCTCCTATAATTTATTGTTGAGTTATTTCTGTTTTAATCCTTAACATTTTGTTTTACAAAGAGATTAATTTCAAAATTACTTATTTTGTTTGTTCCTTAAATTTTCAAAACTAATGAAAAAAATCAAGAAGTGTCTATTTTGTTTTGAGTTTTCCTTTATTTTTAATGATTTTTTTTTATAATTTAATAAATTCTTTATATTTTTTAAATTTATTTAATCAAGATGTATATAAAAAGTAAAATAAATTAGTTAAAATATTAAAAATAATACTAAAAATAGACAAAAATTCAAACGAAAATATGTGTGTATTTTTATTTGGATTTTTGTTTACTTTTAGTAATATTTTTAATATTTTTTTTAATTTTTTTAATTTTTTATCTTTTAGATTCATCTAATCTTAATGTATCTACAAAAATCAAAAAAATTTACTAAAAGGTAGACAAATTTAAAAATAATTTCTCAATTGTAACCAAACAAATTCTCTCAAGAACTAGGGATAAGATAACCCATTCCACTATTGTGGGGCTCGGTCGACTCACATTTTCGTGGCAACCAAACAAAGGCCAGTTGTGGATCACCCGAGTCTCCAATGAAAGAAACAACGCATCAATCGTATCTCATCAGTGTGATTCAACGAGTTAAGCTCGCTATCTTAGTCTGGCTCTGAATCTAGTTCGAATGTGAAAAAAATGCCTACTGATTTCTCCTGTTTGATTCGCTAGAAAGCATGAGAGACAGCAAATGAAGTAAATGCTTGATTCGTCAAAAACTTGCTTAGTATTTTATTTACTGAGAATCAAACGGAGCATTAAATTTTTTTTTTTTTGATAGCTATTAATCTGACTCTCTTTTTATCTTAAGACTTAATCCTTATATAATTTTTCTTCATCGTTTTTAAATTATGGACAAAAAAAATTAGATTTTAATGAACCTCTACATATAGATAAAGAGGAACTGCAATGTATATTTTCCAATGAGGCCATTTTTCAAAATGTCTTTTTTTTTTTTTTTAAACAGTAAAATATGACTAATGATTGGCATACACAACTATCTTATTTAATTTAATTATTATCTGGGTAAAAATATGTTAGAGTTCTTTTTGACTTTTAACCGGGGCTAAACTTTGTCAATGCTTTACTCCACTTGGACAATGAGGCATGTCTGATTCTTAATTTACAATTGGCTAAACCGTGTGTTAGGGCTTTTGTTGTCAAATTCTATGGATCAAATTTAAGGTTGTAATTTTTTTAATTCACATGTTGGGTCAAATTAGGATTACTTTAGATTTCTTTAAGAAGTTGGTTTTCTTTCAAAACTAGAATTTCTTTGGAGTTCTTTAAGAAGTTGGTTTTCTTCCAAAAACAGGATTACTTTGAATTTTCTATAAGTAGTTGGTTTTTCTCCCAAAACTAGACTACTCATTAATAATTCCTCCGGATCTTCTTTTTGGTTCTTAAGGTTTATATCTGGGGATATTTTGTTAGTTTTCTTTGATGTCTTATTGAGTATTCAACTCATGGTTTAAAAAGAATACATCAAAGGTTTTGTTTGTTCTACACAAAAGAGAGAGTTGTTCTTCGGTGGATTCTGAAGAATTTGAGCCTGAAGTTTCGGTGGATTCTGGAGTGGCTCATCAGAAAGACAATTCCGTGGTGAAGATGGGGTTGGAAGAGGCACATATAGGTTGGTTCAATTAGGCGTTGTGGATTTGCTAGATAATTGAGAGTATACCTGTGTAATTTCTTTAAATCTTTTTAGTGGATTGTTCTTGTGACTGTTACCCGTGGTTTTTTTTTATCACAATTGGAGGTGCCCAATTGTGATTTTTTCACGTAAAATCGTTGTGTCTCTTTCTCTTGATTGTTTGATTGGGATTATTTTTTACTGCTTTTTATTGATACATAATCACAAATCAACTTCTAGGGTTTCTAGATTTTTCAATTGGTATTAGAGCGGGTCGTTCTATTTTTTTTTTTTTTTAAATTCTTTCTGAATGCTCTATTTTAAAATTTTTTTTTTTTTAGAACGAGATCTTGTTTGATTTGTGATAATGGATTCAATTCGTGAGGAAAATTCTATGGTTCGACCACCCCTACTTGACGGATCCAATTATTCTTTTTGGAAAGCTCGGATGAGATCTTTTTTAAAATCTATTGATGAAAAAGTTTAGCAATCCGTCATGAATGGGTGGACTGAACCAACAATTACTATTGATGGAGTAACTTTTCCCAAACCAATTGATAAGTGGGACACAACTGATTACCAAAATAGTAGCTGGAATAGTAAAACTATCAATTCTCTCTTTTGCGCTGTCACACCTGAAGAGTTTAGCTGTATTTGTAATTGTGAAGTCGCAAAAAAAGCTTGAGATATCTTACAAACTATTCATGAGGGCACTCTTTCTGTGAAACGCTCAAAACTTCAAAGACTCACGTCTAGTTTCGAAAACCTTTCAATGAAAGATAGTGAGACCTTTGATGAATTTTATGCAAAGTTGAGTGACATTGTTAATTCCAGCTTCAATTTAGGTGAAAAAAATACTGGAATCCAAAGTTGTGGGAAAAATTTTGAGATCCTTGCCCGATCGGTTCCAACCAAAAGTTACGGCTATTGAGGAGGCTCAAGATGTTGACAACCTCAAGCTAGATCAGTTGGTTGGAAATCTCCAAACTTATGAGGCACATAGAAATTTCAAAAAGAAACAAAAAGATGTTGCTTTTAGTAGTGCTCATAAAGTGGTAGAGGATTCTGATGAGGATTGTGAGATAGATTCCAAGATTATGGATGATTTTGTTAAACAATTTAAAAAATCCTTTTTGAAAAAGAATCATAATCTGTTGGAATCTACTCATACTCATAAATCCAAAGGCAAAGATAAAGTCAAAATTAATCCTATAGCCAAAAAAGAAAAAGGAAAGATACAATGGAACTCCGAAAGTGTCCAATGCTATGAATGCCAAGGATTTGGCCACTTTGCTTCAGAATGCCCCACTCGTTTGAAGAAAAAGAAAGCCCTCGGCATCACTTGGAATGATGAATCAGAATCTGATGAAGATGAAAGTGACAACGAAGGTCAAGGCGAAGAGAGACATAAGCAATTCCTTGCTTTCATGGTGGCTTCCGAAACTGAAGGACAAACAGAGTCTTCGAAGAGGTCGGTTGAGAACACCACTGATGATGAATCCTTGGAGAGTGATCATGAAGAGCTTGAGCAAGCCTATGAAAAGCTGTATAAGGAGTCTCTTAATTTATTCAAATTGAATGACAAACTCACAAAGAAACTCAAAGCATGTGAAAGTGAGAATGTCAAACTTAAGGAGGAGATTTCCGAGGCTAGGATCAATGCCATAAAGATAGCTGATGATCAACAAGTTCTTTGTACAACACTGTTGACTTGTGAGACAGAGAGGAATGAGCTACAGGAAACTTATGCCATGTATGGAGAAAAGATTGAATCTCTCGAGATGTCACAAGTTGCTTTGGAAGAACTACTGATCAAGAAAGAGGAAGAGCTCAAGTGTGCCATGGTTACCATTGGTCTTTGGAACAAAGGATTAAAGACTTTGGAGGATATCATTGGGTCTCAACAAATCTGTTCAGACAAGAGTGGCATTGGCTTTGGAGATAAGAGAGAGCAAAAACAGAGTGCTTCCACATCTCTTGATACAAGAACTTAAGGAAAGGGAGGACAAAAGATTCAACAAGAGAAAAAACTTCTCAAATTTCCTAGAGTTGGTAAGGTAAAAGAAAAGAAGGTACACTCTGTTTTTATTTGTCATCATTGTGGTATGCATGGTCATATTCGCCCTTATTGTTATAAGTTGCATGGGAGAGTGTCTCAAAAGAGTAGAAATTCGAATACTTTTTGGGTTAGGAGACAACCTTACATGTCTAGGCAGAATACCAAGATTCATGAGGGTGTTCACAACGCCACAACTCTTACCAAGTCTGCTAGACCTGATTTTGTTAAGACTAAAAAGATTTGGGTGAGAAAACTTGACTTGTGTTAATGTGTTTACTCTGTTTAGTTTTTTAGGTCTTTGTGTGTTTTTTTAATGAGAAAAAAAATGTGTGCATGTTTATTTTTTATCTTACTTTGGTTAAAAAAAAAAAAAAAAAAAAATCCAAAAAGATTTTCTTAATATGGTTTTGCAAGCTTGAAATTTTTGAGTAGTCCTTGGTGCATATTGGAATTGATGAGAATATCCATTACATGTTAATATGTGTGTACTTTCTATGGTCATTACTCATTTTGGAGTGTGTGTTCTTTGATTAGTATGTCTAACTTTGTACACACTCTTGGATTAGTAAATATTGGAGTCTTTCGCCTTAGTGATTATTTTTTTTATGGACTTCTGGCATTGTATCTTTTGCTTTCTAGAGGAATTGACCTATACTAGCATATCATGGGTGATGTTGAGTTTCTTAACCATCTTCCATCTTTTTGCATCTCCATGGCTTTCCCCACTATTCTTTGTAGTCCACGCATGAGGAAAAAGCTACCTCAGAGTCACCAACCAGGTCATTCTTATTATATCCATGCTTCTCTGGTTCGGTTTCTATACTCTTGAGCGTGTCAACCGCCAATGAATGTGCAAAAGAAAAGAAAGAAAAAATGTGCAAAGAAAAAAAAAAAAGAGAGATGTGCAAAAGCAAGAAAAGAAAAGAAAAAGATGTGAAAAAAAAGGAAAAAAAAAATAAAGGATTCATTGATTGAGGGGGAACCTCCGCTTTTACTCACTAAATACCCCTTGATTTCTAGTGGTTTGACTTTTTGCAATTGTGTTTAGATTCTCTTGACAGAGGTTCAACTTTCATATCACTACTAAGATTTGAATCTTGTGTTTGTCGAACTCTAAGAGTCACACACACACTTTTATCATGGGATCTATGCTTTTCATATAATGCATCATTTTCTTCTATGATGTATTTTCTAGAAGCTGTGCACATTGTGTTTTCAAGTAATTGTGCTTCTTGGATATCTTGTGTGTTTTAAGGTACAACTCTGAAATTTCTTGTTTGCTCCACCATATTATTTTTTTGTCAGTTTCTTCTTGTTCTTTGTTTTTAGTGAGGGTGAGTTTGGTGTATCATTACAAGAGTTTGTTAGCATGAACCATTTGATTTGTTTGGTAAGGGAGATTGGTTTTTTTTGTTTTGCATGTGTCTTAGGATTTCATGTATTCATGTCATGTGTCAGGTGCATGTGTCTTAGTTTTTCATCTATTCATACTACATATTCACAAAATCTCCTAGTCGCATCTATTTATGTTTTCCATCTCATACTTCAAGATAATCTAGCCATATGTTTATTGCTTTTTCATATACTCTTGTGGGACTAATAGCTGTTTTGGAGATTATGGCACTAATAGTTGTTTTGCAGATCATGACCTTGAGAAATAAGTTTGTAAAGAGATTTGGTTATAAGTGCTGGTTCCTAGTTGGTGGTGTTGTTTTTGTTTTGATTGGAAAATTGTTTTAGTGTTTTTGTTAGGAAAACTGTTTTAGCATGGTTTTGTTCGGGATTTGACAAAGGGGGAGATTGTTAGGACCCTTTGTTGTCAAATTCCATGGATCAAACCCAAGGTTGTGATTTTTTAAATTCACATGTTGGGTCAAACTAGGATTACTTTGGATTTCTTTAAGAAGTTGGTTTTCTTTCAAAACTAGAATTTCTTTGGAGTTCTTTAAGAAGTTGTTTTTCTTCCAAAAACAGGATTACTTTGGATTTTCTATAAGTAGTTGGTTTTTCTCCCAAAACTAGACTACTCATTAATAATTCCTCCAAATCTTCTTTTTGGTTCTTAAGGTTTATATCTGGGGATATTTTGTTAGTTTTCTTTGATGTCTTATTGAGTATTCAACTCATGGTTTAAAAAGAATACATCAAAGGTTTTGTTTGTTCTACACAAAAGAGAGAGTTGTTCTTCGGTGGATTCTGAAGAATTCGAGCCTGAAGTTTCGGTGGATTCTGGAGTGGCTCATCAGAAAGACAATTCCGTGGTGAAGATGGGGTTGGAAGAGGCACATAGAGGTTGGTTCAATTAGGCGTTGTGGATTTGCTAGATAATTGAGAGCATACCTGTGTAATTCCTTTAAATCTTCTTAGTGGATTGTTCTTGTGACTGTTGCCCGTGGTTTTTTTATCACAATTGGAGGTGTCCAATTGTGGTTTTTCCACGTAAAATCGTTGTGTCTCTTTCTCTTGATTGTTTGATTGGGATTGTTTTTTACTGCTTTTTATTGATACATAATCACAAATCAACTTCTAGGATTTCTAGATTTTTTACTGTGTTTGTGTTTGGGTAGTTTCTCTAAATATATTTTCGCCCCTTATTTTGAGTGTATTGTTTATTTAGAGTTTTTAAAAATTAATTTTACACCTACTTTTGAAAACTCTTTTCAAGGCGAAAAAATTTGGCTAACTTGTCGTCCTCCCAAACGTCCGGTCTATTGACTGAAACAGTGTTTTTTTTTAAAATTTTTTATTTCAATTGGCACTTGTTATTTTTTTATATTTTAAATAAAAAAAATTCAGAATTTTTAAATTTTTTTTATGAGTTTTGAATATAATTTTGAATTGTGTGTTTGGTTATGAGTTGTAAGTTTTTGTATTAAATATCATATATCACATCAAAAATTCTCCACTCAATTTAAAACTTTTTTCAAAACTCATTCATCAAACATATTTTCCACACTCAAATTATAATTCCAAAACTCACAAACTCAAAATACAATTATATTCTCAAATTATATTTAGAAAACTCTACCAAACGTTACCTGACTGTGCCATAATTTTAGTCTAAAGTTAAAAGTGTAGTTTGAGTTTTTTTTTGTGTGTGTGTGTGTAATATACTCGTAGTCGTAATGGATACAAGATACATAGTTCCTTGATTTGTAGATTTTTACACAAACTTTAACACTGGTATACTGCAATACTGAAGAATTGGGAAGGGCTTTCCTTCGAATAGGGATGTGGATTTTATATGTCATTGCTTGTTGAAGTCAGTGTGATATGTCTCATTCAAATGCTTTTTACGTTTTCATCAGTTTTTAATGTTGATGTGAATAATGATATGTCTCAGATAATTAGTCAGAAAATTTGTCGAAGAACACCTGCAAGGATACACTACTGGAATTGTGTGGTCAAGTATGTAATCTTATGTGGAGTACGGTTAATGGGTTAACCTTTACATTGAATTGCTCTTCATGTAGGCATAGTAAATCCATCATTGTCCATTCTAGTCACATTTACTGTGGTTGTTTAAAAATGTGTATTTGAATGGCAAAATCATTGAAAAAAACACTCCTCTTACATCCCTGCTTCACTAGGAGTTATTCATCAATTTTCTGTATCTCTTTAATTACTGAAATACCGCTTTAAGATCGGTTTATGATGCAGAATGTGTTTGTAGTTACAGTGTTGGGGAGCTTCGATTTCCAGATATGTGCCATAAAGCATTATCGGAGTCCCTCACTCCAACATTTCTCTACTAGTAGTAAGACAGAAAGCGTATGCTGGGACCGATCATCGCACACTGTTCTGCTCAGAAAGCTCGAAGTGGCTTTAAAGGATCATCAAGTTGATGAAGCATAGGAAACTTATAATGATTTTAGAAACCTGTATGGTTTTCCGAACTAGTCTCTCATGAGTACACTGCTACTTGAGTTGTCCTACTCATCTGATCCCCATTGGCTTGAGAAGGCATGCGATTTAGTTTTCCTAATACAAAAAGAGAAATATGATTTAGTTCGATCCGACTTCCTGATTAAACTCTCCCTATCCTTGGCAAGAGCTCAAATGCCTGTTTCCGCATCCATGATTTTCAGGCTGATGCTGAAGAAAGAGAGTTTGCCCCTTGCAAATATATTGGGTCTGGTCTTCATGCACATGGTGAAGACACAAGTTGGGGCATATCTTGCATTAAATATATTGATTGAGCTTTGTGATCGATTTCAACATTCAAGTGCAAATAGATCTGCTTCTACAAAGCTGATAAAACCTGATACGATGATCTTTAACCTTGTTCTGGATGTTTGTGTGAGGTTTGGGTCATCTTTCAATGGCCAATAGATTATAGAACTGATGGCACAAGCGGGTGTCATAGCTGATGCACATATTATTGTTATCATTTCTCGGATTCATCAGATGAATGATCAGAGGGATGAGTTGAAGAAATTTAAAGGTAATATTGATCAGGTTTCAGTTTCTCTGGCTCATCATTACAGGCAGTTCTATGATAGTTTGCTGAGTTTTGCATTTCAAATTTAATGATGTCTGACAGAGTTTTGCCGGACAGATTTGGGCCGGGCAAATGTTGGGCCAAGGATGTGTGGCCCAGTTTGGAAAGAAGTTGCTCGGTTAAGGCAACGCTTGGTTGGACCGAGCTACATGTTTGGCGGAGGCGAAGCCAGTCAAGTTAAGTGACCGGCGCCCGGAAAAGCGTGGTCAGCCGAGGTACCTGTTTGCTCGGCTTTGCCGAGATGTTGCCTAGCCCGGTCCTCATAAAGCTTAGCTAGTGGAGTGCTTGGACATGAAGCACAGCACGGCCGTTGGCGGACAAGATAGTGCAGCTCATTTGCGAGCTCCCAGACAAATGGCGGGCGATTGAGATTAGGTGATGCTCAGCAGGATTTGTGCTGACGGATGGGATAGTAGAGCCACGTGTTGAGAGACCATTGGGAGCAGGTTTGGGACGCAGAAGGGTATATAAGCATGTCTGCGCCCTCCATACGAGACAGACGAACACTCTGTAAGACATTCTTACACTCAAACACCCTCTCTCTCTCTATCTCTCTCTCTCTATCCCAAGGTATGTGCTGATTTGATCGTCGGAGGGGTTTTCCGGCCGCACACCGCCGGGTAGCTCAACGCCGTTGTGCTTTCAGGTGATCGGACACCGACGGAGCTTGGAAGAAAGGAGTACGGGCTTGCCAGAATATTTGCCCCCCATACAATTGGCGCCGTCTGTGAGAAGTCTTTGCAGAAAAAACCTTGTCTTCCAGGCTTGTCTAATCGCCGTTTATGGCGAACAACGAGGAGTTTCCGTTGTCCGTCGTCGACGGAGTTACCCCGGAGTCAGGCAGACGGAGAGAGGGACACCCCACCATTACTCCGATGGGGGATTTGGAGACATTCCCAGGAGGACAGTCGGGAGACGCGCGGGATAAGCGCAGAAGAAGTCATGGTCATTCACGGAGTCCAAACGGTCACCGGCGGAGGAGAGACTCACACGCCAGACGTCTGGAAAGTAAGCTGAAGGACCAGGACGCCATCATCCGGAGAATGGCGGCAGAGATGGAGGAGTTGAATCGGCATGTCAAAGGAAAGGGTGTAGCTGGAGTGGGAGACCACAGTGAGCACATACAACCCTGCCGTTCAGGTAGTCAGAGTCAGCGGCACACACCGTCCATCTCTATTACCAGAAGTTACAAGGTAGGTGATTCCGACGTGCATACAGAGAAGTCTAGCACGCAAGATAGCACTTACCAGCCCTCATGTCTGGTGACGACGTCGAGGTACTCTTACTCCGCTCATTCAGAGGATTTGCGGACAGTCTTAAAAGAGTGGGCTCGCCGGTGGGAGGCTCAGAGGATACCGGCGTTCCAGCGGTTATCCTACGGGGTTCGCGCCAGTGAGGAGGTCGGAATGCCTCCACCCCGCCAAGCAGCGCCACTCCTAGTGGATTCAGATTTGGCAAGGTTGAGTGCCACCCCTTTCTCCCTGGAAATAGAAACAACCCCTCTCCCGTTAGGCTTCCACCAGCTAAAGTTCACATTGTACGACGGGAAGACCGATCCCTACATGCATGTAAGTCATTTCCGACAGGTCATGGCCGGACATAGGCGGAATGATGCTTTTATGTGCCTCATCTTTCCGTCAAGTTTGGGCGAACTGGGCTTGAAGTGGTTTGAGAGGCTGCCGGAGGGGAGTATACAGAGGTGGCATCAGTTGGCCGAAGCCTTTGTGACGCGCTTCAAAACCAACACCAAGACACCAAAGGAAGCGGAATTTCCCCATTTACGGCCGGCCTAGGTTACCTCGGCTGAGGGGTTTGGCACTAGTAATTTGTGGTTGCTCAGTCTTGGAGAGCCTCAAAAGTGGTCAGTGGTCCCCTTGGACTCTGCAGGAAAAGGATGGCAAGTGTAAGTGTGAGTGCGGTCGCGCGAGGCGAGCTTGATATTAGCTCGGTCATTAAGAGTGCCAAACCACCTCGGTTGTAAAGCCTAACCAAGGAGCTCGGCCGCGCAAGCGGACCAGATGTTAGCCCGGTTGAGCGGTCGAGTCCTCTCGTTATCACGGTTTCTGCTAAGGTTGGATAAACATGCCATTTGCTCGGTCAGATTGGTTTTTTGGATCAAATGAATACTAGGAGCCCGGTCCGCCCCAATTCTTCAGTGTTCTTCAAGAAAGATGAAGAACACCATGAACAGTTGAGGGTTTGGGTTAGTTTTTAGTGCCCAAGTCCTAAAAGCTATGTTTTAATGCCCTAATGTGTGAAATATCAAAGGAAATAACAATAAAAGAGGGGTTGAAGGACTTACAATGTAGGGAAGTTTATTCTTCTTCTTTGAGCGCGAGTTTAGGAACGGTAAAGGAGAGGCAAGAGCTCTGGATTGCTTGGAATGGCAGTGAATCAGTAAGAGTGAAAAGAAGATGAGGGGGGGATGTTTATAGAGGTGGTGAGGCCGCCCAAATTCAAATTTGAGGGGACGGCGGGGTTGGCTGCCCGAGGACCAGTACAAGAGTGACACGTGTCCCCATTAATACAGCGTCAGAGTTGAAGCGACAGGAAGGTCAGACGAGGCGACGACCGAGGAGTTAACCGGGCTGGTCTTGAAGACAGGAATGCCAACCGAGAAGTTGGGCCGGGCAAGTTCTGAAGCCAGGAATGATAACCGGCCTGATCGCCATTCTGCAAACCGCGGACCGAGGAAAACATTATCTCGGTCAGTATAGGTAATCCCAGTCACGCTCGCGCAAACGGAATTAAGGGGCAATTGAGAGGGAGATTAATGATCTGGTACTAGGCCAGACAGAGTTTTTCCGGACAGATTTGGGCCGGGCAAATGTTGGGCCAAGGATATGTGGCCCAGTTTGGAAAGAAGTTGCTCGGTTAAGGCAACGCTTGGTTAGACCGAGCTACATGTTTGGCGGAGGCGAAGCCAGTCAAGTTAAGTGACCGGCGCCCGGAAAAGCGTGGTCAGCCGAGGTACCTGTTTGCTCGGCTTTGCCGAGATGTTGCCTAGCCCGGTCCTCATTAAGCTTAGCTAGTGGAGTGCTTGGACATGAAGCACAGCACGGCCGTTGGCGGACAAGATAGTGCAGCTCGGCTGCCGAGCTCCCAGTAGAGTGAGCGAGCAGTTGAGATTAGGTGATGCTCAGCAGGATTTGTGCTGACGGATGGGATAGCAGAGCCACGTGTTGAGAGACCATTGGGAGCAGGTTTGGGACGCAGAAGGGTATATAAGCATGTCTGCGCCCCCCATACGAGACAGACGAACACTCTGTAAGACATTCTTACACTCAAACACCCTCTCTCTCTCTCTCTCTCTCTCTCTCTCTATCCCAAGGTGTGTGCTGACTTGATCGTCGGAGGGGTTTTCCAGCCGCACACCGCCGGGTAGCTCATCGCCGTTGTGCTTTCAGGTGATCGGACACCGACGGAGCTTGGAAGAAAGGAGTACGGGCTTGCCGGAATATTTGCCCCCCGTACAATGTCGATGCTGCTTCGGGACTCATATTAGACATTTATAGATGTATTGAATCTCTTAACAGTAGAAAGTATAGAAAAGACCCCCCAAGCCTTGCCTTGTGCCAATTGGATCTCATAATGTGACGCCCCAACTTCAGGGCCGTTAAATATGTACAATAATACAACACAAGTAAGATAGATAACCAAAACATCTTAATATACATATATAACCAGAGTTAATATCATAGGTAATTCGTTTATGTTCCATTACAGGATTACCAAAACATTGCTAAATCAAAAGTCAAATGGAAAAAAAAAAACTAGTCTGAATCTTCAAATGAACCATAGCTCCAACACTTCATCTTATTTTCCTTCAAAATAACCTTCACTATTGTAAACTGCTTCATCACCTGGCATGACACGCCATGAGCTTGGAATGCCCAGTAAAAACACACACACCCCCATATCTTCTATCAACCAATCAACCATACACAGAACAAATTAGGTAATATAACTTACAATATTACAACAAAGTTCTATGAATTAGCAGTTAAACTAGACGACTAGAATCCCCCAAAGAGATCCTTCTACCCAACCACAAGGATTGAACACCGGACTATTCAGAACTCTCCCTTTTGCTGCTTTGCAGATCTTACCATCTATGCCCATCTCCCGGTTATTTACCAGTCAATGACATTGATGGACCTCAAAAGGGACGGCCAAACAAGTGGGCTCGCTTACACCCTACACATACCATACCAAATGGCTCGCTTACACCCTAAAACCACCACATAGAGTCTAAATACATCCGTGTCAACCTAAGGGCTCACTTAGACCGCTTGCGGAAGACTTAACTCATTTGGTATTAATCCCATCATAATTCATGTCATTCATATGTATAAATTATTCCAAAACACTAATGTGAACGTCAACCCGTTGCCAACTCCTCATCATTTCCCATTTATTAGATCTTTTGCTAAGCAAGCTAGTCACATTCGGTAATTCGGTAATATAAAAGAGCATAAGACAAACATAAGAAATGAAATATAGCCCATGATAATCATACATAGGTATGGTAAGGCAAGCAAATAACATTAGGCATGCTTTAAAATACTTAGAGACAAACAACACAACAAAACACCATTTCCAGCACTGTTTGGTTCTGCAGGGCTAACAAGAGTGCTTTGGGAAAAATACTTCTAGGTCAAATTAGGGGCTAAAATTGCACAGAAATAATAATTAACCTATCTAGTTTCAATTCCAATTCATAGAATGTGCATACCACCTCCAAAAATTCATCTACAAGCTATATTCAAAATCCTGTCCAGATTTGTCACCCGTTGGGAAAACTAGCTTTCCTCTCAATCTACCCAATGATTTTCACCCAAATAAATTCCATTGAAAAGAGGACTCAAAATCCTAAATTTGTATAAAAGAACCAACCTGAGATGATATTTCTGGAATTTTATAAAATTGCAAGAAGTGGACTGTTTTTCAGAGACTGAGGACCAGATTTTTAAACAAAGTATCCAAGCCCTAAAAACACACAATTAGGGGCTAATAAAATTACCACAAGCTCTAAACACACCAAATAGCCTACAGTAAATTCAGATTGAAGAAATAAATAAATTTGATATTTCTTTTAAATTAGAGAAGTTACAGCAGTGCCTAATTTGACAAATTTGTAAAGCAAAGTCACTAAATCAAACCCACACTCTTATATACATCAAAAACCCTATTTCCCATCAATATGCAACACAAGAGGGCATCTAACAATAGGATGGGATGGTGAAAGAATTGGAGAAGACAAGGGGAAGAAGTGTTCTTACCTTGACTCAAGAAGGCACCCTTTTTCTTCCTTTTCTTTTTTTCTTCTTCTCTACTTCTCCCTAATCACACTTTCCTTCTCTCACCCTCTCCTTGGCTGTTGATATCTGTGTATGTGTGGAATTGAGACAAGGCTCTCAATTTATAGGAAATAAGCTTGGATCCTAACTTAATGACTAAGGAAGGCCTAAATATTTAGATATGTTTTTTATTTTGTTTTTCAACCAATTTTCCACCAAAATATTATTTATCACACATATGTACATATTCAAATAAATAATAATATTCTATTCAAATAAATAATAAATATTCAAATAAATAATAAATGAAAGAACAACAAAAACAAAAACAGAAATAAAGATAAAATGTATGAATTGATACATAAACTAGGAGGTAAATAAATAAAAACCAAGTTTTAGGGTATTTCCAATTATAAAGTTATGTTCTATGATTTAATTATGATAATATACAAGAAAATTATCCTTTATTGGGCCACTTCGTAGATTTTTACGAAACTAGGGGCTAAAATGCTATTAACCTAAGTCTCAGGGTTACACATGTAATTACCCAAATTTAGGATCTCTACACATAATCTCAGGGCAGGGTTGAAAATGTAGATATTACCTGAGCTGCTACAGAAGGATTCTGTCCTCAAAATGGAAACTAAAAAAGAGCTTCTTATATATAAGAATGGTAAAGCTGTCCTTGGTGACAAAGGAATAGCCAAGCTTATCCTACAATACAAGGATGTGGTAGGATTAGTGAGTTGTCAAAGCTTTTAATTAGCATTCAGAAGAAGGTGGCTTCAATGAAAGAAGAAAGTTTGTGTTCTGATGTGAATGATGCCTGCATTAATTTGGGGTGGTTGGAGACTGCTCATGACATTTTAGATGTCATGAAGTTGGGAGGGACTCCCATGGGCACTAGGTCCTATATATCGCTGTTGAGGGCTTATCATGAAAGAAAGATGTTTGGGGAAGCAGAGGCTTTGCTAAAACAAAATAAGAAAGCTGGTTTGGTTGAAAAAATGTTTGATGAGGCCATAACTGTTTCAGATGGTGTATCAGATTTAGCCAAGTCTATTATCCGGGAATTGGAAGAAGAGGGGAAAACTCTGCTTTTTGTGGTTTATGAAAACCAATTCTTCTATCTACTTTTTCTGGAAAGCTAGAATGATAGTGGATGCTTTGAATACATACAGAAAAATGCAACTGATGAAAATCCAGCCAATTGTGCAAACATTCTTTAATATGATTTCTGGGTATTCCTCTTTGGAAATGTATTGTGAAATCACCATCTTATGGGCAGACATTAAGATGAATATAGAGAATGGGAATTTAGTGGTTAACAGGGATTTATTTGAGTTGTTAATATTGAATTTTATTCGAGTTGGTTACTTTGAGAGAGTGATGGAGGTCATTGGTTATATGAAGGAGCATTGTATGTACATCGACAAGTGGATGTTTAAAATTGAGTTCCTAAAGTTTCACAAAGATCTCTATAGGAGCTTAAAAGCATCAAATGCTAGAACTGAGGCTCAAAGCAACCGGATTGAACATGTTTGGACATTTAGGAAGTGGCTTGGTATCGACTGAAGTTTTTTCAAGTGTATGGCTTGTTTTAAAGCTAGGTTCCGCATGTTTAGGCCTTGACTCCATGTTTAGGCCATTTTTAGCTTGCACAAATGCCGGCAATTTATGCAAATTGAAGTTGAATGGTTGAAGCAACATGCTAATCTTAAGCCCAACCAGCTCTGTCCCCAAATTCTAAGAAAATTTTGGAAGCGCTTTACAGAGATGAACTGCTGAACCTAACTCCGCATCCTCCTGAAACCGTTATGAAGTTTTAAGATTCTGGAACTACAGCCATATCAAGATTAAGGATTCTGAAATCCATATATCTCCTCCGTGAGACAGATTATTCTCTTTCCCAACAAGTGTTGGGCAGCTAATTTTGTCTTATCTGATCATGGAGTGGTTTTGGTGAAAGCATGACACAGTGCATTTCTATTGTGTATGGAGGGACAGAGCTCAAGCGTTTTGCAGATATTTGAAGGATTATGGGTGCTAGGGTAACATCTTAATTTGTCTGCGGTTCCAAAATTACTGCTATGAGACTGAGGTCACCGAGATCTGTAAAGGTTTGTGGCTTCACTGTCAACATTCTGGTTACAAATTAAGGCTACAAAGATCAAGTACCTGTGAGTGAAGGTCCAGTTTACCTACATTTGTATGCTCGTTTCATTATCGGTGATGTTTTTTTTGTATGTACCCATTTTTGTTTGAGTTTAAGTCATCCATTAGTATGGTTAGTGTACATCTTGTTTTAGAGTAAGGATATATTCAGGGTAGCTTTGTTTCCAGATCTTAATTTGTGCTTAACGGGCTATTTAGCACTTGATTGGTCAATGTCATCTGAATGTCTCTGGAAGCAAGAACGACCAGAATGTAGATTAAACTATCTGCAACAATGTAATTAAGAAGGATGAAAAGTTGAAACTTAGATCGAAATAATTTCATCTTCATTACTATCAGAGGGATTCTGTTGTTATTATTATTATTTGGTTTGTTGGGAATCTAGGATGTGATTAGGGTTGGATCGGCTTTGTTGTGTTGTTTCCTTGTTCTCACTTAGAGCCTTCATGTATTGCTTTCTACTACTTTTTGCAGACCCATCCAATTGCGAAATAATTGAGGAAGTTTGATTAAAGATATTGCGAAAGTGTTTGGG
This sequence comes from Camellia lanceoleosa, assembly GCA_025200525.1. Taxonomy (NCBI): domain Eukaryota; kingdom Viridiplantae; phylum Streptophyta; class Magnoliopsida; order Ericales; family Theaceae; genus Camellia; species Camellia lanceoleosa. The sequence continues at coordinate 100,211,416 of CM045771.1, forward strand.
CTGGTTGAATTGATATTGTTTAACAAAGAGATGACTATCGTTTTACACTATGAAAGTGAGGAATTAACACAGGTAGAAAAGAAGAAAGATGGGTACCTTTTAAATTTGTGGAAGATTTACACTATGAAAGATACTCATAAGCTAAACTAAGAAAGATCTACCATGTTCAGTTCTAAAAGATTTGTATGTCCTTGTGAACTGCAGGGAGGTGTTTTGCTTTTCGCAATGAAATGATGAGTTACTCGAGCAAGCTCTCACTTGGGTTTTAGCGAAATTTCTACTTGAGGTATCTACCTTTGTTGATTTTCACAGTATTCCTTCTCATTGCTCACTTTCCAAATCTGCGACAAGCAGACGAGCCTAACCAAACGAAGCTTTATAGGCTCGAGCTCAGTTCGTTTGTTTATCAAGCTTGAAATTTAACTCGAGCTTGGGTAAAAAATTCATGTAGCTGGAGCTCAGCTTGGCTGTTAATACTAATCAAACTCGAGTTCAAATTGATAATGAATTTTTTTTTTGTTATTGTTTATATTATTTAATGGTGGTGAGGCGCTGTTGTGGGCTATCATCACCCATGTGAGGGTGACCATGTGGAAGAAGCTTCAACATGGTGAAACATGAGTTGTTCCAAGTGATTGCCAACAACTAAAGGAACTTGCCATGTGAAGCCAAGGTATATACACAGCTGGCCATGTGTTTAACCAGCTGTGTTCTCCAACTCTCCTCTGCCATGTATATGTATAAATAAGGATGAGTGAGTGGAGAGAAAAATGAGAGAGCAAGAGCAAGAGCATATCAAAGAGTGAGAGATGTGAGACGGAGAGACCGTCTCCTTCGGTGTGAGCGAGGGAGACGGGAGAGTGGCTGAGTGGCTGAGTGAGGAGAGTGTGAGCTCCTCTTCTATTATAATCTTTCTGTAATCTCCAAATTGGTATAGTGCAAACCGGTTCCTCTCCCGTGGACGTAGGCATTGAGGCCGAACCACGTTAAATATTGTGTCTCCTTGAGTGTGGGTGTGTTTTTCTGCTTGGTTTAATTTCCGCAAAGTCTTGGGAGGGATCCCGAATCACAAAAATTGGTATCAGAGCCTCGTCAGTGGCGTTTCGGAACAAAAATCCGTGATGTTTCGAATCTGCCCAGAAATCGGATTGCTCGAAATCAGGTTTTGAGCATACCAGGAGCAAGGGCTCGACGAGAGGAGTCCAAAAACATAAAGCAGAAGCCCAAGAGACCCAGGACACGCCCTCACGCGCCGCCTGAAGAAGGCGCTTGAGGCCCACTCGCGATATGCGCCGTCACGCGCTGGTGGGAGGTCGGCGCGTTTTCCCACGCCCAGCGCTTCCCACGGCGAAGGAGGAAGACGAGTGGGCGTGTATGGCAGCGCCGCGAACACGCCAAAGCGGTCGGCATCCACGTCGTCAACACGTCGTGAAGTTTTGACCCGATCAGCGACGCGTGGCGACCATGTCGGCACGCGTGGCTCGCCACGTCATCAACACATGGGCTGGTCGAGGATTGCCACGCGTGCACCGTGTGCCACGCCCGCGTCGGCATCAGTGCGAGGATCGATGGCGCGGCGCGGCTGCAGGCGCGAGGAAGGATCCGGCGAAGGTGCAAAGTGCGGACCGCGGTCTGGCGTACAAAATGTTTTGGCCAGATCTAAGCCATTTGGAGTCCGTTTTTGGCGATCCAATAGTGGTTTCCAACTATTTGGAGTATTCCGGACACATCCGTACGGTCAGATTTTGGAGAGGGAGTTTCTGTAAAAAGAAGGCAGATTAAAGGGACGGACGGCATCAGGTGCAATGGACAGAATATTCTGTTGGTACACGGAATATTTCCTGAACTTCTGAAAATTGCAATTTGGACCAGAATTTTCAGAAAATTGTGGTATAGCCCAGCTTTCGGGGATATTTTTCAGTGAGGTCCCCGGAAGTGCAGCGAAGGTTGGTCCTAGCTAATCGGACCGTTCCGAACGCAACCGCGAGGTCAGAATAGTGAAATTCTGAATGGTTTTTTAAAGATTGTTAAAACATGGGAGTTTGTCATCTTTCACATTCGAAGGGAGGTTGCCGGATATTGTGGAACGCTGCGGATTCACTGAAGAGGTTAGAATGGGTAGATTCTAACCAGATTGGACAACCAGGTACAACTCGAGATAGATCATTGAAGACCAGAGGAGATCAAGCTTGATTAAATGGCAGATCGAGGGAGATCAGGATTGGTCAGGGGCGATCAGAGGATTGCAAAGATGATTATCTCCGGAGTTCGTCAGAAGATCTGGTTCATTCAATCAAAAAGGCCATTCATCGACGGATAGATGATTTGGCAACCGTTCGAGCTCGAAATCTTTGTGGTATTGAAGCTACTATATCTGAGTAAATCGGTGATGCGTGGACTGTAGAACAATAGTTGCGAGAGCATACTAAGCAGGAGCACAAATGCAGACGTGCAAGAGTGCAAAGAATGCGATGTCGTCTGAGGCGAGAAGAGTGTGTAGCAGCAGGTTGTTGAAAGTTCACAGGAACTTCCAGACAGAGAAATTGAGACAAACGCAAAAGTGCGCGCCAACGAGTAGCAAGTCTTTTTTCTTCTATGGTGGTTTCTTCCATGGCAGCGGAGGATAGAGTTGATGCGGATCTCTCAGGCGAGCTCGACGCAGGGAGACCAGAAGCCATGGGTACGGGCCTATGCAAGGAATTGCATAGTTGTCGATGTTTTGACAGATGGAGCTACTGTCAACCATCGAGCTACTGGACAGCAAATCAGGGATTACAAAGGCACAGACAACAAGCGTATGTGGAAACGCCAGGAGGTTGTTCAGAAGTGCAAAAGGCAAAGGCTGAAAGTTCAGAGAAAAAGCTCCGAGCAAAGAAAACAGAGGACGTTGATGGAATAAATGACGAGTTTTCTATTGCTCCAATGACTGGTCCTGCGAGGTATTGCATGACAGTCAAGGTCATTTCAGCAGGGGGTACAGGACATCCAATCAGGGGGTGTCGGATATCTTGGTTGCGCAAGTTCAAGCATAGCAGGTATAGACATCCGAGACAGAAGCGTGGAAGAGATCCGTGGGAGATAGGAGCAGAGGCTTTCTCCAAATCAGAGAGTGTTGTGAGTTAAGTTGAGGATGTAGGATTCCCTTCTCCTCTTATATCACTGGTGTATTATCTCTAGCTTCAGGGGGTGCAAGCATCTCAGTGAGGAGATGCAGACTATGCTGAAGACATCCGAGACAGGAAGCATAGAAGAGATCTGTGGGAGATAGAAACAGAGGCTCTCTCCAAATCAGAGAGTGGTGTGAGTTGAGTTGAGGATGTAGGATTCTCTCATTCTCTTGTATCTCTGGTGTATTATCTCTAGCTTTCAAGGGATGCAGCGTCTCAGTGAGGAGATGCAAACTATGTTGAATTTGGGCGTGACAAGATTAAGCAGCAATGTGTGCTGCGAATCACCTCACCTGGGTTGAGGGGGTGATTTGTGGGCTATCATCACCCATGTGAGGGTGACCATATGGAAGAAGCTTCAACATGTTGAAACATGAGTTGTTCCATGTGATTGCCAACAACTAAAGAAACTTGCCATGTGAAGCCAAGGTATATACACAGCTGGCCATGTGTTTAACCAGCTGTGTTCTCCAACTCTCCTCTGCCATGTATATATATAAATGAGGATGAGTGAGTGGAGAGAAAAATGAGAGAGCAAGAGCAAGAGCATATCAAAGAGTGAGAGATGTGAGACGGAGAGACCGTCTCCCTCGGTGTGAGGGAGGGAGACGGGAGAGTGGCTGAGTGAGGAGAGTGTGAGCTCCTTCTCTATTGTAATCTTTCTATAATCTCCAAATTGGTATAGTGCAAACCGGTTCCTCTCCCGTGGACGTAGGCATTGAGGCCGAACCACGTTAAATATTGTGTCTCCTTGAGTGTGGGTGTGTTTTTCTGCTTGGTTTAATTTCCGCAAGGTCTTGGGAGGGATCCCGGATCCCAACAGCTGTGTTCCACTGCATTCAGTTCTCAGAGTGTTGATCCTATGATCAGGTTCGGATGTCACCTTTCCTCTTATCTTCCCTGGCTTATTCAACGGGTGCTAAAGCTCGAATCAGTATATGCCTCCCATACCTCTCCATTTTCACTTTTCCTCTTACCTCGCCATTTGGTTTTGAAGGTATTGAAATATGTTACTATTAAAAACAATACAAATCTATTATTTATATACATTTTGCATTATTAATATATCAATAATATACTTATTTTATTATTTAAATAAATAATAAATGAATCGAGCTAATTTGAGCTTGAGTTTAACTTGTTTTATTAAACAAACTTAAAAGTTTGGCTCAAGCTAATCTAAGCCATTACTAAGCCGAGCCTGTGAACAATTTGATTAATTTGTAGCCATATTTTAAAGGGTTATAAAAAAGACAATCCGATCACATGAGCAATTTATATTACTTTTTTTTAACGGTGAGTGATGGGGATCATGTGTTCAATTTTGAGTACTCAATAATTTAATTGTTGGAATTAGAAGATGAAGAGTAAAATAAATTTAGATGAAAATCTTGAAAAATGAAATTTACCCTTTTGTTTATACTTATGCTTTGTTTGGTTACAAATTTTAAATCATTTTTTGGTATTTAAGCTAGAAAGAGTTAAACTGCTTGTTTTTAGCTTATTTTATTCATAATTGAATATAAAAAAATAAAAAATAAAACACTTTTTTAACAAGATTTATCTGTGCTTGACAACTAAAAAAATCAAAATAATTGTTATTAAATTTAATTTTTTTTTATTCTACTAATTTAGAAAAATGTAAAAGTAAAGAATCACATTAGTTGAAATTAAAAATTTAGTAGATTAGATCGATGAAATTAAATGTTTTAAGAATAGGATACAAAATATGAAAATAATTTGAAAGGTAAAATGAAAATTAACTCTAAAAAGTAAGGAAATTCCTTTAGAGGTGTGTACGATTTTTGCCTAATTATGCATTTTTTTTATACACATTATGCATTTTAGTGACAAATGTGTTAGCTGTATATTATTATAGTTGTTTCTTATCTATTTGTATTTGTATCTCTCTCCATCTCTTGTATTTGTATCTCTCTCAATCTCTATCTCCTTACTTCTCTAGGTTTCCTTTCTGCCTATATATAGAGGCTTCTCCTATTGTATTATTCATTCAATTCAATACAGAGTTTCTTCTTTCTCTTCTCTCACTACTTTCATAACATGGTATCAGAGCCAAAAGAAAAAATTTTCTCCTAGCTTTTTTTTTCAGTTTGCTTCTGTCCCTGGTGTTGTTTCTACTGGCTTCTGCATATTTTGTTCATCCGTCTTTTCACGTTTGAACTACACCAAACTCTTCGTCTCCTCACGACGAAGCCATCGCCACCAAAATCACCACCATCGGCCTCCACACGCGCTCTCACGCGCGTCCACACGAGTGGCGCGTCGTTAATCCGCGTTCTCCCTTTCACCACGCTCCGCCGCGCATTACTGCGTCGCTCTGACCAGCGGCTTTCCCTTGACCTCGGCTTCGCCGCTTTTGCCGCCCTCGGCTTCGCCATCGGCTTCGCCTCGCCGACTCGCTTCCGGCTTCACCGATTCTCCATCGCTTCGCCGGCTTCTCTTAGCGCGTCTTTCTCCGCCCGGCTTGCCCAGCCGTTTGCCTTTGCCTTCAGCTGCTGACGTCATCTGTCTTCAGCTGCTGCCGTCAGCCCTATACATCCAAAATTTGACATCATCGACCCCAAAGTCGACATCACTCTACTTGTTCCTAAGGTTTTCCAAATTTTACGAATCTGTTGGTGACCTCCGTTTTGACAGTTATGGATCGTACCGAGAACATCCAATCTGTCTCTGTTATCCTTGATGGGTCCAATTATGTTAGTTGGGCTCAAGCTCTCTCTAGCTTCATTAAAGGGAAACGCCTTTGGCGGATTATTACTGGTACTCTTTCCAAACCCACCAAAAAGGTAGATGAGACCGACTCTACATTCGATGACCGTCTTGACGACTGGGAAAGTAAGAATTATCAAATCATCACATGGTTCCGGGCTACCTCAGTTCCTTCCATCAACCTTCAATTTGGCGCCAGGCGATGACTCCTTGCCTCTCCGCCAAAGCAATTTGGGATTTTTGAAGAACGCGTTATCGGCACATCGCCATGCTCATCAATATCAACTATTGCAGACTCTTCATCACATGCGTCAAGCACCCGGTCAGTCTCTTAATGACTTTCTATTCCAGATGTCATCCGTTTGGGACCAGCTTGCTCTTTCTGAACCTCCATGGGCTCATTCTGATGATGCACAGCTATTTATTACTTATCGGAATCATCAGCGACTATTACAGTTTCTTATGGCTCTTCATAGCACTTTTGAGCCCGTGCGTGCTTCTTTGCTTCATCGTTTGCCTTTGCCCACTTTAGAGCAAGCCATTACTGAGCTCTTATCAGAGGAGACTCGTTTTAAGAGTCTCAGATCTCACGACACAGATTCTGTTCTTGCTACTCCATCTTCTCAGAGTTCCTCATCTTCACAGCCCCTCATATGCAGTTATTGTCGCAACCGAGGCCTGCCAGCCACTCATTCTCTTGTTCACTGCCAGGTTCGCGAATGCTTGACTTGTCATAAGACTGCTCCAGGCCATCTCCAAAGCCATTGTCCTCGAGCTCCCTCTACTACTTCATCTAAGAAAGGGGCTTCTCGTTCTGGGTCTCAGTCCAAATTTAACTCCGGTTCTCGCTCTGCTGCTGTTGCTTCTGAGGGTTCTTCTGCTCCTTCTTTCTCTATGGATGATGTTGAGTCCCTTATCCACCAGGTTCTCAACAAATCGGGTACTCCTCCTTCTACTGCTCTTTCCGTAACCTCAGGTAACTCTTCATGGTATTTTGATTCCGCATGCTGTAATCACATGACTTCTGACTCCACTCTATTTTCTTCGTTGTCCTCATCTTCTTCTGCTCCCACTATACACACTGCTGATGGCTCTCATATGCCTGTTAGTCATATTGGCCAAATCTCTACTTCCACTGTAACTCTTTCTGATGCTTACCATATTCCTTCTCTTAAAATGAACCTTATCTCTGTTGGTCAATTATGTGACCTTGGTCTCACTGGTACTTTTTTCTCGCTAATGGTTGTTTGGTGCGGGACCCTCGACGAGACAGATCCTTGGGATAGGCCGTAGCATGGACGCCCTGTTCGAGCTTCTCTACCTTCGCAGTCCGCACCAATCATCTCCTGTTCCTGCTGTCTCTACTATGTCTCCTTTTCATCTTTGGCATTGTCGCTTAGGACATGTCTCTTTTAGTCGTTTAAAACATTTAGTTTCTAGTGGTCAGTTAGGTCGTGTCTGTGTTGACGATGTCGATTGCTTATCTTGTCACATTGCTAAACGACCTGCATTACCTTTTAATAAAAGTAATTCTATTTCTCTTGCTCCTTTTGATCTTGTGCATTGGATATTTGGGGACCTTCCCCACACCTACCATGGGGGTCTAGATATTTTGTGATTTTTGTTGATGATTTTTCTCGCTATACTTGGCTTTTTCTTCTCAAAAATCGCTCTGAACTTAAACAGATTTACTATGTTTTCTCTGCTTTGTTCCACACTCAGTTTTCTTGTTCTTTTAAGCTTTTTCGTTACGATAATGCTAAGAGTACTTGGATTACGACTTTCTTTCTTTCTTCAGCTCATGGTACTCTTTCTCATCGATCTTGTGCAGCACTTCCCAACAAAATGGGACGAGCGAAAAGCACCGTCATATTCTAGACACTACTCGGGCTCTTCTCCTTTCTTCTTCTTGTCACGAAAACTTTTGGGGAAGTCGCCTCACCGCCATCCATACCATCAATCGAGTCCCTACCTGTCATAGCTAACACAACTCCTTACGGCGTTTGTATGGTTCTCCTCCCGATTATACCGCTCTTAAAGTTTTTGGTTACCTTGTTTTGTTCTCCTTCAGCCTCATGAACACACTAAACTAGAACCTCGTTCTCGTCTTTGTTGTTTTCTGGGGTATGGTATCGAACATAAAGGGTATCGTTGTTGGGATCCTATCTCTAAGCGTCTTCGTATTTCTCGTCATGTGGTCTTCTGGGAACACAAAATGTTCTCCACTCTTTCCAAGTTTCACCTACCCCAGTCCACCCTCCCACCTCTTCACTGATGTTTCTATCGATTTGTTTTCTGATGACTTTGATGCAGATTCTAGCCCCATGCTTCCACAGCCGCCTATGCCTATCGTCCATCCTGAGGATCCTGTGTCAGCTGATGGCCCTCCGCCTTCTCCGGCTCCGGTGGAGGTTCCCTCGGCCCCTATTTCCATTGAGGTTCCTCCTCCACCTGAGCGTCATTCTACCCGGGTAAGGCGACCTTCTGCTCTTCTTCGTGATTATATTGTTGGTTCCACTGCTTTTTGCTCTCATGAGCCTACTTCTTATCAAGAAGCTTCTTCTAACCCTCTTTGGCAACAAGCTATGACTGATGAACTGCAGGCTTTCGAACAAACTCATACCTGGGATGTAGTTGATCTTCCTCCTGGCAAGCGTACTGTTAGTTGCAAATGGGTTTACAAGATCAAAACTCATTCTGATGGCTCCCTTGAGCGTTACAAAGCTCGCCTTGTCGCCCGGGGATTTAGTCAAGAATATGGGATTGATTATGAGGAAACATTTGCTCCTGTTGCCGCTTTACTTCTTGATTCTTGCTTCGCCATCGCATCTTTCTCAGATGGATGTCAAGAATGCATGTCTCAATGGTGATCTCACTGAGGAAGTTTTATGCAACCTCCTCTGGTTCTTCGTTCCTCAAACAAGGTTTGCAAACTTCGCCGTGCTTTATATGGTTTGAAACAAGCTCCACGTGCAGTTTGCCAAGTTCACTCTACCATTCGTGACTTTGGTTTTCTTCCGGTGCCCATGATTCTCGCCTTGTTTATCCGTAAGACGAAACGGTACTATTCTTCTTCTCCTCTATGTGGATGATATGATTATCCTTTGGAGATGACACGATGGGTATTTCTAGTCTCAACGGTTTCTCCATCGCCGATTTGAGATGAAAGATTTGGGTGCACTTAGCTACTTCCTTGGCTTAGAAATTTCTCAAGATTCCTCGGGTTATTTTCTCCTCAAGCCAAGTATACTCGATCTTTTGGCTCGTGCTAACCTTTCTGATTGCAAGACTGTTACTACTCCAGTTGATCCTCAGACTCGTCTTACACCTCTTGACGACCCCCTATTGTCAGATGCAACTTTATATCGTCAGTTAGTTGGTAGTCTTGTCTATCTCGATTACTACTCGCCAGATATTGCCTATCTTTGTTCACATTGTCGATCAATTTATGATCGCCTCGCTCTCCACACTATCTCGCTGGTTCGTATTTTGCGCTATCTCAAAGGAACTTTGTTTCATGGTCTTCACTATTCCCCTCTCTCTTCTCTCCAGCTGCATGCCTTTTCTGATGCCGATTAGGCGAGGATCCTACCGATCGTCGCGTTCCACTCTTCGAGTCTTGCTTCTTCTTGGGCACTTCTCTCATTTCTGGCGTAAGAAGCAAACCCTTGTTGCTCGTTCTAGTACCGAAATGAGTATCGTGCTCTTGCAGATACTACTCGAGAGCTTGTGGCCGTTGGCTTCTTTCTGACATGGGTGTTTCTCATTCTGCTGCCACTAATCTTTATTGTGACAATCAAAGTGCTATTCAGATTGCTCATAACGATGTCTTCCATGACCGCACCAAGCATATTGAGATCGATTGCCACTTCATACGACATGTTACTAGTGGCCATGTTCGTCTTCTCTTTGTTACCTCTCGATCGATCGACCTCTTCACCAAAGCTCATCTTCCAGGCCGCTTTTCTGATCTCCTCTCCAAGCTCAAATTGATATCTGACTTACCACCTTGAGCTTGAGGGGGGGTGTTAGCTGTATATTATTATAGTTGTTTCTTATCTATTTGTATTTGTATCTCTCTCCATCTCTTGTATTTGTATCTCTCTCAATCTCTATCTCCTTACTTCTCTAGGTTTCCTTTCTGCCTATATATAGAGGCTTCTCCTATTGTATTATTCATTCAATTCAATACAGAGTTTCTTCTTTCTCTTCTCTCACTACTTTCATAACAGTTACGTAATGTTAACTCTGCCAAAAAATTAGACAGATTTCTTCAAACTTAATTGTGCATTTTAGAGGTGTGTACACACAAGTAGGGATGGCCACGGGGTTAGCTGCTAATGAAGCTTTTTAAAATCGTGAGAGGTTAGCTGCTAATGAAGCCTTTTAAAGTCGTGAGAGGTTAGTTGTTAATGAAGTAGCTAATCCTCCCCGACTAGCACGATATTATTTGCTTTGGAGTAGGCAAAAACCAGCAACTAACCTCTCACGGCTTTAAAATATCTCATACTAGTCTAAGGGAGTTAATCCACTTATGTAGTGGAGCTGTGATATCTCACAGAGTGATATGGGATAGTGCACCTTCATCGGTTAACAAAAAACAAATAAATAAGTGTATGAATTTTGATAATATCTCGTTATTACTTATTATAGGAAGAAAAAATTAACATTGTGATTAATGAATGCCCCCTCTACTTTGAATTTCTAGCTCCGTCATTGGAACAAACATAATTAAACTATCTAAACTTCCATGCTTTATACATATATCTATTGAGGTATTGCAAAATGTAACAAGGCCAGTCCTCTAATCAAAATTATGATCTAAACACAATCTTAGATTACATGTTAACTAGAATCATATTAAATTAATAGAATAGATATACAGGTGTGTAGAAGGAGTTGTCAAAAAGTAATTCCCTAATTTATGAATAAATAAAAAATAAAATAAATAAATAAATAAATAAAGAATAAGAAGAAGAAGAAGAAGTGTAATTGCCAAGTAAGTTGGCATTAGATCTAAATAAATTGAAAACAGCACACATGACATTACAATAAAACTAACTATTTACAGCTTTATGTTTACAGTATGCATCGAATGTATGTCTAGTTAGTACATTTTACGACATTTTTTTTGTTTTTGTTTGTAAGTCGTTAATACTTTTTCAATAACAGCATATACATCATGTAAGTCGTTAATTTATATATTTATTGTATGCAAAATTATGTCATAAAAAATGTATATTTTCACGGTTTACAAAAATATGTCATAAAATAATTGCATTTAAGCCGACATACACTTCATATCGTAAACTATTTTAACTTTACATGGCATGCATTAGCATGCCGTAAAAACTTTTACTAAAAAAGATTTTAATATGATTTTTTTATGACATACAAAAATATATTGTAAAAAAAAATATATTTTCACGGCATACAAAAATTTTCATTTAAGACGATATACATTTTATTGATAACCGGTACAAGTTGCAAACCGTGGGTATGTATTCTCCCCTTCAATTATTTAAATGTCACTTCCAATTTAGTGGCCTTGTTTGGTTTGTGTTTTGAGATATTATTTCAAAAATAATTTTTTGAAGAGAATTTAGAAAATTTGTTTGGTTATATATTTTGAAAATAGTTTAGAGTTTTGGAGTTTAATATGATTATATATATATATATATATATATTGTAGTTGAATAGATATATGAGAGAAAAAGTGATTGAGAATGAAAGAGGACAGAGAAAAAGTAAGGATTGATGTGTAAGTAGAGAGAAAAGTAATTTTGAATTTTTTTAAAAAAATTTCAACCAACCATATTTTTAGAGTTTTTTTTTTTTTTTTTTTTCCTAAAAACATGTTTTGAGAGGCAAGCCAAACATGCCCAGTATTTCTGTTTGAATTTGATGCATTTTCCATCTAATTCTACAGCCATATGTCGGCAAGGAGGGTGAGAAATGCTAGAACTTTTGGCAGTGCCTATATAGAGATATGATCACTGTGAAAGAGAAGTCTGGAATACAGCAGTGTAGGCTTTTAACCTTGTAGCTAAAGAGTAAAATGGAAAATTATTGAAGAAAGATGCTTTGAGTATTAATTTAATATTGGACTTTTTTGTAACTTATTTATTTTGTTGTGAAATCTTCATTGTTTTAGGCATTCTTTGTTTTAATTAATGACAAAGGTGGTTTAATCTTGTATGGATAGTTGTTAATTGGTAATTTTTAAAGCGAGTCATAAACTCAAAATCAAAATAAAAGAGCTACTGGACTACTTAGTTCTAGTCCTTAAACTCAAAATCAATTGGTAATTTTTAGCGTTGATTTGTCAATTTTGTATTAAAGTAAAAGAACTATTGGACTATTTAGTTATTTGGGGCTGAAAGAGTACCAACATTTTCAAAAATTATTTTATTGGGAAAAAGGATTTCATTTTATGCCTATTTCAGTTATCTTGGTATTGTTTGAATGATTTGTGTCTGCATGTGTGATATTGATCTCGCCACCATCACCATGTGTAATGATCTTCTAGTTTTTTTTGTTTTTTTTTTTTTTGATAACTCAGGTATCTCTAATTCGTTGATTTTAAGGGAAGTCAGGACTAATTCTGAGGGCCTTAAAATTAACGACCAGGCAAACCTCCAGTGGCCCCAAGCCGGTGCATTTAGCAATACAGCAAGGCAAGACGTTTAGGCCACATTTATTTGACGGATTAGGTTAGATAGAATTATTAGTGGGATAATAGTTAGTGAAGAGATTGTTAATGTGAAAATTGTTAGTGAGATGATTAAATAAAAGTATGTTTGTTTTGATGATTGTATGGGAGATAATTTGTAATAGGATTGTTAAATTATTTTTTATATAAAATAAATAAATAAATTATTTTTATATTAAAACAAACAGGTGCACTTGATACCAAAAAAATAAATTTTTTATATAAAATAAACTCAATTCTCTCACTATTTTTCTGATCTCATTCAAAATAGAGTCAAGTTAATCTCTCTACTAAGGGAGATTACTAAGCCCCCTGGACTGTCGATCTGTCCTCACATTTCACTACCAAACATGGTATAGATGGAACTCACAATCATAGCCTTTGTTTGGCATGCCAAAAGACTTTTTGGTTATTTTAGTCACAAAAAGACAAAATAAATTAAAAAATTAATAAAATAAAATATCACATCCAAACTCTAATTATTTTAATTTTTTCTCTCACAAAAGTTTAAAAAATTAAAAAAATCTGTCATAAGAGCGACTTTTTAACCCTATATTAAAATAATTAAAAAGTTAAAAAATCAATTCATGTTCCAAACGAATTCATAATAATTCAATCTTACTACTTAAATCGTGAAACAAACATGTCCTTAAATCCCAATACAAAACTGTGTCCCAAAATGGTGCACGCACACGCTACTAGTTGAAGACGGCACGGATCGGCGTGGAGATGTCATGTCATGGACTCGGTAAAGTCGGTACGAGTTTTGTATTTCGCAATTTTGATACGGCAACACGTCGCTGTCCTCGCTCATGATTTGGAATTACCTTGGGAATTACTTTTTCTAGCATATGGGTTCATTTAAAAATAAAAAGGACGAATTACTTACGCCCCTTTTTGAGATTTAATTAAATTATAATTTTTTTTTATAATTTTAAAAATTATATTTCACTCTTTAAAATTTATTTTCGTATAATAATTTAATATTTATCGTTAACTAAACATTAAGAATAGTTAGTTGATATTAACAAAATATAAATTGATGAACGATATTACCCTTGCTGAAATTCCTTTGATAAATTAACAAAATTTACAAAAGAGTTACGTTAGATAGAGAAAAAAATTAAGTTTTCGGAATCATTTTTGATTTTTTGTTTAGAAAAAGTTTTCATAAAAACTAATTTAATAAAAATAAATATGAAAAAATATATTTAATTTGTAAAAATTATTTCTCACTCAAAAGATAAAATTATATAAAAATAATAATAATTTTTTATTTCTTAACCAAATTAATTTTTAATTTTTTTTAAAAAAATTAAAATAAATTTCTAAAAATCAAACCAAACTTATTTTAAGAATTTTTTTATAAACCATTTCTTATGTTTTTAACTTATTTAATTATTTGTTAATTTTATGATATTTTCATCATCCGACACTACAACATATAAAAATTTTAGAGACCAATTTTCTTTTTATCTTTAAAAGTGAAAATTTTGTTGCAAAAGATATTTAGGAACTAATTTATATCGTTGTGAGGATAGTCGCTAAAAAGTCACCCTGAAAAGTAAAAAATATGGCTTTTAGCGATAAAATTTTAAAAATGTCAATAATAAATAGACTTTTGGAATAAAATAATTTGATTTCAAAATGATTTATTTTTTGAGACAAAAAATTTGATACCAAAAAGATAATAATTAATTACTAATATTCAATTTTCGTTACCAAAAATATAATGACGACACTTTTCGCAACAAAAATATTTAGTCTCTTAAAAATAATTTTGTCCCTAAATTTTGGTGTCTAAAACCTTAATTTTTTTTAGTGTGATAAGTGTTTTTCCATTTTAATTTTGCATTTCATAACTTATTTAAAAAGGATAATTTAGCTAAATCTCAAGAGCAATTTGTAATTTAGTTAAACCTCAAGGGAAAATCTATAATTTAGCTAAACCTTATGGGGGTGTAGGTAATTTGTCCTTATTTGTCAAAATGACATTTTAGTCAATTTATGATATCCGTTAATGGCGTTAATTGCGATGGGACGGAATGTAATTTTTGAAACCTCATAGAGGAATCTATAATTTCATTAAACATCAAGGAAGGTGTAGGTAATTTGCCTTAATAAAAAATAAAAATGTCAGTGTTTAACCTTTGTAAGAAAATAAATTCTAAATTTTTAATTTTATTAATTTAAATTTTGAAAATTTTTAAATTCTTAATCTGAATTATTTACTTTTTTTTTTAATAAAATTAATAAAAAATATATATTTTAATTATTAAATTCAATAAAAATAACTATTTTAGAATATACGCTTTATTTCCCTCTAAATTTATCTTCATAGCGGCTCTTAAATGATTATTAGCCTTCATTTGGCATAAATTAAAATGGATTTAGTTAAAATAATTATAAAAAGACAAAATAAGTATTTTAACCTAATAAGATAAAATACCATATTTAAATTCTAATTATTTCATTTTTTCTCTCAAAAAAGTTAAAAAAGTCAAAAAATATATTCTAAACAAGACTTTTTAACTACAAACTAAAATAATTAAAAAAATCAAAAAAATTAAAAAAATAACCCACATCCCAAACCAACCCTAATATTATTTTTTTGAACTCATAAATGACTTGGATTAAAAAATTCACAACACACCCTTGCTGGCACGCGTGTCTTACCTGCAAGTCGTTTGCAATTATAGGGTAAATTATAAAAACACACTCTACGATTTGTTTAAAATTTAAATTGTTTTATATATTTTAAAAAATTATAAATATTTTTTATCATAATTTTTTATTTAATATAATTAATTAAAAAAAGTAAAATTTTTAACTGTTTATTTATACAAAAATAAAATTATTTAAATTATTAATTAAAATAAAATTTTAATATTATTAAATTTTTTAAATTAATTTAATGATTTATTAATAAAAAAATTATTTATTATAAAATTAAAAATCTTAGAATATATAATATAATTTTTAGAATCGCCAAAAATAAAAAAAACTAAAAAAATTAAAAAAATAACCCACATCCCAAACCAACCCTAATATTATTTTTTTGAACTCATAAATGACTTGGATTAAAAAATTCACAACACACCCTCGCTGGCACGCGTGTCTTACCTGCAAGTCGTTTGCAATTATAGGGTAAGTTATAAAAACACAATCTACGGTTTGTTTAAAATTTAAATTGTTCTATATAATTTAAAAAATTATAAATATTTTTTATCATAATTTTTTATTTAATATAATTAATTAAAAAAAGTAAAATTTTTAACTGTTTATTTATATAAAAATAAAATTATTTAAATTATTAAATAAAATAAAATTTTAATATTATTAAAATTTTTTAATTAATTTAATAATTTATTAATAATCTTAAAATATATAATATAATTTTTAGAATCGCCAAAAATAAAGTGTGTTTGTAATTTAACCGTAATTATAAGATGCCACAACAGTGTCTCGTCGTGGTAAGGTAGGTTGATATTGTCATCATCAGCAATGGTCATAAATTGGAGAAGTTATTGGCTGCTCCACGGGATTCGCACCCATCCATAACTTACTTCTTTATATTTCTTCATATTCTTTTGATAGGATTAATTTTAAATCCGCACCGATAATTTATATTTCTTCATAATTTTAAATTCGCATCGATAATTTAAATCGTTTATTTTGTAATATTACCGTAAAGATTATTCATATAAAAAATTAAATTCATCAGATAACTATAAATATATGAATGAATTACATTTTATTTTAAAAAATAAATAGTTTAAGTTTACAATCCCATCTGTCATTAATTTTATAAAACAAAATGTGATTTTTCTTATGTTTATAAATATTTGATAAAATTATTTTTGTATGGATGATTTTTATTACAAAATTTCCGAGATAGACCATTCAAATTATCACTACGGATTTAAAATTAAACCCCCATAAAAAGAGTATTGAAAGATATAAAGAGATAAGATATGAAGAGAAACCTATCTCTTGCTTCACAGCATTCATTCAGAGGTAGGTGTCTCATTATTTTTTAAAAGAAACAAATATATATATATATATATATATTCCACTGATTTAACTAATTACAATCTAGTTGAAGCACGGCATCAACTTAGAGCATCTGCATCAAATTAGCTAAAGTTGTTTTTTAACTAGTTTGATGATATTGTTCATCAAAAGCAGGCCTCCATCAATCTTGCTATAGTAGATCGCTAATTTACGAGTGTTACAGTAACTCGTTACAACAAGCGAGACACTATTCATCGCTACAATACGGAGATTAGTGTTATCGGAAGTTCGGCCGGTAAACTGGTCAACTGCCATTTTATTTATTTATTTTATTTTTTGCTTTTTTTAAGAATTATTTGGTTGGTAACTCATCAATTTAATAAAAAAAAAGAAAGAATAATAAACTGTTAACCAAAAAGCAACCTAAGAGGGGGTGAATTAGGTTTTTACAAATTAAAATTAATAATACCCAATAAAATTAACTACTAGTATAACAAATTATTAACAAGCACAATGATGAATTTAGCAGTAAATGATCAAGCAAAATAACAATGAAGTACAACTAACATACATGTTAAATCAAATGATTAACATATGAATATTAAATAGCTATAGCAGTAGTAGGAAAGTAAAGAGATTAGGGAAGAGAAGACAAACAGATTTATAGTGGTTCGGCTTCAACCAAGCCTACATCCACTCCTTAAGCTTCACTTGAGATTTTTCACTATCTTCTAGCTTCACAGGGGTGCTACTAACCTCTTTACAAATGGAGTAATCCTCCACGGATTTTATACAGATTTCATAAGTCCAAACCCTTGCAAATCTTAGGTGATTCACAATCACTCTCAAGATTTCAAGAATACAGTGTTTGCAACACTTTTACAAGATGAAATGGTATTTTTGCTTTCAAAGAAAATTTACAATAAATATCTCTCAAAGATAGATATATAAAATGAAAATTTGATTTTTCTGTAAATCTTACACAGGAAAGATGAGCTTAATACTATAAGGCTCAGTATATAATTTTTGAGAAAAGATGTGAGTGATTATAGATCAAAGAATATTTTCTGATTTTTTGTCACTTATTTACATTAGAGGCTTTGGTATATATAATGAAAATTATAACCGTTTATAGCCATTGTATTCATTCGAATTTATAGCCGTTTATAGCCGTTGTAGTCATTTGAATTTATAATCGTTTATAGTCGCCGTACTTCCATCATTACAAATTTGAATATCTTCCACTCCTTCATTACAAATTTGAATATCTTCCACTTGAACATTTTGACATTTTGAACCTTTATAACTCTTTTATAGCCGTTGTACTTCCATGATTACTAATTTGAATATCTTCCACTTGAACTTTTTGGCATGCTGTTGTGTTAGACTGTTTGAACTTTTGTTTTGGGCTGTTTGAACTCCTGATTTAATCAAATATTAAATATATTCTAACAACATTTAGGATAAAGGTTTAGGTGAGAAATAATGAGACAAAATAAATTTTGATTCTACTTTTCTCTTTCAAATAAATCATCAAAATAAATTTTGGATTCTATTTTTCTCTTTCAAATAAATTAAAACATAATTAAATAAATCATCAAAATAAATAAATCTAACATAAATATAATAAGAAAATAATATTTTAATAAAGTTAAGTTAGAATAGAGAGTTTGATGTAGTAAGTATTAAAGAGATGACTAATTAAAATAGTAAAATAATTTTTTTAGTTATAATTTAATTAAAAATTTACAGAAGCTGATACAGATACTCTTACTCTATGAGCAAACAATAATTTTCCCATGAATTGGCTGCTGGATGTATTACTTTGGGTTACCAAGAAGCATCGCAGAAAACATCAATTGCCATTTTTCTTTGACAATACTAACATTACAATAGTCCAAAAAAATAATAAATATTAGTAATCAAAAGTACTATAATTTTTCAGTGGTATTACATACACTAATTAATATATATACTAGTATATTAATTAGTGATATGTTATTATTATTTACCCCACCTATTATATAAATTACAAATATTTAAAACTTCTAAAATTGTGTCACATCATCTATTTAGTATATTAGTTAGTACATTAATTGGTACATATAACATTATTCATAATTTTTTTCTTTTATGAAATTGTAATAATAACTTTTAAGTAGCATTTGATTTATTAAAATAAAACGGAATGGAATAATCATTCTATCAAAATGTTCATTATCATGTTTAATTGATGTTAGACTGATTTATTTTGATGATTTATTTATGAGTTAATTACTTAAAAGTCCTATTTACAAATGTTATGGTAGTTTAGGTCCTATTTAAGATTTTTTGAACTAATAAGTCATATTTAGTAAAATTAAGAATATTATCAGTTTTTTTTTTAATTTTTAAAATTAAGAATATTATCAATTTTGCATAGTAATGTTCTAGATAATTGTTTCACTAACCGATTAAAAAAGCATAGCATAAGATTAAATGTTTTTACGCTTCTACTTATTGATTTAATTTACTATTCAATAAAACTGAGAATATTAACATTTTTTTTTCAGTTTTAAAATTGAGAACATTATCAGTTTTTCATTTTTAAAGTTTTTTTTTTTTTTTTTCACATCAATGTTTCATCATCATGCTCCTTTATAGATACAAAATTTTTAGTTTTGCACAAAAAATAATTCAGTTTTCTCAATTTTTTCAAAAAAAAATTATTTTTTTTTCATATTTTTTTTTTAATTTTTTCAATTTAAAAATTAATGTTTTAAAATTTTGAAAATCAAAATAAATGTCAAATCTTTGTGATCCTTTATAAATAATTATCAATGATCAACAATTATTGTTTGAACGATAACTCGGAGCATTACGCGGGCAGAGGATTGAACCCTTTTTCCCAAAACTGGATCGGCCCAAGAATGGGTTCGGAGAGACCGGCGAGAGAGATCTGAAGTGATTGGGGAAGAAGATGATGGAGAGGGTGATTTGAAGAAGAAGAAGAAGATCAAGATTAAGCCTAAGAACATGAAGGACCAGAAAAGTGAGGTTGGCAAGAGAAGAGTGGAATCTAAGTCTGCGAATGTACGGTGATTTCTTCATCTTGAACTTTCCTGAGGATGATGGGGTGTTATCAATATGAGACATTTGTTTCAATGGGACGTGAAGGTTTAAAAAATTTTGATTAGAACTTAATGGAGTATAAGTTCATAAATTAATAATTATGTGTAAATACTTATTTATTTAATTATGTTTTAATTTATTTGAAAGAGAAAAGTAGAATCTAAAATTTATTTTGATGATTTATTTAATTATATTTTAATTTATTTGAAAAAGAACAATAGAATCCGAAATTTATTTTGATAATTTATTTAATTATGTTTTAATAGAATCTAAAATTTATTTTGATAATTTATTTAATTATGTTTTAATTTATTTGAAAGAGAAAAATAGAATCAAAATTTATTTTGTCTCATTATTTCTCACCTAAACTTTTATTCCAAATATTGTTTGAATGTATTTAATATTTGCTTAAATCAGGAGTTCATTTCAATCCAAAAATAATGTCCAAACCAGAGGTTTAAACAGCCCAAAACAAAGGTTCAAATAGCTCAGCACAACAGCAGGCCACAAGGTTCAAGTGGAAGATATTCAAATTAGTAATAATGGAGTGAAAGATATTCAAATTAGTAATAATGGAGTATAACAGCTATAAACGGCTAGAAACGGCTATAAGTTTCATTATATATACCAAAGCCTCTAATGTAAACAAGTTACCAACAAAAAAAAAAAAAAAAAAAAAAATATTCTTTGATCTATAATCACTCACATCTATTCTCTGAGAAATTCTCTGAGAAGTATTCTTCAATTTTTGTTTACATCTTCTTTCAAAAATTATACACTGAAACATATAGTTTTAAACCCATCTTTTCTGTGTGAGATTTACAGAAAAATCAGAGCTTCATTTTTATATCTATCTTTGAGAGATAATTCTTGTAGTTTTCTGTGAAAGCAAAAACACTTTCTTTTCAACCTTGTAAGAGTGTAGTACACTCAGTGTTTTTGACTTAGAAAGTTTGTGTAAAATCTGTGGAGGATTGCTCCACCTGTGAAAAGGTTGCTAGCACCCTGTGAAGTTAGAGAATAGTGAAAAATTTCAAATGAAGCTTAAGGAGTGGACGTAGGCCGAGTTAAAGCCGAACCACTATAAATTTGTTTGCCTCTCTCTCCCTTATCTCTTTATTTTATTTAAATTGCCATACTTATATTCCATATTTTTATTGTGCTAAAATCATTAATTGACATAGTTGTTAGAACACTTGTTTTAATTATTTTTATTTCATTAACTATATTTATCTATTGTGTTAGTCATAATTTTTATTAGGGTATTATTATTTTTATTTGTAAAAACCTAATTCACTCCCTCTTAGGTTGTCTTTTGGGTAACAATTGGTATTAGAGCCTAGACTCTTGTTTTAGATTTAACCATCTGGGAGTTTCGATCCATGGCAACTTTAGCTGAAGGACAAGCCACAAATAGGGCACCATTGTTTAATGAAAACAACTATAGTCAATGGAAGGATAAGATGACACTATACTTACAAGTTACTGATTATGCTATGTGAATTATTGTCACCAAAGGTCCAAAAATTCTTACCAAATTAGTAGACAATGTTAGTGTACCTAAAACTGAAGATGAATGTGATGAGAGTGATCATAAATTATTGCAAGTCAATGCTAAAACCAAACTCACAATTGTTTGTGGATTAGACTCTAAGGAGTATAATAGAATTCCAAGTTGTGATTCGGCAAAAGAAATTTGGAACAAATTTAAGGTAATGTATGAAGGTACAAATCAAGTAAAGGAATCTCATATTGATATACTTGTTCATATTTATGAATTGTTTAAAATGAACTCTGATGAATTAATTTCAAGTATGTTTACTAGATTTACTGAAATTGTAAACTCTTTGAAATCTCTTGGCAAAACTTATACTAATAGTGAGTTGGTGAGAAAAATTCTTAGGTGTTTACCAAAAAATTGGGAAGCAAAGGTCACGGCCATTATAGAAGCCAAAAATCTCTTCACACTTGGATTGGATGAGTTTATGGGTTCCTTTATGACTCATGAGATCACTATGAAAGGACATGAGGATGTTGAAAACAAAAAGAAAAGTGGAATTGCATTTAAAGCCTCATCAAATGAAGAAAAACATAAAAACTCTAGTGAGGATGAAAGCTATGCCATGTTTAGTAGAAATCTCAAAAAGCACTTCATGAAAAACAATTATGGAGGAAGAAGACTTTTCAAGAAAGAGTACAACAAAGATAACAAGAAAGAGCCAATTATTTGCTATGAGTTTAAAAATCCTAGACATATGAAGATGGATTGTCCCAAATTAAAGAATCATGGAAAAGACTACAAAAGAAACAAAAAGGCCATGGTAACAACTTGGGGAGAAAGTGAAGATGAAAGCTCAAGTGATGAAATTGAAAATGAAGTAGCCAACTTATGTCTCATGGCTCTTGAAGATGAAGACTCTACTCAAGATGAGGTAACTACTCTTTATGAAGAACTTGAAAGTGCATTCCATGAATTACAAGATGAATTTAGAAAAGTTTTTGCCAAAAATAATGTGTTGAAGAAATCTGTTGCATCTTTATCTATTAATGTAGAAGAATTAAAGAAAGAAAAAATTGTTTTGAAAAATGATTTTGATACTATCTCTAATGTGAAAACTACTTTAAAAAACCAATGTTGATGAATTAACAAAAATATTTGAAAATTTTGTAAAAGGTAGAGATAATCTCAACATACTTCTTGGAAATCAAAGATGTATTTTTGATAAAGCGGGTATTGGATATGACCCTATTAAGAAACAAAAGAATCTCAATACAATTTTTGAAAAGGCACCTCTCATAATACACCCTCATATTATTTGTCATTATTATAGAAAGAAAGGCCATTATATATCTTATTGTCCATTAAAAAAGAATATGAACATGGGAATTAAAAAGATTTAGATTATTAAGGGATCTAACAAAACTAACCAAGAAGGACCCAAGAAACTATGGGTACCAAAAACCAACACTTGATTGTCATCTTGTAGGTTTACTTTAAGCCCAAAACTAAAGAAGGGAAGTGGTACCTTGATAGTGGATATTCCAGACACATGACCAGAGATAAATCATTTTTTACTAAACTATCATCAAAAGCTGGAGGATTTGTTACTTTTGGAGACAATAAGAAAGAAAAAATCATCGGTATTGGTAGCATCGGTATTTCTTCTAACCCTTCTATTGAAAATGTTTTATTTGTTGATGGACTTAAGCATAACCTACTTAGTATTAGTCAATTATGTGATAAGGGTAATTGAGTTATTTTTGATAAATCACATTGCACAATTAAAAGCACAAATGATCATAAAGCTTTATTCGTTGGTAATCTTCATGATAATATTTATATTTTTCATCTTAATGATCTCTATGCTAGTGATGTTAAATGAAAATAGTTGGTTATGACATAGAAGACTTGGTCATGCTCATATGGATTTAATTGCTAAACTTTTGAGAAAAGATTTGGTCATTGGACTTCCAAAAATTAAATTTGAAAAAGATCATCTTTGTAGTGCTCGTCAACAAGGAAAACAAACTAAAACATCATTTAAATCAAAATATTATATTTCCACAACTAGACCTTTACAACTATTGCATATAAATTTATTTGGTTCCTCAAGGACATCTAGTCTAGGTGGTAAACATTATTGTCTTGTTATTGTTGATGATTATTCAAGATTTATATGTGTTATGTTTTTAGCACTGTAGAAGTCCCCAAACGCCCCGAGAGGGATGAGTCCCGTTCTATTCATTTTGGGCTCACTACAATTCGGACTCAAATTGTCACGGTTCTCTATCTGAACCAAAGAGTCCAAATCCGGCAAATCGTTTTGAGAAAATAGATTTTTGAAAGAAGTGCCAAACATGGACTGCTTTGCCAGATACAGAGTCGCCACCTAAATATTTTATTTTTGGGGAAATTTAGGAAACCTTGACTCGTTTGCCTAAGGCCACGTGTTCGTCATCACCAAAGTTACCTCGGCTCGGGAACTTAGGTACGATTGGGGAAGGTCACTTCGTAAGCACCCCCGCTCGCCCGATCAAAGATCGGCCTCTACTAACCATGATATCTAGTTTTAAAAACATTATGTGTTCTTACTTCAGTTATTAGCCTAGGTTTACTATGTGATGCGCACAGCATACAAGTATAGATTGGATCGCCCGAATTGGAACAAAACATTTCATGTTTGTTTTTGAAAAATGGTTTGCTACCCGCAAGTAGGCTTAAAATACAGATTTTGCCACCCTCGGGTGGGCTTAGAAAAGATGGTTTTGCCATTATCTAGTGGGCTTAAAACTCATAGTCAATGCATTGTTCCAATCCAAATAACCCAACCTTCACCCACAGGCATTCAGGCAGTTATATCACATAAGCAAATAGCCTCATGGTAAGCATGCTATCATGGCAGTCACTCACACACATGCAAGGATGCTAAAGCGTAAAAACTTACCGAGTACTCCAAGCCAAAACAGAAACTATGTTAGAAATCCATGCATGATCCTAACTATACAGTAATGCCTAATGCAACACATGCAGAAATGCAACTAAGGTAGGCTCGGCTATTCTAAACATGGCATATGGAATGCTACAGCTAACATGTATTCAATTCGGAATTGAAATACAATGCAGTGAGTATGATGCGCTGAGCTCGGTGCATGCAAAACAGATGAATGAATGCAAACATGCTATCACACTGTATGCTAATTGAAACATGCCCTATTTTAACCATCATAAGCTGATAAATAAAAGGGAGAAAGACGTGGGGTTGGAAGACATACATCATACACACGCACACTTATTACAATTGTGCCCTCACTCAGAGGGTCCGAATAAATAATATACAGTCCGAATAAATACAAAATCCTAATTAATTAATAAATTAATCTAGGAAAGCAGTAAATTAGCATGCAAGCTAGGGACTGCCTCAACTCTGCTCCGAATGATGAATGATGCATGCTTGAGTTGCCTTGTGCGGAAATCCATTGTGATGCCCCAATTAGCCTCTGTTTGCAATTAATCCCGGAATGTTGCACGAAGCTCCAAAAGACTGCCGGTTTCTGATTTGCTGCAACAGAGAGCAAGAAAGGGGCATGGCAATGTATTTTCACATATGTATGCATGACTACTCTTCAGGGAGTGTAGTCCTCGATCCTCGTGCCACCAATCACACATCTCAATGCATGATGGCCGAGGAGTCGAATTGCACGACTTAATGTGAAATGAATGCACATGAAAACACAACAAGACCGAGACTCCATCATGGTTAATCTGGAGTGTCGGCGACTGGGAATTGAGACACGTTCCGTCACTCAAAGTACAAAACGTCCCTCATTTTCCGTGCTTGGGCTAACTCCTATCCCAAACACAATGCAATATGCATGACATGGATGAATGCAACCCTGACATGCAACCTAGCATACACGATGCTATGAAATGGCATATACAATGCACGATATAACATGGTATACACGATGCTCTAACATACAACCTAGCATACGCAATGCTATGAATTGAAATGGCATACACAATGCATAATGGACTTACACCAACATGAGTGGACCTCAGCCACACCTACATCAGTGGCCATGAGATGAAAATGAGACACTCGAGATGCGTGCACACATGCACGCAAACCGAGGACCGATCCTAAGGCACAAATATGCAACTCTAACAAGGCATGGCAAAGCATGAAACATGGCATTTAAACATGCAAGTTCCAGCACTGAAATGTGATGCAAAATGATCCCGAAACATGGAAACATGGCACCCGATGCATGGAATGGTCCCGAAACACAAAACTAGGCACATGTATTGACCTATAGCTATACAAAGCATGCATTATTTGATCATGAAGCACAAAGACAGAACCAAGGCAGTCCCAAAACATGAACATTTCTAGTTCAAAGCATGGCCAAAAGATGCTAGTAAGATGGACTAAAATAGCATGCAACTTTGACTAGCAAACATGGTTTACATGGCATGTATATGAAGCATATGAAATCTCACCAAACCAGCAAAAATCAGTGAACAAAACATGTGAAAATACGCCCAAATAAATATGGAAATGCAGCCAATGCATGTAAAAATGAGGGGCTCCTTTGGAAGGGCATACAAGGGGTCATTAAGCACATGCATCAAGGACACTTAGCATGGAAAAATAAACTCTGGAAATCAAATGTGATAGTCCTAAAACTCATCAAATTGGCCCTGAAATCAGTCATCAAAGCATGCAAGATAGGGCCTCTTTGGAAGGCCAAAAAGACCATCAAGCAAAACAAGGAGAGAAGGGGTCACCCCCCTCTGATTTTGGCCTTCAAGAACACACCTAAGCCATTGAAAATCTGCTGGATTTCAATGGTTAAGAGGCCAAACCATGACCAATGCAAGTGTTCTAATGCATAGCCCTAATCATGAAGAGATGAAGAATGCATAGGGGGAAGATGACCCCAAACAGAGAATAGACCTGAATCAAACATGAAGATGATATCAAAAAAAGACTTTTTTTAGTTTAGGCCGAGGTCCAAAAAGGCTCACAAATAAGGCTAATGTATCATGCAAAAACAGCCCTAAAAGAGAGATTGAACAAACAGGGTAGCAAAAGGCCTCAAACAGAAAAGATCCCTTCAACAAAGTTGAAGAGGGGCTCAAAAAAAAAAAGATACTTTACAGTTTATGGAAAATCTTAAATATGCTCACAAGTAAGGCTAAAATATGATGCAAAAATTGCCCCAAAAGAGAGATTGAGAGCAAGAGGTAGTAGGTGGCCTCAAACAATAAGGAGCCCTTCAACAAAGTTGAAGAGGGGCTCAAAATAAGGCACTTTACAGTTTGGATCGAAGCCCAGAAATGCTCACAAGCAAGGCTAATATATCATGCAAGAAATAGCCCTAAAAGAGAGATAAAGGGAAAGGGGTAGCAGATGGCCTCAAACAGAAAAAACTTCTTAATCAAACATGAAGATAAGCTTAAAATAAGACTATTTCCAGTTTGGGTTGGAGCCCAAAAATGTAAGAAAAAGGGGGCTAAGATATAGAACAAAATAGTGCAAAAATAGGGAGAATAGGAGCTTACCCTTGTAGCACAACTTTCCAGCAGCTTCTGGTCTAAGATTCTGAGCTTCCAACTTCTGCAAATGGCCTCCAAGTTGCTGGAATGGAGTGTGGAGGTGGTAGGCTATGAGGTGTAGGGTGAAATGGCCAAGAACCAAGGTGTTTGGAGGCTTGGATGAGAGAGATATAAGGTTGTATGTATAATAGTGCCTCAGCTGGTTTCTAACCCTTAGAAATGGAGGTGGGGTGCTGGTTATATAGAGGAGAGAGGCCAAGGAAAAAGGGGGGAAAAACCAATTCACATTTCTCCCTCAAAAGGGCAGACCCTCAGGCAGGGGTCTGGTGCAAAATAGCTGGCACAGCTGGAATGCATAGGAGAGAGAAGTTTGGCCGGCCAGGTTCAAGAGGTTTAGGTGGCCGGCCGGCCACCTTCCCTGGCCGGCCGACCAGGTGCAAAAGGTTCAAGAAAAATTGTTGGCCAGCCACCCCAAAAAGGTGGCCTCCCAGGTGAGTACAACACAGCTATGTGGAGAAAAACCAGAAAATGTAACCTAGGAGAAAGAAAAACCAACTTTTTAGAGGGGTTCAAAAGGGTCAAGGGGAATTACTGGCTGGCCTGCCCATATTGGTAGCCTCCCAGGTGTGTACAACACAATGGTGTGGTGGAAAGTCAGAAAAAGTGGTCCGGGGATGGGAAAAATCAGCTTTCTAGTGAAGAAAACGAGTGATGAAGAGTGATGAAGGAATAAAGCTGGTTTTCAGAACAATTGCTGGCCTCCCACCTTCCTACAACCTCTCTAATAATGAAAATAAGGTCTCCGCCAAAAATAAACCCTAATCGATGCAAAACGAGGGTTCGGGGGCCAAAACGCGCAGTCTGGGGTCCCAAAAATAGGCTGTTAAGCACCGGAGGTGGCGTATGACCACAAAGTTGGTCTCTCGAGCCACAGTGTCTCTCAAAAGGGAGGAAACAAGGTGTGTGCCAAAATTCGGAGCGAACGGAGGTAGTTAAGCGGTCCCGAACCGAGGCACGCGGCCGACGGCTCCGAAAACCGAGAACCGGGCTCCAAACGGGAAAAATGGCCTACGACCACGAAATGTAGTCTACGGCCACTGAGAGATGATCTATGAGACCTCTCCCTCCCTTCGGGAAAAGAAGACAAAGAAAACAGGGCCTGGTTTGCAAACCGAGGTAAGGCATAAAAGAGTCCAGAAGTCCAAAGGCAAGGCTCGCGGCCGAGACTCCCCAACTTTAGAACTAGTACAATATGCAAAATCACCAAGCGCTCAATCAGTGACGTCTGAGTCTTATGGTCGGTCAAAAGTGGGGTGTCTCTGATTTGCCTCTTGATGTAACTTGAAAGTCATAAGTGACGGGAGTGAATGTCAAAGCCTAGAGACGACCTATTTTTGACAAGGCCGAAGACTTAGACAAACATACTAGATAACAGAGAAATGTGCCCGCAGGCATGCCCGTAGGCAGGGGGCAAAATGCAAAACGATATGCACAAAGTCGAACGTAACTCATGATCATGCCAAGCAGCAAGCTGTAATAAAGCGCACACGCAACAGTTTTAAGCAAGAATGCAAAGCAACAACTACATTTCAAGCAGTTTTAAGAATGCGGAGAATTATTCAATTCTCGCCACGTCTCATACGGAGAAGATACAATACCTGCGCGATTCGTCTGGTCGCACCAGATTCAAACGAACCATACATACAATATCGTGCCTCATGCTGCTGGGGGTCTTTCGCTTCTTCTTAGTCGAACCACAGGTACTACTTTTCTCCCTAACTATGGTCGCAACTTTCTCTATTCTCCAACAGGGTGACAGACTAGGTTGGTTCAGTATCCAGAATTGAGGTGCATACACATGCTATCTCAATCTATGGGGCTGCCATACAGATTTCAAGCCGAGAATATACCTCTGGATATTTAAACCAGACTTTAGTCTCGGAAATCCCGAACCTTTGCATTCTAGGCAAGAGCCATTCAAACTCTAGTTTCCACCGTCTTAGTTGGTCTCTTAGGAACTCACCGCAAACACAGGCAGGTGGCTATACCAGACCACCGGAAGTCGTTCGGACACGATAAACACCAAAGGAATTGCACCTTTAGAGGATTTAAGGTCTCCTAGACCAGAGAGTGCACAAGACAGTGCGATGCAGGGTGGATACACAAGACAGTGCGATGCAAGTGTGTGCACAAGATAGTGCTAAGACAAAGGATGTGCAAGACAACGTGAGTGATAATGCATGCACCATGCAAGTAAGGTGCACAAAATAGTGCGATGCGCAAAGTAGCGCGATAAAATGCATGCATAATGCAAGACTTGGCACATAGCTTACGACACAGCATTCCATTCATTTGGCACACAGCTCACTTCGGGCATGCAGCTCACTTTGGGCACACAGCTCATTTCGGGTACATAGCACATTTCGGGCACACAGCTCATTTCGGGCACATAGCTCATTTTGGGGGCACACAGCTTATTTTTCGGGGCACACAGTTCATTTTGGGCGCACAGCTCATATCGGGCACACAGCTCATCTTGGGGGGCACACAGCTCATTTTTCGGGCACACAGCTCATCTTGGGGGGCACACAGTTCATTTTTCGGGGGTACACAGTTCATTTCGGGCGCACAGCTCATATCAGGCACACAGCTCATCTTGGGGGGCACACAGCTCATTTTTCGGGGACACAACTTGTTTTCTGGGTACACAGCTCGTTCTTTGGGCACACAGCTCGTTTTCCGGGCACACAGCTTGTTCTTTGGGCACACAGCTTGTTTTCTGGGCACACAGCTTGTCTTGGGGGCACACAACTCATTTTTCAGGGACACAACTTGTTTTCCGGGCACACAACTCATTTTTTGGGCACACAGCTCTTGCACAACTGCTTCTCTCAGGCACATAGCTCATTTTTGAACTGCACATTGCTCGCTTCTTGAGCACACACTCATTTTTTCGCATACTGCTTTCAGCACAAATTTCAGCTCATTTTTGGGGCACACAAAGCTCATTCTTGGGCACACTGCTACCGGGCACACAACTCATAACATCAAGTAAATCAACACTCACCAGTAACACATCATTTGGTTTGCATTTTGAACACACAGCTCAAGCACTTGAATTTCTGAACACGCAGCTTAAACTTTTGGCGTGACCATACAGCCCACATTTTTGAAATCTGAACACACAGCTCGAACTTTTGTCGTGAACACGCAGCCCATATTTTCTTGAAATCTGAACACACAGCTCAAACTCTTGTGGTGAACACACGGCCCACATTTTCTTGAAATCTGAACACACAGCTCAAACTTGTTGTCGTGAACACACAGTCCACAGTTTTTGAAAGTTGAACACGCAGCCCAAACTTTTGAGGTGAACCCACAGCCCACAGTTTTTGAAATTTGAACACGCAGCCCAAACTTTTGAGGTGAACACACAGCACACACTGGTTGAGAGTTGAACACGCAGCTTACTGTCTTTAAAGTCTGAACACACAGCCCAAATTTTGAGGTGAACACACAGCACACACTAGTTGAGAGTTGAACACGCAGCCCAAACTGTTGAATTTCTGAACACGCAGCCCAAATTTTGAGGTGAACACACGGCACACACTGGTTGAGAGTTGAACACGCAGCCCAAACTGTTGAATTTCTAAACACGCAGCCCAAATTTTGAGGTGAACACACGGCACACACTGGTTGAGAGTTGAACACGCAGCTTACTGTCTTTGAACGTAGCTCACTGTCTTTGAAGTCTGAACACGTAGCCCAAATTTTGAGGTGAACACACAGCACACACTAGTTGAGAGTTGAACACGCAACCAAACTGTTGAATTTCTGAACATGCAGCCCAAATTTTAAGGTGGACAAACGGCACACACTAGTTGAGAGTTGAACACGCAGCCCAAACTGTTGAATTTCTGAACACACAGCCCAAATTTTGAGGTGAACACACGGCACACACTGGTTGAGAGTTGAACACGCAGCTCACTGTCTTTGAAGTCTGAACACGCAGCCCAAATTTTGAGGTGAACACACAGCACACACTAGTTGAGAGTTGAACACGCAGCCCAAACTGTTGAACTTCTGAACACGCAGCCCAAATTTTGAGGTGAACACACAGCACACATTGGTTGAGAGTTGAACACGTAACTCACTGTCCTTGAAGTCTGAACACGCAGCCCAAATTTTGAGGTGAACACACAGCACACATTGGTTGAGAGTTGAACACGCAGCCCAAACTGTTGAATTTCTGAACACGCAGCCCAAATTTTGAGGTGAACACACAGCACACACTTGAGGTGAACACACAGCACACAGTTTTGAAAGTTGAACACGCAGCCCAAACTCTTGATGGTGAACACACAGTCCACTGTTTTGAAAGTTGAACACGCAGCCCAAACTTTTGAGGTGAACACACGGCCCACTGTTTTATTTGCACGCAGCGCATATTGAACACATAGTTCTTACATTTCACTTTTGAACTCACAGCTCATTCATTTCATTTGCACGCAGCTCATGCATTTGAGTCTAAACACGCAGCTCATACATTTTCATTTGCACGCAGCTCATAAATTTTCGTTTATGAACACACAGCTCATTCTTTTCATTTTGAACACGCAGCTCACGCATTTCAATTATGAACATGCATCTCTTTCTTAATTCTGAATACGCAGCTCATAAATTTGCATTCCTGAACACACAACTCATTCTTTTCATTTTGAACACGCAGCTCATGACACGACACTGCTTGATCTGAACACCCGGCTTATAGCACAGTATTCTTTTAATTTTGAACACACAGCTCATTCTGAACATACAGGATGTGATGACGGAACTTGCTGAAGTTGAAACAAACTCAGATGCTCGACATTTTTCCTTTTTTCTTTTGCTTCGAAGTTTAGAACCTATATAGCTTCAGATAGGTCCCGGTTTTACTGTTTCCGCATGGCTTGGGTTGAACCCTGCGGTTTTTGAAAGAACAAAATCTTGTTTTGCACAAATGTGGAGAATAGCACGGCACTCTGAGCACAAAACGATTTTTTGAAATTGAGAGTGAGAATAAGTTCTCAAGTGGGTATTAACCCCACGACTGAACACAGCACACCACGACTCAACAATAAAGAGAAAGACAAGGTAAGACAACCTAAACACATCTATAGATACCCGAAATGACTCAAAAACAAGAGACGAACAAAACGACTGACACGACACAGACGTGCACAGGGAGCCTGTTTCTCTGGGTATTATTTCCCACCCTTTCTCATTTGTGATTCTCACATCACTCGGCCCTCAAGCTCGGTTTTTCTCTCAAAACCCTTTTCTCACTTTTCTCTCAGCGTACATCTCTCTATTCTTCAATCTCTCATTTTTTTTATCCCTCCCCTGCGTGGTTGATGGATAAACAAGAAGTTGCGGGCTCTTGCTCCTAGTATTCTGCTAGATTCTCTTTCTTCTGCTCACAACAGTAAACTTCCCCCACAGAGGGGTTATGATGCGGCTGGATGTGCAGCGGATCTGTAATTGACATTGGTTGACGATGCTCTACTGGGGAATTTGGACGTGATTAGATCATTCCAGTTCGTGTTTCGCACTTAGCTTGATACCTCGTTGCTTGGAGGATGTGAGAGCTTTCAGCCATTTTCTATTAGCTTCTGCTGTGCCCTTCTTGGCGAATAGGGTGCCCTTTCCGGCAAGTATGGTGCCCTTTCTGGCAAATGCATTGACAACGGAGGAAAGACAGGAAGCCTGGCTCAACTGTGCCCCTAGTTCATTATTTTGATCATTTTTGTTTTTTGGCTTCTGCTTAAAACAATTTTAACCAAAATGAGAGTTAGATTAACGCGCTTGTTCGATTTTCTGATTTGAAATCATGCGAGTTAAGTTATGAGCACTGAAAAGTTTCCTTTTTTGGGTCCAAGAAATGGTCCAGTTTTGAAAAAATGGAATACTTTTTGAGAGAATTAGTCAACTTTAGTAAATATTCTCAAAAACTATTTTTTCAAATGGCCATTACTCAACAAGCATAGAACCCACTCTCGAGATGCACAACCTTAGATTCGAAGGAAAATTGCCCCTTGCTTGAGGGGAGCTGCATGGAAACGGACAGTCGCCCCTTGTTTGAATGGCACTGCAGCGCATTGAATGGCAACGAAAAGTTGCCCCTTGTTTGAACAGCACTGTAGCGCATTGAATGGTAACGGAAAGTTGCCCCTTGTTTGAACGGCACCGCAGCGCATTGTAGTCAGTCCTCAGAGCGACGAACACAACCAGACTCTCGGATACAGAGAAGGCAAAGATGATCAAAACCATTACATGGACACAATCGGTTTGGAAGTGTTTATGGCTAGACTTCAGGATGAAGTTGCCTACGTATCCCAAAGATGGGAATCAAGCCTTACGTAGTTCGGGGTTAAGGCACACTCGGGTATTTAACCTCTCCTTTTGCGCTCTAACTTTTGCGAAGGCCGCCCTTTCTGGGTTTTCAACCTTGCGAGCTTTGTTCTTCTTTTCTTTTCAATTCTTTTCATTTCTTTTTTCATCTTTTCTTTGCATTTTTCTTCTCTTTCTTTTTTTTTCATTCTTTGCATTTCTTTTCTTCTCTTTTTTTTTGTTCTTTTTCTTTTTTTCTTGCTCTAACTTTTACCCTGGTCGCCCTTCCGGGTTTTCGGCCCAGCGAGCCTCTCAAGTGTAAAAGTGTAGCTTTGTCCATGTCAAATGGTTTTGAGATCCTGAAGTCGTCTGAATCCAGGAGAATGGCTGCTATTCGTTGACAATGCAGGAGTCCATCCAATGAGGGGCTGAATTTGCCCCTAGTGTTTTGGATAGGAACTCGGTTGTCCTTTAGCAATGTCTTCTTCTTTCCTCCCTTCTGGGGTTTGGCATTCTTGCCAGTCTTCGTCTTTGACTCTTCAAGTGCATTATCTGACGTCTTCTGCCCCTAGTTCGAGGGGTGCTTCTGATCTGGCCATACAAGCCTCACATTGTGGTTGGCCTTTGAATATTCTGAATTCACGTTCAAGGTTTTGAGAGCAAGGGGTTGGATCTTGAGGCTGAGAGTGATCCTAGGCTGCACAATCTCAAGAGCGATTCCACACAGGTCTTCGCAGGATTGCGCAAAATAATTTTTGAAAACTTTTAAGAAAACGACAAATCACTCGCGCGGAAGACAATGTGGAGCCAATCTGGATCAAGCCGGGATCCTTCTCAGTACTCACGTTAACAAACATGATCTCAATCATGAAGGGCTTAGCATGCCTCTCCTTCTCTCAATTGGTCAAATTTTTGCAAATCCTGAGGAATTCTTTCCTCTTCGTTTTCACTGCAGTGTTCAAAAAGAGTTTTTGAAAAACTTAGGTCGATGTAATGAATTCAAGGTACAAAAGAGCAGGTGAAATGCACTGCCGTTTCATTCAGGTTTGCTGGCACAATAGGCTCAAAGCAGAAACAAGCACAAAAACATGACAGCCACAACTGTTTCAATTAGATCTCCTGGCGTAACTGGCTTCCCAGCAGAAACAGACTCAAAAGAAAACGAAAAGACAAACACAAAACAAGCAAGTGATGTCCGAGGTAACACCCCCGAAATCACCCGACTCCAACAAAACAGGACTGACTCGGTACAACAAGACAGACCTAACTGGCTCAGTAAGAAAAGACTGACTCTGTGCAAAAGACTGACTCAATACAACGCAACAAGACAGACTCAATACCCAAGTCAGAAAATACAAAAAAACCAGCATTCACAAATGCTCAAAACAGTGCGTGCCATACACCATATCCGGAGTAAACTGAGTGCTGTCCGCAGGTGGTTCATCCCCCGATCACATCACATTATCCCCTCAAGTTCACCGATCCAGTGCTGATAGACTTTGCTGAGCTTGGCGGGAGGATGACCCCGTTGTCAAATAGATCCTGTACTTCATGGCAAAGACGAAGCTTGTCGCTGATATGGCGGTTCTTGATGGTAATGCAGCGATACTAGGTAACATCATGCGTAGCCGGAAGAGGGTTCGGGAGAGGCCGAGGCTCGAGGGGTTTGAGATGGCCTTGTCCAACAAGGATTTGGAGAGCTTTGGATAAAGGCATATAAAGGGCGTAGAAGACTCTGCGCCCTCGGGGTAGATACTTCGAAGTTTGTTGACTTTTGCCGAACACACTGGCAAAAGGATCGGCAAGTGCCGCCTTGGCTTTCTGATCTTTTCCTGGTGCAGGGTTAGAATTGGAGGGAACTGTTCTGGCATGATGGGGCCTATCCCGATTTTCTGTCTGGTTGGAACTCCCCTCGGTTGGAGTGGGGAAAGTATCATCCACAGTCTTAGCCATGACTGCGAATATTTGCTGTTTACTCAATCCTCCAGCTTTCAAAGCCTCGACTGCCCATAGCAGTTGTTCAATGGGATCAACACCTGTTCCTACTTTGTTTTTACCTCTAGCCTCAACTTGATCGAGGGTTTGGGTTGCTATATCAGAGGGGAACCCGGTTGTTGTTGCCATGTCATGGCCACAGCTTGAGACAGCCTCAGGTTGGCTGAGCTCGATCACAATTCTCCCTAATAGCCGGGGCTCCTGCGGTACAAAATTCCTGCGCGTAGGATGTAGTTGGTGGCGAAGCCGACATTCCGTAGGCGAGGTCAGCCACAGATCGATGAAGATCGCCAATCATTCCCATCAATTCAAACGTGGTGGGCTCACGAGCTTGACACAACTGTGGCGTCTAGACCGGGTGCGTGGCAGGCGATCTGGGCGGATGCGGTACATCAACATTGGTCTCATCCTGCAAGATGATTCCTTGGTCTAGTGCGGCTGCCATAACCACAATTTCTTGTGAACTTTGCGTCATCATAAGTCAGCTGAACTGAATGGTGACTGACGGATCAGATGTCTATCGTGCCTCAGCAAAGGAGAACACTGGCTATTCTGTACTAAATCTCTGAACCCCCCCTGAAAGAGAAAACATGCAGCATTTCAGCCCAATCGTAATGCATACAAGCATAGCAATAAGCATTTCTACTCTCGATCATCGTTTCCCCAAATCACGCTTCCAAAATCAACTCGATACCCGCAGATAACTAATTCCCAAAATACTGAACTGGTGCCCGCAGGCTTGATGCCCTCACTTGTAAACTGATACATGCATTTCCCTGTAGAGACGCACTCTAAAAGCACATAATAGATAAGTGAGAGCCAAAACACCCCTATGTTGGGGTAGGGTTTCCCTGTCCTATTTTGTCAGGAGCTAGGGTTTTACTACACACGCAGCGGTTTCAAACAACCTATATCGGGTAAGCAACTTGTCCTAGTTTGGAATGGTCACTACGGATTTCGAATATGCACTAGGTCGAATGGTCAAAAGGGTGCCCCGGTAAAACCGGGATTTGTGTTTCCATACTGGCAGAGCCCGTAACCGGTAAGCCTTATGGCACGCAACCTCTGGCAAACCGCTCAGGAATAGCAGATGGCAAACACGGTATCCTAGGCGCACCAATGCAATGCAAAGAAACACATAAGTGTAGTCAAAACAAGATATCATGAGTTCGAGTCAAGTTCTCTAAGTCCCCAGCAGAGTCGCCAGAAACTGTAGACGTCCCCGAACGCCCCGGGAGGGATGAGTCCCGTTCTGTTCATTTTGGGCTCACTACAGTTCGAACTCAAATTGTCACGGTTCTCTATCTAAACCAAAGAGTCCAAATCCGGCAAATCGTTTTGAGAAAATAGATTTTTGAAAGAAGTGCCAAACATGGACTGCTTTGCCAGATACAGAGTCGCCACCTAAATATTTTATTTTTGGGGAAATTTAGGAAACCCTGACTCGTTTGCCTAAGGTCACGTGTCCGTCATCACCAAAGTTGCCTCGACTCGGGAACTTGGGTACGATTGGGAAAGGTCACTTCGTGAGCACCCCCGCTCGCCCGATCAAAGATCGGCCTCTACTAACCATGATATCTAGTTTTGAAAACATTATGTGTTCTTACTCCAGTTATTAGCCTAGGTTTACTATGTGATGCGCACAACATACAAGTATAGATTGGATCGCCCGAATTGGAACAAAATATTTTATGTTTGTTTTTGAAAGATGGTTTGCTACCCACAAGTAGGCTTAAAATACAGATTTTGCCACCCTCGGGTGGGCTTAGAAAAGATGGTTTTGCCACTATCTAGTGGGCTTAACACTCATAGTCAATGCATTGTTCCAATCCAAATAACCCAAACTTCACCCACAGGCATTCAGGCAGTTATATCACATAAGCAAATAGCCTCATGGTAAGCATGCTATCATGGCAGTCACTCATACACATGCAAGGATGCTAAAGCGTAAAAACTTACCGAGTACTCCAAGCCAAAACAAAAACTATGTTAGAAATCCATACATGATCCTAACTATACAGTAATACCTAATGCAACACATGCAGGAATGCAACTAAGGTAGGCTTGGCTATTCTAAACATGGCATATGGAATGCTACAACTAACATGTATTCAACTCGGAATTGAAATACAATGCAGTGAGTATGATGCGCCGAGCCTGGTGCATGCAAAACAGATGAATGAATGCAAACATGCTCTCATACTGTATGCTAATTGAAACATGCCCTATTCTAACCATCATAAGCTGGTAAATAAAAGGGAGAAAGACGTGGGGTTGGAAGACATACATCACACGCACGCACACTTATTACAATTGTGCCCTCACTCAGAGGGTCCGAATAAATAATTACAGTCCGAATAAATATAAAATCCTAATTAATTAACAAATTAATCTAGGAAAGCAGTAAATTAGCATGCAAGCTAGGGACTGCCTCAACTCTGCTCCGAATGATGAATGATGCATGCTTGAATTGCCTTGCGCGGAAATCCATTGTGATGCCCCAATTAGCCTCTGTTTGCAATTAATCCCGGAATGTTGCACGAAGCTCCAAAAGACTGCCGGTTTCTGATTTGCTGCAACAGAGAGCAAGAAAGGGGCATGGCAATGTATTTTCACATATGTATGCATGACTACTCTTCAGGGAGTGTAGTCCTTGATCCTCGTGCCACCAATCACGCATCTCAATGCATGATGGCCGAGGAGTCGAATTGCACGACTCAATGTGAAATGAATGCACATGAAAACACAACAAGACCGAGACTCCATCATGGTTAATCTGGAGTGTCGGCGACTGGGAATTGAGACACGTTCCGTCACTTAAAGTACAAAACGTCCCTCGTTTCCCGTGCTTGGGCTAACTCCTATCCCAAACACAATGCAATATGCATGACATGCATGAATGCAACCCTGACATGCAACCTAGCATACACGATGCTATGAAATGGCATACACGATGCTATGAAATGGCATACACAATGCATGATGTAACATGGCATACACGATGCTCTAACATACAACCTAGCATACGCAATGCTATGAATTAAAATGGCATACACACTGCATAATGGACTTACACCAACATGAGTGGACCTCAGCCACACCCACATCAGTGGCCATGAGATGAAAATGAGACACTCGAGATGCGTGCACACATGCATGCAAACCGAGGACCGATCCTAAAGCACAAATATGCAACTCTAACAAGGCATGGCAAAGCATGAAACATGGCATTCAAACATGCAAGTTCTAGCACTAAAATGTGATGCAAAATGATCCCGAAACATGGAAACATGGCACCCGATGCATGGAATGGTCCCGAAACACAAAACTAGGCACATGTATTGACCTATAGCTATACAAAGCATGCATTATTTGATCATGAAGCACAAAGAAAAAACCAAGGCAGTCCCAAAACATGAACATTTCTAGTTCAAAGCATGGCCAAAAGATGCTAGCAAAATGGACTAAAATAGCATGCAACTTTGACTAGCAAACATGGTTTACAGGGCATGTATATGAAGCATATGAAATCTCACCAAACCAGAAAAAATCAGTGAACAAAACATGTGAAAATACGCCCAAATAAACATGGAAATGCAGCCAATGCATGTAAAAATGAGGGGCTCCTTTGGAAGGGCATACAAGGGGTCATTAAGCACATGCATCAAGGACACTTAGCATGGAAAAATAAACTCTAGAAATCAAATATGATAGTCCTAAAACTCATCAAATTGGCCCTGAAATCAGTCAACAAAGCATGCAAGATAGGGCCTCTTTGGAAGGCCAAAAAGACCATCAAGCAAAACAAAGAGAGAGGGGGTCACCCCCCCTCTGATTTTGGTCTTCAAGAACACACCTAAGCCACTGAAAATCTGCTGGATTTCAGTGGCTAAGAGGCCAAACCATGGCCAATGTAAGTGTTCTAATGCATAGCCCTAATCATGAAGAGATGAAGCATGCATAGGGGGAAGATGACCCCAAACAGAGAATAGACCTTAATAAAACATGAATATGATTTCAAAAAAAGACTTTTTTTAGTTTAGGCCGAGGTCCAAAAAGGCTCACAAATAAGGCTAATGTATCATGCAAAAACAGCCCTAAAAGAGAGATTGAACAAACAGGGCAGCAAAAGGCCTCAAATAGAAAATATCTCTTTAATAAAGTTGAAGAGGGGCTCAAAAAAATATACTTTACAGTTTATGAAAAATCTTAAATATGCTCACAAGTAAGGCTAAAATATGATGCAAAAATAGCCCCAAAAGAGAGATAGAGAGCAAGAGGCCGTAGGTGGCCTCAAACAGCAAGGAGACCTTCAACAAAGTTTAAGAGGGGCTTAAAATAAGGCACTTTACAGTTTATCTTGAAGCCCAAAAATGCTCACAAGCAAGGCTAATATATCATGCAAGAAATAGCCCTAAAAGAGAGATAAAGGGAAAGGGGCAGCAGATGGCCTCAAACAGAAAAAATTCCTTAATCAAATATGAAGATGAGTTCAAAATAAGAATGTTTCCAGTTCTGGTTGGAGCCCAAAAATGTAAGAAAAAGGGGGCTAAGATATAGAACAAAATAGTGCAAAAATGGAGAGAATAGGAGCTTACCCTTGTAGCACAACTTTCCAGCAGCTTCTGGTCCAAGATTCTGAGCTTCCAACCTCTGCAAATGGCCTCCAAGTTGTTGGAATGGAGTGTGGAGGTGGTAGGCTATGAGGTGTAGGGTGAAATGGCCAAGAACCAAGGTGTTTGGAGGCTTAGATGAGGGAGATATAAGGTTGTATGTATAATAGTGCCTCAGCTGGTTTCTAACCCTTAGAAATGGAGGTGGGGTGCTGGTTATATAGAGGAGAGAGGCCAAGGAAAAAGGGGGTGTAGCAGACCTTGAGAACTCACGTTCTGATTCGGACTCAATTTGTTGTCACGGTTCATCAACCAAAGAGTCCAAATCCCAAATCGTCGTTTAAGAAAATGATTTTTGAAAAGAAGTGCCAAACATGGATCGCTTTGCGGAATCTGAGTCGCCACCTAAATATTTTTTAATGGGAAAATTTAGGAAACCCTGACTCGGTGCCAAAGGCCACGTGTCCGTCATCACCAAAGTTGCCTCGGCTCCGGAGCTTGGGTACGATTGGGGAAGGTCAGCTATGGGCACCCCCTCTCGCCCGGTCGACTACGCCGAGTACGTCCGGACCTACATCATGCGACCCTTGGGTAGTGATCGCCGAGCTGAAAGGGAGAGGCCAGCAGCGCCGGCAGCTGGAGCGGGAGCGTTGAGGAGGGCTCGAGTCCGTGGCAGGGGTGGAGTTCATCGAGGGCGGGGGACCGGCTGGCCTGCTCTGCCCACTTCACTGTCATGCAGAGGGCAGGGTGGGGCGACCTACTAGATCCCTTTTGCTCCTGCCCCGGCTGATCACGAGTTGGTTGATGTCCCTGACTTGCCTCTGGTATGAATTGCTTCATTTCGCATCTTGTACTGTTATTTCATTTCAGTTTATTTGATATTCTGCAGAATACTGATGCATCTGATACTTTTTTACAGGCTTCATCCGAGTATACCCGGCAGTCATTGGAGCTGAACGCCTCCATGATGGGGATGCTTCAGCGGACCTTCGACCTCCTGGCCCTCTACAGTATTCCGGTATGTTCTTTCTGACCACAGTCTCAAACCATACACAAACTGCTTCCCATAATCTGATGCACGACACAACACCTGATAAACTATTCATAGTATTCATACACTGTATTCACACACTGTACTTATGCATTGATTCACTTTGCTCTGCATTTACTTATCTGTTTATTACGCAGCGATATACTACTCACGGCATTCACACACTGTACTCATACACTGTATTCTGCATTGATTCACTACTCATAGTATACTGATGCATTTTCCTTTTATGCTTTTCAGCCTCCTTTCTAGATCCCTCCGGTGGGTGGTATTCCTGCTGGGCCCTCTATTCCTGCTCGAGGAGGGCGTGGAGACACTGCACATCCCCGTACCAGAGGAGGGCATACTCATGTTGGGAGTAGCTCTCGGGCACCCATTCCTGATGACGAGGATGATGAGTCCGAGTCCGAGTCCGAGGCAGAGGCAGAGGCAGAGGCAGAGGCGGGGTCATCTGAGGAGGAGACTCGATGGCGATCTTGATAATGCTCCTGGACCTTCATTCAGGAAGAGGACTAGGACAGACTGATAGCCCCGAAGCCATTTTTGACATTCGATACAGATTTTTGCTATTCTTCTTTGTTTTCTTCTTTTCTGCACTTTCCCTTTTTGTTAGTAGTTAGGGTACTTTGTACTGCCGCAGGCAGATTTTGTTTCCGAAACTTATGTACTTGAAAAGATTATGAAATGGAACAAACTTTTTGTCTAAAAAAGTGTTTACATTTGTATATCTCACGCATTGCATCGCGTTACACCTCAATGTAAATGAAAATGATTTGTTGTCTAAAAATTGAATACTTGCACTGTAATAATCAGATAACTAACCAACCAACAGCAAAACAACCCAAGCAACCCCCTGCCTGATTCTGAGCACACAGCTCTTACTCTACTGGGGATTAATTTGCATACAGCCCGTAACACAGCATTTGGTTCATTCTGCACACAGCAAACCCTAAACAAACAGCCCCAATCTGACAAGACCCACTGCGAAGGTCGAAACGGTTGAAGTTGAAACACACTCAGATGCCCCAAATTTTCCCTTTTCTTCTTTTGTTTCGCATAAAATGTAGAGAATGGCACAGCACTCTGAGCATAAATGATTTCAACTTTTGAAAAGGGGTTCTGCAACCGGGGTATCGAGCCTAAAACTGAATCACAACGGGAAAGACTCAAACAAAAGATGAGCGACCTGGACACAACGAGGCACACTCGGAAAAGACTCAAAACGAACGTTGAGGTAAACAAGACAAAAGACGCGACACACGGACGTGTTTATAAAAACAAAAGACCTCAGATCTCGAGGAGCCAGTTCCCCCGGGTATATTCCCACCCTTTTCTGATTTGTGATTCTCACATCGCTCGGCCCCCAGGCTCGGTTTTTCTCTCAAAACCCTTTTGCTCACTTTTCTCTCCACTTACATCTCTCTATTCTTTATTCTCTCATTTTTCATCCCTCCCCAGGGTGATTGATGGATGAATAGGAAGTTGCTGGTTCGTGCCCAACACTGTTAGCTCACGGCTATTTCTCCTAGTGGATAGAGTGCCCTTCTGGCAAGTATGTTGACGGCGGGGAAAAGACAGAAGACCTGACTCAATTGCGCCCCTAGTTCATCACTTTGACCATTTTTTGTTTTCTAAAATAGTTTTGACCAAAAATGAGAGTCGGATTAACATACTCGTTCGATTTTTGATTTTGAAAATCATACAAGTCAGGCTGTGAGCATTGAAAATTTTCCCTTTTTGGGTCCAAGAAGATGGTCTGATTTTTTGGAAAATGAAATAGTTCGAGGAAATAGTCAACTTCAATAAAAATTTTCAAAAACTATTTTTTGCAAACAATCAATGCTCGACGAGCGCGAAACTTACCCTCGAGATGTGCAACCTCGGATCGGAGGCAATGAAAAATTGCCCCTTGTTTGAAGGGGGTACATGGCAACGGAAAGTTGCCCCTGGTTTGGATGGTAACTTGCGGCAACGGAAAGTTGCCCGTTGTCTGGATGGTGCCGCAGCATGTTATAAACTGCTTTTATCAGCGACAACTGAACTCCGAAGACGATGGTCTGAACCAATATATGGACACAGTCACTGTAAGAGCAATGGTGGCTGGACTTTAGGATGAAGTTGCCTACGTATCCCAAACATGGGAATCAAGCCTACGTAGTTCACGGTTGTTACAACCGAATTGTCGGATGCAGAGGAAGCAAGGATGATCAAAACCATTACATGGATTGGGGCGCTGTGAAAGCGTCGGGGGCTGGACTTCAAGATGAAGTTGCCTACGTATCCCAGACATGGGAATCAAGCCTTACGTAGTTCCGGTTAAGGTACACTTGGGTATTAACCTTCACTTTTAGGCTCTAACTTTTGCCAAGGCGCCCGATGCGGGTTTTCGACCTTGCGAGCTTCTTTTTCTTCTTTTCATTCTTTTTCATTTCTTATCTTCTTTTTTTTTTCTTTTTCAATTTTTCAATTTTTTTCTTTTTTTTTCTTTTTCATTTCTTTTTGCATTTTTTTTTTTGTTTTCTTGTTCTTTTCTTGCTCTAACTTTTG
Source organism: Camellia lanceoleosa (assembly GCA_025200525.1). Lineage (NCBI taxonomy): Eukaryota > Viridiplantae > Streptophyta > Magnoliopsida > Ericales > Theaceae > Camellia > Camellia lanceoleosa. Next base: position 100,254,785 of record CM045771.1, read on the forward strand.
CCTGGGTCGCTCTTCCGGGTTTTCGGCCCAGCGAGCCTCTCAAAGGGTAAAAGTGTAACAAGTCCATGCCAAATGGTTTTGAGATCCTAAAGTCATCTGAACCCAGGAGAATGGCTGTTGTACTGATTTGCGAAAGGATCCATCACGATCGCTTCACGAGCCTCTGCCGGTGAGATCTAATCTTCTTGATCTGAATTTGGTACCTCTTGCTCGAGGGTTGCTTCAAATCGGGCCGCACAGGCCTCTCAACTGTTGAACGTTTTGAACGAATTCCAAGTTCGCAACAGATAGGTTGAATCTCGAGGCTGAGAGCGATCCTAGGCTGCACAATCTCAAGAGCAATTCCACACGAGTCTTCACAGGACCGTGCAAAACATTTTATTTTTGAAAGTTTTTAAGAAAGCGATAAATCGCTCGCGCTGAAGATAGTGTGAAACCAGTCTGGATCAAGCCAGAGTCCTTCTCAGTACTCACGCTGATAAGTATGATTTCATTCATAAAAAGGCTTCGCATGCCTGCCCTTCTCTCAAATATGATCAAGTTTTGCAAAACCCGAGGAATTCCTCCCTCTTCGTTTTTTATCACCGCAGTGTTCAAAAAGGGGTTTTGAAAAAAACTTAGGTCATTACAATGATGTTCAAGGCACAAGAGAGTAGGTAGAATATACTGCCATTCCATTCGCCTCCTCTGGCACAACTAACTCACACTGAAAGCAAGCATGAAAATGAGATAGCCACAGCTGTTTCATGCAGATTTGTTGGTATAACTGGCCCCTCGGTAGAGACAGACGCAAAAACCAAAAAAACGGGTAATTACAAGACAAAACGGTGTTCGAGGCAACAACCCCGGAATCACTTGGCATTCTATACAAAAAGGGGGGGGGGGTTGACTTGCTATAACAAGACAGACCCGTAAGCAAAAGGACTGACTCAAGACAATGAGACAGACTTAAAAACAAAACAAAACAAAAGACTGACTCGACACCCAAGCCAGAATTTACAAAATTGGTGTTCGCAGATGCTCAAAAATGCGTGCCAGACGCCACATCCAAAATGCACCAGGCACTGCCCGCAGGCGGTTCACTCTTTAATTACATACTCGAAGTATCTGTGTCTTCAAAATCCAACAACTGGGTAGTAACGGACTTGGCAGAGGTGGGTGGGAGGATAACCTCGTTGTTAATCAAATCCTATACCTCATGACGGAGGCGGAAGCAATTATCGGTAGCATGACCAGTTTGTTGGTGGTACGCGTAGTACAAAGCAGCATCATGTGTAGCAGGGAGATTCTTCGGGAGGGGCCGAGGCTCCAAGGGTTTAAGGTGTCCCCTCTCGGCAAGGATCTGAAGTGCCTTGGACAATGGCATGTAGAGAGCATGGAAGACTCTGCGCCCTCGGGGCAGGTATTTTGAAGTCTGAGTATTTTTGCTAGACGCACTAGCAAATGGGTCGGCAGGCACTGCCTTAACTTTCTGGTCCTTCCCGGGTGCAGGGTTGGGAGCAGAAGGAACTGTTCTGGCATGACGGGGCTTGTCCCGGTTCTCTGACTGACTTGAACTACCCTCAGGTGGGGTGGGGAAAGCATCCTCCACAGCTTTTGTCACAACTGCAGATACCTGTTGCTTATTCATCCCGCCGGCTTTCAAAGCCTTGACTGCCCACAGCAGTTATTCGATAGGATTGGCATCTGCCTTCATTTTGTCTTTACCTCTGGCCTCGGCCTGATCAAGGGTTTGGGTTGACGTTGACGTGTCATTGTTATAGTTGGAGGCCATCTCCGGTTGGTTGAGTTCAATCACGATCCGTCCCAACAGCAGGGGCTCTTAGGGTATAAAACCTCCGGCATATGGTGCGGCTGGTGGCGAAGCAGACATCCCATAGGCGAGATTCGCCACGGACCTCTGGAGATCACCTATCATCCCCATCAGTTCAAATGTAGTAGGCTCGCGAGCCTGATATAGTTGAGGGGTCCAAACCGGGTGTCTGCGGCGAAGCACAGGTGGATCTGACATATCAACATTGGTCTCACTTTGTGGGGTGATTCCTTGACCCAACGCGGCTGTCATTACCACGATCTCTTCTGAATTCTGCGTCATCATAGGTCTTGCCTCGGCAAGGGGGAAACACTGACTATTCCGGAACTCTCTGAACTGAAAGGAAAAACAAGCAGCATTTCAGCCCAAAACGGATCAAACACAGGTGCAGCCGAACAATCGCATTTACTCTACTCGATCCTTTGTTCCCCAGAAATCGCTGTCCCACAAAACACTGAATCGGATATCCACAGACATAACCGAGTCTCGCAAACTGATACTGATGCCTTCGGGCTTGACACTCAAACTCTCAAACTGATATGTGTGTTCCTGTAGAGATACACTCTAAAAGCACATAGCAAATAAATGAGAGCCAATACACCCCTATGTTGGGGTAGGGTTTCCCTGTCCTATTTTGTCAGGAGCTAGGGTTTCGTTACATACGCAGTGGCTTCAAACAATCTAACATCGGGTAAGCAACCTGTTCTAGTTTGGAATGGTCACTATGGATTCCGCATATGCACTAGGTCGAATGGTCGAAAAGGGTGCCCCGGTAAGGGGTTTGTGTTCTATCTTGGCAGAGCCTAGCCGGTCAAATTTTATGGCATGCTTTGACAAAGTCAAGCCTCCCAAAACCGCCAGAATAGCAGATGGCCAACACGGTGTCCTAGGCGCACCAATGCACATGCAATGCAAAGAAGCACATAAGTGTAGTCAAAACAGGATATCACGAGTTCGAGTCAAACTCTCTAAAATCCCCAGCAGAGTCGCCAGAAACTGTAACGGGCCCGCGAGGGAACTCATGGGTTACAGTTCAGACTCAATTTGTTGTCACGATTCTAAATCTGAACCAAAGAGTCCAAATCCGGCAAATCGTTTTGAGAAAACAGATTTTTGAAAAAGAAGTGCCAAACATGGACTTTGCGGAATCTGAGTCGCCACCTAAATATTTTTAATGGGAAATTTAGGAAATCGACTCGGTGCCAAAGGCGGATGTCCGTCATCACCAAAGTTGCCTCGGCTCGGGAGCTTGGGTACGATTGGGAAGGTCGACTATGAGCACCCCCTCTCGCCGGTCGAACCAAGACCTCTACTAACCGTGATATCCGATTTTGAAGACGTTATGTGCTCTTATTCCAGTTATTAGCCTAGGATTACTATGTTATGCGCACAGCAAACAAGTATAGACTAGATTGCCTAATTTGGAAATAAGCATTGCATATCCGTTTGTCTTGAAAAACACTTTGGAATTTGCTACTCGCAAGTAGGCTAAAACACGAATTTCAATGAGTTTTTCCAACTCAAACAATCTAACCTTCACCCATAGGCAATTAAACAGTTTATCTCATATAACCATCTAGCCACATGGTAAGCATGTTGTCATGATAGCATTCACATACATGCGATATGCTAAAGCAGGAAAATACTTACATCGTACTCCGCGCCAAAACAATAAACTAGTTAGCAAGCATGCATGGTCCTAGTTCATGTCAAATTGACTAATGCAACACATACAGGATGCAATTAGGGTAGGCTCGGCTAACCTAAACATGGCATGTGATATGCGATCAATTGATGCACGTATTCAATTTGGAATTGAAGTACGAATGCAGTTAGTATGATGCGCTGAGCCTGGTGCATGTAAGACAAATGTATGGATGCACGCATGCATAGCATGAGGTATGCTAATTTAAACATGCCCTAATCTACCATCATAAGCGGGTAAATAAAAGGGAGAAAGAAGTGGGGGGGGTTGGAAGACATGCACACACATGCACCCACACTTATTACAGATTTGCCCTCGCCCGGAGGGACCAAAAGAATAATACAAATTAACTAACTACGAGCTAATTAATTATTACAAATTACCTAATTAGTTAACAAAGTAACTAAGCTAGGAAAAACAGTAAACTGCCTCGGGAAAAGTGCCCAATGCAATGCATGCTCGGGTCCTGCTCGGAGGCGCACTGCCATGCATAGACTGCCTCTGTTTTCCCTGCTCTGCCCCTCTTAAGACTACCAAAGTCTCTGAATTGCTTCCCTGGACATTGGGAGACACCACCGGCTGAGTAGAATTGCCACCGGTAGTGGGATGTGGTCATCGGCTGTTGATGAATCCATCGGCTGCCAATTGATTGCCGATCGGCACTCTGTGCAGTCGATCGGCAAGAAATTCCTGCAGAACCTGTTTGACAGCAGCAGAGGACAGAGCCTTGCATGGCAATGCAATTCAAGCCGTATATGCACCAACCAAGCCCCTTATCATGTGTATGACTCAAAAGGACATAGTTCTTGGTTCTCGGACCACCAATCGCGCATTTCAATGCGTGATGGCCCAAGGGACCAAGTTATGCATTTTCATGTCAAATGAAATGCAAACCAAATAAGCACGTACATAAGGGCCCAATCCCTATCACTAAATCAAGGGACAAGGCATGCATGTTCAATGCAACCTAAACATGTCAACTAACATGCAACATGGTATGAAAGGAAGCATGCAAACATGCAATGCACATTAGGTACATAACCTAAGCAACAAGGCAAACAAGCATGCCACGATTATGCAAACTACTTAGATCATGCAAGATGTAATCTAATCATGCAACATGCTAGTAATTTGACCAAGGGAATGCATGCCAAATGCAAATGATTTCAAGCATGCAACACATACAACCAAAGCATGCAAACATGAGATAATGTAATAGCATTTGAATGGCATGCAAGGGATGGACTTACACTAATTGGACAGCTCTAAGTTAGGTCCAAAACAGTGACCAAAGCTTAAGAAGATGGGACCAAACACACATACACACATGCACATGTTAAGGCCTAAACACTTAAGCATCAAAGGACATCTTTTAAGCACACTTAAAAGGGAACAATCATGGACATATGGCATGCATTAAGCTCTGAAAATCATGCAAGAACATGGTGCCAAACCAAGCAAACAAGATAAGCTAAGCATGTGACAAATGACCCAAGCATTCAAGGCAAGCCAATAAAGTATTGAACTACACTTGATATGACCACACATGGCAAGACTTAAATGACCAAAAACAGAGTTTTGGCACATAAAACAAAGCCCAAAAGACCACTTAGATGGCATCTAAATGGCTTGAATTCAAAAGCATGCACAAATGCACTTTCAAGGAGCATACCACACAAGCTTATAAGGCATTAAAGAGGCATCCAAGGCAAGCATACAAGCATGTCAAAGGGACTGAAATGATGCTATGAATGGTGCCAAACCACCGAAAATAAAGCAAGTAATGCATGCTATACACTCATACACTTAAGGCCAACAAACCAAAATGCAAAGGGGGTATCTAATGCATGTCATGGCTGACTAAAATGACTAAGGAAAGACCTCAAACATTGCAAGATAAGCACAAAAGCTTCACAAAGCTAGGCTTAAAACATGCTAGAACAATGGTTTACAACCTAAGGCATGTTAAGGCCTAAACATGGCATTACAAGGTAGGTATGCTAAGCATGCATGGTGTACCAAAACCAACTTAAACCCATGTTACATTATGACAATATAAGCATGAAAAACAGCCAAGGCATGATCAACAAACCCTCAAACATGGTGCTCCCTCAAGAGGCCAAAAATGGTCCTTTTCAAGGATAACAAGGAGAGGGGGTGGCCCTCTCCTTCTTGGGACTTCAAGGCACCATCCTTACCACTGAAATCCCTCAAGATTTCAGTGGTGAGGAGGCCCAAACACCACAGTCCCGAAGCTCACTCAAAATAGCACAAAATGGAGCCCCTCAAGGCTTAAGAGGGGTCAAACACCTCCAAACCACAAAACACCCTAAACCAACTATTTAGAGGGCCTAAAAATAGAACTTTTTTATGTTATACACTAAGCACAAAAACAGTTCTAAGATAGGAAAAAATAGTATGCAAGAATGGGGTAAAAAGGGGTAAGATTGTTACCCTTGAAGAACCTCTTCAACAATGGTGGACCAGCCCCTTCCTTAAGCTCAAAATAGCTCCAAAGCTTCAAGAACAAACCTCTGGTCCTTCACAAACTAAGGGAAGGTGTAACACTATGTGTTTGTGTGCAATAGTAGGCCTAAACACACACAAGAACACACAAGAGATAGATATAGAGGTAGGAAATGTGTATAACCCTAACCCTAATCCAGAGCTTCTCTCACCATGTTTCTAACCAAAATCTCTAACCCTAAGGCCAAGAGAGAAGGGCTCCTCTTATAGAGGAGCCAATCTTGTAAAGCTTACCAAGGAAGCTAACAAGAAGGCTATCCCTCCATACACGTGTATGGAGGGGAACAAAATGCAAGCCAGCTGTTTTAAAATATCTACAAAAGCAGATGAACAGTAGTCGGCTGCTCAAAATTGCCATTTTGACAAAATGAATTTGGCCGAAGCAAGAAAGAATGCCGACCGGCAATATACATTGCCGATGGCAACAAAATACCAGCCGGTGGCCTCTAGCCATGGCTGGTGATGTGTGGGGATGCCTCACAAGGCATTCCCTGCCCCTCCAAGGCAAAACACAAGTGTTTGGTGCAAAACCAGACACTAAACAATCGAGTTCCAAGATCCTGAGGCAAGGTACGTAGCCGAGACCTCCGGGAACTCCAAACGAACACAAATATGGATGATCACCGGGTGTCCAAACGGTGACGTCCAAGTCTTGAGGACGGTCAAAAATGGGGTGTCTACAGGGGGAAAAACCAATTCAAATTTTCCCCTCAAAAGGCCAGACCCTCGGGCAGGGGTCTGGTGCAAAATAGCTGGCACAGCTGGAATGCACCAGGAGAGAGAATGTTTGTCTACTTTCACAAAACTCTGTCGTAGAATTCAAAATGAAAAAGGTTTTCTTATTACTAATATTTGAACCGACCATGGTAGAGAACTTGAAAATGAGAAATTTGAATTGTTTTGTGATGAGCATGGTATTGGACATAATTTTTCAACACCTAGAACCCCTCAACAAAATGGTGTAGTAGAAATGAATAATAGAACTTTAGAAGAGATGAGTAGAACAATGCTTTGCGAAAACAATCTTCTTAAATATTTTTAGGGCGAAGGCATTCACATCGCATGCTATATTTTAAATCATGCATTAATTAAACCTATTCTTAAAAAAAAAATCCTTATGAACTTTGGCATAATAGAAAGCCCAACATTAGTCACTTGCATGTTTTTTGTTGTAAATGTTTTGTGCATAATAATGGCAAGGATAACTTAGGTAAATTTGATTCAAAATCTGATGAAGTAATTTTTATTAGCTATTCCTTAACTAGCAAAGCTTATCGTGTTTTTAATAAAAGAGCTCTTATTGTGAAAGAATCTATACCTGTGGTATTTGATGAAACTAACATCTCTGCTCAAAAACAAATTGCTAGTGATAATATAGATTTGGAACCAAATGTGGAAGATTCAAGTATCTACAAAGTAAAGAACTAACCATGTAAGTTGAACAAAGAGATTGAACAACCTATTCTCCCATCTCAAGAAAAAGGATGAAACAATGATGATTTGCCAAGAGAATGGAAGTTTGTTCATAATCACCCTAAGGATTTAATCCTAGGTGACCCTACAAAAAGTATTGAAACTCGCTCTTTACTTAGAAACATTTGTAGTAACCTTGCTTTTCTCTCATAAATTGAGCCTAAAAACTTTCAAGAAGCCGAATTCGATGAACATTGGATGATAGCTATGCATAAAGAGCTTAACCAATTTGAGAGAAACAAAGTGTGGAAACTTGTGCCAAAACCTAAAGATCATACCATTATCGGTACCAAATGGATCTTTCGAAACATTTGTAGTAACCTTGCTTTTCTCTCACAGATTGAGCCTAAAAACTTTCAAGAAGCTGAATTTGATGAACATTGGATGATAGCTATGCATAAAGAGCTTAACCAATTTGAGAGAAACAAAGTGTGGAAACTTGTGCCAAAACCTAAAGATCATACCATTATCGGTACCAAATGGATCTTTCGAAACAAGCTTGATAAATCCGGCACAATTATAAGAAACAAGGCTAGACTTGTTGCACAAGGATACAATTAAGAAGAAGGTATTGATTTCGATGAAACCTTTGCTCCGGTTGCTAGATTAGAAGCCATTCGCATGTTACTTGCATTTGTATGTTTTAGAGATTTCAAACTTTATCAAATGGATGTAAAAAGTGCATTTCTTAATGATTTTTATAAATGAGGAAGTTTATGTTAAACAACCCCCAGGTTTTGAAGATTATGCTTTTCCAATCATGTTTTTAAATTATCAAAAGCTTTATATAGTTTGAAACAAGCACCTCGTGCAAGGTATGAACGATTAAGTAAATTTTTAATTGAAAATAATTTTTCTAGAGAAACGATTGACACAACACTTTTTGTTAAAACTAAAAATGATGATTTACTTATTGTGCAAATATATGTGGATGACATTATATTTAGTGCTACTAATGAAACCTTGTGTAAGGAATTTGCTAAGTGTATGCAAGGTGAGTTTGAGATGAGCATGATGGGGGAGCTAAATTATTTTCTTGGGCTTCAAATCAAATAATGTAAGGAAGGAATTTTTATCAACCAAGCTAAGTACACAAAAGAACTACTCAAAAAGTTTAGTAGGTATCACTCAAAAATAGATGGAACACCTATGAGCATATCCATTAAGCTAGACAATGATGAAAAAGGTAAGTCCATTAATCAAACAAAATATCGAGGTATGATCAGGTCACTTCTTTATTTAACTGTAAGTAGACCCAATATTATGTTTAGTGTTTGTATGTGTGCTAGATATCAATCAAATCCTAAGGAATCACATCTCAGTGTTGTTAAAAGAATTTTTAGATATCTTGCTGGCACTCAAAATTTGGGACTGTTTTATCTTAGAGGTGTTGCATTTGATTTAATTAGTTACTCGGATGCCGACTTTGCCGGATGCAAACTTGATAGAAAAAGCACTAGTGTCACTTGTCACTTTCTTGGTAGATCATTAGTATCTTGGTTTAGCAAAAAGCAAAATTTTGTTGCTTTATCAACGACCGAAGCTAAATATATAGCTTTCGGAAGTTGTTGTGGCCAAATATTTTGGATGAAATAACAATTGGAGGACTTTGATTTGCATTATGATCATATCCCTATTAAATGTGATAATACTAGTGCCATCAATTTAAGCAAAAATTCGGTACAACACTTACGAACAAAACATATTGAAATTCGACATCATTTTTTAAGAAATCATGTTCAAAAATGGGATATTGTACTTGAATTTGTAAACACCGGCAAGCAATTGGCGGATATTTTCACAAAACCCCTAAGCGAGGATCGCTTAAATTTTATTCATGGCGAGCTTGGAATGTTGATTTCTACTTAAAAGGTTTTGTTATGACTGTGAAACTTGAATTTTTGTTAAAATGATATGTATATTGCTACATTGATATGGAAACATTTATATCATTTGAATGCTCTCAAGCCCTTCATACATTTATTCTCCTTAACAGTTTGTTATTCTCAACTGTGTAATTTTTTTTGGGTTCTGCATCTTGAGGTAAAATTAACTTTGCATACATGGATTTTTTTTAAACCCTCATGGTATTTTTTTTGCATTACTATTCCAGCAACACCAGCGTCCCATTAAGTTTAATTTCTGCTGGTATTATTTTATTTTAATTTAATTAATTTTTTTATTTTGCTATTAGGCTTAATTTCTTTTATTGTATTTTTTTTCTCATTATTATTTTTTTGTTTGGGCTTAATTTTCTTTTTTTTTTTTTTGCTTTTTAATTTCATTTTTCAGTACTTAAACATAAAAATAAAATAAAATCAAAATACAAATATTTACATAAAAAAAAAAGACCCTTCATTTTTTTTTACGGCCATACGTCGATCAACATAAACATATTTACATAAAAAAAATGAAAAAACCCTTTATTTTTTTACAGTCATACGCCGATCTTACTTACTCGCCTCTTCCATCGTTTCCTTCCTCTTTTTATCACCTTAGGAGGCCCTTGAAGGCCCTGCCTCCGTGCTTTCGTCGAGAGTGACGACTTCCCACTAACTATCAGAGGCCAAGAACGACGTTGCTCCAAATCGGACCATAGAGGTGGTTTTCCGTTTAAGCTCTTTATTTTTGGCCTTTAGTGTGCTAATCTCTGCTCGTTTATCCTTGTACATGCGCTGCAGCAGAGAGAGTTGGGTGTTGACCTGGTGGAGCTCGCTCGTTCTGTTCTGCAGTCGATGCTTCAATTTTGTGACTGCAATCACCGTCTCCATACAAGACGTCAGTGTGAAATGATTAGCTTCAATGTCAGATTGAGTTGCCATTATTTGCTCAATCGACATCATAGGAAGGTTGGGAAGAGTAAGAGCCGGGGCATTCGGCCCAGCAGCACTTACAGGATCATTTAGATTTGGAAAAAGAGTAAGGGGACGGGACGAGGCCATGTAGTAGGAGAGAAAGATGTAATCGAAAAGAGGGTCATTTTTGGCAGCCTTTCTGCTCTGCTCTGCTCAGTCTCTCTATTCTATCTTTCTCACGCAAAAGATGAAAGGGATGGAAGCGAATGAGGAAGATAAAGGCGAAGAGAGTGATTAAGAAAAATACGGAGGAGAAGCCGACAATAGGGAGAGAGAGCGGAGGCAGTTGATTGACCCATCTCGCTTTTGTCAGTTGGCTAACGCAAAAGCGAGGACGTGTGTCCGACGCGATTTTTGACAGAAAAGTGAGAGGCACGCGAATCGTATCTATATGTATATATGTGTTTTGATAATCTATTTTTGATGCCATTTATCACTATCATTTTCCTCATTCTTCTCCAGATTCTGAGCCATGATTTCTTTTTGATAATGTCATAGGGGGAGAAAATTAATGATGTTATATATTATGTATTATATTATGATATTATTTTTAAACTAATATGATGTTATGTATTGTGGTATCATGGTAGTATTTTTTTAAAATTGATATAGACCAACTAATATTTATAATTTTTTTTCTTTTATAGTTGGTTAATCTCAAGTCTTATATCATGTCTCTGATGAAAACTTATTTATTACACATGTGCTAACTTATGTATTTAAAAATGAATTCAGGGAGCATGACTTGAGGGGGAGCCTTTCTAACTCCCAAATCAAATCAAAATATCATTGTGTGCCATCATCAAAAAAGGAGAGATTGTTAGACTTATTTATTTTGATGATTTATTTAATTATGTTTTAATTTATTTGAAAGAGAAAAATAGAATCCAAAATTTATTTTGATGATTTATTTAATTATATTTTAATTTATTTGAAAAGAAAAAATAGAATCCAAAATTTATTTTGATGATTTATTTAATTATGTTTTAATTTATTTGAAAGAAAAAAATAGAATCAAAATTTATTTTGTTCCATTGTTTCTCACCTAAACTTTTATTCTCAATATTGTTCGAATGTATTTAATATTTACTTAAATTAGGAGTTCATTTCAACCCAAAAATAATGCCCAAACTAGAGGTTCAAATAGCTCAGCATAGCAGCAGGCCAAAAGGTTCAAGTGGAAGATATTCAAATTAGTAATGATGGAGTACAACGGCTATAAACGGTTAGAAACGGCTATAAATTTCATTATATATACCAAAGCCTCTAATGTAAACAAGTTACAAAAAAAAAAAAAAAAACCAGAAAATATTTTTTTTATTTATAATCACTCACATCTATTTTCTGAAAAATTCTCTGAGAAGTGTTCTTCAATTTTTGTTTACATTCTCTTTCAAAAATTATACACTGAGACGTATAGTTTTAAGCCCATCTTTCCTGTGTCAGGTTTACAGAAAAACCATAGCTTCATTTTTATATCTATCTTCGAGAGATAATTCTTGTAGCTTCCTGTAAAAGCAAAAACACATTCTTTTCAACCTTGTAAGAGTGTAGTACATTCAGTGTTCTTATCTTAGAAAGTCTGTGTAAAATCTGTGGAAGATTGCTCCATCTATGAAAAGGTTGCTAGCACCCTGTGAAACTAGAGAATAGTGGAAAATCTCAAGTGAAACTTGAAGAGTAGACGTAGGCCGAGTTGAAACCGAACTACTATAAATTTGTTTACCTCTCTCTCCTTTATCTCTTTATTTTATTTAAATTGCCATAGTTATATTTCATATTTTTATTGTGCTAAAATCATTAATTGATATAGTTGTTAGAACATTTGTTTTAATTATTTTTATTTCATTAACTATATTTATCTATTGTGCTAGTCATAATTTTTATTAGGGTATTATTATTTTTATTTGTAAAAACCTAATTCACCCCCTTCTTAGTTTGTCTTTTGGGTAACAATTGATTTAAAATATAAGGGTAAATTATTTTTAACAATTACATGAACCTCCCATGTAATTTCAATAATTACACTAACTTCCCTTACTTTTGAAACTGTTATTAAGATTCTTCTATTATTATCCTCTGTTAGGCTATTTAACAGAATTTATTGATGTTATGTTAATATCATGCCAATGGCATAGGTTACAATACCAAAAATGATGAAATTGCCTAGTAGTTATCTTATTTATTCAAATGAGAAATTTCACTCACCCTTTAAGATTTTGCATATATATTATCAACGATCCATACATATTTTAGCATTATTTAATAAAATTCTTAAGGGTAAATTACACTTACCTCCCCTGAGATTTTTGACAATTACAGAGACTTCTTCTATGGTTTCAATAATTACATTGATGTCTTTTGCTTTTGAAACCATTATCAAGATTCCTTCACTGTTACTCTCTATTAGGCTATTTAACAGAATTTGTTGATATCATAGATTTCAATACCAAAAATGATGAAATTCCCATTAGTTACCTTATCTATTCAAATGAGAAATTTCATCCACCTCTAAGGTATTGCATATATGTTTTTAAAGACTCATATATATTTTAACATTATTTAATAAAATTTTTAAATTTCATGTAATATTAAATAAAACTCTTAACTTGTTAAGACATTACTAAATCATTTAATAGGAAAAAAAAAACTTGATTTTTATTGATAAAATACTCAAAAATAAACAATCTCTCTAAAATTAATGTTAGATACATACTAATAAGACTTATTTGACACTACATAAACAACTATATAAACAATGTAAAAAAATAAATATTAACCTACATTTTTTTAATTACAAGTATAATTTTTTTTAATATGAAATTGTAATAATAACTTTTAGTTAGTGTTTGATTCACTGGAATAAAATGGAATAAAATTATCATTCCATCAAAATGTTCATTATCATGTTTGATTGATTAAAAAAATAATAAAAAGTGCATTACAAATACAATCATCATTTACTATTTTAAAGAAATGGTCAATCCATATGAAAGTTTAAAAAATGATCATTCCATTCCATTCAAACTCATTCCAATGAATCAAATAAAACATTAAAAATTACCGATAGTTTTTGTTTTTGTTTTGTTTTTTTGTTTTTGTTTTTGTTTTTGTGGTAATTTATGTGTCTTTACACATCTTTTTGTTAGAAAATGTTTGGGTAGAAAAATGAGAAAAATACAATTCAATGGTAAACTTCATAAACATTAATAATGAATATTCTAAATTTTTTCATGCATCTATAAATACTTTTTTAAAATTCCATTGCATTGTAATTTTTCCTAGAAAAAATTGTAACATCATCACAAAAATGCATAATATTATCTTAAAATATATAATTTTATTTTTGAAATATAAATTATCATAATTCTATAAAAACAAATACCTAACATTTATCTTAACTATATGTAATAAAGTTCATATGGTATACATATTATTCCTACAGTTGTGTGTGTGTGTAAATTAAATGTATAAATTAAATAAACAATAAAATAAAATAATTCACAAAATAATTATGTAAATTAAATTCTGAATTAAATGCTTACAGAAATTAAAGTCGAGGCTTGTGTTGGACACAATCTTCTTAAAGTAGATTTCGCCCTTACTTCAGTGCATCGAGTTTTACCGGCGTCTATTTCTCAAGATGCAACGACTAACACTTAAATTTGCAATACTACAAATTCAAGTCTGGCGAACCAAAACTCTGTTGTAACTCTCTTTTTCTTCCTAAAAAGAAATGCAGAAACAGATGCAAGAGCACATGAAGAACAAAAAAAAAAAAAAAAGAACGAAATTCTGAGGGAAAAATTGAATGCCAAGAATGCTAGAATTGAAGACTTTTTCTAGTAGAAATGGTGGCTATTCCGAATAGGTAAAAAACCTGTTCAGACAGATTGAACAGGTACCAGACAGATTTGAATATGTTTGAATAGATTCAGTTTGACTTGAACAGGTATGAACCTGTTTTGAATCCTGTGAACCTGTTTGGGTGGGTCTGAACCCGTTAGGGATCTGTTTGGGTGAAAGAAAAATTCATTTATTTGGAATTTTGAAATCAAAATTAAAAATAAATAAATAAATTACAAATGTTTTTGGCCTAAAAAGATAAGTATAGGGCCGGACAAGCCTAACCCAACCTCACATCCTGCACTCGCGCCTAAGCCCAAGCCTAGCCCAGCCCGCCCGTCCGGTGGCGGCGGCGTGCACGTGTGGTTTTTATTTTGGGTCCAATGGGTCTAGCCCACTTAACCCATAATCTGACCCTTCCACAAACTTGGGTATCCCTTGGGACCCATTCCAAGTATCCCAAGCTAAGGTATATAAACCCATTCAAACCCTTAAGTCTTTCCAATGTGGGACAAGCACATTTCACAAATGTATAGGAAACCCACCACAATTCATTTCCACGAACCAAAAAATACACGTTGAATTCTCATTCATATGGAAATGGTTTTGAGCAACCAAATACATGATGTTATTCACTACGCGGCATTAAACATGAACCCAATGAAAAACATTAAAAATAACGCTTGGGTCCCATATTAATTTATGCTCAAAGTTAGCAAAAAATAAAGAATTTTCAAAGCCATTTTCCAATAATCCCCCACATGAATGGAATTCACGAGAATGGACATGCAACAAGATGCAGACAATAAAGAGTACATTAAGAAGATACACCACATCGAGATAGGTAACTTTTGGCTTTGAACCTCCTCTAGTGAAAGCCTATCGGACTTACTGGCTAACCAGTGGACACGTTGCCTTGAACTGTTCAGCTGTTTGTGTAAGTCAAGACAATAGACAACACATAGTGTATCCGCAGACACAGTTTGGTTCTTACGGTTATGTTCATTTTGGCCTTGAACGACGCCTGGTAATTCATGAGTGCTCTAGAGAATTTAGCCTTCTCAATTCTCATAGAATTGGCCCAATTCACACTCATATAGATAACTTCATATTAAGAGTATCCTGCTATACCCCACTTGGACGTCCAAGCTATAAGAATCATTAAAAGCAAAGTTTATCCTACTAACGCTGCAAGTATCACTCTTCTTATCATAGAAATGGGTAGGAGAAAACCTCCTTAGTGATATGTGAAGTCATCCACAATTCGGTTGTCCCTTTAAACCTGGATCTTGGGATCTCCAGTCAACTAGGTTGGGTTGCCATTATGGTGACTTTTAAGTAATATGCTCTAATCCCATTCCCCTCGATAAATAGTACAATTGCTCTCTGGCTAGCCCTTTAGTCAATAGATCCGTAATATTCTCCTTTGACTTTACATATTCTATGGAAATTATTCCATGTGAGAGCAAATGCCTAACGGTATTATGTCTTCGACGAATGTGTTGAGACTTACCATTATACATATGATTATGTGCTCGTCTTATTGCTGCTTCACTATCACAGTGAATACATATAGTTAGCACATGTTTAGGCCACATTGGAATGTCTTCTAAGAAATTACGAAGCCATTCTACTTCTTCTCTTGTTTTATCTAATGCGATAAACTCAGATTCCATTGTCGACCTAGCTATGCATGTCTGCTTGGAAGATTTCCAAGAGACTGCAGCCCCTCCTAGGGTAAAGACGTATCCATTAGTGGATTTTGAGTCTTTAGTATCCGATATCCAATTTGTATCACTGTACCCCTCGAGTACTGCTAGATATTTGGTATAATAAAGGCCATAATTCTAGGTATGTCTTAGATACCTAAGTACCCTAATTATCGCTTTCCAATGATCAGACCTTGGATTACTTGTGTACCTACTCAATTTGCTTACAACATCGGCAATATCTGGCCTAGTGCAATTCATTAAGTACATCAAGCTTCTGTTTATCCGAGAGTACTTTAATTGTGATATACCTGCACTTATATTTTTTGACAAATGAAGACTAATTTCAACAAGTGTTTTAACAGGACAATCGTCGTGCTTTCCAAATTTCTCCAGGATCTTCTTAACATAGTGAGATTGAGATAAAGTATATCTTTCAGATGTTCTAGTAATTTTTATTCCTAAAATTACATCTGCTACTCCCAGATCTTTCATGTCAAACTTTTTGTTCAACATTTTCTTTGTGGATTTAATCATGTCATTATCGATTCCAATAATAAGCATGTCAGCCACATAAAGACAAACTATGACATAGCCTTTGTCTGTGCTTTTAACATAGAAACATTTGTCACATTCGTTTATCTTAAAACCATCCGAAAGCATAACGTGATCAAATTTTTCATGCCATTGTTTCGGAGCTTTTTTTAATCCATAAAGGGATTTGATAAGTTTACAAACCTTTTTCTCTTGACCGAGAACGTGAAACCCTTCCGGTTGTTTCATATAGATTTCTTCATCTAACTTGCCATTCAAAAAAGCTGTTTTAACATCCATTTGATGTATTTCTAGATTATACAAAGCTGCAATCGCAATCAATATGTGAATAGATGTTATTTTTATCACTGGTGAATAGGTGTCAAAATAATCAAGGCCTTCCTTCTGCTTGTATCCCTTAACAACAAGCCTAGTCTTGTATTTATCTATTAAACCATTTGCTTTCATTTTTCTCTTGAATATCCATTTATAACCAAGAGGTTTACACACTGGTAGAAGATCCACTAGTTCCCAAGTATAATTTTGTAGTATTGATTCAATTTCACTATTCATAGTCTCTCTCCACAACGGAGCTTCAGGACTTGACATTGCTTCCTTGAAGTTTTGAGGGTGATTTTCTAACAAGTATGTCAGAAAATCTAGACCAAATGATTTAGAGATCCTAGCCCTCTTGCTATGTCTAGGTTCATCTTATTCATTATCATTGTGGTCTTCACTGTTATCTATAGCAGTATCAAAAGTTGTTTTATTTGAACTCGTCTCTTCAGTTTCCTTGCAAGGAAAAATGTGTTCAAAAAGTGACGCATTCTTTGACTCAATAATAGTGTTTACATGCATATCCGGATTTTTAGATCTATAAACTAAAAATCTATATGCACTACTATTATTTGCATAACCAATGAACACACAATCAACGGTCTTTGGTCCTATCTTAATCGTTTTGGGACTAGAGACTGCCACCTTGGCCAAACACTCCCACACTTTGAGGTAATTGTAGGTAGGTCATCAACCTTTCCATAATTCATAAGGTGTTGATTGAGTTTCTTGTGGGGTACCCTGTTAAGGATAAAGTTAGCAAACAAAATCGTCCCCCCCCCCCCCCCCAAATAAGTTGTGAGTTAACCCTGAACTAATCAACATGGCATTCATCATCTCTTTAAGAGTTTGATTCTTTCTCTCAGCAACTCCATTTGACTGAGGAGAATAGGGTGCAGTGGTTTAGAGAATGATACTATGTTCAGAACAAAATTCTTCAAATGGTGCATCATACTCACTACCTCTATCACTCCTCACTATCTTAATAGTTTTGCCAAGTTGATTTTCAACCTCAAGCTTATATTGCCTAAAAGCTTCTACGGCTTCTTCTTTACTTCTCAATAAGTAAACATAGCAATATCGAGTGCAATCATCAATAAAAGTAATAAAGTACTTCTTACCTCCCCTAGTTTGAACAAATTTTAAATCACAGATATCTATGTGAATTAAACTTAAAGGTTCAGTACTTCTTTCAACTTTATTAAATGATGCCTTAGTGAGTTTTGCCTCAACACAAATCTCACATTTATGATTAGGATCAAATTCTAAGTTTGGTAAACATTCTAAAGTAACAAGTCTACGCAAAGAATTAAAATTAACATGTCCTAATCTACCATGCCATAAAAAAGAAAACTTAGCAATATAAACAGAAGATATGGTTATTATTAAAAGCTAAATTAGGTACAACAGTTATTACATTGAGCTTAAAAAGCCCATCACTTATGTAACCTCGCCCCACATACATTCCACTCTTGGAGAGTACAACTTTATCAGATTCAAAGATTAATTTAAACACATTGTTGATCAACAATAACCCAGAAATCAAATTTTTGCGAATTTCTAGCACATGGAGTACATTGTTAAGAGTGAGTTCTTTTCCTGAGGTCATTTTCAGCACGATCTTTCCTTGTCCTTCCACAGTTAAAGTGGAGGAGTTTTTCGTAAAAAGTTGTTCTCCACTTTCTACCACTTTGTATGTTGTGAATATCTTCTTATCTGCATAGATATGACAGGTTGTTCTAATATCCACCCACCACTCATTGGGATTGCCTACTAAATTTGCTTCAGAGACTACTGCAGCAAGATTGATGTCTGCCACTCCATCGGAAAGATAAAAATCCGCGGTTATGTTTGCTTGTACTGGCTTTTTGCTTGAACTTCCTCCGTCCTTGCGAGCATATCTTTGCCATACACAAAACACTTGCCTTTGAAGTTCTTGTTGAACCCATTGTTGATCCCTTTGTTGATCTTACCAGTTGATCCTTGTTTGGGACCATTGCCATCATGCTTTCAGTTCTTGTTGTTGAACTTTGACTATTGTCCATGTTCCATAACATTTGCTTTAGCCTGCACAACATGGTTTCCTGACTTCTTGTCGGAACCACGGTTGTCCTCCTCAATTCAGAGCCGCAATATCAGTTCCTCCAATTTCATCTCCTTGCGCTTATACTTCAGATAATTCTTAAATTCTTTCCAAGATAGTGGCAATTTTTCAATGATTGCCACTATTTGGAAAGATTCACTGAGAAGTATCATTTCCGCATGTATGTCATGGATAATTAATTGGAGATCTTGAACCTGGCTAATAACCGTCTTGGAATCTATTTTTTGAAAATTCAGAAAACGGCCGACAAAAAATTTCTTTGTACCGACATCCTCTGTCTTATATTTATGATCTAGAGATTCCCACAGTTCTTTAGTAGTGCTTTTGACACTATACACATTGTACAATGTATTTTCGAACCAATTGAAGATATAATTCCAACATAAAAAATCACCATGTTTCCATTAATTGACTGCGGCCACCACTTGCCGGTCAATTTCTCCATCGTTTAATGCCGGAGCCTTTTCATGGGTGAAGCGAGCCAAATTGAATTTGGTAAGATAAAACATCATTTTGTGTTGTCATCTCTTAAATCATTTCCATTGACTTTTTCTGGCTTCTCCCCATGATTTACCGATACTGTCGGAGTCATCATTGGCACAACAGGTGTAGGGGTCAGAGTAATAACAGTCTCAGTACTGCTTATTTCAGCTATCATAATTCTGGCGAAATATTAAGACACTAATCATAGATTTATACAAAAAAGAATTTACACACAAAATATACGGAGTAATATTTTGTAACGAAATTCCAACGATAAACAGTATATTACTATTATGTTATCAAAGAAATCATTAAACATTATATTACTATTATTTAGGAAATTAAACAGTATATGACTACTATTTAATTTCCCGAAACAAAATATTTGTTTGTCTAACACAGAAAAATAAAAAATCAAAATTCTACTTTAAGATTGTTATTCCCACAGTTGTGTGTGTAAATTAAATGTATAAATTAAATAAACAATAAAATAAAATAATTTAGAAAATAACTATGTAAATTAAATTCCGAATTAAATGCTTACAGAAATTAAAGTCGAGGCTTGTGTTGGACACAATCTTCTTAAAGTAGATTTTGCCCTCGCTTCGGTGCTTCAAGTTTTACCGGCGCCTACTTCCCAGGATGCAACGACTAACACTTAAATTTGCAACACTACAAATTCAAGTCTAGCGAACCAAAACTCTATTGTAACTCTCCTTTTCTTCCTAAAAAGAAATGCAGAAACAGATACAAGAGCACAGGAAGAACAGAAGAAAGATGGACAAAATTCTGAGGGAAAAATTAAATGCCAAGAATGCTGGAATTAAAGGCTTTTTATAGTAGAAATGGTGGCTATTCCGAACAGGTAAAAAACCTGTTCGGATAGATTGAACAGGTACCAGACAAATTTGAATCTGTTTGAACGGATTCAGTTTGACTTGAACAGGTTTGAACCTATTCGGGTGGGTCTGAACTCGTTAGGGATCTGTTTAGGCGAAGGAAAAATTCTGGACCAATTTATTTGGAATTTTGAAATCAAAATTAAAAATAAATAAATAAATTACAAATGTTTTTGGCCCAAAAAGATAAGTATTGGGCTGGACAAGCCCAATCCAACCTCATACTACGCACCCACGCCCAAGCCTAGCCCGCGCGTGGTTTTTGTTTTGGGGTCCAAAAACATTAAAAATAATGCTCAGATCCCATCTTAATTTATGCTTAAAATTAACAAAAAATAAAAAAATTTCAAAGCCATTTTTCCAACAATGTGTCTCATGATGATATGTACAATTTTGTTTGTAGACATAATTATGTTATTGGGGAGATTTCTGATCCACCAATTAGTAGCCAAAAAAAATAAGGGAATTGACCAATAAATCCTATGTTTCGGTCTTTTGATCATATGGTCCCAGATGTTTTCTTGTTAACCGTCTAGTCCTTTTGACTGATTGTTTACTAATTTGCCATTGGTCAAACCATTGTGAAAGATTGTTAATGAAACTGTGGGAGTAAGGGTGAGTGTGTTTCACGTTTTCGAAAAAAGTGTACTAATGTTGTTTTAGTGTTTCGAATTATGGGCGAAGTTGATGGGTGTGTGTGAACATGACGTGAGTTTCATCTGACCCATATGTGAAGTGTGAAGTCATGTAGTGGGGCCACATCGACCCGTTTGCCTGTATACATATGGCACAAACACATTCAATTACACCCATTTTGAAATTAGACGTTCCAACCCGATCGACAGAACAACATATTGGGTGGAGTATAATCCAACAAATGGGAACATGTGAAGTTCAATTTGGGAACAGGGAACGTTCTAGAAGTGATGGAACCTTAGGTCATATTGGTTGTGTTTTCCTATAATTCAAATTTCAAATTCATGTGATTGGGTCCCACAATCGAGATTGGGGAAAATTTTAGGAATGTTTCGTTAGATTGGTTACGGATAGATTGTTTCGATTTGTAGGGGTTTTTGGTTGTGTGAAACCCTAGTTTGAGTAGAAAATGTGAATTTGCTATGAACGTAAGTGGGCGGAGGCGTGGGGCATCAGCGTAGCTGAACAAATATTAGCAAAATGACTACGAAACGTAAGTGTTCTGTATTTGTCCGTTGATGGTATGTGTTAGTGTGTGAACTATTTATGTGTTTGGGACTTCGGGATTGCATTGTGTGTGCTGTGTTTTGTTTATTGTTCTTAGAAATGTATGTGTGGTGTTGTATATGTTTGATATGTGATGTGTGGGTGTTGTTAGTTGTGTATATGTGATTGTAATGATGTTCATGTTTTGATGTGGGGGACCACACGTAAACAATGTTAGGAGGGATTCTGGTAGATCGACTTTGCCGACGTGGTACAACAACTTGACGGTGTTCACGTTAGACACAGCAATGGCGGACTGTCACAGAAGATGGACTGCCAAGCAAACAAAATCAACGTCAACAATGTTAGGAGGGATTCCGGTAGATCGACTTTGTTGACGCGATACACCGACTTGATGGTGTTCACGTTAGAATCAGCAATGGCAGACTGTCACAGAAGATGGACTGGGCAAGCAAACAAAATCAATCTAAACATTGTTAGGAGGGATCAACTTTTCCGAGGCGGTACACCGAATTGACAGTGTTCACATTGTGAGAATTAAAATAATTCTAATTCAAAAGAAAAATACCTCCTGTCATGATGTTCAAGCCTTTGAATCTTGTTCTTGAATGGCCAAATCTTGAATGTATAAACAAAAACACTCTCAGAACACTTTCACAAAACCATATGGGAAAAGAGTTTCATGCCTATTCTATTTACCAAAATACGTTTGTATTTGATGGCAATCACATGCATATATATAGATAGGCTTGGACCCATAATCCATTGTAACTCCTAATAACTTCCCACCATCAGGGAAGTTGTAATGTCCTATGAAACCACCATATGTGATAGTGAACAGACGTTAGTTATCCATTAGCCATTAAACTAATTAAATATATATAATATAATATAAATAAATAAATAAATAAATAAAACATGTGGCATATGGGTCACTTTATGGATATTCTTACATTCTCCCATTTGGCACATATAACACACGTTGTTGACTGTCGGGTAACTAACAAACTAATTATGGCCATTAAATAAAAATACCCAAACCTTAGAGTTATAATACACGAATCATGGCGGTTATACTCTATCAATTAAGTATTTCCTTTCATGTATTACATTGTATCACATTCTTAACTTTATGTGGTGTCATTCTTTATGAATAACTTCTAATAAGTTATTCTAGGTCCAATGATCCCTATGGATCAATAGTCCCAATGGACTACATAGCATCACAAATACTTTAGGTGCACAAAATGATGTTTTTCATTAATAATAATCAAAATGTCATGACAAAACAAAATAAAACAACAACTAGAAAAATTATTGAGCTAACCAATCAGTCTCATGCCTTCAACGTGTTTTGAAAACACCTTTACAGAAAGACCTTTGGTCATGGGATCTACAATCATCATATCGGTACTAATATGCTCAATGCTGACTTCTTGCTTCTTAACACGGTCTCGAACAGCAAGATACTTTATGTCAATATGCTTGTGTAGACACCCCATTTTTGACCGTCCTCAAGACTTGGACGTCACCACTTGAACACTCGGTGATTATCCATGTTTGTGTTCGTCTTGAGTTCCCGGAGGTCTCGGCTACGCGCCTTGCCTCAGGATCTCTCGACTCGATTGTTTCGTGTCTGGTTTTGCACCAAATACTTGTGTTTTTCCTTGGAGGGGTAAGGAATGGCTTGTGGGCCATCCCCACACTCCACCGGCCACGGCTTGAGGCCACCGGCTGTGTTTTGTTGCCACCGGCCAAATGTTTGGCCGGCCGGCACTATAGATGGCCGGCCGGCTACCTTTTTTTGATCAATTCCGTCTTTGGCCGGCCGACTACTGTGCATCTGCTTTTGCAGATATTTTGGTGCAGCTGGCATGTACTTGGCTCCCCTCCATACACGTGTATGGAGAGATCTCTCTCTTTAGAAGCTTGTCTTGTAAGCTTACAAGACTAAAAGCTCTATAAAGAGGAGCCTTCTCTCCCTTTTTGAGGGGTTAGACATTTTAGATAGCTTTTTTTTAGGGTTTGAGTTCTAGGGTTTGAATATTGTGTGTATCCTATCTCTATTCCCTCCCTCTCTTTGTCTTGTGTGTGTTTAGGCTTAGTATTGCTCACAAACACCCACCATTACACCATCCCTTGGAGCTGAGGCCCTTGAGGGTTATTTTTGGATGTTTTAGACTGATTTCAACCTAAAGAAGCTGCTGGAGCTCCATTGGTGAAGAGGGTCTTCAAGGGTAAGAAACTTGTCCCTTTATTCCCCTTTTTTGCATTGTATTTTTGCCTACCTTACAACTATTTTTGGGCTTAGTGTATAACATACAAAAGTTCTATTTTTTAGTGCTCTAAATAGTTGGTTAAGGTTGCTTTAAGCTTTGGGGTTGTTTGACCCCTCTTAAGCCTTGTAAGGCTCCATTTTGTGCCATTTTGAGTGAGCTCCGGGACCATTGAGTTTGGGCCTCCTCACCACTGAAATCTTAAGGGATTTCAGAGGTAAGGATGGTGCCTTGAGGTCCTAGGAAGGAGAGGGCCACCCCCTCTCCTTGTTGTCCTTGAAAAGGACCATTTTTGCCTCTTGAGAGAGCACCATGTTTAAGTGTGTGTTGGCCATGCCTTAGCTGATTTTCATGCTTATTATGTCATAATATGCCTCTGTTTTTAGTTGGTTTTGGTACACCATGCTTGTTTAGCATACATACCTCGTAATGCCATAATTTGCCTCAATACATGCATAGCATTTAGACTACCATGCTTTTGTGTTTTAGCCAAGCTTTGTGAAGCTTATATGCATGTTTTGATGTGCTAAGGGACTTTTTTAAGTCATTTGAGTCATTCATGCCCCGCTTTGTATAGCTACCATGTAATCCCTCTTGTATGCCTTAAGCTTTGGCCCTTCTAGCATGCCATCCTTGCTTTGTTTCAGTGGTTTGGAACCACTTGCTATGTTATTTCAGACCTCATGATGTTCCTATATGCTCACATTTGATCCCCCTTCAATGTGTTTAAAGGTTGTTGCCTTATGCCTCTTGTTTAGGCCTTGGAGTATGCTTGCATTTTTAGACCACTTAGACGCCATCTAAGTACATCCTTAGCTTTGTTTAGGTCTGCATTAGACCTATTTTAAGTCCTCTTGGTCTTGTGAGGCTTGGTTGACTTAGCCTTGGTTTAACCCCCTTTGGCTTGCTTTAAGTTTTGGACCTTGGTTGCATGCCATGCTTGTCTTGTTCATTTGATTTGGCATCATATTCAACATGATTTCAGAGCTTTTCATTGCATGCTAATTGTCCATGTTTGCATCTTCTTAGGTGTGCTTAGAAGTTGCACTTTATGCTTGAGTGTTGGTCCATGTTTTCATGCATGTTTGTATATCAATTAGCCCTCACTCCCTAGCATCTTGGCCACTGTTTTGGGCTTAGTATAGAGCTGTCCAATTAGTGTAAGTCCCTCCTTTGCATGTTGTAGCATATCGGTGAGTTGTTGCATGGTTGAACTTGCATGATTGAATGAAGTCACATGTTGGCTTGCATACTTGAACACCCACATTGCATCTTGCCTACTTGTAGGTTGCATCGCTTCATGCCTTTCATGCTTCTTTACTTAGGTTGTGTGCCTAACATGTTTTGCTTGCTTGCATTGTCCATGTTGCATACTAGTTCGCATGCTTAGATTGCATTACATTGGCATGCATGCTTGGCCTCTTGAATTGCTTGTGATAGAGGTTAAGCCCCATTGTTTGATTATATGCATTGCATTCCATATTAAAATGCACACTTGATTCTTTGGGCCATCATGCATGGAAATGCATGATTGGTGGTCCGAGAATCGAGGCCCATGTCCCTTTGAGTCATAAACATGATAAGGGATGTGATTGGTGCATACATTGCTCGAAATGCATTGCCATGCCAAGTCTTGCCCTCTGCTGCTATCAAACACAGATTCTGTAGGAAGATTTGGCCGGCCGGCTATCTTCAGTGCCGACCGGCCATCATTGTTGGCCGATGGATCAAATTTGTGGCCGGTGACCATTCTATATGGCCGATGGTGTTCTCCTTCAGCTGGTGGTCCCTAGTATCCAGAGAGCAAACCCTGAGACTTTGGTAGTCATCAGGGGAGCAGAGTAAGGAAAACAGAGGCATCTTGAGCATGGCAGTGGATTTCCGGGCGAAACCGAGTGGGCATGCATTGAGCCCTCTCCCCGAGGCTGCTGTTTACTGCCTTCTTAGATTAATTAATTTGCTTAATTAATTTAATTGTCTGTAATATTTAATTAGCTAGTTGGTTAGTTAAATTGTATTATTCTTTTGGTCCCTCTGAGCGAGGGCAAATTTGTAATAAGTGTGGGTGAGTGTGTGCATGTCTTCCAACCCCCACTTCTTTCTCCCTTTTACTTACCTGCTTTGATGGTTAGTATTAGGGTATATTTTCTTTAGCATCCTTATGCTATGCATGCGTGTATCATTTATCAGTATTGCATGCACTGGGCTTGGCGCATCATACTAATCGCATAAGCATTTCAAATCTAACTTGAATACATGCTATCTGTGCATTTTCACATGTCATCCATAGATTAGTCGAGCCTATTCTAGTGACATTCTGTATGTGATGCATTAGCCATTTTTAACATGAACTAGGATCATGCATGATTACTAACTAGTTTCTGTTTTGGCACGGAGTACTAGGTAAGCTTTCATGCTTTAGCATACCGCATGCGTGTGAGTGTTGCCATAATTGCATAATTACCATGAGGCTAGCTGCTTATGTGATATAACTGCTTGAATGCCTGTAGATGGAGGTTGAATTACCTAAATTGGAATGAATGCATTGAAACTATAAGTTTTAAGCCCACTTGAGGGTGGCAAAACCAGCATTTTAACCTACTTGCGAGTAGTAAACTATTTTCAAAACAAACATGAAATGCTTTGTTCCAATTTGGGCGATTTGGTCTATACTAATTCTAGGCTAATAACTGGAATAAGAACGCGTAATGTTTTCAAAACAAGATATCACGGTTAGTAGAGGCCGATCTTTGGATCGGGCGAGAGGGGATGCTCATAGCTGACCTTCCCTAATCGTACCCAAGTTCCCGAGCCGAGACAACTTTGGTGATGACGGATACGTGGCCTTTGGCACTGAGTCAGGGTTTCCTAAATTCCCCCATTAAAAAATATTTAGGTGGCGACTCTGTATCTGGCAAAGCAGTCCATGTTTGGCACTTCTTTTCAAAAAAATCTGTTTTCTCAAAACGATTTGCCGAATTTGGGCTCTTTGGTTCAGATTAAGAACCGTGACATATTTGAGTCCGAACTGTAGTAGACCCACAAAGAACGAGCAGAGTCATCCTCCGGCGTTCGGGGCGTCTGATTTACAGCGCGGAATATAGAGAGCTTGACTCGAACGCGTGATGTCCTGTTTTGATTTTGCTTATGTGTCTCTTTGCATTGCATGTGCATTGGTGCGCCTATGACACCGTGTTGGCCATCTGCTATTCCTGAGCGATCTGCCGGAGGCTTGACTTTGTCAAAGTGTGCCATAAGGCTGACCGGTTGCGGGCTCTGCCAGTATGGAAACACAAACCCCGGTTTTACCAGGGCACCCTTTTCGACCATTCGACCTAGTGCATAGTCGGAATCCATAGTGACTATTCCAAACTAGGACAGGTTGCTTACCCGATTATAGGTTGTTTGAAACCGCTGCGTGCGTAGTGAAACCCTAGCTCCTGACAAAAATAGGACAGGGAAACCCTACCCCAACATAAGGGTGTTTTGGTTCTCTTTTACTTGCTATGTGCTTTTAGAGTGTATCTCCACAAGAATGCGCATATCAGTTTGCAAGTTTGAATATCAGGCCTGAGGGCACCAGTATCAGTACTTGTGAAAATCAGTTATATCTATGGGTGTCTAATGCAGTATTTTTGAAGCGATGTCAGGATTTTGGGAAATGGTGATCGATGAAGTAGATCTGATTTCTATACCTGTGTTCGTTCCGTTTGGGCTGAAATGCTACTTGTTTTCCCTTTCAGTTCAGAGAGTTGATCCAGAATAGTCAGTGTTCCCCTTGCTGAGGCAAGACAGATATCTGATCCGTCAGTCACCGCTCGGAACAGTGGACCTATGATGACACAGAATTCGGAAGAGATTGTGGTTATGACAGCCGCATTAGATCAAGGAATCACTCTGCAAAGTGAGACCAATGTTGATGTACCGCATCCACCCAGGTCGCCTGTTGCGCGCCCGATCTGGGAACCCCAGTTATACCAGGCTCGCGAGCCCACCACATTCGAGTTGATGGGGATGATAGGTGACCTCCAGAGGTCCGTGGCGGATCTCACATACGGAATGTCAGCTTCGCCACCAGCTGCACCATATGCCTGGAGTTTTGTACCCCAGGAGCCCCCACTATTGGGACGGATTGTGATCGAACTTAGCCAACCAGAGATGGCCTCCAACTATAACGATGACATATCAACATCAACCCAAACCCCCGATCAGGCTGAGGCTAGAGGTAAAGACAAAATGAAGGCAAATGTCGATCCTATGGAACAACTGCTGTGGGCAGTCGAGGCTTTGAAAGCCGGGGGGATGAGTAAGCAACAGGTGTTCACGGTCATGATCAAGATTGCGGATGATGTTTTCTCCGCTCCAACTGAAGGCAGTACCAGCCAATCAAAAAACCGGGATAGGCCCCGTCATGCCAGAACAGTTCCTTCTGCTCCCAACCCTGCACCCGGGAAAGATCAGAAAGTTAAGGCAGTGCCTGCCGACCCTTTTGCTAGTGCGTCTAGCAAGAATACTCAGACTTCAAAGTAGCTGCCCCAAGGGCGCAGGGTCTTTCACGCTTTTTACATGCCATTGTCCAAGGCACTTCAGATCCTGGCCGAATGAGGACACCTTAAACCCCTGGAGCCTAGGCCTCTCCCGAAGAATCTTTCTCCCACACATGATGCTGCTTTGTACTGTGCGTACCACCAGCAAACAGGTCATGCTACCGATAATTGTTTCCGCCTCCGTCATGAGGTGTAAGATTTGATTGACAACGAGGTTATCCTCCCGCCCACCTCAGCCGAGCCCGTTACTACTCAGCTATTGGATTTTGAGGATACTGATACTGCAAGTATGTAATCAGGAAGTGAACCACCTGCGGGCGGCACTTGGTATATTTTTGGATCTGGCATCTGGCATGCATTTTTGAGCATTTGCGACTGCTAGTTTTGCAAATTCTGGCTTGGGTGTCGAGTCAGTCTTTTGTTTCGTTTCGAGTCTGTCTCATTGTCGTGAGTCAGTCCTTTTTGCTTAAGGGTCTGTCTTGTTGTAGTGAGTCAGTCCCCTTGTATAGAATGCCAGGTGATTCCGGGGTTGTTGCCTCAAACATCGTTTTATTTTGTAATTACCCTTTTGTTTTCTTTTTGAGTCTGTCTCTATTGTGGAGCCAGTTGCAACTAGGAAATCTGAATGAAACAGCTACGGCTATCATGTTTCCGCGCTTATTGCTAATTTTGAGCTAGTTGTGCCAGAGGATTCGAAAGGGACGACAGTACATTCTGCTTGCTCTCTTGTGCCCTGAAAATCATTGTAATGACCTTTAGTTTTTCAAAAACCTTTTTGAACACTGTGGTGACGAAAACGAAGAAGAAGGAATTCCTCGGGTTTTGTAAAACTTTGATCAATTTGAGAGAAAGATAGGCATGCTAAGCCCTTAATGAATGAAATCATGCTTGTTAGCGTGAGTACTGAGAAGGACCCTGGCTTGACCCAGATTGGTTCCACACTATCTTGGTATGACGATTTGTCGCTTTCTTAAAAACTTTTAAAAACAAAATGTTTTGCGCGGTCCTGTGAAGACCTGTGTGGAATCGCTCTTGAGATTGTGCAGCCTGGGATCGCTCTCAGCCTCAAGGCTCAATTCGTTTGTTTTTAAACCTTGAATCCTAGATTCGAAGCAGAATGGTCAACGGTCAACCGCCACGTAAGGCCCGTGTGGCCAAGTTTGAAGCAGCCCTCGAACAAGAGGCACCAAAATCAGATCAAGAAGGTCGGATCTCACCGCAAGAAGCTCGTGAAGCAACCGTGATGAATCCTTCTGCAGATCAATATAACAGCAACTCTCCTGGATACAGAGGGCTTCAATCTCAAAACCATTTGGCATGGACTTGTTACACTTTTACCCTTTGAGAGGCTCGCTGGGCCGAAAACCCAGAATGGCGACCCAGGCAAAAGTTAGAGCAAGGAAAAAATATACAAAAGAAAAAAGGGAAAAGGAGAAGATACAAAAAAAAAAAAGAAAAGAAAAATATAACAAAATATACAAGAGCAAAAAAAAATATATGCAAAAAGAAGAGAAAGAGAAAAAGAAAAAAAAAGAAGCTCGCAAGGTCGAAAACCCGTAACGGGCGCCTTGGCAAAAGTTAGAGCCTAAAAAGTGAAGGTTAAAATACCCGAGTGTACTTTAACCCGGAACTACGTAAGGCTTGATTCCCATGATTAGGATACGTAGGCAACTTCATCCTGAAGTCCAGCCCCCAACGCTTTCATAGCGTCTCAGTCCATGTAATGGTTTTGATTACCTTTGCTTCCTCTGAATCCGATAGTTCGGTTGTGACCACCGGAACTGTGCAGTAAACTTCCTCGTGAAGTCCAGCCTCCAACGCTGTCGCAATGACTGTGTCCATATATTGGTCCTGACCATCATTGTCTTCTCCGTGTCTAAGAGTTCATTTGCAATCGTCACCGATGAAGACTGGTCTTCAGCATGCTGCGGCATCGTCCAAACAAGGGGCGACTTTTCGTTGCCATAAGTTGCTATGAGTCGCCATTTAAACCAGGGGCAACTTTCCGTTGCCACGCACCCCTTTTAAGCAAGGGGCAATTTCCCCTTGCCTCCGATCCGAGGTTGCGCATCTCAAGGGTAGGTTCTATGCTTGTTTAGCATTGGCCGTTTGCAAAAATAGTTTTTGAAAATTTTTACTGAGGTTGACTATTTTCTCGAAAACTATTTCATTTTACAACTAAAACCATTTCTGGGACCCAAAAGGGAAAATTTTCAGTGCTTATAGCCTGACTTGCATAATTTTCAAATCAAAAATCGAACAAGCATGTTAATTTAACTCTCATTTTGGTCAAAACTGTTTTAGTAGAAAAACCAAAAAAGAATGGTCGAAATGATGAACTAGGGGCACAATCAAGTCAGGTGTTCTGTCTTTCCCCCTATCATCAACATACTTGCCAGAAGGGCACTCTATCTACCAGAAGAGGGCACAGCTAAAGCCGTCTGTAAGAGGCTGAAAGCTCTCAACATCCTCCAAACAACGAGGTATTAAGCCAAGTGCGAAGCACAAATCGGAATGGATCAAGATATACCATTTCCTGTCTGGAACATCGACTAGACATCACCGGAACAAATAGCCGCGAGCCAATAGTGTTGGCCGTGAATCCGCAACTTCCTATTCATTTACCAATCACCCTTGGGAGGGATGAAAAAGGAGAGAATAAAGAATAGAGAGGTGTAAGTTGAGAGAAATGTAAGAAGAGGGTTTTGAGAGAAAAACCGAGCCTGAGGGCCGAATGATGTGAGAATCATAAATCAGAAAGTGTGGGAAGTATACCCGGAGGGACTTGCTCCTCGTGCACTGAGAGGTCTTTCGTTTTGTAAACACGTCCGTGTGTCGTGTCTGTTGTCTTGTTTAGCCCAATTTTCGTTTTGGGCCTTTTTCGAGCATGTCTCGTTGTGATTAGGTCGTGTGCCTTTCGTTTAAGTCTTTTTTCGCTGTGTTCAGTTGTAGGCTCAATACCCAGGTTGAAAAACTCTTCTTTTTTTTTTTAATTTCAAAAAAATCGCTTATGCTCAGAGTGCTGTGACATTCTCTACATTTGTGCAAACCAAAAGGAGAAAAGAAAAATTTGTGGTATCTGAGTGTGTTTCAGTATCAACCGATTCCGCCTTTGCATTCCGTCTTGTCAAATTGGGCTGTTTGTTCTGGATTTGCCGTGCGCAGAATGAATCGAGTACTATGTTATGGGCTGTGTGCAGATTAGTCCTCAGTAGAGTAAGGGCTGTGTGTTCAGAATCAGGCAGTGGGTTGCTTGGGTTGTTTTACTATTAGTGGGTTCGTTATCTAATTATTACAGTGCAATTGTTCAATTTTCAGACAACAGATTATTTTTGTTTACATTGAGGTGTAACATGATGCAATGCAATGCGAAGCAATGAAATGTAAAGATATACAAATATAAACACTTTTTTTAGATAAAAAGTTTGTTTCATTTCATCATCTTTTTCAAGTACATAAACTTTGGAAACAAAAATCTACCTGCTGCAGTACAAAGCATCCTAGCTACCAACAAAAAGGAAAAAGTACGAAAAAGAAGAAAAACAGCAAAAATCTGTATCAAATGTCAGAATGGCTCCGGGGCTACCGGTCTGTCCTAGTCCTCTTCCTGGACGAAGGTCCAGGAGCATCATCAGCACTGTTATCTGAGCCTGACTCCGAGCCATCCCCGGTCTCCTCCTCCGATGACTCTGCCTCTGCCTCTGCCTCCGCCTCAGACGACTCCTCGTCGTCATCATCTGGAACTGGAGCCCGTAAGCTACTCCCGACGTGAGTGCACCCCGCTTTGGTGCGGGGGAATACTCTGCCCTCCTCATCTCTCCCTCGGACAGGAACGGAAGGTCCAGCTGGAGCACCTCCTACAGTGGGAATCTGGAAGGGAGGCTGAAAAAGTACATAAGAGGCAAATGCATCAGAATCTCAGTGAAGCTTTATCGCGTAATGCAATGTATGAGTCTGATGTGAATGCCGTGAATAGCTTTATCGCTGCGTAATGCACGATGTGTGAGTACTGATGTATGAATCTTTGGAGATCGATTAATGTCGAGTGTTGTGTTGTGCATCGGATTATGTGAAGCAGTTTATGTATGGTTTGAGACTGTGGTCAGAAGAACATACTGGAATACTGTAGAGGGCCAGGAGGTCGAAAGTCCGCTACAACATCCCCATCATGGAGGCATTCAACTCTAGGGACTGCCGGGTGTACTCGGAAGAAGCCTGCAAAAGTATTAGATGCATCAGTATTCGGCGGAATATCAAAGAAATGAAATGAAATGAAACGACAATGCAAGATGCGAAATACAATAATACATACCGGAGACAAGTCGGGGACACCGACCAACTCGTGATCAGCCAAGGGAGGAGCAAAGGGGATCTGGTAGGTCACCCCACCCTGCCCTCTGTATGTCAGCGAGGTGGGCAGTGTGGGCCAGCCAGCTCCCCGCCCTCTCTGAGCTCCACCCCTACCACGAACCCGGGCCCTCCTCGATGCCCTTGCTCCGGCTCCCGCTCTCGCCCTAACTGCTGGCACCATGGGCCTCGCTCCCTCAACCCGACGACCACCGCTCAGAGGCCGCATGATATATGTCTCCACGTACTCTTTGTAGTTGCCTATGCCTCTGAAGCGGATCACATCCCAGCCGATCGTGTTCTCGGCCATCTGCTCGGCAGAGAATCTCTTGGTCTCCCTCATATCCTCAAGAGGGTGAATCGGAACTATCTGCTCTAGTAATCCTAGGGTCTGGTGTAGGAAACGCTCGCCTAGGTACCAAGCCCGACAGACCGGCCCCTCCAGCAGAATCCGAAAACGCGAGGTCTCTTCAGCACCAGCAAATCGGTCTCGAATCGTCGCTGGCAACGGAGCCCAAGGCTGCCAGGTGATTTGAGAATGAAATACAGATTATTATCTACTGTTGTTGAAAATACAGTGTAAAGTGAAGCTTAAATGAACTGCAAGTAAAACATACCTCGGCCGGGGTGATGGTGTCAAAATAACGACGGAAGAAGCTAAACGTCTCCCGTGGCCTCCGCACATATCTCCCGTCGAAACGGCGTGAGAAAGGGATGACGAGAGGGGTCTCCGCGTCTGGCACAGGTGCAAGCCTGGGAAAGTAAGCATAGACCCACAACTGCAGAGCAAATACTAGTATGTTTATCAGATAAAGCAGAATACGGAATAGAACAGAGATAGCAGAGCCGTGTGCAGTGTATTGAGCGAGTGTGCGATGTAGCGAGTCTACCCGATTAATAAAGCAGAGTATGTGTGTGCCATGTGTACAGTATATAGTCAGTGTAAAGTAGACAACAGTGTGTGCAGTGTACAGGGTACAATACAGAGTACAGAAAATGTAGAGCAGAAATGTAGAGTAGAGAAGAAACGTACCTCCTAAGCACGCTAATAGCCCCCGAGCAACTGTCCGCTGCCGCGGGAAGCCGAGCTCATATACCCGTAAAGCGTAGCCAGAGCGGCGCCACCCCAATCGTAGTGCAGGATCTGTGTGACATCCACTAAAGCGCTGAGTAGACAGAGGGGCACGGTATTTGCCCAGTCGGCGAAAATAGTGGTCCCCAGCAGGAACATCAGAAAGCCGTGCGCGTATCGCTCCACAGCCTCCTGAGTCATCGGAGCCTCCTCCACTAGGGCTGGCTGGACCCTGAACTGGACCTCGAACCAGGAATAACGAACGAAGCCTGGACGTGCGAGAGATGGCACCTCGCCAAGTAGATAGATCTGAGCCGTAGTCCACTCGTCCATATCGGTGTCGAAGGGGATCGGATCACCCTCTACCCCGATGCCTGTGAGCATCGAGAAGTCGTAGGGAGTCATCGTCATGTCTCCCGTCACAGAAAGATGGAACGAGTCGGTGGTGTCCCACCACCTCTCTGCTAGAGCAGCGAGGAGAGGCCTGCTCGCAGTGAGTCTGGACAGTCCTCTGTAGAATGCGCCAAAACCGGCCTGGTCCACGATGCGGCGAACTGCATCGGGCACGAGCGGCGATGTTCCCATACTCCCGGATGGTATGGGAATCCCCCTGTTTTCAAGCAAACAATTGCGAAGCAATGCTAAATATACTAGTTTTGAAAGGCATTCAAAATTGAGATAGATACAGCATGTGTGCATGTTTTCAGATTCAAACAGATACCGGGTGCCGGTGTGCTTACGGTGAACTACAACGTGTGATGAGTCAGCGTGTTTAAGTGGTTCAGTGCAGATATAGCATGTGTGCATGTTTTCAGATTCAAACAGATATCGGGTACCGGTGTGATTTCAATAAACTACAGTGTGTGTAGTGTGTACTATGTCAGTGTGTTTGAGTGTGTACGCATCGGTCTCAAACAGATATCAATTGCAAGAGTGGTTGCGATCAACTATGGTGTACAGTGCATCAGTGTGTCTGAGTTAAGCAGTTAAAGAGTATCATCAGCTATGGCAGTTTTATATTCTACATTGCGGAAAATAAAACAGAGGAAGGAATGTTACCTCGGAAGCGTCGAAGGATAGGTGAGTGTAGGCGCGCCCGTGGGCCTCGTGCTACAGTTCGGACTCGATTTGTGTCACGGTTCTTAATCTGAACCAAAGAGTCCAAATCCGGCAAATCGTTTTGAGAAAACAGATTTTATTGAAAGAAGTGCCAAATATGGACTGCTTTGCCAGATACATAGTCGCCACCTAAATATTTTTTAATGGGGGAATTTAGGAAACCCTGACTCGGTGCCAAAGGCCACGTGTCCGTCATCACCAAAGTTGCCTCGGCTCGGGAGCTTAGGTACGATTGGGGAAGGTCAACTATGAGCACCCCCTCTCGCCCGATCCGAAGATCAGCCTCTACTAACCATGATATCCGTTTTTGAAAATGTTATGGGTGTGTTTGGTAACGTTTACGTTTTCAGTTTATATTTACAAAAATTTTATGAACTGGTTTTTGTTTATTTTTTGTTTATTTTAAAAAAAAACATAAACTACAAACGCGTTTGGTAATTGACAAAATGTTTAAAAAATTTTAAAAATATAAAAAAGAGTGAGAAATTGCAAGTGGCGGTGGTGGAAAGTGGTGTGATGGGTGGTGGGTAGTGGTGGTGGTGGGTGGGCGGGTGACGGTGACGATGGCAGGTGGTGGCAGGTGGGTGGTGGTGGTGAATGGGTGGGTGACAGTGGCGGGTGGTGAGTGGTAGCGAGTGGGTGGTGGTAGTGGTAGTGGGAGTGGTAGTGGTGGTGGTGGTAGGTGGGTGACAGATGGCGGGTGGTGGTGGCAAGTGGGTGGCGGATGGCAGGTGGTGGGTGGGTGATGGTGGCGGGTGATAGGTGGTAGCGAGTGGGTGGTGGTGGTGGTGTGTGGCGGGTGGTGGTGGGTGGTGATGGTGGTTGGGTGGGTGACGGTGGCGGGTGGTAGCTATTGGGTGGTGGTGGCAGGTGGGTGGTGGATGGCCGGTGGTGGCGGGTGGCAGTGGGGGTAGGTGGGTGGATAACAGTGGCGAGTGGTAGATGGTAGCGGGTGAGTGGTGGAGGTGGTGGTGGTGGATGGTAGGTGGTGGTGGTAGGTGGTGGTGGTGATAGGTGGTGGTGGCGGTGGTGGTGGCGAGTGGTGGTGGTGGTGGCAGGCGGTGGATGGTAGATGGGTGGTAGCGGGTGGATGGCAGGTGGGTGGTGGGTGGTGGTGGTAGTGGTGGTGGTGGCGAGTGAGTGGTAGGTGGGTGGTGAGTGGTGAGTGGTGGTGGTAGGTGGGTGGTGAGTGGTGATGGTAGGTGGTGGTGGATGGTAGTGGCGGAAGACGGTGGTGGAAAATGGTGGCGGGTGGTGACTAGTGTTGGGTGGTAAAAAAAAAAAAAAACTCAAAACTCAAAACGGAAACACATTTTTTGTGTTTTCATTTTTTGGCCAAATTTATAAACTGAAAACACTGATTTATAAATCAAAAATTTTACCAAACAAGTTTTTATTTGATTTTTTAAAATTTTTGTAAATATAAACAGAAAACTGAAAACGTAAATGTTACCAAACGGCACCTATGTGTTCTTATCCCCGTTAATTAGCCTAGAATTACTAAGTGATGCGCACAACACAAAAGTATAGACTAGATCGCCCAATTTGGAAACAAGCATTGTATATCCGTTTATTTGGAAAGCGTTTTGGAATTTGCTACTCGTAAGTAGGCTAAAATACGGATTTCAAGGAGTTGTTCCAACTCAAACAATCCAACCTTCACCCACAGGCATTCAAGCAGTTATATCACATAAGCAACTAGCCTCATGGTAAGCATGCTGTCGTAGTAGCATTTACACGCATGCGGTATGCTAAAGCATAAAATACTTACATCGTACTCCGTGCCAAAACAAGAACATGTTAGCAATCAATGCATGATCCAAGTCCATGTTAAGTGCCTAATGCATCGCATACAGAATGTCACTAGAATAGGCTCGGTTAATCTAAGGATGACATGTGAAATGTACAAGTAGCATGTATTCAAATTTGTTTTGAAATATAATGCGATTAGCATGATGTGCCGAGCCCGGTGCATGCAATATTGATGAATGATGCACGCATGCATAGCATAGGATATGCTAAAGTAAACATGCCCTAATACTAACCATCAAAGCAGGTAAGTAAAAGGGAGAAAGAAGTGGGGGTTGGAAGACATACACACACTCACCCACACTTATTACAAATTTGCCCTCGCTCGGAGGGACCAAAAGAATAATACAATTCGAATAATGAATTAACTATCCTAGCTAATTAATTATTACAGACCAACTAAATTAATTAATCTAAGAAAGCAATAAACAGCAGCCTCGGGGAGAGGGCTCGATGCATGTGCACTCGATTTCGCCCGAAAATTCACTGTCATGCTCAAGATGCCTCTGTTTTCCCTGCTCTGCTCCTCTGATGACTGCCAAAGTCTCAGGGTTTGCTCTATGGATTCCAGGGAACACCACCGGCTGAAGGAGAACACCACCAGCCATGTAGAATAGTCACCGGCCACAAACTTGATCCATCGGCCAACAATGGTGGCCGGTCGGCACTAAATGTGGCCGGTCGGACAAAAGTTCCTGTAGAATCTGGTTTGACAGCAGCAGAGGGCAATACTTGGCATGGCAACGCATTTCAAGCAATGTATGCACCAATCATATCCCTTGTCATGTTTGTGACTCAAAGGGACATGAGTCTCGATTCTCGGACTACCAATCACGCATTTCCACGCATGATGGCCCAAAGAATCAAGTATGCAACTTCAATTTCAAATGAAATGCAAACCAAATAAACACACAAGGAGGCCCAACCTCTATCATACTCATTTCAAGAGGTCTAGCATGCATGCTTATGCAATGCAATCCTAAGCATGTTGGCTAGCATGCAACATGGAAATGCAAAGAAGCATACAAAACATGCAAGGCATGAGACAATGCAACCAACAAACATGCAAGGTACAATGTAGGTGTTTAAGCATGCAAGCAAGCATGTGACTTCATTCAATCATGCAAGTTCAAACATGCAACAACTCACCAATATGCTACAACATACAAGGAGCATATGCAACAAGCAGAGAGATGGACTTAAACATGATTTAGGCAGCCCTAACTAGGCCTAAAACAGTGGCCAAAGGCTCAAGAAATGGGACCAAACACACATGCAAGAATGCATATGTTAATGAGCCAACACTTAAGCAAACAAAGGCAACTTTCAAGCACACTTAAAAGAGGCTAAGCATGGACTAATGACATACGATATAAGCTCTGAAATCATGTTAAGATGGTGCCAAACCAAGCAAACAAGATAGGCTAATCATGCAACAACGGTCCAAAACTTAAGGCTAACAGGCCAAAATGCAAAAGAACTATACAATGAGAGCCTTGGTCGACCAAAATAGCCATGGACAGAGCTTAAAGATGGCAAAACAAGTACAAAAGATTCACAAAGCTAAGCCTAATACATGCTTGAATAAGGGTTAAAACCTAGATGCATGTTAAGGCAACAAAATGGCATTACAAGGCATGTATGCTAAGCAAGCATGGTGTACCAAAACCAACATACAACAATGCTATATTATGACATAATAAGCACAAAAATCACCTAAGGCATGGCCAACACACACTTAAATATGGTGCTCCCTCAAGAGGCAAAAATGGTCCTTTTCAAGGACAACAAGGAGAGGGGGTGGCCCTCTCCTTCTTAGGACCTCAAGGCACCATCCTCACCTCTGAAATCCCTCAAGATTTCAGTGGTGAGGAGGCCCAAACACTATGGTCCCGGAGCTCACACAAAATAACACAAAACAAGGGCCAAACAAGGCTTAAAAGGGGTCAAACAACCCCAAAGCTTAAAACACTCTTAACAAACTATTTAGAGGCCTTAAAAACAGAACTTTTATGTGTTATATGTAAAGCCAAAAAATAGCTGCAAGATAGGTAGAAAAGCTTTGCAAAAATGGGGAATAAAGGGACAAGCTTCTTACCCTTGAAGACCCTCTTCAACAATGGAGCTCCAGCAGTTTCTTTAGGTTGAAACCAGCTCCAAAACTCTAAAAACAACCCTCAAGGGCCTCAGCTCCAAGAGATGGTGTGATGGTGGGTGTTTGTGAGCAAAAATGAGGCAAAACACACACTAGAGAGATATAGAGATAGGATATGAACCAAACCCTAACCCTAGAACTCAAACCCTAAAAATGGTTGTCTAAAATGTCTAACCCCTCAAACAAGAGAGAAGACCTCTTTTTATAGAGCTTTTTGTCTTGTAAAGCTTAC
The DNA here is from genome assembly GCA_025200525.1 of Camellia lanceoleosa. NCBI lineage: Eukaryota > Viridiplantae > Streptophyta > Magnoliopsida > Ericales > Theaceae > Camellia > Camellia lanceoleosa. The sequence goes on from CM045771.1 coordinate 100,293,828, forward strand.
AAGACAAGCTTCTAAAGAGAGAGATCCCTCCATACACGTGTATGGAGGGGAGCCAAATGCATGCCAGCTGCGAGAAAATATCTGCAAAATCAGATGCACAGTAGTCGGCCAGCCAAAGATGCAATTGACCAAAAAAAGATAGCCGGCCGACCAAACATTTGGCCGGTGGCCACAAAACACAGCCGGTGGCCTCAAGCCCTGGCCGGTGATGGGTGGGGATGGTCTACAAGCCCTACCCTACCTCTCAAAGGCAAAACACAACTGTTTGGTGCAAAACCATACACAAAACAGTCGAGTTGAGAGATCCTGAGGCGAGGCGCGTTGCCAAGGCTTCCGGGAACTCAAGACAAACACAAACAAAGGTGATCACTAAGTGTTCAATTAGTGACGTCCAAGTCTTGAGGACGGTCAAAAATGGGGTGTCTACAGTGAGATGCAGGCTCACGCAAAAGAAGCTCCGGAGGCATCGCCCTATCAAAGCTCTGAAACTGGCGAAGTCCATCGGGAGGTAGCACATGAATCGCCGGCTGGTAGGTCGCCGGGTCGAATGGACGGACACTCAGGGGGAGAAGCTCGACCCCGGGATCCATCTCATGATCCGGGGGAGTCCCGCCCTGTGGAATATCGTCGGCCATGTCAAAAATGACGAGGAAAATTGTCGGAAAAGGAAAACAAAGTTAGAATACGAAGGGTCAACCAAAAAGTCAGCCCCGGGAGGGTGGAAAATGGCCGGAAAAGCTGGAGTATGGAAAACGTGTAACGCCCTAAAAAAAGAACAACATTAAACCCATCAATATAGACATGCATTGATATATAAAAGATCCACATTCTTCTATTCATCAGAGTTTCATTACAAAAGGTATTACATGTTGACAACAAAAACAAATGCCCTAAGGGCTTACAGCTTTCCAAGTTAACACTTGGTTACAAAAAGAGAGTACTAACTCATCTACACCTTAAGCCCTTGGCTTGAATTTACATGTAATACATCAAAAGAAGATAGACAACAAAAAAGTCTGTCCGCCTCAAGCCTCCCAAGCTATGTCCTTGGAGGTGGCATGCTACCTGTACCTGAAAATGAGGTTCCCATATAGGGTGAGCCACAGCCCAGTAGAAATACACTAAACCAACTATGAACAATAACTAAGAGATTAGCAGTTGATAGATGGCCAACATTAATACATCCACTTATATCATCTTGCAGTTTCATGACGTATAAGTCCATGTTACAATTCATTTTCCATTTCTTTTCAATTCTCAATTCATAACCATGGCTCAGAACCTGGCCAAACAACTCGTATGAGACTGTAACTCATATTAAACATTTTCCCATTTAAATAAAAGATAAGCATACTAGCTATATCAACACGTTAACAGATAAGCATATGAGCTATATCAACACTTCCATAGATATGCCTAAGAGCAATATCACACTTCCAAAGACAAGCGTATGAGCTGTGTCAACACATTACTAGATAAGCATATGAGCTATATCCATGGAGTCCATCCCCTATTTTCTCCCAAACAACATCCGGTTTAGAGGTCCATCCCCTATCATCCCCTAAACCGTGGAGTACATCCCCTATCTTCTCCAACACAACACAATGCATATAAACAACTATTATACACATCATCAATCAATACATAAAATTAATGTATTCTTTCAACTGTCATACTCAATGACACATTTCAATGATCAGTTTTAGTTTGTCTGATCATCATGCACTGTCTACAACAATCAAGACTATCCTCCACCGATAGCCCAAAGCAGTTATTTCTATACAGAATATAAATGCAACAAATGGATATATAATCAACATTTCAATTCGGTGAGTGATAAGTAATTCAACTCCACCCTTTAATCCCATACACTCCCAATCTCAACATTTCCACTTCAATTCCTCATTTCTCACAATTAATTATCCCAATTAATTAATCAATGTAATTAGGGCATTTTCCATAATTAACATTACAACCCTTAGGTTCCATTTTTATCAATGTTTCAACATTTATTCCATGTCTCTATACCAAACATGCCTCTAGGTTCATTATAAATAAAACCCCAACTTTTGTAAAATTACACAAAAGCCCCAAACCTTCCCAAAATTACTCAACAACCCCCAACATCTCAAAATACCAAAATTTAAAGACAAAGCTCATAAAGAGGAGTAGGTTATCCCTACCTCAAAGTTTGAGCTCCAACGAAGATGAAGACCAAAACCAAAGTGCTCCAAATCCCGAAATTTTCATATTAAAATGTAGCCCTCGACGATCAATACAACTTTTGTAAAGGCCAAAAGGGAGCAAACAACTCCTACTAGATCAAATCTAAGAGAGAAGGGCCAGTTTTAGAGTGAGAAGCTCTGAAAATGGCTTTTTGGAAAAGTAAGAGAGGGAAAAGATCTTGAAAAAGTGATCAAAAAGTCGAATTCTGGATTTAAATAAGAGTCGCCCCGCTCGAGCGTGGAAACCCCCGCTCGAGCGCCACTCACAGACTCCCGCTCAAGCGGCCAAACTTCTGCTTGAGCGGCGGATGCACACTCCCAGAATTTCTGCAGACAGGTCCCCGCTTGAGCTTCTAATTTCCCATTCGAGCGACACACACAGACTCCCGCTCGAGCGTTCGACCCTGCACAAGGAATACTGGATGGTTGTATTCCTCGCTCGAGCGTCAAAGCCCTCGCTCGAGCGGCCAAGCAACAACAAGGTCCCCGCTCGAGCGCCAAAAGCTCTGCTCAAGCAGACAGGCCAAAATCTGGGCAACTAGTTTTTGGTTCTTAAGGTCAACCAACCTGTAACAAACCTACCCAGCACATCCTATAACTCAAATACAAAGTAGGAAAGGATGTAAACCAGATAATCATCAACTACTAACATCCGCGGACACATGTCCGGATCACTATACAACAAGGGGTAAACCCGGGATCGCTATAAAACGTGGGAAAATCAAGGGAGACTCGGGGGAAACAAACCCCAAGAAGCGGAAATCGAAAAGGGAACACGGAAACAAAGTTTCGATCGGTTCAAAATGTTCGAAACGTGAAGGAGATAGCGAATCGGACGATGGAACGGGGGCTGAAACGCAAGAAAACGGGAGAATGAGAGGAGGAAAAAGCTCTAGAGAGAGAGAGAGAGAATGAGATTTCGGCTAAGGGGAATGAGAAAAATAGGGTTTGAAACCCTATTTTAAAAGACCCAAGGCGAAAAGTCAAAACTGTCCCGAATCAGGCATTTTTGGCCGGTGATGTTTTTTGGTGGCCGGTGACCTCCCCATGTGGCCAGTGAGGCTCCTACAACCTTTTTTAGGTCAGATGAGTGGTTTGGGGTCTTCATTGCTCAAGATAGTGCAAGAAATGGCATCTCCGAAGCTCAACCAGCCTCCGTTTCGACCTCAGACCGTGTCTTCTGTGCGCGGCACTCGAATTTGTGCAAGGTGTATCCTTCTCATATCCTTTTGTCTCTTACAAAACCCGAAAGTTGTCCCTTGTGCATGTATCATGTCATCACACTATCTTGTGCGCTCGCGTTGTCCAACGCATCGCGCTGTTTTGCGCACCTTATTGCATTTTGCATGCATTCCATCGTGCTATCTTGTGCATCTTATTACATTTTGCATGCATTCCATCATGCTGTTTTGCGCACCTCATTGCATTTTGCATGCATTCCATCGCGCTATCTTGCGCATCTTTTGCATGCATTCCATTGCGCTATCTTGCGCATCTTATTACGTTTTGCATGCATTCCATCGCGCTGTTTTGCGCACCTCATTGCATTTTGCATGCATTTCATTGCGCTATCTTGCGCATCTTATTGCATTTTGCATGCATTCCATCGCGCTGTTTTGCGCACCTCATTGCATTTTGCATGCATTCCATCGCGCTATCTTGCGCATCTTATTGCATTTTGCATGCATTCCATCGCGCTGTTTTGCGCACCTCATTGCATTTTGCATGCATTCCATCGCGCTATCTTGCGCATCTTATTGCATTTTGCATGCATTCCATCACGCTATTTTGCGCATCACACCGTCCTATGCACTCCACGGTCTAGGAGACCTTAAATCCTCGGAAGGTGCGAAACCTTTGGTGCTTATATGTCTGCATATGTTGTAGCGCTCATCATCCCTTGAATCGTTATGCATGCATACACGCATCGTAACATGTACAACTTGCATTGATGTGAATGCTACTCATATGAATTGTCATGCATTTTAAGCCACGCGTCGTCGCGCATTAGAAAATTCATGCATTGTCATGCATTTCAAACTCACATGCATTGTCATGCATTTCAAGTCGCGCGTCGTCGCGCATTAGAAAATTCATGCATTGTCATGCATTTCAAACTCGCATGCATTGTCATGCATTTCAAAGTCACACGTTGTCACGCATTCTAAGTTCATTTGTATTGTTATGCATTCCCCAGCAGACGGTCTAGGAGACCTTAAATCCTTGGAAGGTGCAAGACCTTCGGTGCATTGGTGTGCACCACACATGCATTGTCATGCATCATTGTAAATACTGCATATGTCATGCATTTCGGGAAAAAAAAAAAAAACAAAAACACCACACATGCATTGTCATACATCATTGTAAATATTGCATATGTCATGCATTACAAAAAAAAAAAAAAACATGCATTGTCATGCATCATTGTAATATAGTGCATATGTCATGCATTTCCCCTGTAAACATCCATTCCATTGCCTATTAAATATTGCATTATAGCTTGCATGCATTCACTGTATCACCCCTTCCATTTATGGCTTGCACCTTTCCTTGTTGAGCTTGGTTTGGTATGTGCTCATACTTTTCATGTTAAAGCACAGAATAGAACGGGAGTCATCCTTCCGGGGCGTTTGGGGACGTCTACAGCTTGCTTCGGCTACCACTTTTGTTATTGTTAGAGAAGAAAACCGCAGCCAAATTATCACAGTAAACCTTTAATGGCCTAGAAATTGAATCCACAATTCGAAGCCCTGTGATAAAATTCCCTAACCAAATAGCCTGTGAGGTTCCTTCAAAGCATGATATAAACTTTGCTTCCATTGTTAACGATGCAATTATCGTCTCTTTGGCGCTCTTCCATGAAATAGCACCGCCTGCTAGCAGATAGACATATCTTAAAGTGGATTTTCTGGAATCTTGACAACTTGCAAAATCCGAGTCTGAATATCCAACCACCTCAAGACAGTCAACATGCTTGTAAGAAGCATGTAGTCCTTGGTTCCCTTTAAGTACCTTATGATTTTCTTTGCAGCCTTCCAATGTTCCATTCCTGGATTACTTTGGTATCTTCCAAGCATCCCAACTATAAATGCAATGTCAGGTCGTGTACAAACCAGAGCATGCATTAAATTGCCTACGGCAGACGCATAGGGAATGCTAACCATTTGTTCAGTTTCCAAATCATTTTTCGGACATTGATTTAAACTGAATTTGTCGCCCTTTAAAATGGGCGCTGCATTAGGAGTGCAATCACTCATCTTGAATTTCTCCAAAACTTTTTCAATGTAGGCTTTATGAGACAGTCCTAATGTCCTTTTGGACCTATCTCTATGAATCTCTATGCCAATGACATAAGAAGCTTTACCCATATCCTTCATTCAAAATTTTGGGAAAGAAATTGTTTAGTATCATGCAACAATCCCAAATCATTAGATGCAAGTAAAATGTCATCCACATATAGGACTAGAAAAAAGTATTTGCTCCCACTAACCTTAAGGTATATACAGTTGTCCACAACATTCTCCGTAAAATCATATGAAGTAATAACATTGTGGAACTTTAAATACCACTGCCGGGAAGCTTGTTTTAGTCCATATATGGATTTCTTGAGCTTACAAACTAAGTGACTATCTTTATCAGAACAAAAACCTTCAGGTTGTTTCATGTATACTTCTTCCTCAAGATCCCCATTTAAAAATGTCGTTTTTACATCCATTTGATGTAGCTCTAAATCAAAATGAGTTGCCAATGCCATGATAATTCGAAATGAATCCTTCTTAGAAACCGGAGAAAATGTATTATGATAATCAATGCCTTCTCTTTGAGTGAAACCTTTAGCTACGAGTCTGGCTTTATATCGTTCGACATTGCTATTTGAGTCTTTCTTGGTCTTATAGATCCATTTACTTTAACTCCTTTAGGCAACTTGACAATTTCCCAAATTTGATTCTTAGCCATAGATTCTAACTCTTCCTTTATGGCATCATACCATAATTTAGAATCATCCCTATTCATGGCATTGGAAAACGAAATAGGATCATCTTTAGGTCTGATGTCAAAAATTAGACTCCATTGAGTATACAAAATAATTACTAGAAATTGCTAACTTTCTAACTCGTGAGGATCTCCTTAATTCTGTAGTCTCAATTGGGACTTGAGCTACAGGCTCTATGTTGACTTGTTCCTCTTGTAGTGAAAGTTCTTGAATTTGTTGATTTTCAAGAATATCGGGTTGATTATCTTGAAAGACAACCAATTCACCTATGTTCATAGGTGTTGTATTTGGATCCCGTGATTCTTTCCACTCTATCTTTCGAGGGTAACTCCCACTAGGGTCAACGTCCTCAATAAAATTAGCATTTCTAGCTTCAACAATTCTAAGTGAATTTGAAGGATAATAAAATCTGTAACCTTTGGAGTTTTCCGCATAGCCTATGAAAAAGCCACTAACTGTTCTAGGGTCCAATTTCTTTAAATGTGGGTTATACACCCTCACGTCAACTGGACAACTCCAAACGTGTAAGTGTCTTAAACTTGGCTTTCATTCTTTCCATAACTCAAACGGTGTTTTGGGAACAACCTTGGATGGAACCCTGTTTAAGATATACACAGTGGTTTTCAAAGCTTCACTCCATAAATTTATAGACACATTAGAATAACTAAGCATGCTCCTTACCATGTCCATAAGTGTTCTTTCAGCAACACCATTTTGTTATGGTGTGCCAGGCATTAAATATTGTGCAATAATGCCTTCTTCCTTAAGGAACTTAGTAAATGGACCTGGTAATTGTCCAAATTCTGTGTATCTCCCATAATATTCTCTACCCCTGTCTAACCTCACAATTTTAATTTTCTTTTCTGTTTGTTTCTCTACCTCTGCTTTATAAACTCTAAAGGCATCAAGTGCCTCGACCTTATCAAACAAGAGGTAGAGATATATGTATCGTGTAAAGTCATTAATAAATGAGATAAAATATCTCTAACCATTCAGACAAGGTGGAGTAAATGGTCCACAAATATCAGTGTGTATGATTCCAAGAATTTCCTCACTCCTTTTGGCACCTTTACTGGTCTTGTTGGTCTGTTTTCCCTTTATGCAGTCCACACAAGTACCAAAGTTGGTAAAATCAAGAGTCGGAAGGACTTCATCATTAACCAACCTCTTTATTCTCTCAATGGAGATATGTCCCAATCTCCTATGCCAAAGAATAGAGGAGGACTCATCAATAATATTACGCTTAATGCCAATATCACCATGCAAGGTTAAAAGATTTTGTTCAAAAACAGGATCCAGATTTAATTTGTACAAACCATTAATTAAAGTACCAAATCCTACAGAAACAGAGTCTTTAAATAAACTAAAATTTGCACTAACAAACTAAAATTCAAATCCAAACGGTACTAGTCTAGAAACAGAAATTAAGTTTTTTGAAAAAAATAGAATGTAAAATGTATTTTCAAGATTCAAAACAAAGCCATTTTTTAAAACAAGTTAGAAAGTTCCAACAGCTTCGATGTACGAACACATCCCATTGCCCGAATAGATGCCTTGTTCACTTCCCGTCGGTTTCCTTATGATGAGGAAGCCCTGCATGGTATTAGCAATGTGAATTGTAGAACCCGAATCGATCCACCAATCATATTGATGAGTATTAACAAAATTAGATTCATAACACACAAGAGATATGAGATTACCTTTCTTCTCTAGCCATTTCTTATACTTGGGACAGTTTCTTTATGTGACCCTTTTTCTTGAAGAAGAAGCATGCACCCTTATTGCCATGATTTTTAAATGGCACTTTACCAAGCTTCTTCCATTTCTGATCACCTTTGCCCTTTTACCATTGCCCTCCTTTATGTGTTGCTAAATGAGCACTTTCCACTTTTTCATGCTTCAATCTCTTCTCCTCTTAAACACACATGGTCAAAAATTCATTGATAAACCATTTTTCCTTCTGTGTGTTGTAAGAAATTTGGAATGCTCCATATTCCACAGGAAGAGAATTGAGTATGAAATTGACAAGGAATGACTCAGAAATCTCAATCTCTAAGAACTTAAGACGAGCTGCAATGTCCCTCATTTCCATAATGTACTCACGCATACTTCTAGAATTGTTATGCTTCATTCCTGATAGTTTGTTCAGTAGGGTGCTTGCCAATGCTTTGTCAGAACTAACAAATTGCTCTTCAATAGCCCTCATGTAGTTCTTGACCTTATCAGATGGTGGGATTAAGCCCCTAATGCTCTGGCTAATATGTGACTTTATAAGCATTAGGCTTAAGCGATTGGATCGCTCCCACTTATCATAAGCACTCTTTCCTGTAGCGAAACTCTCGTCCATGGGCTTAGAAGGTTCATCCACACGGAGTGCCAGATTGAGGTCCATGCACCCTAATGTTAGAAGGATTTTGTCCTTCCAGTTCAAAAAATTATCACCGTTTAAGAATGGAATACGAGAAGACTTATTAGATAGTACAGAGGTAGAAATCGCTGCAATTACCAAGAACATTATTAATACTTTGAAACAATAGCTATAGTCTGAATCAACCAATGTCAAATTCAGTAATAAATATAAACTTTCCTGTGGGTAAAGGTCACTAAACTGTATTAGATTTGCTACTACTTTATAATAAGACTAATGGGTTCCAAAATATTTAAGGAAAATAAAACTCATACCTGTGGGTTTAGAGTGTTCAATCCCTTTAATACCCAATCCATTATCTTATTCTAATTAAATTTCATAAATAATTACTTTCCTGTAGGACCAAGAAATTATTTATAAAACATAATTGCAATGTAAAAATGCCAAATTAATTTTTAACTTTATGTGATCAAAATACTGAGGATCACATCTTTATGTCTTAAGATGTTGTGGCTACTCTTAAAACATAATAAAATTTTTAAATATGGCATAATTTATTAATGTGAGCAAATCCTTATAGTCACAACAAATACATAATCTTTCAATGCACATAATGTATAATACATACAATCAGAGTAATATCACATGAAAAATCCTAAAACCAAACACATGTAATTCAACCTTATACTAGATTTTGTTTTAAAATTGGACCAAAATAAATTCCATAAGCCCAACACATAGTGTATTCATGCTCTTATTTCACATGAATTTTCAATGCATAAATAATTACCTTAATGCATGTAATATGATATTACATTATTTTAGATAACATGCCAATAAATCTCAAAAATTATAAAAACTAAAAGAACATGTTATAATTCACTGTATAAAATTCAATTGAATTTTCTTACTATTTAAACATGGAACTATAATAAACAAAATATACAAGTGAAACTACAAATCTTGTATAATAATGGATGCTATAAAAAAACTGAGATCCACTATCAAGTAGTAGAATATCAAACCTATATATATATATATGACTTGTTATAATGGTCTATAGGTTATAGATTCTCTTCACAAGGAAAAAAACAAAACAACGGTCTAAGAGTCATGGTGCGATGACATACTGGATGTATATGCGGAAGCATTAAGAGGTGTAGAAAACAATAATATATGAAAAACAACTGAACAAATGCATGAAATTGCAAATATCTATACCAGAACAGAATTAAGGTTCAGGAAAATATAATATATATATATATATATAATGGCCTCCATAAATACAGTAAGGCTAAACAACAAAAATAAGAGGAGGCTCTGATACCAATTGTGAGAATTAAAATAATTCTAATTCAAAAGAAAAATATCTCCTATCATGATGTTCAAGCCTTTGAATCTTGTTCTTGAATGGCCAAATCTTAAATGTATAAACAAAAACACTCTCAGAACACTTTCACAAAACCATATGAAAAAAGAGTTTCAAACCCATTTTATTTACCAAAATATGTCTGTATTTGATGGCAATCACGGGCATATATATAGATAGGCTTGGACCCATAATCCATTGTAACTCCTACTAACTTCCCACTATCAGGGAAGTTGTAAAGTCTCATGAAACCACCATATGGGATAGTGAACAGATGTTAGTTACCCATTAACCATTAAACTAATTGAATATATATAATATAAATAAATAAATAAATAAAACAAATATGTGACATATGAGTCACTTTATGGATATTCTTACACACATTAAAAGCAACAACGGTGGACTGTCACATATATATACCCCTAAAAAGATTTCCACCCCCCTCCCCCCTCCAAAAAAAAAAAAAAACGTGGGATTACATATACTCAAAATAAAAAATAACATCCCATAATTTATGTTAGGGTATATTTGTCCACCACATAACAATGTAAATTCAAAAAAGGAGTTATCAGTAAGATTTCCCTCCTAACATCACTACAACAAAATACACATTCGGCGACCAAAATTAGCGACTAAAAAAAATTTCGTCGCCAAAAGTTATGAAATTGGCGACCAACTAAATTTTTTAGTCGCCAAAAGTAAAATATTTAGCTACTAAATTTTTTTAGTCGGGGTATATTGATTTTTGGCGACTAAAAAAAAATTTCGTCGCTAAAAATGCTAGAATTGGCGACTAAAAAAATTTTTAGTCGCTGTACATTAAGTTTTAGCTACTAAAATCATTTTGTCGCCAAAAAAAAATAAAAAATTAATTTTTTACCTTTGGCGACCAGAATTTTGGTTGCCAAACGTTTATTTTCAACGACAAAAAAGAATCTTGGTCGCTATATGTTGACTTTTGGCTACTAAACCATTTAGTCGCCGATTGAAAATTAAAAAATTATTTTTTTACCTTTGGCGACCAAAATTTTAGTCGCCAAAAAAGAATTTTATTGTTATTTGGTGACCAAAAATATATTTAGTCGCGAAAGGTTGAAATTTTTGTTTGAGAGGGAAACAAATTATTTTTGGCGCCTGATCTATTTAGACTCTGTTCTATCTCTCACACACACAGACACACTATATCATATACACTTCTGTGTCAAACACTAGCAAACCTCACCCTTAACATCCCTGCTAATAGTTACCATCGAACTTCCACCACCGACATCGCGGCTCTCGCTACCGCCACTCACCATCACGGCTCTCGCCACCGTCGCTCACCATCGCAGCCCCCCTCCTAGCCACATTCAGGTTTCTCTCTCTCTCTCTCTCTCTTCCTCTATTTCCCCATTTCACCATCTCGGATCTAGGGTTTTATTAGGTAGCTAGCAATTGATTTAAGGTACTGAACAATTTAAGAATATTATTAGTAGGTAAGTTAATGGAAAATTTTAGGACTCCATTCGGTGATGTCCTCTTTGCTTAATAGGATTGAAATTTGCTCTGTATTCTACATATCGGTTTTGACTTTTTTATTATTTTTTGAGTTTTATATTTCAAATCCTACTCAATTTAAGCAAATGGGTTTCAATTTGATTTTTTTTTTTATTATAAAAAAAATGGTCTTGCTTTGATTTGGTGGAGGTAGTGATTTTTGTGATCCTAATAGCTATTCGTGCTCATGATTGAATGATTTTGAGTTTTTTATGCATAACAAAAGCTTGAGTCACTGTGAAATCTCATCCTCCTTTTTGTTTTCTGAATTTGAATTTGAGGGCTTAGTTGTGTGTAAGTATTTACCTTCACAGAGATGTATGAATTTGAATAATAAGGGTTGGTTTGGCATAAATTAAATAATACAAAAAGTCAAAAAGTCACTATCCTATTTAAGTCACATCATCTTATTTAAATCACATAACCTCTCTAACACATCACACCAAACCCAACCCAACCCAAACCCAGCCCATATAAGCCAATAAGTCAAAAAGTGCACTTTTTTAGAACATCCCAAACCAACCCTAAATGATGTTTCCTTAGCTGAGTAGAATCTGATAGGTGGTTTCATTTTCTTTTGAATTTTTATATCCATATTTTGTTTGTCTTTTTTTCTTTTTCATATATTAAACCATACTCAATTCATGCAACTGGGTCAGAATTGAATTAGATTTTCTTTTTCTCAATTAGCTTGGTTTGAATTATTATTATTATTTTTTTTGGTGGTTGGTAATTTTTGATGCTCTCACTGATTCTGTATTCATGTGGCTTCCCTTCTTGTAAAATAAGAAAAGAGAAAGAAAGGGGAAAAAAAAGTATTACTTATTATGGACCTCCTAGTTACACTACTCTGTTTGTTCTCCAAGAATGTGACAGTCATCAAAGTAAGGTTGATTTCTGCAATGATTTATATAGATGCAAGATACTTAAGTTTGATAAGGAATTTGTGAATTGTTTTCTTCATCATTTTCATTGATCTACAACTCAGGAGTTTTGGATCTTTCCGTTTTCTATGTTGAGAATCTCATCAGTCATGCTGATCAACATTGACTTGCTGTCAAAGTAATAGCTTAAGAATGGTAGAAGTAGTTCCAAAATTACATAAAAAGTAACTTGAATATAACTGCTTTAGAGTGTGAAAAGCATATTTTTTCGAAATGAATAGATATCCATTATTCATTTTAAAGCTCAAAGATGTTGTGCTGTATTTTTTCTTTGGGCCTCTTTATGTTCTGAACAGTTAGGCTTTCCCTTCTTAGACTTTTTGGTCAATTGTAGCTTCACTAGTGACTTAAACTGCCAATATAGCCTCCTTATTTACTGAGCTTTTTTACTTTGATAATCCTGGACAAAATTAATTTGGTCAGAAATAGACAGTTGATGGTTTGTGGCTGTTATGCTAGAAAATGGAAACCTGTTGAGCTTACATATTCCCATTATGGATCGAACACCATTTACAGGTTTCTGTCCCTCTTAATTTGATGGCATCAGTACTTTTGTTAGATTGCCCTTTTACAATGATGGTCTTTTATGCCGCTGCTGGGTTTATTTTGATCTTCAAAATGGCAAAATGGTGCCTTTAGTTATCTTAAGTTCTTAACTGAATTTCACTAAGAATGTAATAATGCAGTCATAAAAAAAGTGTCCAAATTCAGGTGCATCTGGACATCCATTGGGAACTGGATATTTACATTTTTGTGCTCCCATAGTTTGGAGTGGATTTTACTTTGGTCCTTATAGTTTTAATTGTAATGTATTGAACTTCATATTTTTTAATTGGTTTCAATTAGGTCCAACTGTTAATTGTTGTTAGCGATTTGGATGCAAAAATACATGTCAATATCAAATAACTTTCTTTGATCATGTGAAGCTCTCATGAATCTCACATGGATCACATGGAACTGACGTGGAACTCAAGTGTATTTAATTCTTGTCTAAATTCTTAAGATGAAGTTGACAATTAAACTTAATATACACAACAATGTGTCATACTTGAAACTATGAACACTAAAGTGTCTTTTTTAATAAAAATTATATGGATGCAAAATTTGATTTACCCTTCGAAATATAATGGCTCAATATGCATGAAACTTTAATTTTATTGTATGCATCCATAATACATTTGAGTTACTGATTTCATTTAATACTAAATCCCTCTTTTACATGATTCCTGGTTTCCACATATGCTTTGCCATTCTTACTACTTTGGACCTTTATTCAGTGCTTTTGGGACTGGAGAGTAAAGTTTAGAAGAAAGCAAGCTGGGCCATTTTCAAAGTGCATAAACAAAATTTGTATACTGTTTGAAGTCATTGTCCTTGCCATAAACCCTGTTTACACTGATAGTGGGGGGGAGGGGGGGGGGGAGAGAAAGAGTCTTATTTAATTTTGGGTGAATTACAGTTTGACCCTCTGACTTTCCTTGAATTCACTTTGTTTCAATTACATAAACGTGGTGGTGATTAAAATTAATGGGTAGAATTTATCTTGTGCCATAAATATTTTTTCATATATATATATATATATATAAGTAGAAAAGTGAAGAATAGCTATCAAAGAATTGATGCAATTATTTGATCATGCAAAAATAATTTAGGTAAGTAAAATACGTTATATACTTTCGTCTACACCAACTGAAGTGTTATAATAAATAAATATATATATATATAGATATATTATCATTTTTAACTATACAAAACAAGAGGTGAGGTTGGGTTGGGATCCATATTGCCAGTGAAGTCAAAAAGGAGACAAAGCTACAAGCATGAGAGTTAGCTATCATTTACATCATTATCAGTCCCAATGTGACAAATCTGTGTGAAACATAGCCTGTGGGGAGTTTTATAACCCTTTGTTTCTAAAAGGAAATCTATATCCGCTTTTGTTCTCCTATTTTCATTGATAATATTAATCACAATAAAGCTATAGAGATAATGGCAATACCATGATACTTCACATTTTCAACACGAAGTTACTTGGGATGTGACAATGAAACTAACATACATGGTACTGTATTGTCATTATAATATATACACACTTAATGTTTTTGTACAAGTAGGTCTACTACTTGATCATGCTGATTTAATTATTGGTTTGTCAACAGTACTTGCTTAATTTTTTAAGTTGTGTTTAAATTTTAAATTTTAAAAAAAATTTATAGAGGATAAAAGGAAAAGAAACAAATATATATATATATATATATGACGTAAATCCAAATACACTTGGTTTCAATTACAAAATTTCTTGGGTTCGTTGGTTTGTTATGTAGTTTTGATATGTAGGCTATAACTTGGTGTGCTTTTTGGGGGTATGTGAATGTCATTTGTTTTTATAGGTACTCAATCAATGCTATATTAGATGCACTGCTAATGAAGAAGCTGGCTACTGGGCAATTGTTTGTGGGACAGAAACTTAGGGTACTTCTTTGGTTTCACTATTTTCCATTTCTTCTTTTGACTAGATATCCGGTTAGAACTTCCTATTGCTTACAGTTTATGTTGTCATCTGAAGATCTGGGGAGTTGGATTAAGTGGCTGGGCTGGGCCTGTTTTTCTCTTGAGGTTATTACCCAGTTTAAGTTACTATATAAGTCATTTGGCTAAAACTTCAATTGTAACTATAGGGTTTGATCAAGTTTTTGCTTTAGTGTCAGGCATCTAGCACAGTTGGTCTTCTAATGCACATGAATGGGACATATAGAGCTCATTGGGCTGATCGTTTGGGGTTATGTAAGTGTTTAAGTAGTTACGTGCATTCTTGTCTACTTGCCCTTATTATCTTGCAGCAGCACATTTCAGTTTCATCTTGCTTGAACATGTTCTAATCTTTATCTCTAGGTAAGGGTGGTGGTGCTCCATTAGCATTTAGATGTATCAAGGGTATGAGAGGTCCAGCTCCTAGCACATTAATTGGAGTCACACGGATATACCCTGTTCTCTACAGGGAAAGGTAATCTGAAGTTGATTTTGCTTTTACTTGAAGCTTGTTCAATGCTTTTAATGTGATAGAAACTGTGTTTGTTTCTCCCATTCAGGTTAAGTAATGGGGGATTTATTGTGAGATCAGAGAGAATGGAAGCTAAAATGATACAATTATACAAACAGAGGTGATTCTGTCTTACCTTAGGAAGCAAACTGCAAATGCTAAATTGTTTGCCTTCTGAATATTCATTTCTGGCCTTTACTATGTTCATCATTACCAGCTTGAATATAAATTTCAATTTGTCTATAAATTTTAGACTAAAATGATTAGTTTATTGACAAACTAAATGATGATTTTTTTACTTCATTAGTTTGGAGAAACTGACACTACAATGTCAATAAAATGACTTACTTTATTAGTTTGGAAAATGACAATATAAATATGAGTTTTGACTTATTGCAAAAAGGGTGTGGAGAAAATGCTAACCCTTTATTAGTTGTTATAGGTCTACCAAAATTCAATCTTTTAAAAATTAAAACTGAGATCCATTTTTTGACTGACTTTGTGATTAAGTACATTAAATATATATTTCATTAACTTAAATGGAACATAATGATTTTGGATGCTTTTCATGCCCTAATTGTTTCTTCAGAAAATAAATAAATAAATAGTCTGATTCCAATATCCCATCAAAACACATTCATCATAAATCATCTAATTAATGACACATTTTTATATACAGTTGAGGATCATGATGGTTTCATCTCTGTGTCTTCAGGGATTGTTGATTTTTGGTAGCTTATGAATTGTTTTGGTGACTGCATTTTGCATTTCTGTTTCCAAAAACTCGATTAGAAAGGCCATGAACATATTTGCACAGATTATCAGATTTGGTGCTGTTCTATGTATACATTTTTCATTTTTGTTCAACAACTTTCAATTCCTTGAATTTTTTTTTTCCCCTTTTCCCTTTTTCCATTTCACGCAGAGAATATTTGCAAAGGATGCCCTTGATGCTGAATATTTTTGGACTGACCCCTTACCTTGCGATCCTAGAAGGTATGTCTCACATCTTTCTTGTTAGCTATGCTGCGTGAATTTTACTTACTGATTCATTGTACTGGGGAAAAGATTTGGTAATAATGATATACCTTCAACGAGACTTGGAAAATTCAGTCATAGTGTGCCAAACCTTCTGCATTTCATATGTTTACACCTCCAATTGAGGTTTCCTGAAGCGTCTCTATTAATATTTTGACTGATCTCTGCTTGTCAAATAAAGGTGTCTCAGTTTTGTTTATATTAAATTAATTTCCACCTGTTCTTTGATTGCATAGTTTGCCTGATGGTGTCTCAGTTTTGTTTATATTAAATTAATTTCCACCTGTTCTTTGATTACATAATTTGCCTAAATATGAATCATCACACGAGTTCGAGACAAAGAAAAAAAGGCAGCAGCAGCGACAAAACGAAGAGATGGCAAAGAAATAGAAATTGCAGCACCCACAACAACATGCTCGTCTGATTGCTTGCTTTTGCAGGCATGATAAAGAAGGGAATGCTGGATTTGTAGTTTTTGAGTTTGTAGATTATGCTTTGCATCCTTGTCCAGCTGTGTGGCTCAGGAACACAAGTTTTCTGATGAGAGCAACATCTTGAGAATGAAAGTGGTTCAGATTTGGACACTAAGGATGTTGCAACCACTGTTTTCTTAGGTAGCTATCATTTTAATCTTTTGACAAATGGCTTTACAGTGTAGGCCAATCTGCAGAAGTTCACCTGGATTTGGGATAAAGGTTAATTGAGATCTGGGATGGAATCTCACCCACAACTTGATTAAAAATATTCTGAGTTTGTCTCATTGTGTGGATTTATGGATTGACAGAAAAAAAAATTGTGAATAATTTGTTCTGTATACAAATTATATTTATTTAGATCTTACTTGGAATAAATCCCACGCAAGCTCTGGAACTGTCTTCCCACCTAAGCTTGTAATTTGCTAATTCTTTATTTAAATACAATTGTCATGTTAGTAGCTAAAAATTAAAAAAAAAATGGAAAAAAAACTTTTGGCTACTAAATATTTAGTAGCTAAAAATAAAAATAAAATAGAGAAAAACTTTTGGCTACTAAATATTTAGTAGTTGAAATAAAAAAAGAATTTAGTAGCTAAACAAATAATAATAATAAAATAAGATGGAAAAAATATCCTTTGGCGACTAAAACTTTGGTCGCCGTAGATATTGCAAGTTTTGGCGACCAAAGTTTTAGTAGCGGAAAATAAAATTTTTGGCGACTAAAAATATTAGTTGCCATTTATAGGACTTTTGGCGAATAAAAAAAATTTAGTCGCCAAAACCTTCCCCGACTGTCTTTCCGCAATAAATCTAGCGACCAAAATATTTAGTTGGGAAAAGGCTTCGGCAACTAAAAATCACAAAAAATACATTTTCTTGTAGTGCATGGACTTGTCAAGCAAATAAAATATTTGTGGGACCAATCAAAACACAATTTAGTTAGATGGGACTTTTCGATAAATTTGTCAAAAAATACATTTTCTTGTAGTGCATAGACTTGTCAAGCAAATAAAATATTTGTGGGACCAATCAAAACACAATTTAGTTAGATGGGACTTTCCGATAAATTTGTCAAAAAAATAAAGGCGGCCGATATTTCTCAAAGTCTGTTCGATTACTTGATTAAAAAGAAACGGTACAATAACGACGTAAGACATGGATTGGGAAAAACCGCAGGATTGGAATGTTTGATACGGAAATTAGGTGGATTGCTTAGTTAATAATGTGGGCAAAAAAGTTGTGTTTCTAACTTGTGGAGTTTATTATAAGTTTTATTTTGATGGTTCGATTCATTTTTTTAGATTTTTTTTTTTTTTTTTTTTGTGTTTTATTCATAAAAAAAGAAAGAAAGATGTAGATTGATTTGACAATTGTAATGTATTCAATTTACTAAGTTTGTCACTCAAAAAAAGAAAGACAATTATATATTTTTTAAAAAAATTATTTATTATTTTAGTGACAAACGTGATAAATTGACAATGCTATTATTTTTGAATCGGCTTAGTTTTTTTGTGTGAATGAAATACACAAATATCTAACAAATTAAATGATTTAGATCATTAAAATAAGATCCGTAATGGACATCATGGGCCCGAATATCACCCTCTAATCTACAAAAAAAGGATAAATTTTACTGACCTACCCTAAAACTTAGATAAAATCCAATATTATCATATAAATTTATTATAATTATATTAATTTTTTTAAAATTTTAATACATATTATACTTAGTTTTTTTTTTATTATCAGTAATTCATTAATCATCTAACCTACATTAAAAATATATATATATATATATTTACTGTTTATTTGTATGTTTACATTATTTATATTAGTTTCAATTTTTAAATTTTATTAAAAGAATAATCAGTATAATTATATTAATTTTTTTTTAAAAAAAGAGATTAATATAATTTAACCAAATTAAAAAGTCATGCTGCCGATAACCCAACAACTCTTAATATGTCGGTTGATGACTTGGATATTTTGCCGGACTTATTGGTCTCCCCCGTGTGGATGGCGACGGATATGATATGGCGAATGGGTTTGCATGAAGCTTCGCTGAACCTGCAAAGCAAACGAAATTAGGAATTAGAAAGAAGGATGAAGTTCATCATAGATTTGAGATATATAGTTCCGCCTTCGATGAACATCCTTTTCCACCTTCTCCAAATTTATTTAAATTTTTTTATTTTACATACATACTCACCGAATTAAAAATTATATTACCCAATCTTTAAAAAATTTCAAGCTTGACTCGAGTTCCTTAGATTGAACTCGCTCGAGTTTATAACTCTAGTAAGGGTTAAAAGTTACATAATTGAAATTGTAATAAATTAAAAATTGATATATAAATTATGATAAAATTGTGAAACATAAATAGTAAGTTTCAATATTTTTTTATTTTCATAATTTACATATAAAAATTTAACTATTTATATTATTTTATATAAAAACATTTTATTAATTTTTTCACAACATAACATGAGTTTTCACTAATAAATGAAATTACATTAGATTTTTCGAGGTGAACTGATGCCAGAATTAACATAAAAGATACATTACTATATCAAAATTATTATTTTTGTTTAATATTTTTAAAACTATTTAACATATCTTATTATTAATAATTTTTTATTTTACTTTACATTAAAAACAAAATTTTACAATTCTTAATACAATTTTTTAAATTTGATTCATGAATCCCTCTTGACAATTGCACTTGAGATCCCAATTTAAACAACCTTGTCAGTATAATGATGGATTTTTATGAAAGCATGAAACTTCTTCGCTGCCCTACCCCCCGGTACAAAGGTCGTCTTGGTCTGCGGCGAAATTAGAAAATTAAATTAGAATGATACTTATTAATTACAATATTAAAAATTTTTATAAAAATATTTCACACAAGTTTTACGATTGATTTTAGAAAATATTAAAAAAATAATGTTATTTGTAACTAGTGTATCATGGACAATACAAAAAAAATATGGATATAATTCTTAAAATAAATTATATAATGATAAATTTTTTTTGTACAAAATTTGATTAAAAATTCAATATAATGGTAATACCACGTCATTATTGATACATAATATCACCAACTAATAGTATATAAACACATAGAGAGTGAACCTCACATGTTAAATATAACAAACAATCTAATAAATTTTATATCTTTATAGTGAGATTATTTATACTTGTATGTTAATAATAACGACATCACCGTTACATTTAAATTTTTTTTTATAGATAATATGGTTTACAGTAGTCTCTTCATTTTCAATTAAAACAACAATTATTATTCTTATAATTTTTAAAATGTCATTGACATTTTACTTTAATAATATTTTTGTAATTTTTTTTATTTAAAATAGTTTCTGCATGTTTGTAAAATTTTTAAAAAAATATCTCAAAATTCAAGGGGGACACGTGACCCCACTGGGCCTTCACTCCCTCCGCCACTAGCCTTGGCCCAGTTGGAGTATGTATATATAGATCACTGCCTCCATATATATATATATATATAAGATTTAAAAAAAAATCATTTTATATATTAGTAATAATTGTTAATTACTTTCAATTTATATAAATTCATCCCTTCTAGATTTGAAAAGAATTTTTTTAAAAAAAAAAAAAAAATACAAAGTAGTTGCACGACTCACACCTCTATAAACATGATATTCAAAGTATAAAATTTAACAGTTTCAACAAAATATAAGAAATTTTTTTTTTCTCACAATTATTATTAATAGATTATCTTATAATTATTATATTTTATAACTCAACAACAATATGAATATGAAAAACTATATTTATTAATATTGTAGTCTATACTTTATTTTTAAAATTTACGTTAATATGTATGTTTGCTTCCTATGTTAAATTTCTGGTCCCTTCCTACACACATTTTATTTTTGTTTGAGATAAATTAGACTCACATCTCCTAAAATTTGACCAAAAAAATAAAAATAAAAAACAATGAATTCTACAAGTTTGGCATAATTATACTGATCTCAATTTTAGTAAGGCTAAAGCGACTAAACTAATGCAAGTAATGGGTGAATATTGAAATAAATAAAGACAAATATACATTTTAATAAAAATGAGATGATAATATCAATTTTTTTTATCCGTTCGACTAACGAATACTCATAAAAAAAAAATAAAAAAAAGAAGAAAAAAGATAAAGTGTTATACAAATTAAAATTTTAAAAAGACTTGTATAATTATATTAAAAGCCCGAAACTATTTGTATTTGTATTTTTTTTTTTTTCTCTCTTCCAAATATTAAGAAGGAGGTAGTGTAATTTTACCCATTTAATTTTGTTTTTATTTGGTAGACTGATTAGGAACGGCACAACAACGTCGTAATGGACAGGTGGGTTTTACAAAACAAAAATGCTTTAGAGCTCTAATATAAGAGCTCTAATAACTCTAATGAGAAGATGGGACTCACTCTGATATGATGTTTGTGCCTTGTTTTGTTTTATTTTTATTTTTTTTTTACTTTAACACATCACTAGAGTTCAAATTAAAACTCTAGATTTAGAACTCTCTAGCATTTCCCTTTACAAAAGGAGCTGTGACCGGAGAATTCAGCGTTGGTCAGCCTTAAGGAAAAGACAAAGAAGCATTTGCGGGGTTTACAAAAGGAAAAGCAAAGGCCAGGTCGGACTCGTCACCCGGTTGGGTTGGATAAGCAAAATCAAAACAGTCATACAGATGTTAAACGCTGCAACACTTGCTCTCTAGTACGTGCCTAACACGCACCTCATCTTTCTAGCTCGGTTGGTTGCTTCACAACTAACTGTGTATCGCACGCGTACTCTCTTGCTAGTTTCTTAAAACTATTTTTCATAAAATATCTATCAACGGACCAAATTGTCTTTTGTCGTATATGGTGGATCCGGCAGAAAGTTGAGATCGAGTCTGCATAAAGGTATACGCGTGAAGCTTCCCTGAACCTGCCTTCCCAACTAGTAAAATGAACCAAGTATATATATGGTTCATATTACTTGTTCTTGATCAAACTAGGAATCAACTAGGAATCAAAAAGAAAAAAATGAAGTTTACCATAGATTTGAGATATATAGTTCCGCCCTCGGTGAACATCCTGCTCCACTTCCTCCAACTATCACAAGGCTACCCTTATTGGTACTCTTCGTCGTCCTCGTCTTCGTCCTCGTCCTCGTCCTCGTCCTCATCCTCTTCCTCAAATCACTCATTAATGTTGAAGATGACTTCCCACTCCCACGTGAATCTTGTTATCTTCTTATTCTTCTTCCTTCTTTTCATTTCTGTCAGACTTCCTCTTACTCTTTCATTAGTTTTGTCACAGCCCATTCAATTGCGATTTGGTCATTTCTATATCTCTGGCCTCCTTATAGTTACATTAATGATAGTCTCATTAGTGTTCCCACCTTCACTATTTTGGTACTCCTATCTCTTCATTTGCATCTGCATCTACATCTCCAAATCTCCTTGGTTTCGTCTACTTTTTGATGTGCTAATGGGCTATTTGCAAACTATCCCAATCCTTTTCATCATTTGCATCACCACCAGCACCCAACAACTGAACTGCCACCACAACCACGACCACAGCCACCCTAGAAACACAACTTCCTCATCAGTCTGAATTTGAGTTGAATGAAATTGATGATGTGTATCTCTTCTTGAATGAGGGGCCAAGTTCGGAGCATGAACATTTTGAGATAATTTATGGACATGCGTAATAGTCTTCACTTGAGTATCGGACGTTCACTCTCCTCCTATTCAATCTTTTCTATTCCTTCTAGTGGTGGTTGTACCGGTGTTTCTTTCTTCTTTTGCATATTATAATACCTTCGTGCCTAGTTGTAAAAAAATTTGCCTATGTATTGTATTTTTCTTTTCATTTTTGTCAAAAACCAAATAAATTGTGAACATTATCCAGTTTCGATTATGCATAAGTACGAAGAGTCGGTGGATGCAGTGATTTCTTTGTTGTATTTGCTTGTACCCTGGAGGGGACACTACTTTATAATTTGACTTTCTTTGGCTTTTGTTTACATCTTTCTATGTTGTTGATCAATGATTGAGAATGTTCTGTGTTGTTGGGTTTGCTTCTTGTTCATGGAAATTTGTATAGTTTCAAAGGCTCCTCCTTTATTTACCAAAACAATAATCAACATGATTGGTTTTTCTCTCAAAATATGTTTTTGGAGAAAATTTTTAAAAATGTGTTTGATTGAAAATTAAAAAAAAGAAAAATTAAAATCATTTTTCTTTCTACTACACATTAATCAATTACTTTTTCTTTCTCCTCTCTCATTTTCAATCACTCACTACAACATATAAGAGTTCTAGAAACCAAATGTTTTGGTCTCTAAAAGTGAATTTTGTTGCAAAAGACATTTAGGGACCAATTTATATTGTCATGAAGATAGTTGCTAAAAGGTTGTCTCGAAAAGTCAAAAACAAGGCTTTTAGCAACAAAATTTTGAAAATTTTACTAATAAATAGACTTTTAGGGACAAAATAATTTGGTCTCAAAATGATTTATTTGTTGAGATAAAAAATTTGGTTCCAAAAGGATAATAATTTATCACTAATGTCTAATTTTTATTGCTAAAAATATAACGACACTTTTCACAACAAAAATATTTGGTCCCTAAAAAATAATTTTATTCCTAAATTTTGATCTCTAAAACCTTAATTTTTTGTAGTGACTTTTTCTTTTACACCCATCTATTCAACTACAAAAAATATCAAATCATCTCAAATTCCGAAACTCTAAAACTATTTTCAAAATATACAACTAAACAAATTTTTAAATTTTATAAACTCTCTCTAAAAAATTATTTTTGAAATAATATCTCAAAGCACAAACCAAATAACCAATGTGTTTTGTTGTGATTTTTCAAAAATAATTATTGAATTTTTAATCTATACATAAATATATTTAGTGAATTTTTTAATATATTAGTCAATTTTTTAAAAAAACTTTTTAGATCCACCCTTATTGGTACTCTTCCTCGTCTTCATCTTCGTCCTCATTCTCATCCTCAAATCACTCATTAATGTTGAAGATGACTTCCCACTGCCATGTGAATCTTGTTATCTTTTTCTTCTTCCTCCTCCTTTTCATCTCTGTCAGACTTCCTCGGACTATTTAATTAGTATTTTCACAGCCCATTCAATTGAGATTTGGTCATTTCTATATCTCTGGGTTCCTTGTAGTTATATTAACGCTACTCTCATTAGTGTTCCCACCTTCACTCTTTTGGCACTCATATTTCTTCATCTGCATCTGCATCTACATCTCCATCTCCAACTCTCCTTGGCTTCATCCACTTCTCCATGTGCTTAATCGTTATTTTCATACTATCCCAACCCTTTTCATAATTTGCACTACCACCATCACCACCCAACAACAACAACCTGAGACTGCCACCACCATCTTAGAAACACAAACTCCACCTCAGTCTGAATTTGAGTTGAATGAAATTGATGATGTGCATCTCTTCCTGAATGAGGGACCAAATTCGGAGCATGAACATTTTGAGATAATTTATGGACATGCCTAAGTCTTCACTTGAGCATCAGATGTTCACTCCCCCTCCTATTCAATCTTTTCTATTACTTCTAGCGGTCGGTGGCTGTACTAGTGTTTCTTTCCTCTTTTGCATTTTATAATACCTTTGTGCCTAGTTGTAAAAAAATTTGCCTATGTATGTATTGTATTTTTCTTTTTATTTTTGTCAAAACCAAATAAATTGTGAACATTATCGAGTTTAGATTATGCATATGTAAGAAGAGTCAGTGGATACAGTGATTTCTTTGTTGTATTTGCAGTGGCGACTCCAAAAAATAATTTTAGCGGGTTCAATAATTATGTCAAACTTGCAACAATATCACTACATTGTTCTGCATTTGTAATGGAACTACAATAGAACTATAAGATTACTATTGTACCAAACTACCAAAGCTACTTAATGGAATGCCATAAGTTAGCAAGTATGAAATTGTTATACGTTTTATATATATATTTATTGTAAACAGTATATAATTATTTTAAATTTTATTAATCAATGTCACGAGGATATATTAGAAAAAAAATAATAGCATTCAAGAATATAATCAGCTTTTTGATTAAAAACTGATTAAAAGTTGATTATAATCAACTTTTTGTGAGAGAGAGGGAAGTGAGTTATAATCTGAGAAGTAGATTATAACCCACTTTGCAAAAGACTCCAATGTCTTTATACTTAATATATTTAGCTTGATCCATATCTATTTTAATTTTTTCCTTTACTCAATTCGTGCAAAGCCATCTACAAGAAAATAAGTTACAAATATAAATTTTATATTGAAAACACATTTAGAATAATGTGTCAATGATATTTTTTGAAATCATACACACAATAGTGGATGTTTTGATAGAAAATAAAGATATTACAAGAAACCGTATAATTTTTTATAAAAATTCTAACATATTTGACTAATTGGAAACTAATAGGACAATTAAATAAAATTAAAAAAAATTAAATATGTACTTATTTTCCCACCACCAAGACAATATTCAATAAACCAAAACTAAAAATGATATACAAATAGAATTTTATACGTTATTTTTATCAACAATGCTAAGGATACAAACACATTTATTAATAATCTTAGTAATACACTCACAAGTTTAGTAGAATCAACCATCATTTGGTATGAGATCCACATCAACTTGGGAGTGCATTAGTAAAATTATTAGTAAATATGTTAATATCCTGAACTTTTTTCTATTTTTATATAAAATAAAGTGATTTCTTATATTTGTTTTCATTTTTAATTAAATCTCTCATTATTTTTCTTATAATTTTATAAATATCATTGATATATCATTCTATATATATAATTTTACATATATAAATATTTTTTATATATAATTTTATATACAATTTTTTTAAACCAAAGCTAAGAACACAGCCCGCAAGTGGGTTATTGACCTTTTTTTCCATTAAAATTCGCAAGAAGACAAAATAAATTAAAATAATTGATAAAATAAAATGTCACATTAAATTATAATTATTTTATTTTTTCTTTCACAAATAACATATCTAATTATAAAAAAATTCCATCATCTCCTTAAATATAAAAATTTTAATTTATTAAAATAATTAAAAATTAAAATAACCTGCACAAATAACTAACTTTTCAAATGTCTCAACTCAAACACAATAGTCTGAAAGCATTCAATCACCAATTATCCAACAAATGAGAACTAAACTATCATATAAGAAAAAAGATTTGTAGCTCGAATCCCGTCCTCCCCGAATCCCCCGAAAGCCCAAAACGACGTGGTTTTGGGCTTTCGTTTTTTTTTTTTTTCCCTTCCTTTTTTCTTCCTCTATTGTCGAGTCTGCAAGCTCGGAGGGAGAGGGAGAGGGAGAGAAAGAGAGAAGGAAGAAGAGGGTCGCGACCACCCAAGCGTTGCCTCAGCCCACCTCCCACCGGGTATGGCCCCTCCAATCCCTCCCCCTCCTCCTCCTCCTCCTCCTCCTCCTCCTCCCTCCTCCCTTCTCCTTCTTCTTCTCCGTTCTTTGATCTGCAAAAAAAAAAAAAAATTCAAACGACGTCGTTTTCGATTCGGGGGATTCGGGGGGGCCTCCATTCGAGCTACAAATCGCGGTTGATCATATAAATGACACCTTGCAGCATCACCTCTCAGCATCACTACTTTATAATTTGAATACAGATTTGAGAGTTTGGAATTTTAAAAAAAGTTTTAGTGATATAACAAAAAGTGAAACTCACATATGACGTAATGTGTGTGTCTATATTTTTATTTTATTTTTCTTATCATATTTTTAAAATTCTTTTTAAAATTTTAAAATTAAAACTCTTTATCATTTTCATTATAATTTTGACTTTCTTTGATTTTTATTTATTTATTTCTATGTTGTTGGTCAATGATTGAGAATGTTCCATGCGTTGTTGGGTTTGCCTCACGTTCATGGAAATTTGTATAGTTTCAAACGCGCCTCCTTTATTTACCAAAAAATAATCAAACATATGTGGTTTGCCTGTCAATGAGTGCCGGAGTTAATAAATTAAATCAGGAAGATATTTATTAATTATAATATTAAAAAAAATTTATATAGATTTTTATGATTGATTTCGAGAAAGAACAAAATAATAATGTTATTTGTAATTAGTATATTATGGACAATACAAATAAAATTAAGAATATCAGTCTTAAAATAAATTATATAATGATAAAGTAAATTTTTTTTATAAAATTTGAGTAAATATTTAATGGTAATGGAAAAAGATTGCGAACTCTCATGGCTGAGTTCTAAAGGAGCTATAATGGATGAGGCCTATCCTCTCATGCGATGTTTGATGCTAGTCTTTGTTTTTTTCTTTTTTTGGCCACATCACTAGAGTTTAAATTATAGCTTTAGATTTAGAGCTTTGTATCATTTTTCAATGGTAATACTACGTCATTATTGACATGTAATATTACCAACCAATAGTAAAGAAACACATAGAGGGTGAATTGCACATGTCAAATGTAACTAACAATCTAATAAATTACATATCTTCATAGTGAGGTTAATTATGCTTGCATGTCAATAATAATAGATATTACCGCTACATTGGAAATTTTTCATAAAATTTTCGTAGATAATATGGTTTATAGTAGTCTCTTCATTTTCAATCAAAATAACCATTATTGTTCTCATAATTTTAAAAATCTCATTGACATTTCACTCTAATAATATTTTTGTAATTTATTTATTTAAAATATTTTCTCTATGTTTATAAAAAAAAAATCCAAAACTCAAGGGCACGTGACTCCCCTAGTCTCTCTCTACCCTTGCCTCTAATTCCAAAACATATTTTTGGAGAGAAAATTTCAAAATATGTTTGGTTGAAAGTTAAAAGAAAAAATTAAAATTACTATTCTCTCTACTACTCACTAATCAATTATTTTTTCTCTCTTCTCTCTCATTCTCAATTATTTTTTCTCTCACACCCATCAATTCAACTATAAAAAATATCAAATCATCCCAAACTCTAATATTCTAAAACTATTTTCAAAATATACAACTAAACAAAATTTTAAATTTCTAAACTCTCTCTAGAAAATTATTTTTGAAATAATATTTCAAAACACAAACCAAAAAGGCCAATGTGTTTGGTTTTGATTTTTTTAAAAATAATTATTGAATTTTTAATCTATAAATAAATATAATTTTATTAATTTTTTTAATGAATTAGTCATTTAAAAAAAAAAAGTTAGATCCACCTAATCAAGATATATATTTGAAAAGTACAAAAATTATGAAAAAATCTTTCAAAAATTTACTAAATTCTAAAAAATAAAAAATAATATATTCATATCTTTTTTATATTTATTGAATTTTTGAAAGTTTTATTGATAAATATTTTACTGTTTAAGTATATAGATACATCTAAAAAAATGATTAAAAGATTAAAAAAGCTCACTAACAACAAAGTTACATATTGAAAACTTGACAACTGACAATATCATTTTTTATGAGAATTTTTTTTAAAATCTCTAATATTAAGATTTTATAAGATAAATGACATATAATATTTTTATAGAAGTTGTGGTCCCTCAGCATTTTCACAGAGAAAATTCGACACAGAGAAATTTTGCCTTGACGCAAATAAATTTCGTCCCAGGACAGAAAAATTTTAATATTTACAGAGAAATTTCATTGAGGCACTTTAACAGAGAGGGATGTTTCACTAATTTTTTCTTTTTTTATTTATACGACTAACAAATTTCTGTTTAAAAATGGAGTCAAGTTTAATATGAATGATAGCCTTTAGGGAAGTCACACTATTTTGAGAATGCTACATTTTAGTCAAAAAGCCATTATAAAAAAGTTAACTCTTTTTTTTTTTTTTTTTTTTGCACGCATTTTAGTAAAAAATAAAAAAAATCCAAAAAAAATAAATTCCCAAAATAGGGCTCAATGTAGTCATGCTAAACTTGTCGGGCTTGCTATATTTTTTTCCAAATCTCAAGAGAGGCAGTGTAATTTATTTATTTAATTATTTTGTGAAGAAATCTAAAATAAAATACAAAAAAAAAAGGTCAATGAAGATTAAAAAATTATTATCAATTTATCTACCCTTGTCTTTTTTTCTTTTTTCTTTTTTCCAATCAATAGGAGACTAATTACAATATGAGAAATATTTACATCATCAAATAGATCACTCACACATAATAATTAGAAAGTCAACAAAATCTAACAACCAATTCACCAAGTCAAACCTAACAATCGCAACTAATTACATATAACCCCATAATAGAAAGAAATAAATCAATTCCTACAAAAGATATCAAACTCTTCTCTATAAAATCTCACACACACAAAAAAAATGTTATACAACGAGCCAAATTTCTTGGTTCAATTTACCTAACT
Organism: Camellia lanceoleosa; assembly: GCA_025200525.1. Classification (NCBI taxonomy): domain Eukaryota; kingdom Viridiplantae; phylum Streptophyta; class Magnoliopsida; order Ericales; family Theaceae; genus Camellia; species Camellia lanceoleosa. The sequence continues at coordinate 100,323,255 of CM045771.1, forward strand.
TTGTCAATGACAAAAAAAGTTTATTTTTTATAAAGCTAATCAATTTTTTCAATACTAAAAAAATAATTTAAAAGTAATTGTCAATCATAGAAATCAGGTGGCCATATATAGTGGATCATTGTGTGTATATATATACAAGAACTACCAATGGTTATACAGCTATACAACTATATCTATCTAACTAATAAACCAACTAACTCTTCTAACAAACATATCTGCTAACTGAATCTGGAGGTTACACATTCTAACTAAATCTGGTAAAGAGAGGTTACATAGTGAATACGTGTACTCTCTATCATCCCCCCTCAAGCGAAGGGCAAGGAGACCATAAGCTTGCTAGTGAGATAAGCAAACCGAGCAGTGGAAAGGGCTTGGTAAAGATGTCAGCCAACTGGTCAGAAGTAGGAACATACTTCAAGATGAGCTGATGGACAGCAACCTTGTCACGAACGAAATGGCAATCGACTTCAATGTGTTTGGAGCAGCTATGAAACACAGGATTAGTAGCCAAGGACATAGAGGAAATATTATCACACCATAAAATGGGAGGAGAAGTGGAAGGGATAGCAAAATCAGTAAGTAACATTTGTAACCAGGTGAGTTCAGTGGTAGTATGAGCCAAAGAATGATGTTCCACCTCAGTATGAGCCAAAGAATGATTTTCCTACTTTGACCCTTAATGTTTCAAATTTTTCTTAATTTACTTGCAAAGTTAATTGGATAAATTATGTAAATGGTTCCTATAGTTTATACGATATTTTGGTTCCTGTTATTTTAATTTTCTCGATTTTGCCTCTTAATTTAATGAATTGTGTCATATTGGTCCAATAAATAACAACCGTTAGGTTTGTTGGATGGAAAATTGTCACGTGCTCAAATGATGTGTCAATTTGGTCTCTGTAGTTTACATGATATATCAATTTGGTCCCTGTCTACCAAACTTAACGTCCGTTATTTATTGGACCGATATGAAACAATCTATTAAATTAAGGGGTAAAATCGAGTAAATCAAAACAACAGAGACCAAACTAACACATCATGTAAACTACCGGAACTATTTGCATAATTTATCCAAATTAATTTCTATTCAAAGTTAGATAAACACAATACCAGCCCAATTCGAGTCACTATAAGCTTGCAAATGAAAATCACTAGAAACAAAGTGAAGACCGTGAGCCATGGTACCCTTGATGTAGCACAAAATGCGTTTAACCGAAGAGAAATGTCCCACGATCGGGGAATGCATGAACTAGCAGGCCTGATTAACAGCAAAAGAAATCTCGGAACGAGTAATGGTAAGATACTGCAGAGCCCCAACAATGCTGCGATAGAGAAAAGGCTAAGAAAAAGGAAGAAAATCTGCCACAGCAGAGGTTTGTTTAACAGAACCAGGTGTAGCACAAGGCTTACAATCAACCATACCAGCCTTAATCAAAAGCTCAGAGGCATATTTGTGTTGAGAAAGGAAGTACCCACTAGAAGTGGATTGGACAGAGATACCAAGAAAATAAGAGATATCCCCTAATTCTTTCATTGAAAAAGGTTGATGCATATGAGATAACAAGGATTGAATGTACCCTTGATCAGTACCAGTGAAAAGTATGTCATCCACATAGGTAAGAAGGTTGGTAAGAGAAGAAAAAGTCTTGTGAACAAATAAAGAAGAATCACATTTACTCTGAATAATCCTTGAGAAAGAAGAAATGAAGAAAAAGTGGAGAACCAAGCCCGAGGTGCTTGTTTTAAACCATAAAGCGCCTTATGAAGTTTGCACACCAAAGTGGGCTGTTGAGGATCAACAAAACCTGGTGGTTGCTCCATGTAAACCTTCTCATCAAGGTGACCATGAAGAAAAGCATTACTAATATCCAATTGCTTAAGGGGCCAGTGGTGACGAAGAGCCAAACAAAGCAAAAAACGGATAGTAGGTTGTTTAGCCACTGGACTGAAAATATCTTGAAAATCCACCCCTTGTTGTTGAAGGAACCCTTTAGCAACCAAATGGGCTTTATGCCTAGCCACAGTGTCATTAGAGTTACGCTTGATTTTAAAAACCCACTTATAGCCAATAGAGTGCTTGGAAGGAGGTAAAGAAACAAGACACCAAATGCCTTGATGTTGAAGAGCATTATACTCATCTAACATGGCCTGAAACCAAACTGGTGAAGTAAGGGCTGTTTTATAAGAAGTAGGTTCAGTGGAGACATCAGAAAAGGAAGGAGAAACAGAGTAGCAAAGAGCTTGAGATTTGGATCTAGTAGTCATGGAATGGGTATTAGTGAAAGAGGTGGAGGGAAGAGGAAGAATGACAGAAAGAGAGTCAATGAGAATAACAAAATTAGAGGAATGAGTAGATCAGCGGTGACGAGGAGAAGCAGAGCGATGCAGAGGAGCAGATTGTGGCACAATAGCAGTGATGGGTGCTACAATGGGAGCAGGCGTGGCATAATAGGTCTAGAAATGGAAGGAGGACATGAGGTAGGCACCACATAAATAGGTTAAGAGAGAGACCAAAAAAAAGATTGTATAGTGGACAGAGGAAGATGGGAGGTAGGAGGAAGAGTGAAAAATGAGAAAAGAGATTATTGAAATCGAACATGCCTGGATAGAATAATTTTGTTAGTTTGGAGATTGAGGCATCTGTAGCCTTTGACAGCAGGATCATATCCTAAAAACACACAAGACTTAGATTTAGGAGCCAACTTATAGGAAGAATAAGGGCGAAGCCAAGGGAAGCATAAGTAGCCAAAAACCTTGAGATGATCATAAGTTGGTTTAGTGTGATGTAAGAGCTCAAAAGGAGGGCAATTAGAGAGAGAGGAGCTAGGAAGCCTATTGATAAGATAAGTGGTTGTAGCAATGGCATCAAACCAATAGGTTAAAGGCAAAGAGGACTGATGCAAAAGGGCTATAGCTGTCTCAGTAATGTGTAAATGCTTCCTCTTTGCAACACCATTTTGAGAAAGAGTGTGTGGACAAGAATATTGATAATGAATGCCATGGCATTGCATAAAAGCTTGTATTTGATTGTTAATAAATTCACTACCCCCATCTAAGCGAAGTATTTTAAGAGGAAAGCCAAATTGTTTTTCCACAAAAGTTTTGAAAATCATGAATTTAGAACAAACTTTATAGTGATCCCGGTTTTTTATCTGAATCTTGTGGTATCTTGGACGCGGGTTTAATGTTTTCATATTGTTATCTACTTCTCATTTCCCTTGTATTTCTTTGAAATTGGATTTTGGGTTGTTGTGATTGTGTTTGGGCATATTGGTCGCTTGTTTTTCAAATCTTGTGTTGCTCAAAATTTTGGTACTCCGCTCGAGCAGGATTTCTTGCACTCGAGCAGGAGTTGCAAACTCTCAGTACTTTGCATGTCTGCAAAAGTACTAGAGGAGTGTTTTTCACTGTCACGACCCAAACTCGCCTCTATGGGTTTAGCATCGTAACCGGCCAGTAATCCGAGATTACCAAAGGCACTTGTGATATCTGAAAAAGCAATCTGAGGGCATGACGGAAGCCAATACAGTAAATAAACAATGTCCAATGAGCTGTGACAGTCTGAATACAAAAAGACTTTCCATACATATATACAGTCAGTGACAAACAGTATGCACAATATTTACAATCATTCAGAACAGGGACCAAATCCCTATTAAACAGTACAGTGCAGTGCTATCAGTCTATACAGTAATACAAAACAGACACAGAACAGACGGGGGAAATTAAAACACAGCTAAGTCCTAGCTTGACAGGCTCGAAACCTCGTATTGAGGCACAATAGTTGGCTTGACAAAAGGGGAGTCTACCCCAACGCTTCTAGCTCCGGTCTGATGCATGTACACCTACATATATATATGAGCAGTGAGCTAAAACCCAGTGAATAACATAATGCGTAAAGGGGTTTAGAATGAATGTCCTTACAGTAATGAAAACAGTTCATTTCAATCAAGATATCGCTTGTTATTCGATGCAAATCATATGTGGTACATCCATTAGCATAGCGATCTGATGGCGATGGGTCTAAAAAGACCGAAACGATGCGATGGGTCTTGAAAGACCGAGCAGTCAATGATGGCCATCAATCAGTAAATAGTAGTGGTTCCAACAAGGGAACCGACAGAGATCTCTGTAACAGTAACAGTAAACAGTAATTGCTAAGGATGCCACAATACGGTTCAGAATATAGGACATACATTTATTCGATTAACAGTATCGATTCAGAAACAGTTCAGTTAAACAGCCAGAAAACATTCTCAGTTGAACATATCTTTACACAATTGTTACTCACAGAGTTTTGGGCTATAGTAAAGTTAGAGCGCGTCTCCCGTCGTCAACCCTACACAGTTTACAGAACGAACACACACTAAGCTACAGAGTTGAGAAATATAATAACTTAATCCCTAATTGCCTCGGTGTGTTCTACATCTATATCCTCATTAAGATGCCTTAAACTAGGCCTAAGAATGCCTAGGATGAAATGAGGATGCAAAGATGCACTTTTAAAAGCTTTCTCAGAATTTTCAGAAAACAGAGCTCCCACTCGAGCGTAGTTTTCCTCGCTCGAGCGGACATGCAAAAAAACGTTTCCGCTTGAGCGTCACTTCCCACGCTCGAGCGTAATGCAAAACATGGCAAAAGTACTGGATGCTCGAAAATCACGCTCGATAGGCACTCGATAGCCGCTCGAGCGTAAGACACAAGGTCCCGCTCGAGCAAACTTCAAAACAGTGCAAAGTACTAGGAGCACGAATTTCCCGCTCAAGCGCCACTTTCTCCGCTTGAACGGGAGTCCAAAATCTGGAATTTCCAGATTTGAACTTCCAAGCTCAAATCAAGTTCAAATGCACAAATTTCGATCATCTTGGGCTAATTTTCTGGAAAACACTTCAAAACCCATAATATTACATGTTTCAAAGATCAATTTGATAAATCAAAACCCAAGGGTATTTCAATTAAATCCAATTTCAAACCAATTTTCATGAACAAGATGAACATGCAACATGCATGAACTCAAATCATTTCAAAACTTTAAATACAAGCTCAAATGAGCTAATTCTTTTAAAAATAAGATGGTTTCATGGACCTTAGCTAGAACTTAGACATGCATCCAACAATTTTCCATGAAATCAACTCAAAAGTCAACAATACCAACATGCATGCATGAATTAAGCTATAATTCAACATGTTAGAACTAAATCATGACTTGGCTCCTCAATTAGACATGAACCATGCAAGAATCAACTTAAACACAACAATGAGAGATTGAATTTCCTTACCTAAGTCTTTAATTATGAGAATATAAGCTCAAGTTTGCAAATTACTCTTCAATTCCATCAACTACCAAGCAAAACTCAAGATGAATCACTCTTCTAGCTCACTCTCTCTCTCTCTAAAGTTGGTTGAGACAAGGAATAGGGCTGATCAAATGTTGTATCTAAGTGTAATGTGAAGATCAAAGTGTTGAGATAGTGGGCCACTAGTGTGGCAAAGTGGTATGCCAAACTAAGTAATTTAGCTTATTTTAATCTAATTTAATCATACCAAATCAGTTTTCAATTAAATATACCATAAAATCATATAAATTCCAATGATCTCAAAACATCAGTCAATTTCTGGTTCGGCCGCCGATAAGGCCTTCAATTTACAGTTTAAACATAAAAATATGAACAGATAGTCAAACAGTCAAACAGATAGAAATGCATTTAAACAGATACAGTCACTCAATCAGTTTCAGATTTCAGTTAGTCAGTTCAGTATTTCAATTACTTCGGTTATCAATCATAATCAATCTCAGTTTAACAGTAATCGGTAATTAATCGGTAATCAGTGACGAGGGTTGTTACAGTCTCCTCTCCTTAAACAGAGTTTAGTCCTCTAAACTCGAATTACCTTCATTTTGGAAGAAAACAGGATTCAGTGGGAACAGTTCAGGATATCTCTTAGCCATGTCATCTTCCCTTTCCCAAGCGGCATACACGCCACCATGGTTTTGCCAGTCAACTTTCACTAACGGGATCTCTTTGTTTCTCAACTTTTTGATCCGTCTGTTTACAATCTGAACAGGCCGTTCCTCGTAACTGTAGTCATCACTCAACACTACACGAGTAGGCTCTATTACATGGAAAGGATCCCGGAGGTAGTCCCTCAACATAGAAATGTGGAAGACGTTATGCATATGCTCCATTTCAAGAGGAAGCGCAACTTGATACGCCACCGGATTGATTTTCTCAATAATCTCATACGGTCCGACATATCTCGGCGCTAACTTGCCTTTGACTCCGAAACAAGTCTGGCCTTTCATCGGTGTCACTTTCACAAAAACGTGATCACCCACTTCATATTCCCTGTCCCGACTTCTGACATCCGCATAACTTTTCTGTCGGCTCTGTGCAGTTTTTAGTCTCTGTTGTATCAGTTTTACTTTTTTAGTCGTTTCATAAACAATCTCGGGCCCAAGCAAAGGCCCATCTCCAACTTCTGCCCAGCAAATCGGAGATCTACATTTTCTGCCATACAATGCCTCGAAAGTCGCCATACCAATACTCGAATGATAACTGTTGTTGTAGGCGAATTCAGCTAAAGGCAAATGGCTTTCCCAGTTTCCCTGAAAATCAAGGACACACATTTTCAGTAAATCCTCTAGAGTCTAGATGGTTCTTTCTGACTGACCATCTGTCTGAGGATGATAGACACTACTCAGTCTCAGTTCAGTACCCAATGCAGTCTATAAGCTTTGCCAAAATCTCGATGTAAACTTCGAATCCCTATCAGAAACAATGGACACAAGCACTCCATGCAGTCTAACAATTTCATCAATATAGAGTATAGCCAATTTGTCCACATTATAAATTGTTTTAACAGGTAAGAAGTGAGCAGATTTAGTTAGTCTGTCAACAATAACCCAAATTGAGTCCATACCTTTACTGGAGCGAGGCAATCCCACAATAAAATCCATAGTAATATGTTCCCATTTCCACTCCGGTATGGGTAAGGGCTGCAATAAGCCTGTGGGTCGTTGATGTTCAGCTTTGACTTGCTGGCAATGAAGACATTTTGCTACAAAATCAGTAATTTCTTTCTTTATTCCCGGCCACCAGAAATTCAGTTTCAAGTCTTGGTACATTTTCGTATTTCCTGGATGGATAGAAAATTTTGAGTTGTGGCCCTCTTGCAGAATTATTCTTTTCAGTTCAGAATCATTCGATACACACAGTCTTCCTTGAAATTTCAGTACATTATTTTCAAATTTGAACCCCGGTCTCGGTTTAGATTCCCTCTCTTCGATGATCTTTCTCAAGAAGTCATCATGTTGTTGTTTCTCTTTGGTTTCTTCAATCAGTGCTGGTTGAGCAGAAATAGCAGTTAAGATTCCACCTTATTCTTGCAAAAGAATTTCAATTTCAGATTTTTCAAGGTCACAAAGCAATTCTTTCTGCCCGGTGAGCAAATAGGCTAAGTTCCCAATCGATTTCCGACTCAAAGCATCGGCAACGGTGTTGGCTTTTCCCGGATGGTACAGAATCTGTAGATCATAATCTTTAATCAATTCTAGCCACCTCCGCTGTCTCATATTCAGTTCTTTCTGTGTGAAGAAGTACTTCAAACTCTTATGGTCGATATATACTTCACATGTCGCCCCATAAAGACAGTGACACCAGATTTTCAAGGCAAATATCACTGTAGCGAGTTCCAAGTCATGGGTTGGGTAATTCTTTTCGTGCGGTCTCAGTTGTCGGGAAGCATAAGCAATTACTCTCTCATTCTGCATTAAAACACACCCCAAACCTTATGAGAAGCATCACTAAATACAGTATAACCATCCGTACCAGAAGGTAAGGTAAGAACTGGTGCAGTCACTAGTCGAGTTTTCAACTCTTAGAATGCTAATTCCCTTTGGTCAGTCCAGTCAAATGATATCCCTTTCTGAGTTAATTGAGTCAACGGTAAGGCAATTTTGGAGAAATCTTTGACAAATCTTCTGTAATATCCAGCCAAACCCAAAAAGCTTTGGACTTCTGTCACGTTTGTTGGTCTAGGCCAGTTTACTACAGCTTTAATTTTCTGCGGATCAACAGAAATTTCATCTTTGCTAACAACATGTCCCAAAAACATAACATGATCAAGCCAAAATTCACATTTAGACAGTTTAGCATAGAGTTTCTGTTCTCTTAGGATATGTAGGGCAAGTCTTAGATGATGTTCGTGTTCTTCTCTACTCTTTGAATAAATCAGAATGTCATCAATGAATACAACAATAAAGTCATCAAGGTATGGTTTAAAGATTCTGTTCATGAGGTCCATAAATGCAACAGGTGCATTGGTAACTCCAAAAGGCATAACTAAAAATTCGTAGTGTCCATACCTCGTTCGAAAAGCAATTTTGTCAATGTCCTCTGGTTTAACTTTCAACTGATGATATCCGGATCTAAGATCAATCTTAGAAAATACTTGAGCACCCTGTAACTGATCAAACAGGTCATCAATATGCGTTAATGGATATTTATTTTTCACAGTTACCTTGTTCAGTTCACGGTAATCAATACATAGTTTCAGTGAGCCGTCTTTCGTTTTCACAAACAAGACAGGTGCGCCCCACAGTGAAGTACTAGGCCTGATGAACTTTTTGTCTAACAGTTCTTGCAGTTGCACTTTCAATTCTTTCAGTTCAGTTGGAGCCATTCTGTAAGGAGCTTTCGATATAGGCTGTGTACCCGGAATCACATCAACGGTGAATTCAATCTCCCTGTCAATCAAATCATCTGGAAAAATATCTAGGAACTCTCTGACTATAGGAATACAGTTCACATCAGTTTTAACATCGGTAGGTACAGTCAATACAGAACAGAAATACCCCTTACATCCTTTTCTTATCAATTTAACAGCTTGAAATCAAATATGGGGGAGGTACCACCCCATTTCCATTAAACACAAATTCAGGCAAACCCAGTGGACGGAAAACTACTTGTTTCATTACACAGTCTATGGCAGCATGATATTTCGTTAACCAGTCCATCCCCAATATTACATCAAAATGGTCTATGTTCAGAGGCAGTAAGTCAATAAACAAATGTGCATCTCCAACAATAATTTCACAAGCAGGGTACATATATGCACAAGTCATGGATCCCCCAATGGGTGATGATACAACTAACAAGTAGTTCATGGGTTCTAAGGGTCTATTCAATTTTCGCGAAAAAGCATGCGATACATAAGAATGTGTAGACCCCGAATCAATCAGTACATATGCATTTTGAGTACAAATAGAGAGAATACCTGACACTACGGTCTCGGTATTTTGGACGTCTCCCGGTACTAGGGCGAACACTCAGCCCTGCCTCATAAGCTCTTTCCCGGTAGCTTTAGGGTTTGGTTTTGGTGCGACAGTTGATGCTGCTGCGCTTGGTGCAGCTTTACTATTGGCCAGAGCAGTTGTAATAACCTTCGCCACTGATTACTGATTAATTGCCGATTACTGCTAAACTGAGAATGATTATAATTGATAATTGAATTGACCGAAATACTGAACTGACTGACTGAAATCTGAAACTAATTGACTAACTGTATCTGTTTAAATGCATTTCTATTTGTTTGACTGTTTGATTATCTGTTCATATTTTTATATTAAATTGCAAATTGATGGCCTTATCGGCGGCCGAATCAGAAATTGATTGATGTTTTGAGACCATTGGAATTTATATGATTTTATGGTATATTTAATTGAAAACTGATTTGGTATGACTAAATTAGATTAAAATAGGCTAGATTGCATTGTTGGACTTATTCACTAAATTGCCATCCTAGTGGCCCACTGTCTTGAACATATTTGAGCCTTGTACACATGATCAAAACATTTCCTCAGGCCATTTTGAGTGTTTTAGCCGACCATAGAGAGAGAGAGAGAGAGAGAGACATAGAAGATTGTTTTCATCTAGGCATTACTTGGTGATCTTGAAGAAATTGAAGTGTAGATTGTCAATTGAGCTTCTAGACTTGCATTTGAAGACCTAAGGTAGATCATTGACCCTCTTCATTGTGTATTTGAGTTTATTCTTGCATGATTCATGTCAAATTGTAGAGCTAAGGCATGATTTGGTTCTAGCATGTTGAATTGAAGCTCATTCCATACATGCATGTGTATATTGAAGAGTTTTGAGGTTATAGTTCATGTTTCCTCACATGCATGTCTATATTTTGAGAATAGACCATGATCTCATCTTGTTTTGCAAAGAATTGGCACATTAGAGCATGTATTGAAGCTTTGGATTGAATTAAACTCTTGCATGTCATGTTTGCAGCATGTTCGTGAAATTTGGGTTTGAAAATGGATTTAATTAAACATCTTTACACTTTGATTTCTCAAATTGAGCTTTGAATCATGTTATTTTATGAGTTTACAAGAGTTTTCCAGAAAATTGACCCAAGAGGATCGAAAATTTTGCATCTAAACTTGATTTTGAACTTGGAGCTCAAATCTGGATTTTCCAGATTTTGGTCTTCCGCTTCGGCGGAATTGGCGCTTCGGCGGAATTCAGCATCGATACTTTGCATTTTATCGATCCACTCGAGCGAAGGAATGTACGCTCGAGCGGAGGATTGGGTGACACGCTCGAGCGGGCATCAAGCGTGAATTTCACCTATCCAGTACTTTTTGGTCCGCTCGAGCGGGTAAGTTGACGTTCGAGCGGGGACCTTTGTTTGCCTGTCTGCTCGAGCGGAGTAATCTACGCTCGAGCGGGACCCTGTTTCACTGAAAATTCTGAAACTGTTTTCTGAATACATCTTTGCATCCTCATCCCATCCTAGGCATTCTTAGGCCTAGTTTAAGACATCTTAATGAGGATATAGATGTAGAACGCACCGAGGCAATTAGGGAATAAGTTATTATCTTTCCTAACTGTGTAGCTTAGTGTGTGTTCAATCTATAACTGTGTAGGGTTGGCTTTCCGAGGAGACGCTCTAGCCTACTGTAGCCCAGAACTCTGTGAGTAACAATTCTGTAAAGATATGTTCAAAAATGATTATCTTCTGAACAATTGAACTGTACTGTTTTTACGAGCGCTCATCGTTAACTGAATGAATGTAAGTCATATATTCTGAACTGTATTGTGTCAACCTTAGCAACTACTGTTACTGACTGATACTGTTACAGAGATCTCTGTCGGTTCCCTCGTTGGAACCACTACTATTTATTGATTGATGGCCATCATTTACTGTTCGGTCTTTTAGGCCTACTGTTTACTGTACTGCTATGCTAATGGATGTACCACATATGACAGTTTACTGTACTGAACAACTGATATACTGATTGAAATGAACTGTTTTCATTACTGTAAAGGCATTCATTCTAAACCCCTTTACGTATTATGTTATTCACTGGGCTTTAGCTCACTGCTCATATATATATGTAGGTGAACAAGCACCAGACCGGAGCTAGGAGCGTCGGAGTAGACTCCCAGTTTTGTCCAGCCAACCACTGTGCCTCACTGCGAGGTTCCGAGCCTGTCTAGCTAAGACTATGGGGTGTTTTAGTTTTCCCATTCATTACATTTTGTAGTATTTGCATAGGATTTATTCTTGTCTTGTCTAATGGGGTTTAGGCCCCTGTTTTGTATGATTGTAAATATTGTGCATACTGTTCTGTACTGTATATATGTATATGTATGAAAAATCTTTTTGTATACAGACCGTCACAACTCATCGGACATTGTTTATTTATTATATTGGCTTCTGCCATGCCCCTGTACTCTGTTTTACTGTATTATTGTTAAGCCGGCCTTCGGTAATCTCGGATTACTGGCCGGTTACAGTGCTAAACCCATAGGGCTGGGTTTGGCTCGTGACAGAGTGGTATCAGAGTCAGGTTACTTACCACGAGTTATACCGCACACACGTGTCCAAATGAGCTATAGGGTGTCCTAGAAAAGCAATTAGGGCATCGCATGAGCATGATAAGTGTGTGGTTATGACATGACTGAATATGTGCTAATGTGTTAACCTGTTTAAAAAAATGACTGCCTGTGTTGATAACTGTTAAAACTGCTTATAGTGAAATGGATAATACAAGAACTGCAAATGAATCTGAATCCTCATCCTCTGAGGCAAGAATGGCAAGATTGGAAAGAATGATGGAACTGATAACTGAAAGACTAGATCAACAATAGAACCAACAGCCCCCACCTCCTCCTCCGGTACAGCCGGAACAGAATGTGAATGTTAATGATGGGGACATAATTGCTCTTACCCAGAAGTTCAGCAAACTGAAACCGCCATCCTTTTAGGGAAGCCTTGAACCATTGAAAGCTGAAGCATGGGTTTTGGAGACCGAAAAATTATTTGAGGTGTTTCTGTGCTCGGAGGCACATAAAGTACTGTTGGCCACCTTCACTTTGCAAGAAGAGGCTAGAAGGTGGTGGATGCTTACCCGTGATGACAACACTGCTATGACTTGGGCTTAGCTCAAAGTAGCCTTCTTTGAAAAGTACTTCCCTCAGTGTGTTAGGGACAGAAAGGTGACTGAATTTGAACAGCTAAGACAGGGCACAATGTCTGTTGCTGAATATGAAGCAAAGTTCACCGGGCTTGCTAGATATGCACTACACATGGTTGACACTGATTACGAGAAGGCCAGAAGGTTTGAAGGCGGCCTAAATGTTGCAATACTCGACAGAATAAGTGTTCTGAAATTACCGACTTATGTGAATGTTCTTGACCGAGCCTTGATGGCTGAAGCGAACATCGAAGCACTGAAAACTGAAACACCAGCGTCTGAGTGGCGTGGTAAAAGGAAGAATTTTAAATTCAAGAAAGGCAAGCATAACCCATTGAACAAGAAACAGAATACGGGGTCAACAACTAGCCCCAGCCAAGGGAGTGGTTCCATACCGCCCTGCTCCGAATGTGGTAAGAACCATAAGGGAGTTTGTTATAAACTATCTGGTGCTTGTTACAGGTGTAGCAAGGTGGGCCACATGGTTAAAGACTGCCCTCTGCTCCATAGGCCAATAGTAAAGCTGCAGGCAGCGCCGCAGCATCAACTGTTGCACCAAAACCGAACCCCAAAACTACCGGAAAAAAGCCCATGAGGCAAGGCCGAGTGTTCACCCTAGTACCGGGAGATGTGCAAAATACCGAGACCATTGTGTCAGGTATCCTCTCTATTTGTACTCAAAATGCATATGTACTGATTGATTCGGGGTCTACACATTCATATGTATCGCATGCTTTTTCACAGAAATTGAATAGACCCTTAGAACCCATGAATTATCTGTTAGCTGTATCATCACCTATTGGGGGATCCATGCCATGTGCATATATGTATCCTGCTTGTGAGATTATTGTTGGGGATATACATCTGTTTATTGATCTACTGTCATTGAACACTGATCATTTTGATGTAATATTGGAGATGGACTGGTTACAAAAATATCACGTTACCATTGGCTATGTGACCAAGCAAGTTGTTTTTCGTTCACCTGATTTACCCGAATTTGTATTTGATGGAAGTGGAGTAGTACCTCCTCCGTATTTGATTTCATCTGTGAAAGCTGTTAAACTGATTAGAAAGGGGTGTAAAGGGTATCTGTGTTCTGTATTGACTATATCTACTGATGATAATGCTAATGTGAATAGTATTCCCATAGTCAGAGAATTCCCAGATGTTTTTCCAGATAATCTGCCAGGGAATTTAGTTGACAGGGAGATTGAATTTACCGTTGATGTGATTTCAGGAACACAGCCAGTATCTAAAGCTCCTTACAGAATGGCTCCAACTGAACTGAAAGAACTGAAAGTGCAACTGCAAGAACTGTTAGACAAAAAGTTCATCAGGCCCAGTACTTCACCATGGGGCGCACTTGTCTTGTTTGTGAAAAAGAAAGACGGCTCACTGAGACTGTGTATTGACTACCGTGAATTGAACAAGGTAACTGTGAAAAATAAATATCCATTACCGCGTATTGATGACTTATTTGATCAGTTACAGGGTGCTCAAGTGTTTTCTAAGATTGATCTCAAATCCGGATATCATCAGTTGAAAGTTAAACCAGAGGACATTGATAAAACTGCTTTTCGAATAAGGTATGGACATTACGAATTTTTAGTTATGCCTTTCGGAGTTACCAATGCACCTGCTGCATTTATGGACCTCATGAACAGAATCTTTAAACCATTCCTTGATGACTTTATTGTTGTATTTATTGATGACATTCTGATTTATTCAAAGAGTATAACAGAACATGAATATCACCTGAGACTTGCCCTACAAACCTTAAGAGAACAGAAACTTTATGCTAAACTGTCTAAATGTGAATTCTGGCTTGATCATGTTATGTTTTTGGGGCATGTTGTTAGCAAAGATGGAATTTCTGTTGATCCGCAGAAAATTGAAGCTGTAGTAAACTGGCCTAGACCAACAAATGTGACAGAAGTCCGAAGCTTTTTGGGTTTGGCTGGATATTACAGAAGATTTGTCAAAGATTTCTCTAAGATTGCCTTACCATTGACTCAATTGACTCAGAAAGGGATATCATTTGACTGGATTGACCAAAGGAAATCAGCATTCTAATAGTTGAAAACTCGACTCGTGACTGCACCAGTTCTTACCTTACCTTCAGGTACGGATGGTTATACTGTATTTAGTGATGTTTCTTATAAGGGTTTGGGGTGTGTTTTAATGCAGAATGGGAGAGTAATTGCCTATGCTTCCCAACAACTGAGACCGCATGAAAAGAACTACCCGACCCATGACCTGGAACTTGCTGCAGTAGTATTTGCATTGAAAATCTGGCGTCATTACCTTTATGGGGCGACATGTGAAGTATATACTGACCACAAGAGTCTGAAATATTTCTTCACACAGAAAGAATTGAACATGAGACAGCGGAGATGGCTAGAACTGAATAAAGACTATGACCTACAGATTCTGTACCATCTGGGAAAAGCCAACACCGTTGCCGATGCCTTGAGTGGGAAATCGATCGGAAACTTAGCTTGTTTGCTCACCGGACAGAAAGAGTTTCTTTATGACCTTGAAAGATCTGAAATTGAAATTGTTTTGCAAGAACAAGGTGGAACCTTAGCTGCTATTTCTGCTCAACCGGCACTGATTGAAGAAATTAAAGAGAAACAGCAACAGGATGACTTCTTGAAGAAGATCATTGAAGAAAGGGAGTCTAAACCGAAACCGGGTTCCAAATTTGAGAACAATGTACTGAAATTTCAAGAAAGACTGTGTGTACCGAATGATGCTGAACTGAAAAGAAGAGTTCTGCAAGAGGGCCACAATTCAAAGTTTTCTATCCATCCAGGGAATACAAAAATGTACCAAGATCTGAAATTGAATTTCTGGTGGCCGGGAATGAAGAAAGAAATTGCCGAGTTTGTATCAAAATGTCTTCATTGCCAACAAGTTAAAGCTGAACATCAACGACCTGCAGGCTTATTGCAGCCCTTACCGATACCTGAGTGGAAATGGGAACATATTACTATGGATTTTATTGTGGGATTGCCTCGCTCCAGTAAAGGTATGGACTCAATTTGGGTTATTGTTGATAGACTGACTAAATCTGCTCACTTCTTACCTGTTAAAACAATTTATAATGTGGACTAATTGGCTATACTCTATATTGATGAAATTGTTAGACTGGATGGAGTGCCTGTGTCCATTGTTTTTGACAGGGATTCGAAGTTTACATCGAGGTTTTGGCAAAGCCTACAGACTGCATTGGGTACTGAACTAAGACTGAGTAGTGCCTATCATCCTCAGACAGATGGCCAATCAGAAAGAACCATCCAGACTCTGGAGGATTTACTGAGAATGTGTGTCCTTGATTTTCAAGGAAACTAGGAAAGCCATTTGCCATTAGCTGAATTCGCATACAACAACAGTTATCATTCAAGTATTGGTATGGCGCCTTTCGAGGCATTGTATGGTAGAAAATGTAGATCTCCGATCTGCTGGGTAGAAGTTGGAGATGGGCCTTTGCTTGGGCCCGAGATTGTTCTGAAACGGCGAGAAAATGAAACCGATACAAGGCGAAAGCCGCAGTAAAGCAGAAAAGTTATGCAGATGTCAGAAGGCAAGACCGAGAATATGAAGTAGGTGATCACGTTTTGTGAAAGTGACACCGATGAAAGGCCAGACTCGTTTTGGAGTCAAAGGCAAGTTAGCGCCAAGATATGTCGGACCGTATGAGATTATTGAGAAAATCAATCCGGTGGCGTATCAAGTTGCGCTTCCTCCTGAAATGGAGCATATGCATAATGTCTTTCACATTTCTATGTTGAGGGACTACCTCCGGGATCCTTTCCATGTGATTGAGCCGACTTGTGTTGTGCTTAGAGATGACTACACTTACGAGGAACGGCCTATACAGATTGTAAACAGACGGATCAAGAAGTTGAGAAACAAAGAGATTCCGTTAGTGAAAGTTGAATGGCAAAACCATGGTGGCGTGTATGCCACTTGGGAAAGGGAAGATGACATGGCCAAAAGATATCCTGAACTGTTCCCACTGAACCCTGTTTTCTTCCAGAATGAAGGTAACTCGAGTTTAGAGGACTAAACTCTTTTTAAGGAGAGGAGACTGCAATAACCCTCGCCACTGATCACTAATTAATTGCCGATTACTGCTAAACTGAGAATGATTATAATTGATAATTGAATTGACCGAAATACTGAACTGACTGATTGAAATCTGAAACTGATTGACTGACTGTATCTGTTTAAATGCATTTCTATCTGTTTGACTGTTTGATTATCTGTTCATATTTTTATGTTAAACTGCAAATTGAAGGCCTTATCGGCGGCCGAATCAGAAATTGATTGATGTTTTGAGACCATTGGAATTTATATGATTTTATGGTATATTTAATTGAAAATTGATTTGGTATGACTAAATTAGATTAAAATAGGCTAGATTGCATTGTTGGACTTATTCACCAAATTGTCATCCTAGTGGCCCACTATTTTGAACTTATTTGAGCCTTGTACACATGATCAAAACATTTCCTCAAGCCATTTTGAGTGTTTTAGCTGACCATAGAGAGAGAGAGAGAGAGAGAGAGACATAGAAGATTGTTTTCATCTAGGCATTACTTGGTGATCTTGAAGAAATTGAAGTGTAGATTGTCAATTGAGCTTCTAGACTTGCATTTGAAGACCTAAGGTAGATCATTGACCCTCTTCATTGTGTATTTGAGTTTATTCTTGCATGATTCATGTCAAATTGTAGAGCTAAGGCATGATTTGGTTCTAGCATGTTGAATTGAAGCTCATTCCATGCATGCATGTGTATATTGAAGAGTTTTGAGGTTATAGTTCATGTTTCCTCACATGCATGTCTATATTTTGAGAATAGACCATGATCTCATCTTGTTTTGCAAAGAATTGGCTCATTAGAGCATGTATTGAAGCTTTGGATTGAATTAAACTCCTGCATGTCATGTTTGTAGCATGTTCATGAAATTTGGGTTTGAAAATGGATTTAATTAAACACCCTTGGGCTTTGATTTCTCAAATTGAGCTTTGAATCATGTTATTTTATGAGTTTACAAGAGTTTTCCAGAAAATTGACCCAAGAGAATCGAAAATTTTGCATCTAAACTTGATTTTGAACTTGGAGCTCAAATTTGGATTTTCCAGATTTTGGTCTTCCGCTTGAGCGGGGGAATTGGCGCTCGAGCGGGGAATTCGAGCATCCAGTACTTTGCACTGTTCATCAGTCCACTCGAGCAAAAGAATGTATGCTCGAGCAGAGGATTGGGTGACACGCTCGAGCGGGCGTCGAGCATGAATTTCACATATCCAGTACTTTTTGGTCCGCTCGAGCGGGGACCTTTGTTTGCCTGTCCGCTCGAGCGGAGTAATCTACGCTCAAGTGAGACCCTGTTTCACTGAAAATTCTGAAACTGTTTTCTGAATACATCTTTGCATCCTCATCCCATCCTAGGTATTCTTAGGCCTAGTTTAAGACATCTTAATGAGGATATAGATGTAGAACGCACTGAGGCAATTAGGGAATAAGTTATTATCTTTCCCAACTGTGTAGCTTAGTGTGTGTTCAATCTGTTACTGTGTAGGGTTGGCTTTCCAAGGAGACGCTCTAGCCTACTGTAGCCCAGAACTCTGTGTAAAGATATGTTCAAAAATGATTATCTTCTAAACAATTGAACTGTACTATTTTCTGAACTGCTACTGTTAACTGAATGAATGTATGTCCTATATTCTGAACTGTATTATGTCATCCTTAGCAACTCATTCTTGGTAATCTTTATTACAGAGATCTCTGTCGGTTCCTCGTTGGAACCACTCATTTCTTGATTGATGACCATCATTTACTGTTCGGTCTTTTAGGCCTACTATTTACTGTACTGCTATGCTAATGGATGTACCACATATGACAGTTTACTGTACTGAACAACTGATATACTGATTGAAATGAACTGTTTTCATTACTGTAAAGACATTCATTCTAAACCCCTTTACGCATTATGTTATTCACTGGGCTTTAGCTTACTGCTCATATATATATATGTAGGTGAACAGGCACCAGACCGGAGCTAGGAGCGTCGGGGTAGACTCCTAGTTTTGTCCAGCCAACCATTGTGCCTCACTGCGAGGTTCCGAGCCTGTCTAGCTAAGACTATGGGGTGTTTTAGTTTTCCTCCTTCTGTTCTGTTTTGTAGTGACTGCATAGACTGACTGTTACTGTACTGTCTAATGGGGTTTAGGCCCCTATTTTGTATGATTGTAAATATTGTGCATACTATTCTGTACTGTATATATGTATATGTATGAAAAATCTTTTTGCATACAGACCGTCACAACTCATTGGACATTGTTTATTTACTGTATTGGCTTCCGCCATGCCCCTATACTCTGTTTTACTTTATTATTGTTAAGCAGGCCTTCGGTAATCTCGGATTACTGGCCGGTTACGGTGCTAAACCCATAGGACCGGATTTGGGTCGTGACAGTAGTAGAAGGGCAATCTTTAACCATGTGGCCCACCTTGCCACACCTGTAACGAGCACCAGATAGTTTATAACAAACTCCTTTATGATTCTTACCACATTTGAAACAGGGCGGTATAGACCGGTTCCCTTGATTAGAAGTAGTCGTTGACCCTGTATTTTGCTTTTTGTTCAACGGGTTGTTTTTGCATTTCTTGAACTTAAAACTCTACCTTTTACCACGCCATTCAGACGCTGGTGTTTCAGTTTTCAGTGCCTCGATTTTTGATTCAGCCATCAAAGCTTGGTCGAGAACATTCACATAATTTGGTAATTTCAAAACGTTAATTCTGTCCAGTATTGTAACATTCAGGCCGCCTTCAAACTTTCTGGCCTTCTTGTAATCAGTGTCCACCATGTGTGGTGCGTATCTAGCAAGCTCGGTGAACTTTGTTTCATATTCAGCAACGGACATTGTGCCCTGTTTCAGTTGTTCAAATTCAATTACTTTTCTGTCTCTGACACACTGTGGGAAATATTTTTCGAGGAAGGCTCCTTTGAATTGAGCCCAAGTCATTACCGTGTTGTCATCACGGATAAGCATCCCCCACCTTCTAGCTTCTTCTTGCAAGGTGAAGGTGGCTAACAGTACTTTATGTGCCTCCGAGCACGGAAACACCTCAAACAATTTCTCAATCTCTAAAACCCATGCTTCAGCTTTTAGCGATTCAAGACCCCCCTCAAAGGATGGCGATTTCATTTTGCTGAACTTCTGGGTAAGAGCAATTATGTCCTCATCATTAACATTGACATTCTGTTCTGGCTATACCGGAGGAGGAGGTGGGGGCTGTTGATTTTGTTGTTGATCTAATCTTTTAGTTATTAATTCCATCATTCTCTCCAGTCTTACCATTCTTGCCTCAGAGGATTCAGATTCAGATTCATTTGCAGTTCTTGTATTATCCATTTCACTATAAGCAGTTTTAGCAATTATCAACATAAGCAGTTGCATACTTAACAGTTTATCACATTAGCATATATTCAGTCATGTCATAGCCACACACTTATCATGCTGATGCAATGCCCTAATCACTTTTCTAGGACATCCTATAGCTCATTTGGACACGTGTGTGCGGTATAACTCGTGGTAAGTATCGCTCTGATACCACTCTGTCACGACCCAAACCCGCCCCTATGGTTTAGCATCAGAATCGCCAAGAATCCGAGATTACTAAGGCACCTTGACAAGAATATAGTAAAACAGTAGTGAGGGCATGGCGGAAGCCAATACAGTAAATAAACAATGTGCAATGAGCTGTGACAGTCTAAATGCAAAGAGACTTTCCATACATATATACAGTCAGTGACAAACAGTATGCACAATATTTACAATCATTCAGAACAGGGACCAAATCCCTATTAAACAAGATGCAGAAGGCTGCTCACCATATACAGAATACAAAACAGTAATGCAGGGGAAATTAAAACACCCCTAAGTCCTAGCTTGACAGGCTCGGAACCTCGTATTGAGGCACAATAGTTGGCTTGACAAAAAGGGAGTCTACCCCGACGCTTCTAGCTCCGGTCTGGTGCCTGTACACCTATATATATATATGAGCAGTGAGCTAAAGCCAGTGAATAACATAATGCGTAAAGGGGTTTAGAATGAATGTCCTTACAGTAATGAAAACAGTTCATTTCAATCAGTATATTAGTTGTTCAGTACAGTAAACAGTCATATGTGATACATCCATTAGCATAGCAGTACAGTAAGCAGTAGGTCTAAAAAGACCGAACAGTACAGTAGGTCTTGAAAGACCGAGCAGTCAATGATGGCCATCAATCAGTAAACAGTAGTGGTTCCAACAAGGGAACCGACAGAGATCTCTGTAACAGTAACAGTAAACAGTAATTGCCAAAGATGCCACAATACAGTTTAGAATATAGGATATACATTCATTCGATTAACAGTATCGATTCAGAAAACAGTTCAGTTAAACAGTCAGAAAACATTCTTAGTTGAACATATTTTTACACAATTGTTACTCACAGAGTTCTGGGCTATAGTAAAGCTAGAGCGCGTCTCCCGTCACCAACCTTACACAGTTTACAGAACGAACACACACTAAGCTACACAGTTGGGAAATATAATAACTTAATCCCTAATTGCCTCGGTGTGTTCTACATCTATATCCTCATTAAGATGCCTTAAACTAGGCCTAAGAATGCCTAGGATGAAATGAGGATGCAAAGATGCACTTTTAAAAGCATTCTCAAAATTTTCAGAAAACAGAGCTCCCGCTCGAGCGTAGGTTTCTCTGCTCGAGCGTAATGCAAAACATGGCAAAAGTACTGGATGCTCGAAAATCACACTCGATAGGCGCTCGATAGCCGCTCGAGCGTACGACATAAGGTCCCACTCGAGCGTAAATCCTTCTGCTCGAGCGGACTTCAAAACAGTGCAAAGTACTAGGAGCATGAATTTCTGCCTCGAGCGCCACTTTCCCCGCTCGAGCGGGAGTCCAAAATCTGGAATTTCCAGATTTGAACTTCCAAGCTCAAATCAAGTTCAAATGCACAAATTTCGATCCTCTTGGACTAATTTTCTGGAAAACACTTCAAAACCCATAATATTACATGTTTCAAAGATCAATTTGATAAATCAAAGCCCAAGGGTATTTCAATTAAATCCAATTTCAAACCAATTTTCATGAACAAGATGAACATGCAACATGCATGAACTCAAATCATTTCAAAGCTTTAAATTCAAGCTCAAATGAGCTAATTCTTTTAAAAACAAGATGGTTTCATGGACCTTAGCTAGAACTTGGACATGTATGCAACAATTTTCCATGAAATCAACTCAAAAGTCAACAATACCAACATGCATGCATGAATTAAGCTATAATTCAACATGTTAGAACTAAATCATGACTTGGCTCCTCAATTAGACATGAACCATGCAAGAATCAACTTAAACACAACAATGAGAGGTTGAATTTCCTTACCTAAGTCTTTAATTATGAGAATATAAGCTCAAGTTTGCAAATTACTCTTCAATTCCATCAACTACCAAGCAAAACTCAAGATGAATCACTCTTCTAGCTCACACTCTCTCTCTAAAGTCGGTTGAGACAAGGAATATGGCTGATCAAATGTTGTATCTAAGTGTAATGTGAAGATCAAAGTGTTGAGATAGTGGGCCACTAGTATGGCAAAATGGTAAATATGCCAAACTATGTGATTTAGCTACACAACAATGAGAGGTTGAATTTCCTTACCTAAGTCTTTAATTATGAGAATATAAGCTCAAGTTTGCAAATTACTCTTCAATTCCATCAACTACCAAGCAAAACTCAAGATGAATCACTCTTCTAGCTCACACTCTCTCTCTAAAGTCGGTTGAGACAAGGAATATGGCTGATCAAATGTTGTATCTAAGTGTAATGTGAAGATCAAAGTGTTGAGATAGTGGGCCACTAGTATGGCAAAATGGTAAATATGCCAAACTATGTGATTTAGCTTATTTTAATCTAATTTAATCATACCAAATCAGTTTTCAATTAAATATACCATAAAATCATATAAATTCCAATGATCTCAAAACATCAGTCAATTTCTGGTTCGGCCGCCGATAAGGCCTTCAAATTGCAGTTTAAACATAAAAATATGAACAGATAGTCAAACAGTCAAACAGATACAAATGCATTTAAACAGATACAGTCACTCAATCAGTTTCAGATTTCAGTTAGTCAGTTTAGTATTTCAATTACTTCGGTTATCAATCATACTCAGTCTCAGTTTAGCAGTAATTGGTAATTAATCGGTAATCCGCGACGAGGGTTGTTGCATTTACACTCGAGCGGCGTTTCCTACGCTCGAGCGGGTGGGTGCTCGAGCATCTTTTCTTGCACTCGAGCGGTTTGTCTGTTGTCTGTAGAAGTTCTGGAAGTGTATATTCTACACTCGAGCAGGCCACTTTTGCACTTGAGCGAAACAAAAAGTTGTGTCTGACGCTTGAGCGTCAACTCTTCCGCTCGAGCGGACTGCGCATATATCAAATCGTAAAAAACACTTTTTACATCACTTTTTCATATCTTTTCATCCAAAACCCTAAAGTTAAGAGCCTCTCTCTCTAAAACTCACATTCTCTTTATATTTTGGCCTAGATTCTTTGATCTCTTCACCCTAATACCTTTGAGGAAAAGTTGGAGCATCTCAAGATCTATATTTTGAACCGAATAAAGTTGGGTTTGTGCGTCTTTGGAGTTCCACCTTGACCTGTTTGTTCTTCTCTCTTTAAGGTAGGGATTGCCTACACTTTGTTATGACTTTTAACTTAATTATTTGTGGTTATGTAATAATGGTGGGATTTGGGTGTAATTTGAGTCAAACCTAGGGTTTGGGTGAAATGTGAAAGGGGGGTTTTTGGTGGAAATGAAATAAATGAAGTTGGGGTTTGAAAATGAAGTTTGGTTGTGTCAAAAAGGATGATTTTGGTACTTGGATTGATGTTTTGAAAAGGGGGATTGTTTTCCCTAAAATCACTATCATATTTATTTTGTATAAATAGTTGAAATTGGTGTTATAAATATGAAATTGAGCAAGTATTGGAATGGATGGTGGAATTGAATATGAAATGCTTCATAACCTTGGAAATTTTGATTAAATTATCTGTCTTGAGATTTTATATCTGTTTAGAAATATCTGTATTGGGCTATCGGTGGATAATAGCTTTGATTGTTATAGAAATTGCATGTGGATTAGGTAAATTGAAATTAGTCCATGGTTGATTATCATTGAATATGATCATGTTATGAATACATTGCATATGTATGATTATTTAGGAGGAGAAAAGGAATGTACTCCATAAGTGTGATTATGTGTTTAAATACATTGCATATGTATGATTGTTTGGGAGGAGAAAGGGGATGGACTCCATTATAATTAAGTTGGCCGGAGTGTCCTAGGTGAAAGTTCCGAAAGTATATATGAGTGCCGATCCCGCGGACGGAATATCCGTAAAATGGCAAGTTGAAATTATACATAGGTATCAATCCCGCAGACGAAATATCCGTAAAATGGCAGTTGGAAGTGTTTGTTTGTAAATTGTGAAATTGATGAACCTTTGAGTTATAGTCTCATTTGGGTTATTGAGGAATAATGAAATTGACCTATATATATATATATTGAAATGAATTGGAGGAAAGTATAATGGAATATGAAATTGGTATTCTATGGCAGTATAAAAGTATGAATGTTTTATTCCACGCATTGTATATGCACATTTCACTTATATCTTTGTTAAATCTCATAAATTGTGTTAGATTATTCCTACTAGGCTGTGGCTTATCCAATTTGGGAAAAACATTTTCAGGTATTAACTGCATGCCTCCGCCAAGGCAATAGCACTGGAGGGACCTTTGTGAAGCAAGAGTTTCTTGTTTTGTTTCATTTTTGTATAGCCTAAGACTAAATTTGTATGAGCTAGTCTCTTTTGTTGTAACCAAGCCAAGACTAGGAAATGTGTAAGTCCGAAGGGCATTTATTTATGTTGAACTCTTTTGTATTATTAACTTCATCTAATGAAAGGACGGTTTACTCTGATGTATGCTGTCGTTCCTATATGCTTTCGGTTTATGCTTATTGTGTGTATTTTGAGGGCACTACAAACTTCACTTTTGTAAGCAAGAGGATAGATCCATGTAAATCTACTATGATCATCCACAAACAACGCATAATATCTATAGTTACTGGAGGAACAATGAAAAGGGCCCCAAACATCTGTGCGAATTAATTCTAAAGGTACATCAACCTTTGAATTAGAAAGTACAAAAGGAAGCCGATGGCTTTTAGAAACAGAACAAGTAACATAAGACAAATCAGTTTTATTGACAGAAGAAGGCAAATGCAACTGAGATTATAGTAAACGAAATTTTTCTAATGAAGGGTGACCTAATTGTTTATGCCAAGTAACAGGTGAGAACAAAGATGAAGTAGCAGAAGTTGAAGTAGTGGAAAAGACATGGGGAGAGGAGCAAAAATCCACAGGAAAATGATATAGTCCATTAGCATGAAAGCCTTGATGAAGAACTTTCTTAGAATGATTGTCCTGAACGAGAAAGGCAGATTTGTCAAAAATAATGGAACAATCATTATCTCGAGCCAACTGGTGAACTAATAGCAAATTGGTGTTTATGGAAGGAACATGAAGAACTTTGTTAAGCTTAAAAGAATGGTGTGGAGTGTGAAGAATACCTTTCCTCATGTGATGAATGGGAAAAGATGAACCATTGCCTATGGTAACTTGATCAGAACCAATATAAGGCTAATAAGAATTCAGATGATGAAGGTCATTAGTGATGTGCTCAGATGCAGTAGAATCAAGAAACCATGGACTTGACGTCTGAGAAGTAGCATAATCTGAGATGGTAATGAGATAAGCTTTGGAAAGATGCGGAACAGAAGAACTCGATGGAGATTGTTGTGATTGTGGCTGAAAAGCATGCTGTGATTGCTGTGATTGTGGCTAAAAGTGAGGATCAACTCGATACCAACACTCAAAAGCTGTGTGATCAGTTTTGCCACAAATCTGACAAACAGTTCCAAAATTTGTTCTAGGACGAGTTTGAGATCGACCATGAGATGAATATCTGTTATGAGTACCACGAAAATTGCCTCTGGTATTGGCACGAGAAGAACCACGATCATGATGATAAAAAGTAAATCCTTTGGAAGAATTGGAATCCTTCTGTGTTGCATAAGCCATAGTGAGATCAGAATGCTTTTTGATGTTGCCTTCAATATGGAGAGCCTTTGAACAGATGAGAGAAGATAGATTTTCCAGAGATATGGTTTCAGATCTAGTACGAATTGCAGTTTTAAAAGAGTCATACTCAGCAGGTAGACCATTGAGAGTGATAAGAACAAGATCTTCATTATCAAGAAAAGAAGATGAAATGCTTAGTTGATCAACAACTGACTTGATGTTAGTTAAATATACCTCCATTGATTCAGAACCTTTTGAAATTGAGTTCAACTTGTTCTTAAGTTGATGAATATAAGATCTAGAGAGATATGTAAAACATTTTTCGTGAGCAAACTAGACTTCAGAACTAGATCGATGATGAAGAATTGTTGTAAAAATCTCAGAAGAGAGAGTGGCTGTGAGACAACTTAAGAGGTGAGCATCGATCATTCTTCATTGAACAGCCTCTGGATTGCACACTTCTGTTCCAGAAAAATTGAATATGAAATTATCAGGACAAGGAAATGATCCATCAACAATCTTTAATAGGTTTGTAGCACGCAGAATATTCTGCATCTGGTTTTTCCAGATTATGAAATTTGTACCATCGAGTTTCACTGTTATAAGAGAACTCAGATTCGAAACCAACATATTTAGATTTGGTGGAATGGAGGAAGAAAACTCCATAGATGAACCCATGGATTGCTTGTTGGAGCTCAGAGAGGCTCTGATACCATGAAGAACTTTCTAAATTATTTCATTGAATAAAATGATAGTACATCAGTGTGTGTATATATATACAAGAACTACCAATGGTTATACAACTATACAACTATATCTATCTAACTAATAAACCGACTAACTCTTCTAACAAACATATCTTCTAACTAAATCTGGGAGGTTACAAATTCTAACTGAATCTGGTAAAGAGAGGTTACACAGTGAATAGGTGTACTCTCTATCATCTTGTAGGGGTACAACTTGGAAGGGCTTAACCTGAGCAACCCGAACTTAGCCCAAATTTTTTTAAGGTTTGGACAAAATATTTTCAAATTCGGTACGGGCTTGGGTAAAAATTTAGAAGCCCAAATTAAATTTGAACGGACTTGGGCAAAGACGTCAAATAACCCGAGCAACCCGAAGCCCAAATTATACATATATACATATATAAAAAAATATTAAATATACGTATAAATTATTAGCTATTACATGATATTAAAGTAATTTAGATTATTAAATCATATTACATATACAAATAATAGAAAATCTTACTTTTTTTCTTTTTTTTTTTCACTCATAGATTGTAAAGACTACTATAGCAACATCTCTTTTACATTATGTAAATTATTTGTTTTGATGGTATTAATAATTTTGTATATAAAAAAATGTAAATAAAGTCAAATGTTAATAATTTAATAATGTAGCTGAAAAAAAAAATTAATAATTCAGGCAACTCGAGCAACTCGAGCAATTCAGGTTTAATTCAGGTTGGGCTTGGGCAGGCAATCTCGGGTTACAATTTTGGCCTGGTGCGGGTCTGGGCAGGTCTCAACACAATTTAGACTGGGCTTGGAAAACCTCTCAATCCGATCAAACTCACCTAAGTTGCACCTCTAGTATTTTGCCAGTTGAAGGTAGCACGCATGGCTTGTAGACAGTGGCGGAGCCACATGGGGACTAGGGGAGTCACGTGCCTCCCTTGGATTTTTCATTTTTTTATATTTTTTTTGCATATGTATATAAATAAAATTTTAAACAAAAATAATATTTAAAATAAAATATCAAAGGCATTTTTAAATTTATGAAAACAATAGTGATTGTTTTATTGTAAATGAAGTGACTACAACAATTATATTCTTATGTATGAAAATTTTGTGAAAAAAATCTCAGTATAAAGGTAATATCTATCATTATTGATATGCAAATATAATTAATCTCACTATATATATGTAAAAATTACTAGAGTGTTAGTTATATTTGCATGTGGAGTTCACTCTTCATATGTTGTTTTACTATTGGTTGGTGATATTTTATGTAAATAATAACGTGATATCACTATTATATAAATTTTTTACTCAAATTTCATAAAAATTTGATTTCTCTTACCATTATATAATTTATTTTACGACTTAAATATATAATTTTTTTACATTATTCGTGATACACTAGTTATACGCAATATTTTCTTTTCGATTTTACTTGAAGTTAATCATAAAATTTTATATGAAATGCTTTTGTAACAATTTATTTAATTTTTTATACTTAATATTAATTCAAAAATTATTATTATCTTCTTATTATTGATTATAAAAAAATAATAAAGTTATAATTAATAAACACCCCTCCTAATTTAATTTTCAAACTTCGCCACTACTATTTAATTTCGAAACTCCGCCACTACTTGTAGAGAAGAGGAGTCATGGAGTCTGGAGAAAGCAGCAATTCGGTAAGTTGATACGGCAACAGGCCTCGACTTTGAGGGAATTTCGGTGGTCAGAAATTGGCCATTATCATATATTTTTTAAAGGCTTAGGGTGTGTTTAGTTTGTATTTTGAGATAAATTTTTTTAAAAAAAAAATTTAGGATGAGAGTTTAGAAATTTTTTTGATTTGTTTGGTTGTATATTTTGAAAATAGTTTTAGAGTTTGGGAGTTTGGGATGATTTGATATTTTATTATAGCTGAGTAGATGTATGTAAGAGAAAACGTGATTGAGAATGAGAGAAGAAAGAGAAAAAGTGATTGATTGATATGTAAGAGAGAGAGTAAATGATTTTAGAATTTTTTTAAAATAAATTTGAACCAAACAAAATTTTGAATTTTTTTTTTAAAAATTGTATCTTGAGATACAAATCAAACAAGCCGTTAGTGTTTAAGAAAAGATTATGACTTCATTCTTTTTAGAAAAGTTGAATTAAGGAACAAGTATTTAATGCTTTGTAAAGTATAAAAAAACAAACTCTCATAAGTATTAATCTTATAACTAAGAACCGACTCTCGCAAATTAAAAAAAAAACAAAAAGAGACAAAGAAATTGACTGCCTCATGGATTTCATGTTTATGTTTTGCTTATGAAGCTTCTCTGGAAACATCTTCAACTTTCCAAATTAATTTCTGTTTTTCTTTCATTTATTATATGAAAAATTATATATAGAATTAGGAGTTGTTTTGAAAAGATAGTTAAAAATGTGTTGGCTTTTTGGTTATTCGAAGGATATTTTTGTAAATACGAGCGTGCCAGCAAGGATCAATCAGTCCTTACAGAAATTATAATTGCCAACTAATTATCAGACGATTGTGTTTTAGTTCTTTCAGCCTCAATGAAGAGGACTTTTACTGGTGGCTTGACTTAGGAGAAATTAAGAGAAATAACAGTTAATATGAAGAACAATGGAAGTATTTCATTAAAATGAACACTTACAATGATCCAAATTCAACCTCGAAGAGGTTTACAGTGACGATCTACTTGAAACTACTCCTATGAATTGAAGTGCAGAACAGGTATTTAAAGTGCAAGAAAGGTAAAGACTGGAAATGTAAAAAACTGAAAAATAAAATATGTAGAGTAAGACTGGTTTGTATGATCTGAGTCTCGGGGTTTTTCTGGGGACTTCCTTGCTATTTATACTCCTCAAGGATGACCATCGAATTGCACTTCAAACCGTTGAACTGCTCCTCCATGATTGCTGATCATGCTGCCTTAGAAGTAGTTCCACTATGCCTTTTTTTGCAGTTGAACTTCCTTCTTGTATTTGAATTTGAATATGAGCAACCGTTGAAGCCACGTCATCTTGTATCTCTTTACTGATCCTGTGCTACTCAGATCAAGTGAGAACCAATTTTTACTGCCACGTGTACGATCAGGATCGAAGACTTGAGTAGTCTCCCCATACTACCCTTGCTTTGCCACGTGTCAAACTGTAATTGGCTTTTACAAAATATGTAGCAAACATTACCCTCCGCACTAATATACCCAATACTTGGTGATATTAGTGGATCACAGCTTTTCCCGTGCTTTTGGAACGTGCATGGAGTCTATCTTCTGGAAACACAACCGTCATCTCTTTGGTGATAATTTGCATTAACTCTTTTCAATTTGTTGAACGTCCCAATACCTTAGCATTCGAACAGACTATGGCTAAATCAATTTCCCTTTCTATTGATCAAGCACACGAAGAGCCATTGAGTAATGCTGCTTCCCCTCGAAAGAACCTCCACGCATTCATTAGCCACCTTTACCCACCTTTCTATATTCAGGTCATGGAAGCCTTTGCAAATTACCAACCTTTGGACTACGAACACATTGTCCCTAATCCTTCGATTCAACAAGTTACAGACACAGATACAAGAAGTTCTTCCTCTAACTCCCCTTTGTACCTTGAACGAATTGCTCTCAAACCTTTGATTTGGCAAATTGCAAATATGGACTTAGGAAACTCTTCTTCACAAAATTCTACATGGGATGAAACTATAACTTCTTCGTCTTCTGGGGGTTCTGGCTGGACAAGCTGGTCAACACCTGAGACTTATGATTTGAGTGAACGAATCAACCATCATTTTGTAGAGTTTACTGACCCTTTGGAGTTTCCTCCCTATGCTCGAAGTTCAGTGGTCTACCCTTACGTACCCATTGACCTTCGACGTAGTTTGGAGGAAAATCTTCTTGTGGCATGGTACACATCCTCCATGCCTACCAAGACAGTGCTTGTTGCCCAACGTTCAGAAAAAGCTCAAGGGTACCACCCATCCTTCTTAGCCAAGAAGGCGAAGATTTGCTCTTCTGACTGGCTTGACTATATTAATGCTTTTGTTCCTTCCGGTCCTGTGCCATCTTCCATAATTGAAGCATCCACACCTTCTTCTCCACCCTCTGAAACAGAAACATCTGCTCCTTTTTCTTCATCTTCTGAAGCAGAACCATTTGCTCCTTCTTCTTCATCAACTCTTTCCTGGACAGAAAAATTGAGGCTTGCCCTCCCCATGAACGAAGTTATTCCACCTTAAAAACCTCCATCAATCCCTACTCCAGCTGAGCGGAAAGAAGCTCAACTTCTGCTTGCAGCTTTCTCTCATTTGCACTTCAATGTTCTTGAGGACGACGTTCCTTTCAAGAACTTTCGATGGGCTTGTGATATTTTGACTAGGGGTCATATTCTTAACCCCATTGCCCAAGCAGAACTTCATATGTTCCTTGACCAACTCCCCAAAGCTCCTCATCGCATCGAAATTCCAAGGTTACTACACAATCTTTGGACCAACTTTCGTCTCTCCAAATTCAAGCCCAATACGAAGCAGAGAACTTCATCGAAGACTTCGATGATTTCAAGAATAAAGATTCTGTGTATTGGGATGATTTGGTCCTAGATGAAGTGGAACAACGATTGAGAGAGGAAGCATTTGAAATAAAGGCTGAAGAGCTCTACTATGAAGTGAGAGCACATCAACTTATGCAGCCAATATTAGAAGAAATAGAAGATATAATAAAGACAGAGCAGAAATTTATTGATCACTGTTGGATCAAATTTCATGATCTTGTCATTTATTCTATTCCTTACTTTTATGGGCTTGAATTCATACCCAGATAAGATCATCTGATGTGATTGCTTTGTCTTCAAATATAAATAGAATCCTCCATTTGGCATTATTTGACCTTGTTTCCATTTACCTTTAAGAGCCAATTTAGGGCTTCGAATTGAACAAACTCATTCTTTGAATATGGACTCAAAATGAAACACTAAAAGGAACCAATCATGTCTTTTTCCAATTTATGGAATAGAGTTGACAATTCTGGCTGATATCACCTAAAATTAGTGCTTTGAATTTAACAATCTTACCCTTCAAAACTAACTATAACCAATATATGGTCATGGTTGATATAGTTAATCAATTTTAAATTGACCACTTTTACTTCGAAGAGCAGTTCATGCTAATTTAGTTTAAAAGATAATCTCTTTTTATTAAAACCAACGATTGGTTTTGATGTTTTGAATAGCAATTCTCCTTAAAGAATCCCAAATTTTTTGCCTTGAAGGTTGTTATTTTCATTAATAACCCTCAAACAGGTCTTTAAACCCTTTTAAGTAGACTGATCCTCAAGCATTCTAGCATCTTTAAACATGTAGTATGCTTCGAAACCGACTTATGTATTTCGAAGCCGTTGTTGTTTGATTTTTTGGTGCCAAAATCTTCTTTCAAAGCCAAATATCTTGCTTCGAAGCTGGCGTCAACATCCGGAATGTGCTTTTTCCCTCCAAAACTATCAATATTGGAAGAGACTCCTCGTATTCGTACTTTTAGTACTTAACAACTTATGCAATATATTTTTCAGACACAAAAGCTTTTAAAACCCTCTTGTTTCGTGTTCTGAAATCACTTGCTCTTTTAACACACAAACCCTCATCAATCTTTCACTTCTCTTCACTCCCTCATTTTCTTTCCGAAAAAACGTACTATCAATGGCTTCTTCTTCACCAGAAGTGCCAATCATAGAGCGTGTGAGCTCATCTGTAGCCTTGAAAAGGTTCATTGACGTAGAATATGAGAAGTACAAGGCTGGGAGGAAAAGCGCCATTGACGGGCGTATCTTTGTCCCTCGTCGTCATGAGCAGCAAGACTACATGCTCGAGCCAATATTCAAGGAGATCCCTACTGAGCTCCCAGCTCTATATCCTCGTCTGGAGAACCAATGTCTCCTTTATGAAGGTGGTCTCGATTGGAGAAACTGGAGAATCAATCGCCCTCACTGATGTTGGCCCACATTGAGATCGGAGTGGCAAGAATGGTACGACCGGGTCATCCCTGCGAGGACACTGGACCTTCAAGAGCTCTGCCTTCTCGATGCTCTCCGATTATCTAGGGTAACTATCTCGGAGGACCCTTTCTTAGTCCCTGCTGCTTTATGTTTTTGGAACCCTATCTTCAATTTCTTTCAATTTAGATGTGGGATGATGGCTCCTACTGTTCTTGACATTTGCCATCTATTAGGAGTATCCCCTATTGGTACCCTCATTACACCAGATTTTCCTGACTTAGCAGTCTCTTTCTCCCTTCCCTCTCTTAACTAATCTTACAGTGATTTTGTTAAAGCTGAGAATAAAAAAGAGGGCCCAGTAACTGATAGGGAATTCTTTTCCTTCTTGTTATATTGGCTTTGTAAATTCCTCTTCTGCACCTCCTCTCAAAGAATCATGCCTGAATTTGCTCCTCTTGCCAAAGCCTTTGTTTTGCAAAAAAGGGTAGCCTTAGCCCCATATATTCTAGGCCATGTATACAGAGTTTGTTCCCTCTTTTGTGAGAAGCCCTTAGATGCTAATCAAGGGGAGCCATTCTGGATCCTTCAGCTTTGTCTTTTCGCCTATTTTACTGAATTACAATCCAAATGCCTTAAATTTTCTAGGTTACACTCTCATATCCATGGCATAAGACTGGCCAATGCTTCCCTCTATCCTTCTACTTTTGCCTTTTATTTCTCTTTCTTCCATCAACTACCAGCTGCCCTTCCTATTCACTGTTTCCGTCCCTTCGAAACCAACATAGGTCCAACTTGGTTGAGTCACTTCTTAAGTGACAGGCTCTGTGCTTCGCCTATTCACAAGGATATATGGGCTTCCCTTCTGCTTCCTAGGGAGCTGTTTATCGGGACCACGAACCCCAGAGCTTATAAATGTATAGCTGAGCCTTATTGTCCTGCTCAATTTGCTAGACAATTTGGCTTCACACAAGGGGTCCCAATACCTCTCTGCAGCAACACCAATCTGAGCCTTACCAGGAGAGATCTGAAGGTTAGGAAGTCAAGGCTGGAGGAGGCAACCTTCAAATTCATAGATGACTTGGCCAATTTTGAGTACACCCCTTTCATTCCTGAAGGTACCGTATTGAAGAGATACCAAAATTGGTGGGTAAGTAATATGGAAATCTATTTAGCCATTTCACCTCAAAACCTACTGGAGGTGTTAAATGTGCCCAAGCCCAAGGGAGCTGAAACTGTCCCTTCCTCCACTGTGCCTCCTACAACCCAGTCCATTCCTGCTACCTCAACTCCTCCGAAAGCCACTCGAGCTGTTTCAAAGAAAGGTATATGTCTTTGTTTTCTCTCCTTTGACTTCCTATACGATGCTGATTGTGTTATTCTTATTATGTTTCTATTTATATATATTTCTTTTGTGAAGGTGATCAGCAGCAAAAGAAGAGAAGACTGCTTGATTCTGAAGAGAAAACAACTGAGGTGCCAGAAGGAAAAGAAGAAGAAGAAAGAGAAGCAAACCCAGAGCACGAGTCACCCTTGACAAAAAGGAAAAAAGTGAGTGATTTGTTTCAAGAGGAGACAACCGCTAGGGAGGTAGAGAAGGAATTTATTTTTAGGACATCCGAATCTCAGTTTGCAGAAGTTAAGAGAAAATCTGAGGAACAGACAATGCCAATTCAAAGAAAGAGGAGAAGAAAGATTACTGTCTCTCTTTCTGACTTTGCTGAGGACTCTGATTCCGAGACAATCGCCCAAGTAATAGAAAAGAGAAGGAAAGTGATCGCTTAACCATCTTGGTTGAAGATCCTTCATGAGGCAAATGCCAAGGTCAGAGACCAAGAACATTCCAAGGCCATAATTGTCTTCGAAAGGGCTAAGAGGAGACGGCAGCAACAAATTTTAAGAGAGGAAGCTGCTGCTGCCGATGTGTTACAAAGAGAAACGGTAAGAAGGCAACAGACTGCCGAACATTACTCTCTTCGCAGCGCTCCCATCAGTGCCAGCGCTTCTAGAACAGGTAATTTCTTTCATGCTTCCACTGTTTTGCCTTATCAAATTTTGACGCTAGATCTTGACCTTACATCTCTTCCTTTTCGCAGTAGCAAACACTGAAGCTATACTTCCAATGGGGACTCCCTCAATTTCAATCGAAGTTGATCAAATGCATAATGTGAAAGCCATTCAGATAACACTTCCACTTCCTAGGCCCATATTTCATATACCCCCTGTGAGCCCTAACATTCCTGCATCTCTCTTCCTTGGCTTAGACCCATACCTCCCTTTCTTGACCTTTGACCTACTTCAGTCCAATTCTCCTTCGAGCCTCGCTCCTCCTTCTTTCACAGAAATTCCAACTGCTACTCCATCTCTAATGGCAGTTGACTCTCCTTCAGAGGATGCTGGTAGTTTTCCAACTCATAGTTCATCACCTTTGCCTACTTCCAGCCCCTCTTCACTTGATTCACTGGTGGCTAAGACCATAGAGGCTGCAAAAGATGCTTCATACATTTCTCCTATCCCCATGCAGTCCTTTACGCCTTCCACCACAACTCTCTCTACACCCCTCATGTCTATGGATGAGGTAAATGTCTTCGAAGCAAGACTAGCCAGTCTTTTTGACATACCTTCTACCTCTCCAACATTCAATGTTGAAACTGAGCCACTAGTCTTGGCTGATTCTTTGTTGGAAATTCTCGAGAGTTCTTCTTCTTCCATCAGTAAGCCTTCTGCACTTTCAATAGACATGGACACATGTCTGGAACTGCTGGTTTCATTTTCGAGGATTCCCTTCGAGACTCTACAGAGGCCTATAATCAGAAATGGATTCCTCTAGTGCTGCAGACTTGCTGAGCAGTCAGGCATGGATATTTCAAGCCATTTATCTCAGGCAGCAGCTACTATCGATTTTTACATCAGCATTTGCCAGGCTACCAAGGCTGCGGATGAGAAACTGGCCAGAGATCAGAGTTTCGTCTCCCAAGTACATACCGAAGTATGAACTCTGAAAGAACAACACTCCTCTCCTTCCCACTTTCGAGCCCAGCTGCTGGAGAAGAAAACCCAACTTGAAAAGGAGTTAGCTGCAGTAAACCAGGCCTTGGTTCGAACTGACACTAAATTGCAAATCACTAACCAAGAACTAGCCGATCGCAAAGAAGACATGGCTACAGCTATTCAGCTAGTTCCCTCACTTAGCAATAGGAAATCTATTGTACAAAAATAATTAAGACATTGTAATGAATTTTGGGCCAATTTGTGGCACAATGTACTTAATTCTTTATGAAAGAGCAAATTTTGTCTATCATCTGAGCAGTCTTGTGTTTTTGTCTTTAATGTTTATTTTATTCCTTGTTTTTCCCAAATGATTGGAAAATAAGGTTTCAAATATCTGCCGTTAATCTTTTTGGGATGTACATATCCATTCAGATTTCTCAAATGGTATGCTCCAAAAGGCAGAACTCTATGAATTTGATATGGTCCTTCCCAGTTAGGTGACCATTTGCCAAACTTATGGCTTTTAATTCCTATTGGGAGTATTGTTTTCCATACCAAATCACCTTCATCAAAGCCAATGTGTTTGACTTTCTTGTTATAATTCTTGGCTGCTTTCTTCTTTTGGAAAAGAATGCTATTTAATGCCAAAATTTTGGCTTCGTCTATGCCTTCTAACTCTAAGCACATACTTTGATGGTATTGTTCAGGATCTAATTGATCTTGGCATCTTACCATCAAAGATTTAACATTAATTTCCACAGGTAAAACTGCATCATGCCCATATACTAAAGCATAAGGTGTGACTCCTGTGCTTGATCTTGGGGAAGTTCTGTATGTCCATAAAACATCCAACAAAAGGTTATGCCAATCCCTGGGGTTATCTTCCACAACCTTTTGTATCCCTTTTTTCAAGGACTTGTTGGATGATTCAGCTTGACCATTGGCTTGTGCATAATAAGGTGTGGAATTAACAAGGCTAATTCCAAACTCTGCCACAAAAGACTTCACCATTTTCCCATCGAACACAGTCCCATTATCCACAGTTATGGTTTGTGGGATGCCAAATCTATGGATCAAATCTTTAATGAACCCAATGACCTCTGTTTGGTCTACAGCCTTGTATGGCTTGGCTTCGACCCACTTAGTGAAGTAGTCAGTAGCCACTAGAATGAAACAATGATGCTTCGAAGAGGGTGGGTGTATTTTTCCCATCATATCTATGGCCCATCCTCTGAATGGCCAAGGCTTCACTACTGCATGTAAGTCAGTTATGGGCACATGCCTTATTGTGCCATGCTTTTGGCATACCTGGCAACCCTTTGCATATTCTATGCAGTCTTTAAGGATAGTTGGTCAATAGTAGGAATGCCTTCGAAGCACCCATCTCATTTTTACACCAGGCTGATGAGCACCACAGATGCCTTCATGAACCTCAGCCACAGCTGTTAATGCTTCTTTTGGGCCTAAACATTCCAGTAATAAGCCATCTCCCCCCATTTTGTAGAGAGCATTGCCATATATCATATATTGCATAGACTGTAATTTGATTTTCCTGCTGGCTTTCGAAGATGGACCAGCTAAGTATTGCATTATTGGATGCCTCCAATCTTGTTCTTGTAAGTCATTATGATTGACTTCCAAGACCATATTCCTTTTATTCAAAGGTTGTATTAATCTTTGATATGTTGTTTGGCTTATGTCCCTTTGGGTATTATTCCTTCTCTTGAAGTTCGAAGCTTTCTGAGCTATATCATTAGCTCTATTGTTCAAGAATCTTGGAACATGAGTTACATTTGCTATTTGAAACTGGGAAAGCAGATGTAATGCAATAACATAGTATGGCAAAATACTTATGCTTTGACACTTGAAAATCCATTTTACTTGGTTAACCACCAATTGAGTCTCCAAATATGTCAACTGCATGTACTTGTAATCCAATAAGAATTTCTAGTCCCACTATTAAGGCTTCATATTCAGCCTGGTTATTAGAACAGGTGGCTTCATCCACTCTGAAACCATGTGTAGTTTCTACCCCTTGTGGAGATTTAATCACAACACCAATTCCAATTAAGCCATTGGCTTTCGATCCATCGAACCACATCTGCCATGGCTCAACACTAGCCATACCAAGTTCCATTATCTCTTGGCTCTCTGTTTGAGATGGATGGTCTGCCAGAAAATTGGCTAAAACCTGTCCTTTTACTGCCTTTTGAGGGACATACTCTAGATGAAATTCTGATAAGGCTAGTATCCACTTGCCAATTCTCCTCCTCAACATAGGCCTAGATAACATGTATTTAACCAAATCTGTGGTTGCAATTACCAGGACAGTTGTAGGTAAAAGATAATATCTTAATTTCATTGCAGCAAAATACAAAGCAAGACATAGCTTTTCAACAGCTGAATATTTACATTCACAAGAATTTAAAAACCTACTAAGGTAATAAATAGTTTGCTCCTTGCCTTCTTCATTGTCTTGGGCCAAAAAAGCTCCCAATGAATCTTCTACTGCGGCTATGTACAACTTCAAAGGCTTGTTCCCCTTTGGTGGCATCAGCACTGGAGGGTTGGCCAAGTAGGCTTTGATACCTTCGAAAGCAATTTGATGCTCTGCTGTCCACACAAATTCCTCTTCATCTTTCAACCTTAACAAGGTAGAAAATACTTTAGTTTTCCCTGCAGTGTTAGAAATGAACCTTTGAAAAAAGTTAACCTGCCCAAGGAACCTTTGTAATTCTTTCTTACTTGATGGAGGCCTGGTTTCAATGATGGCTTTAGCTTTATTCTGATCAATCTGTATTCCTTTCTTGTGCACTACATAACCCAAGGAGTTTCCAGATGATACACCAAAAGCACACTTAAGAGGATTAAGTTTCAACTTGAACTTCCTCATTCTTTCAAAAGCTGCTTCTAAGTGAAACAGATGCTCCTCCATGGATTGGGATTTCACTACAATGTCATCAATATAACACTCTAGATACCCTCCAATGAGATCATGAAAGATAGTATTCATAGCCCTCTGATATGTAGCCCCAGCATTCTTCAGACCAAACGGCATTTTAACCCATTTGAATGTGCCAATATTCCCAGGACATCTGAATGCTGTCTTGTGGATATCCTCCTCTACAATGCAGATTTGGTTGTAACCAGAGTGCCCATCCATCATTGATAGAATCTGATGCCCTGCTGAACTGTCTACCAACAGATCCACTATAGGCATAGGGTATTCATCTTTGAGAGTTGCTAGATTTAAGTTTCTAAAATCGATGCATACCCTCATTTTTCCATTCTTCTTAACTACAGGCACAATATTAGATAACCATTCAACGTACCTGGCTGTCCTAATAAAACCTGCCTTGAGTAGTCTAAGAATTTCTTCTTTGACCTTCTGAATTACTTCTGGACTCATTCTTCTTGGTTTCTGCTTGTATGGCTTGAAATTAGGCTTCATAGGGAGCCTATGTTCCACTAATGACCTGTCCAATCCTGGTAGTTCATTATAGGACCATGCAAAGCAATCTTTGTATTTCTTCAAAATAATCAACAACTGGTCTCTATCCAGAATATTCAAGCAAGCACTTATATAGGTGGGCTGTTATATAGAACCTTCCCTTAAATTTACTTCTTCTAAGGGGTCTTGTGTCTGAGAACTTATTGAAGTTTCTTCCTTGGTTTCTTTGACCTTCGAAGCAACCTTCTTGCTTTGTTCTGCTCCTAGGTTCCTTAGTTCAACATCTTTGCCCTCCTCCTCATAGACAAAATCTGTCCATAAGGCATCCTCCTCCTATATCTCTTGGACTTTTGTCTCAATGTCCAATGCACAGTATTTCCCAAGGGTCAAAATTTTGACCTGCTGCTGCTCCTGTTTACAGCTAATTATCATGGCTTCTCTTTCTTGCTCCTATACTTTCTGGACTGTAGCTTTTACATCCAATGTTGAGAATTTAATTAGAGCCAAAGACTTGGTTTCTTGTTCTTCATCTCTTTGCTTACAACCAGGCATCATTGTCATCTTTAACGACAATCTCTTCATCAGCACTCTCTTGGACTAAGTGCTTCAAGTGTGTTACTTCTTCATCAGCCGTCACTTCGGTTGAGCCATCAGCTTTCCTCAGTATACTGAGTGGTGTCACGCCCTCAATATACAGCTTGGCCTCTGTAAAATCTGCACAGGCTATGAAGGGTTGAGGATCTGCATCGATCTCCTCCGTCTCTCCATTGCCCAAAGCCATCATGATTTTCTGATGTAAAGAGGAAGGCACACATTTGTTAGTGTGGATCCAATCTCTCCCAAGTAGGGCATTGTATTTAGCATTACTGTCGATTACGAAGAATGCTGTCATGTAGTCCCTGGTCCCCACGCTCAAGTTAATGGGTAAAATCCCCTGAGCCATTTGTTTGTCTCCAGCAAAGCCAGCGATGGTTGTGCTGGTTGGGATCAACCTGGGATTCTTTTTCCCTAGTTTCTTCAAAGAAGATTTCGGTAATAAGTTCACTGCTGCCCCATTATCTATCAGGACCCGATTCAATTGTCTCCCATCAAAGAAAGCCTTGATATACAAAGGCTTGACATGTTGTGTCATAGAATTCGAAGGATATTCAAAAGGATATGAGAAGTTGATGCTCACCTCTTCCTGGCCCTCGCATTTAGTTTCCATCGGAATAGCCATTTCAGACTCATCCTGTACCATACTCACTTGCGACTCCTCACTAGAGACTGGAATAGAATCCATGTCTTGGTTATCTTGGTCCTCCTCTTCAGCCTGGAACTCGTGAGGCAGTATGTGTACCATATTGATCGATCTGGGAGGAAATAAGCCAACGGATGGTGGTACTGTCTCCTTTCCTGGCTACCCTGATTAGTGACTTCAGCAGCATCCTCTATGTTGCACTCTGGCACTTCGTTGCTACCTGATTCTTTTGAAGGATCTTTCTCAACTGGTCCTTCAGCCAGAAATGTTTGCTCAGCCATGAAGGCTTCGAATATTTCTTCCTCTACCATTTCTTTCTTTTGGCTTATGCCAATCTCTTCTTCCGTCTCGCTATCACTTTCCATCAAAGCCTTTGTAGACGTCCCCGAACGCATCCCGGGGAAATGGAGTGCGAGTCCCCCCCGTTCTGGTTCGATATTGGGTCACTACAGTTCGAAAGACTCAAATGTCACGGTTCTCAATCTTGAACCAAAGAGTCCAAATCCGGCAAATCATTTTGAAAACAGATTTTTGAAAGAAGTGCCAAACATGGACTGCTTCGCCAGATACAGAGTCGCCACCTAAATGTTTTTTAAATGGGAAATTTAGGAAACCCTGACTCGGTGCCAAAGGCCACATGTCCGTTATCACCAAAGTTGCCTCGGCTCGGGAACTTGGGTATGATTAGAGAAGGTCACTTCATGAGCACCCTCGCTCGCCAGGTCAAAGACCGGCCTCTACTAACCATGATATCTGTTTTTGAAAACGTTGTATGTTCTTATTCCGGTTATTAGCCTAGGTTACTATGTGATACGCACAGCATACAAGTATAGACTGGGTTGCCTGAATTGGAACAAAACATTTCATGCTTGTTTGTTTGAAAATGGTTTGATGGTGCTACTCGCAAGTAGGCTAAGACGTGGATTTGCCACCCTCGGGTGGGCTTAGAAAACGTGATTTTGCCACTATCTAGTGGGCTTAAAACAAACATTTGATGAATTGTCCCAATCTAAGTAACTCAACCTCCACCCACAGGCATTCAAGGCAGTTATATCACATAAGCACATAGCCTCATGGTAAGCATGCTATTCATGGCAACACTTATACGCATGCAAGGATGCTAAAGCATAAAACTCACCGAGTACTCCAAGCCAAAA
Organism: Camellia lanceoleosa; assembly: GCA_025200525.1. Classification (NCBI taxonomy): domain Eukaryota; kingdom Viridiplantae; phylum Streptophyta; class Magnoliopsida; order Ericales; family Theaceae; genus Camellia; species Camellia lanceoleosa. The sequence goes on from CM045771.1 coordinate 100,364,544, forward strand.
TAGAAGCTCGTTAGAAATCATGCATGATCCTAAATATACAGAAATGCCTGATGCAACACATGCAAAGATGCAAATTATAGCAGGCTCGGCTATTCTAAACATGACATATGAAATGCTACAGCTATCAAGTATTCAATTTGGAATTGAAATACAAATGCAGTTTGTATGATGTGCCGAGCCCGGTGCGTGCAAAACAGATGAATGATGCAAACATGCTGTCATACTGTATGCTAATTGAAACATGCCCTATATCTAAACATCATAAGCAGGTAAATAAAAGGGAAGAAAGACGTGGGGTTGGAAGACATACATCACACTCACCCACACTTATTACAATTATGCCCTCGCGCAGAGAGTCCGAATAAATAATACAGTCCCAAATGAAAGAATAATACAGTCCAAAATATACAAATAATGTACAAATTCCTAATTAATTAACAAATTAACTAAGGAAAACTGTAAACTGGCATGCAAGCCAGGGATTGCCTTGACTCCGCTCCGGATAATGAAATAATGCATGTTTAGGCTGCTTTGCGCGGAAATCCACTGGGATGCCCCGATTAGCCTCTGTTTGCAATGTTTCTCGAAATGCGTGCTAGACTCCGAAAAGTTACTGATTCTTCATTTTGCTGCAACAGAGAGTAGAAAAGGGGCATAGCAATGTATTTCACAAATATATGCATGCCTTGATCATCGTGCCACCAATCACGCATCTCGATGCATGATGGTCGAAGAGCCGAATTGCACAACTCAATATAGGATGAATGCATATGAACACACAACAAAACCTAACTCCATCATGGATAATCCGGAGTGTCGGTGACTTGGGAATTGAGACCCGTTAACGCCGGTCTGAAAGCGTGCCTCGTTTCTCGTGCCCGGGCTAACTCCTATCCCGAACATGATGCAATATGCATGATATGCATGAAATGCAGCTAATATGCAATCCTAACATACACAATGTCATGGAATGGCATACACGCTATACGAGGTAATGCACAACTAGGCATACACAATGCTATGGATGAAATGGCATACGCAATGCAATAATGGGCTTACACCAATATGAGAGAGCCTTAGCCACACTCACATAGGAGGCCATCAGATGAAAACAAGCTACCTTGAAGTGCGTGCCCACGGGCACGCAAACCGAGAACGGACCCTTAGGCCCCGAAATGCCACTCTAATGAGACATGGCAAAGACATGGAATATGATATGCAAACATGCAAAAATCAGTGGCAAAATGAGGGGAAAAACAGCCCCGAAATGAGGCGAAATAATACCCGATGTATGAAATGATCCCGAAACATGGATTTCAATGCATAAAATGGCCTACAGCTATACCATACATGCATAATTGATACATGACATGAATGGGAAGAAGCAAGGCAGCCCCAAAACTCACATTTTTACAGTACAAAACATGGTCAAACAGCAATCACAAGTAGGGCCAAGCTGGCATACAAAAATGGCTCCGTAAGGGAGGCTATGAAGCAAGTGGTAGATTCAAAGCCCAAACAGAAAAATACCCTTCTACAACACTGAAGAGGGACTAAAAATATGAACATTTACAGTAGATGACAAGCCTCAAATCAGTATGTAAACATGCTCAAAATGCAATGCAAGATTAAGGCCACAAAAGGGTATAACATGAGGTATATAAAGCATTCACCAAAAATCCAAAGACCCTTAATGAGATATTCCAAGAAGGTCAAAATATGGCCATTTTCAGTTCTGATCATGGCCAAAACAGAAGCTAGATAAGCCTAAAAAAAGCATGCAAAAATGGGAGCCAAAGAGGGGTATAATGGTAAGTGCTACATGGAGGCCCCCAACAGTGTTGAGACCTTCTACAATGTTGTAGAGGGACTCAAAATAAGCCAACTCACAGTTTATATCATGCTCAAAAACAGATCACACATAGGCTAGAAATACCATGCAAAATAATGGCATACAAGGGGGTATTCAAGAAAGTACCAAATGGGGGGCTCAAACAGGGTTGAGCCCTTAAACAAACATGAAGAATGGCTCAAAATAATGGCCCTTTCAGTTAGGGTCGGATCCCAAAATAGTAATCAAATAGGCTAGAAGAATGGTGCAAAAAAGTGCTACAAAAGAGGGAGATTGACACTTACCCTTGAAGACCACTTCTTTGCTACTTCTTGGACCAAGGAATGTTGCTTCCTAGTTTCTGGAAAGCTCCCCAAGCTGCTGGAAATGGAGTGGTGGTGGTGATGCTTGGTAGTGATGGAGAAATGGTGCAAAACTTAGGGATTTTTGAGAGAAATGAGAGAGATATGTGTGTATGAGCTTGAGAGCAATTTTCTAACCCTTGAGGGAGAGCTAGAGCTGCTGTGTGTATGCAAGAATGGAGGGGAAAGGGAGAGAAAATGTGTAGGGAAATGGGATTAAGTTCCCCTCTTCTACCAAAGTCCCCCGAAATCAGATCTTTTGGGGGAAAAAGCTATACAGCTGTAAAGTACACAGCATGGGGATCATGGCCGACCAACTTTTGGGGCTGCAGGTGGCCGGCCGGCCACCCCCTATGGCCGGCCGGCCAAGGGTCAAAATGGGCCAATTGAATTAGTGGCCGGCCATATGAGATTAGTGTCCTCCCATGTGTGCTGAACACAACCCCGTGGTTCAAAATTAGGCGTAAAATAGGAGAGAGAACAAGCCATTTTTAGGAGGGGTTCAAAAGGTTCAACAACAATTAGTGGCCGGCCATAGCATATTAGGGTCCTCCCATGTGTGTACAACACAAATATGTGGTTTGGGGTTGAAGAAAATGGCCCTAGGGTGGTCAATATTGGCTCGGAAGTGAGAAAAACGGGCGTCGGAGGGCGCCGGAGGAATATAACTGGTTGCTGAGACAATTGCTGGCCTCCCACCCTTTAGTGACCTTCCTGGTGATAAAACAGAGGCACCTTCCAAAAATGAACGAAAACCGATGCAAAACGAATGCTCGGGGACCAAAACACGCAGTTCGAGGTCCCGAAAATAGGCCGTTAAGTACCGAAAGTGCGTTCGACCACGAAGTGGGTTTCTCAGACCTCAGTGTCCCTTAAAAGGGAGTAAATAAGATGCATGCCAAAAACCGAAGCAATCGGAGATGGTCAGGCGGTCCCGAACCGAGGCACACGGCCTGACGGCTCCGAAAACCGAGAACCGGGCTCTGAAATGGGCAAAATGGCCTACGGCCACGAAATGTAGCCCACAGCCACTGAGAGATGGTCTACAGGACCTCTCCCTCCCTTCAGGAAAAGAAACAGAGAAAATCGAGTCTGGTTCGCAAACCGAAACAAGGTACAGAAGAGGGTTCGGAAATCCGGAGGCAGGGCTCACGGCCGTGACTCTGAGACTTCTGAACGAGCACAATATGCAACATCACCGAGTGCTCAATCGGTGACGTCTGAGTCTTAAGGTCGGTCAAAAATGGGGTGTCTATAATTGCCCCTCTTTGACAGAACTCGAAAGTCACGAGTGACGGGAGTGAATGTCAAAACCCAGAGACGACCCATTTTTGACAAGACCAAAGACTTAGACAACCATACAAGATGCACAGAGATATGTGCCTACAGGCGTGCCCGCAGGCAAAGGGGGCAAAATGCAAAGCAATATGCACGGAACCAGATGTATGATCATGTAGATGCAGCAAGCTTTAATGAAGCAAATATTCGTAAATAGATGTAACAGTTTTAAGCAAGAATGCAAAACAACAACTACATTTCATGCAGTTAGGAATGCGGAGAATTATTCAATTCTCGTCGCGTCTCACACGGAGAAGATACGATACCTGCGCGATTCGTTTGGTCACACCAGCCTTAAATGAACCGTATATACAATATCGTGCCTGTAAAAGAGAGAAATTCAACAAGCACAATATGCTAACAACATATATTCAATGTGATTTCGAAATTTTGGCACGCGCGGTGCCGGCGGGTGAATGCATAAAGCAGTGTGATACAGGTAAGGTGCGCAAGATAGCGCGATGCAACGCACTAAAAAGTGCAGGTGAGATGCGCAAGATAGCACGAATGATACAATGCACAAAATAGTGCGATGCACAAAATAGCGCGAGTGAAATGTAATGCACTAACAAGTACAGGTGAGACGCGCAAGATAGCGCGAATGATACAATGCACAAAATAGTGCGATACGCTAAACAACGCGATTGATTTGAAATGCACAAGATAGTGCGATGTGATATGCAAAGCACAGGACAGTGCGATTGAGTTGCGCAAAATAGCGCGAATGATAAACTGCACAAAACAGTGCGGTGCGCAAAATAGCGCGAATGTAAACTGCACAAAATAGTGCGATTGAGGTGCGCAAGATAGCGCGAATGATAAACTGCACAAAACAGTGCGATGGAGGTGCGCAAGATAGCGCGAATGTAAACTACACAAAATAGTGCGATTGAGGTGCACAAGATAGCGCAAATGATAAACTGCACAAAACAGTGCGATGGAGGTGCGCAAGATAGCGCGAATGTAAACTGCACAAAATAGTGCGATTGAGGTGCGCAAGATAGCGCGAATGATAAACTACACAAAACAATGCGATTCAGGTGCGCAAAATAGCGCGATTGATTTTGAAATGCACAAGATAGTGCGTTACACTAAACAGCGCGATTGATTTGAAATGCACAAGATAGTGCGATACGCTAAACAACGCGAGTGATTTGAAATACACAAGATAGTGCGATATGTTAAACAGCACGATTGATATGCGATGCACAAGATAATGCGAGTGAGATACAACCACAAGATGCACAAGACAGTGCAAGTGAGATACAAAGTGTAAGTGCACAAGACAGTGCGAGCGAGATAAAATGCACAAGAAAGTGCGATAAAATGCATCTTCTATGCAAGTATGGAGGCACAATTTATGCAACATTGAAAGCAAGCATATTCTATGCATGAATCATAACTATGCGCGACACGCATGCAACAACAGTGTATATAAAAGTTCACATTCTATGCAATAGAGGATCATCAAATATGTACTCTGGTGCCTTTGATTTGCCTCTTAGAGGACTTTGCAACACCCTCAGCTCAAAAAGGGCACACCCTGTTCATATTGGCGAGAGATAACATCTGCATGTGAAACCCTCGGGTGCTGCTTGGACTGCCATTCAGACTTGAAGTAGGCTTACACTTGGGGTTGAGATACACTCATACTCCAGAGAAACGGCGAGGCCTGAGAAGGTGCACCTAGAATGCAGTCTCAGATTTTGCTAAAGTTGGGACATGCTAAGATGCTCCAAATTTTTCCTCTTTTCTTTTGCTTTGCAGTCCGAAACCTAAATAGCTTCAGATAGGCCCTTGTTTTACTGTTTTGACATGACCTGGGTTGAAACCTGTGGCTTTATGAAAGAACCAATCCTATTTTGCACAATTGTGGAGAATGGCACGGCACTCGGAGCGCGAAACGATTTTATTTTTTGAAATTGAGAGATGAGTTCTTGACCGGGGTATTGAGCCTACGACTAAACACAACGCACCACGACTCAACAACGGAAAACAAAAGATAAAACAACCTAAACACATCCATTGACACTCAAAACGACTCAAAACAAGAATTGAGACAAACAAAGACACAAGACACGACACATAGACGTGTTCCAAAGACGAGAGACATCTCAGTTCGCGAGGAGCCAGTTTCTCCGGGTATTGTTTCCCACCCTTTCTCATTTGTGGTTCTCACATCACTCGGACCTCAAGCTCTATTTATCTGAAAAAGCCCTTTTCTCACTTTTTCTCTCATCGCACATCTCTCTATTCTTCAATCTCTCATTTTTCAATCCCTCCCCTGAGTGGTTGATGGATAAACAGTAAGTTGTGGCCTCGTGCCCCTAGCATTCTGCTAGATTCTTCTTCTTCTGCACGCAGCTAGTGAGTTTCTCCCACAGAGGGGCTGTGCTACAACTGGGTGTGTAGCAAATCTGCAGCTAGCATCGGTTGATGATGCTTTGCTGGGGAGTTTGGACGTGATAAGATCTGTCCAGATGATAGAGTGGAATATCTTGCCTCATTCCAGTTCGTGCTTCGCACTTAGCTCGACACCTCGTTGCTTGGAGGATACGAGAGCTTTTAGTCCTTTGTCGTTAACTTCAATTGCGCCCTTCTTGGCAGGTAGAGTGCCCTTCTTGGCGAGTAGGGTGCCCTTTCTAGTGAGTATGTTGACAATGGGGAAAAGACAGAACACCTGACTCAACTGTGCCCCTAGTTCATTATTTCGACCATTTTTTGTTTTTACTTTCCACTAAAACAGTTTTGACCAAAATGAGAGTTAGATCAACATGCTTGTTCGATTTTTGATTTAAAATCATGCAAGTTAGGCTATGAGCACTGAAAATTTTCCTTTTTTGGGTCCATGAAAAGGGTCCAATTTTGGAAAAGATAGAATGATTTTCGAGAAACCTCAGTAAAAATTCTCAAAAGCTGTTTTTGCAATCGGCCACTGCTCAACGAGCATAGAACCCACTCTCGAGATGCACAACCTCAGATCCGAAGGAAAATTGCCCCTTGCTTGAAGAAAGTTGCACGGCAACGGAAAGTTGCCCCTTGTTTGAACGGCACCGCGGCGCATTGAATGGCAACGGAAAGTTGCCCCTTGTTTGACTGGCGCCGCAGCACACTGAATGGCAACGGAAAGTTGCCCCTTGTTTGGATAGCACCGCGGCGCATTGTAGTCAGTCCTCAGAGTGACGAACACAACCAAATCCTCAGATACAGAGAAGACAAAGATGACCAGAACCATCGCATGGACACAATCAAATTGAAGTGTTTTACGGCTGGACTTTAGAATGAAGTTGCCTACGTATCCCAAACATGGGAATCAAGCCTTACGTAGTTCGGGGTTAAGGTACACTCGGGTATTTAACCTCTCCTTTTTATGCTCTAACTTTTGCCAAGGCACCTATTGCAGGTTGTCAACCTTGCGAGCTTTGTTTTTCTTTTCTTTTCATTCTTTTCTTTTCATTTTCATTTCTTTTCTTCTTTTTTTTCCCTTTTTTTTCTCTTTTTCTTTTTTTGTATTTTTCTCTTTTTTTTTTCTTTTTGCATTTTTTGTATATATATTTTTTGTCTTGCTCTAACTTTTGCCTGGGTCGCCCTTTCGGGTTTTCGGCCCAGCGAGCCTCTCAAAGGGTAAAAGTGTAACAGGTCCATGCCAAATGGTTTTGAGATCCTGAAGTCATCTGAATCCAGGAAAATGACTGCTATATTGATTTGCAGAAGGATCCATCTTCGGCTCTTCGAGCACATCGGATATTTTTGCCCCTAGTTCGAGGGGTGCTTCTGTTTTAGCTTTGCAAGCTTCTTCTGATCTTCTTGATCTGACTTTCCTGGCCTCTTGTTCGAGGGCTGCTTCAAATCTGGCCACATAGGTCTCACATCGTAGTTGACCGTTGAACCTTCTGAATTCAAGTTCAAGGTTTGGAAGCAAAGGGGTTGAGTCTCGAGGCTGAGAGTGATCCTAGGCTGCACAATCTCAAGAGCGATTCCACACAGGTCTTCGCAGGACCGCGCAAAACATCTTTTGAAAGTTTTTAAGAAAGCGACAAATCGCTCGCGTTGAAGACAATGTAGAACCAGTCTGGATCAAAGCTAGGGTCCTTCTCAGTGCTTACACTAAGAAGCATGATTTCATTCATTAAGGGCTTAGCACGCCTCTCTTTCTCTCAGTTTGATCAAAGTTTTGCAAATCCCGAGGAATTCCTCCCTCTTCGTTTTCACCGCAGTGTTCAAAAGGTTTTGAAAAACTCAGGTCGTTACAATGACTTCAAGGCACAGAAAAGACAGAGTTCTTAGTCAAATACTGCCATCTCATTCAGAACTTCTGGCATAACTGGCACAAGGCAGAAGCAAATGCGAGAGCGTGAAAATTACTGCTGTTTCATTCAAAGTCTGCTGGCACAACTGGCTCCCTGGCAGAAACAGACTCAAAACAAAACAAAAAAGACGAACACAAAACAAAATGGTGATGCCTGAGGTAACACCCCCCCCCGGAATCACCCGACTCCCATACAATAGGACTGACTCGATACAACAAGACAGACCCAAAACAAAAAGACTGACTCAAAACAAAAGGACAGACTCAAAACAAAACAACAAGACTGACCCAATACCCAAGTCAGAATGCAAAATTAATAGCACTTGTACATTGCTCAAAACAGTGCATGCCATCCACCACAGCTGGAGTAATCTGAGCGCCATCCGCAGGTGGTTCATCCCTCGATCACATAATCACATTATCCCCCAAGTTCACTGACCCAGTGCCGATAGACTTTGTAGAGCTTAGCGCGACAATGACCCCGTTGTCAATCAAATCTTGCACTTAGTAGCGAAGACGAAAGCAATTGTCAGTGCCATGACCGGTTTGTTGATGAAAGGCACAATACTGGGCGGCATCATGTGTAGCCGGAAGAGGGTTCGGGAGAGGCCGAGGCTCAAGGGGTTTGAGATGGCCTTGTCCAACAAGGATTTGGAAAGCTTTGGACAAAGGCATGTGGAGGGCATGGAAGACCCTTTGACCTCGGGGTTGGTACTTCAAGGCTTGTGGATTTTTGCTGGGCGCACCCGCAAAGGGATTAGTAGGTGCTGGCCTGGTTTGCTGATCTCTTCTGAGTGGAGGATTAGAGCTAACAGGATTGTTTTTGGTACGACAGCCCTTTTCCCGATTTTCCCCTTGATTCAGACTGCCCCCAACTTGAGTAGTGAAAGTGTCATCCACAGTTTTTGCAACAACTGCGAGGACTTGCTCTTTGTTCAGTCCCTCGGCTTTCAAAGCCTCAACAGCAAACATAAGATGTTCATGGGGATCCATGCCCGCCCCTATCTTGTTCTTTCCCCTCGCCTCCACTTTGCCAAGGGATTGGCATTCCTCAAATGCAGCTTGGTCCAAGACTGGGAAGCCTTTTGACATGAACTCCCTGGTATGTGATGTGGCTGATGACGGAGCCAATGCCCCAGAGGCCAAATCTGTCACAATTTTCTGAAGATCTTCGATCATTCTCTTCAGTTCAGAAGTAGTGGGCTTACGGGTTTGAGATGATTGGGGTCCAGGTGCATCCATCATGCATAAGTCCATGCTTTCTGGGATACACACCTCAGGTTTGGGTAGATGGGCCGAGGTGATGTATATGCTGGGGTCATAGGTGGATGGCAGTATATGGATGAGATTGAGGTAGGCAGGAGATGTTTGGTCATTGGGGTCTGAAGGTGGAGCTATCGTCCGGTTGTCGATGAGATTTTGGACCTCATGACGGCGATAACGGTCGGTGCCATGACATGTTCTTGATGGTACATCTGATGCCAAGCGGGGTTATGTCTGGCCGAGTGGGTCGGGAAGAGGTTGAGGATTGAGGGTTTGAGATGCCCTTTTCCATCAGAGTTTTAGTGCGCTAGTCGGGCTCATATAGAGATGGGTAAAAGTTACGCCTGAGCTTGAAATTTGGTAGTCGTAAACTTGGTTTGGCAAAAAGGGTTGGCTATGGCGTATTGATTTCGATGGGTTCGAATAGTGCTACTTCGATATTGGTACTCCTAATCGCCCTCCTTGTCGGTTCACTTGTTCTGTGAATGATCCCACTGTTGTCCGCATTCTCGACCTGAACCCCCAGTTCATGCAAACTTTTGAAAGTGAATAGCGGAGCCACTATCAACTTTTGCAACATATCATGTTCGAGGTTTCGTACCATCATCTACACTTGATCCCTCTCAGAAGGGCGGCGATCTGTCATCTGTGCTGCCTTTGCTCTCCACCTTGTAACAAATTCCACAAAAGGCTCTTTTGGGTTTTGGCGGGTTGCTTCAAGCTCTTGGATGGTCATTTCAACTTGGGTATTGTAGGAATACTGATCGACAAAGGCCTCAGCCAATTCTTCCCAGTTTTGCTTCACTTTGTCCTCCAACTTAGCGTACCAAGTGGCTGCTACACCGGACAGAGTTCTTCTATACAGAGAGAGTTTCTGTGGCTTAGTCAGACCCATCGGCTTTAGGACATCCAAGAAAAGTCGGATATGTACCATTGGATCCCCAGACCCGTCGAAACGGTCAATATGTGGCATTTTGAATTTGTTTGGGAGCCGGACGGCAGACTTAGTATGCCCATCCTCAATATCGGGAATGGAGTTAAGGCCCTGTGCCTTTTTGAATTGTTTATCAAGGTTCGCAATTTTCACTGCGGTCAGATCGAGGTCATTAGCATCAAGGGGATAACGCCTCTCATTAGGCTGCACCAAGGGTCTGAAAACTCGGGCTTGAGCTAACCCTTCTCGAGGATCTGGACCCTGCAAATCTTCAGTTGGCGGAATTGGGTCAAAGTTCGGCTGGGGTCCCAAAGCTGGATGTGAGGCAAATGCCCCAGATGGGCGCTGCGTTTCAATACTGGTCTCAGCCTGCATGGCAGTTCCCTGATTTGGCGCTGCTATCACGGCCACAAATTCTTCCGAACCCTGTGCCATCACGGGTCTCTCGATGATGTATTTGGTATTTGTCGGATCAGATGAACCAATGAGCCCTGTCTGGCCTTTCTTTGCCTTGCCTCAGTGAAAGAACACTGGTTGCCCTTGAATTGAATCTCTGACTTAACAAAGTCTATCAGCACTAGTCCAATGTACCCGGGGGATATCGGAGCCTTATGAAGCTATGGTTCCAAGACTACCCCTAGCAAAAGAGAAACTAGAGAGCATCTCAGCCTGATTTCACCAAAACAGATACAAGCATAACAGGATGACTGTGCCCTCTACTGAATTTCGCCCCAAAATTTACACAGAATCGTTACCCTCGTAAACCGATTCTCAAAATCTTGAACTCGTGCTCACAGTTGATGCCCAAACTTGCAACCGATACATGCATTCTGTGAGAGCGCACTCTAAAGCACATAACAAGCAAGTGAGAGCCAAAACACCCCTATGTTGGGATAGGGTTTCCTGTCCTATTTTGTCGAGCTAGGGTTTCACTACGAAGTAGCGGTTTCAAACAACTCAGACGGGTAAGCAACTTTGTCCTAGTTTGGAATGGTCACTACAGATCCGAATATGCACTAGGTCGATTGGACAAAAAGGTCCCCCGGTAAAACCAGGGTTTGTGTTCCCATCTTTGTCAGAGCCCACAGTCACCTTATGGTCATGCCTTGACAAGACAAGCCGCCGGCAAATCGTTCGTGAATAGCATATGGCAAACACGGTGTCCTAGGCGCACCAATGCAAATGCAATGCAAAGAAACACACAAGTGTAGTCAAAACCAGATATCATGAGTTCGAGTCAAGTTCTCTAAATCCCCAGCAGAGTCGCCAGAAACTGTAGACGTCCCCGAACGCATCCCGGAAAGAGTCACGAGTCCCCCGTTCTGGTTCGATATTGGGTCACTACAGTTCGAAGGACTCAAATGTCACGGTTCTCAATCTCGAACCAAAGAGTCTAAATCCGGCAAATCATTTTGAAAACAAATTTTTGAAAGAAGTGCCAAACATGGACTGCTTCGCCAGATACAGAATCGCCACCTAAATGTTTTTTAAATGGGAAATTTAGGAAACCCTGACTCGGTGCCAAAGGCCACGTGTCCGTCATCACCAAAGTTGCCTCGGCTCGGGAACTTGGGTACGATTGGGGAAGGTCACTTCATGAGCACCCCCGCTCGCCCGGTCAAAGACCGGCCTCTACTAACCATGATAGCTGTTTTTGAAAACGTTGTATGTTCTTATTCCGGTTATTAGCCTAGGTTACTATGTGATACGCACAGCATACAAGTATAGACTAGGTCGCCTGAATTGGAACAAAACATTTCATGCTTGTTTGTTTGAAAATTGTTTGATGGTGCTACTCGCAAGTAGGCTAAGACGTGGATTTGCCACCCTCGGGTGGGCTTAGAAAACGTGATTTTGCCACTATCTAGTGGGCTTAAAACAAACATTTGATGAATTGTCCCAATCTAAGTAACTCAACCTCCACCCACAGGCATTCAAGGCAGTTATATCACATAAGCACATAGCCTCATGGTAAGCATGCTATTCATGGCAACACTCACACGCATGCAAGGATGCTAAAGCATAAAACTCACCGAGTACTCCAAACCAAAATAGAAGCTCGTTAGAAATCATGCATGATCCTAAACATACAGAAATGCCTGATGCAACACATGCAAAGATGCAAATTATAGCAGGCTCGGCTATTCTAAACATGGCATATGAAATGCTACAGCTATCAAGTATTCAATTTGGAATTGAAATACAAATGCAGTTTGTATGATGCGCCGAGCTCGGTGCATGCAAAACAGATGAATGATGCAAACATGCTGTCATACTGTATGCTAATTGAAACATGCCCTATATCTAACCATCATAAGCGGGTAAATAAAAGGGAAGAAAGACGTGGGGTTGGAAGACATACATCACACTCACCCACACTTATTACAATTATGCCCTCGCGCAGAGAGTCCGAATAAATAATACAGTCCCAAATGAAAGAATAATACAGTCCAAAATATACAAATAATGTAAAAATTCCTAATTAATTAACAAATTAACTAAGGAAAACTGTAAACTGGCATGCACGCCAGGGACTGCCTTGACTCCGCTCCGGATAATGAAATAATGCATGTTTGGGCTGCTTTGCGCGGAAATCCACTGGGATGCCCCGATTAGCCTCTGTTTGCAATGTTTCTCGAAATGCGTGCCAGACTCCGAAAAGTTACTGATTCTTCATTTTGCTGCAACAGAGAGCAGGAAAGGGTCATAGCAATGTATTTCACAAATATATGCATGCCTCGATCCTCGTCCCACCAATCACGCATCTCGATGCATGATGGTCGAGGAGCCGAATTGCACAACTCAATATAGGATGAATGCATATGAACACACAACAAAACCTAACTCCATCATGGATAATCCGGAGTGTCGGTGACTTGGGAATTGAGACCCGTTCCGTCGCTCGGAGTGCAAAACGTGCCTCGTTTCTCGTGCCCGGGCTAACTCCTATCCCGAACATGATGCAATATGCATGATATGCATGAAATGCAGCTAATATGCAATCCTAACATACACAATGTCATGGAATGGCATACACGCTATACGAGGTAATGCACAACCAAGCATACACAATGCTATGGATGAAATGGCATACGCAATGCAATAATGGGCTTACACCAATATGAGAGAGCCTCAACCACACTCACATAGGAGGCCATCAGATGAAAACAAGCTACCTCGAAGTGCGTGCCTGCGGGCACACAAATCGAGAACGGACCCTCAGGCACCGAAATGCCACTTTAATGAGACATGGCAAAGACATGGAATATGATATGCAAACATGCAAAAATCAGTGGAAAAATGAGGGGCAAAACAGCCCCGAAATGTGGCGAAATAATACCCGATGTATGAAATGATCCCGAAACATGGATTTCAATGCATAAAATGGCCTATAGCTATACCATACATGCATAATTGATACATGACATGAAAAGGAAGAAGAAAGGAAGCCCCAAAACTCACATTTTTACAGTACAACACATGGTCAAACAGCAATCACAAGTAGGGCCAAGCTGGCATACAAAAATGGCTCCGTAAGGGAGGCTATGAAGCAAGTGGTAGATGCAAAGCCCAAATAGAAAAATACCCTTCTACAACACTTAAGAGGGACTAAAAATATGAACATTTACAGTAGATGACAAGCCTCAAATCAGTATGAAAACCTGCTCAAAATGCAATGCAAGATTAAGGCCACAAAAGGGTATAACATGAGGTATATAAAGAATTCACCAAACAGCCAAAGACCCTTAATGAGATATGCCAAGAAGGTCAAAATATGGCCATTTTCAGTTCTGATCATGGCCAAAACAGAAGCTAGATAAGCCTAAAAAAAAGCATGCAAAAATGGGGGCCAAAAAGGGGTATAATGGTAAGTGCTACATGGAGGCCCCCAACAGTGTTGAGCCCTTCTACAATGTTGTAGAGGGACTCAAAATAAGCCAACTCACAGTTTATATCATGCTCAAAAACAGATCACACATAGGCTAGAAATACCATGCAAAATAATGGCATACAAGGGGTTATTGAAGCAAGTACCAGATGGGGGGCTCAAACAGGGTTGAGCCCTTAAACAAACATGAAGAATGGCTCAAAATAATGGCCCTTTAAGTTAGGGTCGGAGCCCAAAACAGTAAGAAAATAGGCTAGAAGAATGGTGCAAAAAAGTGCTACAAAAGAGGGAGATTGACACTTACCCTTGAAGACCACTTCTTTGCTACTTCTTGGACCAAGGAATGTTGCTTCCTAGCTGCTGGAAAGCTCCCCAAGCTGCTGGAAATGGAGTGGTGGTGGTGATGCTTGGTAGTGATGGAGAAATGGTGCAAAACTTAGGGATTTTTGAGAGAAATGAGAGAGATATGTGTGTATGAGCTTGAGAGCAATTTTCTAACCCTTCAGGGAGAGCTAGAGCTACTGTGTGTATGCAAGAATGGAGGGGAAAGGGAGAGAAAATGTGTAGGGAAATGGGATTAAGTTCCCTTCTTCTACCAAAGTCCCCCGAAATCAGATTTTTTGGGGGGAAAAGCTATACAGTTGTAAAGTACACAGCATGGGGATCATGGCCGACCAACTTTTTGGACTGCAGGTGGCCGGCCGGCCACCCCCTATGGCTGCCCGGCCAAGGGTCAAAATGGTCCAATTGAATTAGTGGCCGGCCATATGAGATTAGTGTCCTCCCATGTGTGCTGAACATAACCATGTGGTTCAAAATTGGAAACTGTAAAATAGGAGAGAGAACAAGCCATTTTTAGGAGGGGTTCAAAAGGTTCAACAACAATTAGTGGCCGGCCATAGCATATTAGGGTCCTCCCATGTGTGTACAACACAAATATGTGGTTTGGGGTTGAAGAAAATGGCCCTAGGGTGGTCAACATTGGCTCGGAAGTGAGAAAAACGGGCGTCGGAGGGCGCCTGAGGAATATAACTGGTTGCTGAGACAATTGCTGGCCTCCCACCCTTCAGTGACCTTCCTGGTGATAAAACAAAGGTACCTTCCAAAAATGAACGAAAACCGATGCAAAACGAATGCTCGGAGGCCAAAACACGCAGTTCGGGGTCCCGAAAATAGGCCGTTAAGTACCGAAAGTGGCGTTCGACCACGAAGTGGGTTTCTTAGACCTCAGTGTCCCTCAAAAGGGAGTAAATAAGATGCATGCCAAAAATCGGAGCAATCGGAGATGGTTAGGCGGTCCCGAACCGAGGCACGGCGGCTCAGCAACCGGAGGCTCCGAAATGGGCAAAATGGCCTCTGACCACGAAATGTAAGCCTGACCCGAGAGATGGTCTACGGGACCTCTCCCTCCCTTCAGGAAAAGAAACAGAGAAAATCGAGTCTGGTTCGCAAACCGAGACAAGGTACAGAAGAGGGTTCGAAAGTCCGGAGGCAGGGCTCACGGCCGTGACTCTGAGACTTCTGAACGAGTACAATATGCAACATCACCGAGCACTCAATCGATGACGTCTGAGTCTTAAGGTCGGTCAAAAATGGGGTGTCTACAGCCTTCTCCAACCCTGCTAAGCTAGCCTTCTCCCTGGCCTTTAGTTCAGAATAAACCTTGGCCAACTGTTCTTTGCTGCCAACCAGTTTGTTCTGTGGATTTGGCTTTGGGACATGGTCTGGCTTTGGATTCTTCTTTTCTTCTGTCTTTACTAGTGAAGAACTCGCTCTACTTTCTTTCAGATCTTGCTGGTACTGGGTGTACCTACGTTGAATTTTCCTCCTCTGTGACCTTGAAATAACTGGGACCATATCTGGTTCCTTTGTCTTTGGGTGTTTAAGCAATACCCAATTGTTCGGAGCCACCAATGGAGGCTTGACCATCCTGCCTTGGTTTCCAACATCCCTTTGGGCAGGCACTTCCCTAGGCTTGTTCTGCATTACAAACCAATCTGGGACCCCAGGTACCCATAAACTTATTGACTCAGATGTTGAATCGCTTTTTCAACCTTGAAGCCATCTTGAAGGTACGTGAAGGTAAGTGTTTGGCTCTGACCTCATGTTTTGAGCCTGATTCAGACCTTTGATGCAGATATCCACTTTCTGTCCTACGTGAGGTGGGTCTAGGGGGCCAATCACTGGCTTTGATCCCATGAAATAAGCCTCTCTCCAATCTTCTTTCAGAATGACGGCTCTCCATTCTGTAATAGTTAGGTGGCCTAGATTCATGTAAGGGTCTCTTGCCTTTAGCATGCATTCTGTCCATTGCAGGCTCAACCACTGGTGGTCGTTGCCTATCACTAGCCGGATACGGCCTTTTGTTGTAAGCGTTGGTTGATTTAAGACGTCTCTGAACATCCCTGTAGTATTGCTTCCCATCAATTGGAAGCCCCTTCAACCATTTATAACTTAGTCTGCACCTGGGACACATCCTCTGCATTACAGCTGCTTCCAAGGAATCATCATCCAGTGCTTCTTCATCAGAGTGTTCCTTCTGGCGTGAGAAACCTTGTCCAATGGCTAGTGGGTTTCCAGTGTCCTTCTTGGTAGTTGTCTGGTTGGCAATATACATCTGCACATTGACCTCTTCCAACTCTTGTAGAGATAGATTCTGGAAGTTTGGTACAACCACATTAGCTGTGCTCTCTCCAACTTCTGGAAACGGGTTGCTGTCAATCCCCATGACCTTTTCTGTTTTGGCTGGAAATTTCAAACTCCCTTTCCGAATTTGCTCTTGGATTTTGTCTCGAAAAACAATGCAGTTTTTAGTCGAGTGAGACCAAGAGTTATGCCATTTACAATATACTTTTCCCATAAGTTCATCTGGAGATGGCAGTTTTACTCCTTTAGGTAAGTTAAGGAAGTTGGCCGCAAGCAAATGATCACAGATGTCATCTGCTTTTGTTAAATCGAAAGAGTATTTTCTATGAAAGTCTTTGTTTTTAAATTGCTGGTCAATTGTTGTATCCTTATGAATTAATGCTTCACAGATTACAGGTTCTTTGCCCACAATCCCCGCTGCATCGATCTCATAATTAGGATCTCTATAATATGTCTTGTACGACGCATTATTTCGATCTTGTTCCTCCTCTAGTAATGCTTCGTATCTAGACACCTTATAGGTCAGTTCCACCAAATCTCTGAATTCAGTTGAGTCAAACTTCTTTCGAAGCCTGAACTCTAGGCCGTTTTGAGCCAATCTTACAAATTCTGATTCTGGCAGGATGACTCTACATTTATTTCGAGCCCTTTTAAATCTGGCGACAAACTGAGTAGCCTTTTCTTCAGGCCTTTGACTCAATCTAGCCAAGTCTGCCATAGAAACCTCTGGCTCCGATTGGAAGAATTGGGCATGAAATGCCTCTTCCATTTGTTGCCAATTTTGAATGGAGCCAGGTGTAAGGTTGATGTACCATACAAACGCTCCTCCAGTTAGAGAATTTGGAAATAATCTTAGTTTCATAAAGTCATGATTAGTAAATTCACCGCATTGAGCAGCAAACCTAGCAATATGCTCTATTGTTGACTGATTTCCAGTCCCATAGAAAAGGGTAAAATCTGGTATCCTAAACCCCCTTGGGTATTCATGTACCCTATCCACCAATTCTGGGTATAGTTTTCTATATACAGGAGTCTGGACCCCCCGAGCCATCGGTCCACACATCTCCCTAACAATATCAGCAATTTGGTCCCTAGGGATCATATTTTGTACCTGTTAAACCACTACTGGAGGGGTAAACACAGGATTTGGTGGACAAACTTGTGCTTGCGGTCCTCTTGGTCCATAAGGTGGTACATTTGGGACTGGTTACCCCTGTGGTGCAGGTTGCTGTTGGGGGTGTGGGTAACCCCTTTGAGCCTGTCCTGTGAAAGGACTTGCGAAAGGTTCTGGGACAGGTGTTGTGTCCCTTCCATTTGCAGGCCAACCTTCTAACCCCCCGGGTATAAATTTGAATAAGGGATTATTATACCCCCTAGTGCCAGGTATGGCTTCGAACATGGGATTTGTAGCCATTCTTACGCCAGTTTCTTGTACTTGGCCAGATCCACCAACTTGTATGGTTTCATTGTTAAGTACCGAGGCATTTTGGCCTGCTATAGGCCTCGAAATGGGTTCGTACCAAGACTGAGGTGATGGTCTTTCATAGTTTTGGTTACTAGTTTGACCATTAGAATGTCCATTAACTTGCATAGGCTATTTGTCTCTAGCCAATCTTTGCTGAGGGACATTTAAAACTTCCTCTGTGTGTCTTGGGTTTGTTAGTTGGTGGTTATTCATTCGATCCAAAAAGGATGTTGCCCACCTTTCCATTGTGTTCATTAATTGTTGTCCCATAGCATCTACTAAGTCATCCCATGGATTGGTTGGCTGAATAGATAAAATAGTGGATGGTCCAATTTCTTGACTTCGTCCAATATTATGAACATATGGTTCTTGTCCCGAAGTACTGGTCTGTTCGACCATAGGTTCGGATAACATGGGAGTTTCCACAGGATGTGTTACCACATTATCCTCTGGATTAGGTATTTCTACCTCTCCTTCTACGCCTTCTTCCAAGCGTTTATTTTCTCCATGTCGTCTTCGTCTAGCCATTTTAATTAGTCCCACTGGGCGTGCCAAAAATATATGTTGGCTTTTTGGCTGTTCGAAGGATATTTTTGCAAATGCGAGCGTGCCAGCAAGGATCAATCAGTCCTTACAGAAATTATAATTGCCAACCAATTATCAGACGATTATGTTTTAGTTCTTTCAGCCTCAATGAAGAGGACTTTTACTGGTGGCTTGACTTAAGAGAAATTAAGAGAAATAACAGTTAATATGAAGAACAATGGAAGTATTTCATTAAAATGAACACTTACAATGATCCAAATTCAGCCTCGAAGAGGTTTACAGTGACGATCTACTTGAAACTACTCCTATGAATCGAAGTGCAGAACAAGTATTTAAAGTGCAAAAAAGGTAAAGACTGGAAATGTAAAAAACTGGAAAATAAAATATGTAGAGTAAGACTAGTTTGTATGATCTGAGTCTCGGGGTTTTTCTGGGGACTTCCTTGCTATTTATACTCTTCAAGGATGACCATCGAATTGCACTTCAAACCGTCGAACTGCTCCTCCATGATTGCTGATCATGCTGCCTTAGAAGTAGTTCCACTACGCCTTTTCTTGCAGTTGAACTTCCTTTTTGTATTTGAATTTGAATATGAGCAACCATTGAAGCCACGTCATCTTGTATCTCTTTACTGATCCTGTGCTACTCAGATCAAGTGAGAACCAATTTTTACTGTCACGTGTACGATCAGGATCGAAGACTTGAGTAGTCTCCCCATACTACCCTTGCTTTGCCACGTGTTGAACTGTAATTGGCTTTTACAAAATATGTAGCCAACATAATGACTTTTAGCTTTTAATCAAGTCTTTTGGCTTTTCTCAAAAGTGATTTGGAAAATTGATAAAAAAATAATTTTTTTTACTTTTGAGGTTAATATTTGTTTATGATGTCACATCACTATGCCATAATATAAAAAGACCAAAATACCCCTTCCCTATTTGGTAATTATAGAATTTCACCCTCTCAATCTCCAGTCCCTTAAAAAGTGAATGGAGGGTATATTCGTAAATTGCCATCTTGCATTTAACCAGCCTGTCGAATGGGTTTGTGCACAAAAAAGCCAATGTTTGGCTTTTTAAACAAACGCACAAACGCAACTTCAAACCACGTACCCAAAGCAGGCCTATGTGATGTTTTGAAAAGTAATCCCATTTCGTAGCTCGAAATGGCGCGGGTCGAAAGGCCAGAATTGCTTTGTACACCCACCTCTTTTCTTTGTACACCCACCCTCCCTCTGTTCATCTCCTCCCTCTGGAAAACTCACACACACACACACACACACACACACACACACACACACAGAGCTCCGTTCATCCCCTCCTTTTGGTGTCATTTTTTTTTTTTTTTTTTTTCAGAAGAAGTAGAAAATCAGAGGAGGATGAGGAAGAAAGGAGGAGGAGGAGAAGGACTGGAGGAAGCCCAATTATTAGGGCTAGAGGCAGAGGTGGGGGGCGGAGGCACGATCGAGGCGAGGCGGCAGAGCAGTAGAGGCGGAGGCGATGAGCTCTCTCTTTCTCCCTCTCTCCTCCTCTTCCCCTTTGTTCTCCTGTGTTCAACGAAGTTCAACGAAAAAGAAGATGAAAATCGCAAAACGACGTGGTTTTCAAATTTCGGGCCATTCGACCCTTACCCATTTCGAGCTACCACCTATTTTTCTTTGAAAAGATGGTAAAAAATTGACTTTTAAATTTTTTTAGTTTTTTTTTTATAATTTTTTTTATGTAAAAAATTAGAGAAATTATGTGACCCAAAAAAGCCAAAAAGCAAAAAAAACCAATCTTTCCAAATTACCCCTATGTGTGAAGTTTTAGTTGTATCATTTTAAATCAAAAGACATATTGAAATTACTTATTTAAAAAATATATATATATATACATATAACTGTCACATTGTTCTTATTATTACTTTTGTACAAAAATTCTATGAACATATCATATTCCCAAAATAAAATAGCAAAAATCACAAAAAAAAACTATTAAAAATATACATGTGCAAAGTTCATTTCTTATATAAATATTTGAGCACGTTTTTGGGTGCTATGCTGGTGGAATACTCATCACGTGCTTACCCAAAATGGATGTAATTGGCTTAAACATAGAACTCATAACTTTTATTTTTTCTGTGATTTTGTTGGGAGAGGTGACAATTGATTATTGGTGTAGAATAATGCCCTGTAATTTTTTACGAAAACTTATTTATTTATTTATTTTTAAATAATGAGAATGCTCTGGTTAAGAAGTGCCCCTAGACTTAATAAAAAGACCAAAAAGAAAAAGGTTAATTTCAATACATTTATCACTAAATTAAAAATATTTTTTATGAATTTCAAGACACAATTCTACTTTAAGCATTTGCCTAATGAAAATACCAGTAAGGTCTCCTCGTGATGATATGTGCAATTTTATTTGTGCTTTTATATATTATGTATAAAATTTTGTGTATTTATATTTTTCACAATTATTAATTATGAAATAAAGAAGATTCTAGATTGATCAATTAGTAGTCAAATATGACCGAACAATATTACTTGTATTTTGTTGAAGTTTTGTTTGGTTACTAACTAAAAAGGGCACAACAACGATCTAAGGTCCTATTTGATTAGTAAAATTAATATAAGAGTGATTATCCAGTTCGATTAGTAAGATAAATAGTTATTTCTTATTTACGTTTATTTTGTATTATTAGTTGTAGAATTTAAAAATTCATCAATTTTATTAGATGAAATATCTATCAAAATCTAATCTTAATGATAAAAATTACAATCTTATAAATTAATAATTTTTATTTTATACTATAGTCAACTAATTCCTAAAAGGTCATGAATTGTTGGCTTTACAATGGACGCATTGTCATTTTATATTGGATGCAGAATGACTTTTTATTTATATTGAAATTAGAAAGTCGTGAAATGTACTGGTTGCCTAAAAATGTGAATTCATGTATCGTGGTCCATATGTTCGTTAGATTTTTTCGATGACTTGTGGTGACCAATATGCATGTTTATCAGAAGTTTTATTTTTATTTTACAATTTAGTTGGATGAAACGATTTTAATAGTACTAAAATCTTAAATTTTATAAAATCTAGAAATATTATGATTTATAAAATTGTCTAGAATTGTACTACGATTCTAATTACTGTTCTAATCCTACCAATTGTATGTCACATGCAGATTGCTACCAAAAATAAAATATAAAAATTTAAACTCCCTCTCCAAATCTCTCCTCTGGTTTATGTTAATATAAAATAATAATAATTAACACAAAATAATAATTACAATGTCATGGAAGTATAAGCAATATATGTATTAGATTGTGCAAAGTCTTGTACTTCCATCTAAGTGCCATTTTGGGAAGTTGGCAAAAAGTCAACGTTTTTGGTGTGTTGCTAAAAACCCAAGTTGCCAAAAACGCCCCAAATTCCCATTTGGGAAGACCAAAAACGCCACCCCCAAATTTACCAAATTACCCTCTAGAAAATTTTGATTAATTAATTTAAAAATCAAAAAGTAAGGATATTTTAGTCATTTTGGAGTGATGTGACACTTTAAAAAAATATTAAACCAAAAAGTAAAAAAGTCAGCTTTTTGCCAACTTCCCAAATCACTTTCAAAAAAGCCAAAAAGCTTGGTAAAAAGCTAAAAGTCAGCTTTTTACCAATTTTCCAAAACACCCCTAAACCAAAATAATAATTACGATGTCATGGAAGTACAAACAAGCACATGAATGGATGTTCTTTTCAATGTCAACATAGTTGAGATTTAGAAAGTATGCTTATGATGCTTTTTGCTCATGTTCTCCTCTTTATTGATGTATACCTAAATGTATTCATCTTGTATTTCATTAATAAATTTTTTTTTTTGATCAAAAAAAAATTTATGCATTAGAATGTGCAAAGCCTTGTACTTCCATCTATTTGCATTTATTTTGAATTTGTAGCATTTTTCTGCAATCATCTCTTATTATATCAAATTTATCAACTATTTTTAATAATTTTAAAATTTTCAACAAACATTATTTTTATTATTAATTTTTTTATTTTTTATTTTACTTTGCATTGAAAGTAAAATCTTATTAGAGAGGACAGATTTACCTTGCCCTCAATGAGAACAAGTTTCTGTAAAATGCTTAAATTCACTCATAATTTTATGATAATAGAGTGGAGTCCTATATCATTGAGTGTATAATAAATTAAAAATGACATGTATTATACTACATCATTATAGGTCAAATTATAAAAACTTTTTAAAGGTTTCAAATATTTTTGTAAATTCATCCTCCACATTAAATTAAAAAGGGGATAAAATTAAACTATAATTAACATGCAGTTAATTTCAATTTTTCAAAAGATTGAGTTGAATAGTAAATTTTCGTAACAAAAATACTATGAACCCCACTGAATTTATCCTGAATGAGAATGTATGGTTGTGAAATTTGTATAGTGTGGGGTTCTAGTGTAGAATAAATCTAAATCACAATATGATAATTCTAAGTAATTTTGGAATAGTTAAGTCTACATTTATAATATTACTCTTTTCCTAATACTCCGGTCCAATCAGAGACGGAGGGAGTGAGTGACCGGGGGTCACGTGCCCCCGGATTTTGGGATTTTTTTATTTTGCAAACATAAAGAAAATATTTTAAATAAAAAAAATTATAAAAATATTATTAGAGTGAAATGTGAATGACATTTTAAAAATTATGAGAACAATAATGATTGTTTTGATTAAAAATGAAGAGACTACTTAAACCATATTATTTATGAAAATTTTTGAATGTAACGGTGATGTTATTATTAGTAATATGTAAGTATAAGTAATTTCACTATAAAGATATAAAATTTATTAGATTGTTAGTTACATTTGACATGTGAGGTTCACCCTCTATTGGTTTATTCACTATTAATTAGTGGGTGATATTACATACCAATGATGACGTGGTATTACCATTATATTGAATTTTTAATCAAATTTTGTATTAAAAAAAATTTATCATTGTATAATTTATTTCAAGACTTATATCCATATTTTTTTCATATTGTCCATGATATACTACTTACAAATAACATTATTTTTTTTATGTTTCTCGAAATTAATCGTAAAAATTTACGTGAAATATTTTTGTAAAAATTTTTAATATTGTAATTAATAAGTGTCCCTTTAATTTAATTTTTTGATTCTGCCACTAGATCTAATTAAATAGTTTACCCACAAAATGATGATTTGGATAAAAAGTTACAACTTTGATTTGTGCATACAATTTTTGTGGCACTAATAGCACTAATTTCCATATAAGGCAAGAAAAGAAGAAAAAAAAAAAAAACAGTTACCAAAATAGGAAATTAGTGCCATTAGTGCCACAAAAATTATATGCACAAATCATTTTTCAAAAAGTTATTTGGTGATCTTATTTCACACTACTCAAGTATAGGCAAGTATCATTTTGTCTCTTCAAATCAAACAAAAAGGTACTACAACCCTAAAAAGATAGTAGGATCTACTATCTTATTAGTCAATAATGTACAAGACACCACTTTAGATTTTTCCAAACCAAATTATAATTTCTCGATTTGGAAAGTTGGAGTACGCATATGTAAATAGACCAGTGACGTACACGCATTTTGTATTTGTTTGGTGACTGATTAGAAACGGCACACAACAACGTCCTAAAAAACGTTATGGATTTTTTGGGCAGGGTAGCTAGCCTCCTTTTTGCATGGAACAAGAATTACGCCCACAGAAGACGCATTGTCGGTATCACGGGTAAGGAAATTTTTTTGAAAAAGAGTCATGCTGATGTTCAACAACCCAACAACACTTGCTTGCCGGTACGTGGTTAAAAGGCACCTCGTCTTTTTTAAGAATGGTCACGGGTTAAATTTAGGACGGGTTTCTCATAACTTTCTCTCGTCTTATATTACATTAAGGTCATGTTTGTTTGGATGGACATGAGTTTGAGATTGGACTAATAGTCCAATAAAATTATTAATCCGATGTTTGATTAAACAATTAAAGTACGGATTAATTATTTTAAACTTGACTATTAGTTAAGATAGGATACATAATCCAACGAATTCGTAGCCCTAGAGCTATTAGTCATGGGAATGCTAATCCAGTCCGCCCAAACAAACATAGCCTAAGGGTGAGATAAATTAGAAATAACGGGAGATAAGACGAAATTTGTAAGTTAAAAAATAAAAATATTAATAAAAATTATAAATAAATAATATAATATATTATGGATAAAAATTATAAAATTTAAAATATAAAATAAATAACTAAAAATTAATATTAAATATATTATTTTTAGTGTTTTAATTTTATTATAATAAAAAAATTAAATTATATATTATATATATATTTAATAAATATAATCAACACCAAATCAAATAAAACGGGATGAGAGAAGTAAAGTCCGTCTCTCCCACTTTCTTATCAGAGAGGAAAAACGTGTGCGAGAAGATAGCAAAAAATGGCGCTCCCTAATTTGATTTGCCCACACTACAAACACGTGCATCCCACGCGCACCACTTGCTAATTTTAAATCTAGTTTGATAATTGGTCAAATATTAGTATTACGGTCGAAATGTCTCGCTTGGATTGTTCATTGACTTGTTGGCGTTCTATGACGGCTGATGTGACAAGAAATGGCGGGGAGCTGGATGAAGGCAAGCGTGAAACTTCCCCGAAAATGCCACCAAATAAAAACAAGGGAAAATTATTTAGAAGTCCTATTAGGGAGACTTATGTTACATTTGGTCTTACAAAAAAATTTATGTTCTCATAAGTCTTGTGAGAAGTTTCTTGACATATTTACCCTCAATATTAGTTGTTAATATCATAAATAATAATAAAACCATATATAAGAAAATTGATATAAACGTAACGTAACGTGACACCTACATAAACGTAACGTGACACCTATACGTAACGTGACATCTACATAAACGTAACGTAACGTGACACCTATATAAACGTAACGTGACATATCTACATAAACGTAACGTAATGTGACACCTACATAAACGTAACGTGACACATATAATCTATAGTAACATTGAATTTTTTATATAGGAAATTGATTTTTATAATAATTTTTTATTTATTTGTAGGCTAAAATAATCTATCCACTCAGTTTCATTTTATTTCATAATGTTTTAATTATCTCAATCAATCCTATATCTGTGTGTGTCCAAATCTGTTCCTCCCTGGAATTGTGTGGCTGTGTCTGGTGACATTATGCTTGGCTGTGAATGGGCAATTTTCCTTTTGGTTGTGTCCAAGATCAGCTAATAAGGCAGCACACTGGGTTGCACAAGCCTACCTCAAAAATCAACTTCCTTTGGACTGAAGTGTGTCGGGATTGCATAAAGAATGCAAGCCAGGAGATCGAATTGGTCGATTGAATCGTTTGAGGAGCTGAGCCCTAGCGTTGTGTGCCCTTCCATTAATTAATTTAAAATTATAATTTTTATGAATTAATTTAGATTTCACATATATTATTGATAATTTTTTAAATTTTACAATTAATAATATAAAATAAAAATATATTAAGATTATATATCTATTTCAAAACAAACGGATTAAAAAAATAAAAACTTATTAAGTTTGCGAAACGTAACGTGACACGTTACGTTACGTTTATGTAAGTGTCACATTACGTTTATATAGGTGTCACGTTACGTTTATATAAGTGTCACGTTACGTTACGTTTATGTAGGTGTCACGTTACGTTCATATTGGTGTCACGTTACATTACGTATATATAGGTGTCACGTTACGTTACGTTTATGTAAGTATCATGTCACGTTAGGATCTTGTGGAATACATTCTTATGAAAATAGGAGTTGAGACTCTATAAGAAATTACACAGGACTTAGCCTAGCATAAGGTTCTGAAAAAGGACTTATAAATAAGTCTCCCCAAAAACAATGATGCCATCTCAACTAATATATACGAAGATGTCGTTTGGTAATCTGTACTATATATATTAAGTAAACATTAAATTTTGTGAGAGTCTTAGGCTTGGTTTGAGTTATACTATATAATTTATCTTTTTATTTTTTTTTCATCACATTACCTTTTTACTTTTTTACACATCTTTTCGTAAAAAGACAAAAAGTACACTTTTTTAGGACACCCCGAACCAACCCTTAATTTCTCAATTTAAATTTTTTGATTTTTTTATTTAAAAAAAAATCTTAACATTTATTAATTTCTCTTAACCCCTAAGTCTTACCTTCATAATAACACTCTAATACATTAAGAACAAGCATAAAAAAAAATTCTTTGAAATCTGACACATATAAATTTTTTGAAAAGTCCCAACACATATGATTATTATTCCTTATAATAACATTTTAATGCATCCTAAGAACAAGTATAAAAAAAAATTATTGAAAAATCCAACACATATGATTATTATCAAAATATTAAACTTTAAGATAATATAATAAAAAAAAGAAGACATTTAATTCCTTGAAAAGTCTAACACATATGATTATTATCAAAATATTAAACTTTAAAATAATATAAAAAAAGAAAAAAGAAGACATTTAAAAAAAAAAAACATTTAAAAATCACAATTCACATATATAGATAATTAGGGGTGGGCGTGGGTCGGTTGCGGCCACGGAACCTCCAACCCGTCATCCGTCCGCCAAATTGGCGGATTGGAGAAAATCAATCCGCATCCGTCCGCCAATCCAACGGATATGGATTGAGCGGATTGGCGGTTTGGCGGATGGATGCGAATCGGTTTGGCGGTTTAATATTTTACAAATTTTCAACATAATTCAACTTGTGCACTTCCTCAAATATATATATATATATATATGTATTACAGTCAATGACTTAAAAAACTATTACAATTACTGTATCTCTCATCCAAAAAAAGAAAATTTGAAACTTTAGAATATCACAATCACTGCGTGGTTCATCCACATATTACAATCACAGTATGATTCATCCACATAAAGTATTACAATCTGTGGTTCTTAAAATATAATAACAATTCAAACCACTAAAACCATGAACAGGACAGTAGTAGAGATTGTATGTTTCTGTATTGTTACATCTATATATGTTTTTGAAAACAAAAACAACTAGCATATATCATATTTTCTATTTATTATTTTTAGAGTTAAATTTAAAAATAAAAAATATAGATAAATAATACGTTTATTTTTTTCAATTCAAAAAATATATTCAAATTGAAAACCTTTTTTCAACAGAATATTTAAACTCTTTTTCAATTGAAAACACAAACAAAATATTTAAACAAATTGAAAACATAAAGTCTTATAAATTATTATGGGTGCTTGCGGTTTGGCGGTTCAGTTGCGGTCAAAGGAATCTTAAATCCGCCATCCGTCCACCAAATTGGCGGATTGGAGAAAATTAATCCGCAACCGTCCGCTCGTCATCACACATCCGTCCAAAATGCGGCGGATCGGTTCGGTTCGGTCAGTTTTGGCGGATCGGTATATCCGCTGCTCACCCCTATAGATAATTGTAAATATATTAAGGAAAATGGGGTTTCTAAACCCCAAGCCTTGTGGGAGCTCTAATCTCTCAATCTTAATTTTCTAAATTTTTGATTTAAAAAAAAAAAAAAAAACAACCTCAGCATTTATTGATTTGGTCAAAATTTCCTAATCAGCATTTATTAACTTTTTCCAATCCACATGCTTGCATTTATTGATTTAGTCAAAATTCCTGATTAGCATTTAA
Source organism: Camellia lanceoleosa (assembly GCA_025200525.1). Taxonomy (NCBI): domain Eukaryota; kingdom Viridiplantae; phylum Streptophyta; class Magnoliopsida; order Ericales; family Theaceae; genus Camellia; species Camellia lanceoleosa. The sequence goes on from CM045771.1 coordinate 100,392,856, forward strand.
AATCCTCTCATACAAATAATTATAGATACAGCCCGTGCATAATTACTGCAGTAGCTTTTTTAATTTCTCCCGTACACTATTGATGATACAGTTCGTTCCCGATGGATGGGCTGGACCGATCCAAGCTCCTCGAGCCTACGTTTGGGTGGCGGAGCCCACTAGATGACCTGCAAGTAAGTTCAATGGGGAACGGGGTAGTCCCCCAGCGAACCCTCCGACGAGCAAGTTAGCAAGTAGGAAAGGAGATGAAGTATGTAGAGAGAGATTGGAGGTAAAAAAACTTAACCTTCTTCTTGTCTTCGATGCTTGCTTATATCCTTTGGTAATCATTTCACTGTCCCTTCCGACGTGCCCCTCACACCGAAAGCCTGTGTTGTAGCTTGCCTTGTACAGGGTAAGGGGGCGCTGTTCCGACGGGGAGGTGTTGTCACAATAAATGCTGTGATGGGCTGCATTAATGGTGATGTATTGTAGCAATAACTTTGCAGATCTTTGTCTGCTGACGTGGCATGTTCTGCACCTGCCCTGTGTCCGAATGCCATTGGTCCTTCATGTCCAGTTAACCTCCAGCTGTCATGGACTTTACCACCTGGGTTATGCAATGGGATCCAAATGGTGGGCTTGGGTCTGTTCACTGTGGGCTGTGGCCTTTATGGGCCTATCCATGTCAGTAGTCCCCTATTCCCAAGTGCGACCCAACGAAGGAATAGTAATGAGAAGATGTGCCCGGCCGTCGAAGTGCGAGTTAGCGGACCGATCAGCGAAAGTGAGTGGGAGGGCTGACCGAGAGTGCCGATCAGTGAGGAGTGGGCCGACCACGAGGAGTGTCGATTGGCGAGTGAGTGAGGCCGCCGCGAGTGGGCCGACCACGAGGAGTCTTGGCCATGGCGGCGGTGAGTGGGAGGGTCGACCGCGAAGCGTGATGACCGTGAGGAGTGCGATCACAGGGCCGAGTGAGGGGCCGACCGATCATGAGGAGTGGGCCAACCACGAGGAGCGCCGAACGCGGCGGAGTGAGGGCGGCGAGATGTCGATCGTGGGCCGACCACGAGTGGCTGAGCCGAGCGAGGAGGCTCAAGAGGCGGCGTATGAAATGAGGATTTGAAGTGGAAAAGACAAGGGAAGTTGGTAGGGCATTGCATCGCGGCCATACACGTGGCGATATCGTGGGGGGGTAAATGAGGCGTTGGAGCAAAAATGAAACGATAGGTCGTTATGGGTTTGAAAAGACAGTTTTGGCAGATGATTTGAAAAGTTGTCAAACTGGCGAAAATTAATTGGGATCATTGGAATACGGGCAAACCGTGGGCTTTTGGCGTTGTGCGATTCACTTACTTCTTTACAAAAACTCAAAATATCCCTAGTGTTAATTCCTTCGTTGCTCACGATACACCTTTGTAACACTTTCTCAATTTCCTTGCTCTTGCGTCAGAAGCGATTCGCAAGCATACCCTAAAAATGGCACAAGAAGGAGCTGCGAATGTGAGGGTGGATCCGCTTGGGGACGATGATGCAGAGGAGCTAGTGGCACAGTACAGGTCAGAGAGGGTGAGGGAGTCGGTGGAGCGATCCCATGGTTCCACCATGGTAGCAGCGCCATAGCCAATCAGCCAGATGGAACCAGATCACTGGCATTCGAGGGCTGACAGATCCATTATGACGGCGGCAGAGTTGGAGGCTATCCGCGAAAAGGACCAGATTTCGGTGGAGGTGGAGTTGTCGCTGCCAACATCAATAGAGAGGCCGTCTGACGCCAGGCCAGGAGAGTTTTCCCTCTACGAGGAAGCTCTAAAGGGTGGACTGAGGTTGCCACTGCCGCAAATCGTGGTGGACGTGCTCAACCGCTTGGAGGTAGCACCAGGGCAACTAATGCCCAATGCGTGGAAAATTTTGCTATCTTGCGCAAGTGCAGGGCCGAAGGCAAATGGAGAAGCGAGCCATGACAAGGATTCAGTTCTTTTCTTTGCTACAAGGCTTGAGGCGAGGAGACTTGGGTCACCCTACAAGCAACGGTAGGGAAGGGTTTGGTGGCGGGGTTGCCAATGTCGATCAAAGGCTGGAGACTACGATGGTTCTATGCGTCCACCTCTGGAGGGGCTGGTGTGCGCACGACGTGGAAAGTGCCAACCAGATCTATGGAGCTAAAGTTAGGAGCGATGACAGAGGAGAGGGTAAAGAGAGTAAATGAGTGGAGGGAGAGGGAAAAAGTCAAGTGGAACGAGCTTATTCAGCCGTTCGCACTGTTTGAGGCAGGGTTGGGTCCACAACCGATTGGTGGGGACCTCGACTGATCGGAGTTAGAGGCAAGGAGAAGAGCACAAGAGGCAGAGGACCAAGCCATCCTGGTGAAAGCCCCGAAATTCAAGGAGTCTCAAGTCGACCGATCACCCAAACCAGTTGCGAGGGAGAGGATCCGACCTCGGCTTAAACCCCTCGGAGGGAAAGACTTAGGTGAGTGTGTACCGCGACCACTTCCAAAGGACCCTTTAAGGGAGAGGTCGTTGAAGGAGATGGAGGCGTTGGGCGTGGGGAGGAAGAAGTAGAGACTGAGGCGGAGTGAGGAAGAGCCTGCTCAAAAAAGGAGAAAGGAAGGGAGGGTGGAAGAGGCCAGTTTGGCCAAGGAGGTGGAGGGTGGGGAAGTGGAGGAGACCCCAAAAAGGGTGATCGTCCCAAAGGTGGTGGACCTAGCCTCAGGGGTCAGGGAAGTTGTGCCAGTGGTGGCGGCGGTCGGCGTAGGGGCGGGTGGAGTTGCCCTTGAACTTAGGAGGAAGGAACAGCCCCAGGGGGGACCTACCTCCCAAGGAGGAGGTGTTAGCCTGACCACCGCAATTTATCACGCTCGGGCGGTGACGGAGAGGCTGGAGGGAGAGGAAGGCCCAGCCAGAGCTGGGGCAGACCGGTTGGTGGGCATCGTGGAAGAGGCAGCCCTACGCGCAGTATCTAGATTCAACGAGGCAGACCTGCTGAGAGGGTTGTGCTCCGCTCAAATGGAGGTGACTACCTTAGCAAGGGCCCTCTTGAGGAAAGCGGGGGCTGCCAAACTCAGAGCAGATGAGACCAAGGCCCAGTTGGCGAAGTTGACGACGGAGAGTACCGACTGGAAGACTGCCTACACTGATCTGTAAGCAGTTAGGTTGGAGTTGGAGGACACATGCCGCCAGGTTGTGTTGCTCGAGTTCCAACTGGCTGGCGAGCAAAAAAAGTTGGAGGAGTCCAAAAGAGCCTGTGCCGTTGCGGTCGAGCGGCATGAAGAGGCCATGATCAGCAATGAAGAGCTGGTCAGGCAAAAAGATGAGGCAGATGTTAAAGTTGATACTCTGCAAAAAGAGCTGGAGGGTGAGCGTGCCAGAGCGATGGAGCAGAGGCAGAGCCTGCAAAAGGAGTTGTAGGCAGAGAGGGCAAAGTGGCCGTTGAAAAGGAGACTCTACAGAAAGAGCTCGATGCAGAGAGGGCAAGGGCGGCCGCTGAAATGAAGGCTCTGCGTAAAGAGCTGGAAAAAGAAAGATCCAAGGCAGCCTCTGAGAAGGAGATTCTACAAAAAGAGCTGGACGAAGAAAAGGCGAAGGCGGCCTCGGAAAGGGCGGCCTATCCCGATCTTTGTGTTGCAGCAGTTACTCAATTCAAAGGTCTCTGAATTTGGATGGCGATGGATGCAGATGCCAGCAAATTAGGGGTGGAATCTGGGGGGGCTAGCTCATCAAGGACGACTGTTGGGGGGAGAACTGAGTCTGAAGTCATTGAGAGCTTCCAACAGTCAGACTTCTACAAACATGAAATGGCCGAGTACTGGGACAGCGGGTGGAAGATGTTCAAACGTAGAGCTGAGGAGCTGTTCCCAGAACTTGACCTAAGTAGTGTGACGGTTGGGGAGGATGATGTGGCCCAGACCCCCCTAGATGAGGGTATTGAAGAAGAAGACCTTGTCTCCAGTGAGGGGGATGAGTGAACGGAAGGAGTGTGTACTTGAAGGTTTTTGTTTTGTTTTGTTTTGTTTTGTTTTGTTTTGTTTTTTTTTTTTTTTCATGTAGCGAACTTGTGCATATATTTGTGGCTAAATAAAACTTTATTTATGTTTCTATCAGACGATTGCGTTTGCTTGCGTATAAGTCAGTTGTGAACTGAATTTGGGAGAGGCGTAAAAATTTAATATTGAACAAAGTTAAAAACTGCCTTATGCATAGTAAAACTGAACCTGTATAAAAACTTAAAAACTCAATGCAGAGCCGGATTGGAGTGGTATGAAAATTCAGTGAAGTTCAAAGTGGTGCTGAAATAGGACTTGTACAAAAATCCAATGCAAAGTAAAGTAAAGAACTCCTTAATGCAGAGTAAAATTGGACTTGGATAAATCTTCAATACAAAGTAAAGTAAAGAACTCCTTAATGCGCAATGTAGGCTGACATGGGACTTGTATAAAAATTCACGCTAGATGGTGGAGAAAATAATCTGATTAGTAAATGAAACATGTGAGAACATTTTGGGAATTTGACTAAGTAAAGGGTGGTGTAAAAACTTTGATCTGGAATTGTGACTGTCAAAGGAAAGTAGGGAACTCCTCAATGCGCAATGTAGATCTTATTAAGGATATAATTATAGAGTGTCACAGATGGTGGAATTGAGGTTGTAGGTAAGGCATTCTGGACCTGCATTAGTGGCACTCAGTCTGGTTGAGTCTTTTGGAGCGCTCGGTCATGGCTGAGGGCTTTGGAAGTGCTCAGTCGGACTGAGGCTTTCGAACTGCTCAGTCTGGCCGAGGGCTTTGGAAGTGCTCAGTCTGGCTGAGGCTTTTGAAGTGCTCGGTCTGGCCGAGGGCTTTGGAAGTGCTCGGTCTGGCTGAGGCTTTTGAAGTGCTCAGTCCGGCCGAGGGTTTTGGAAGTGCTCGGTCTGGCTGAGGCTTTTGAAGTGCTCGGTCTGGCCGAGGCTTTTGAAGTGCTCAGTCTGGCTAAAGCTTTTGAAGTGCTCGGTCTGGCCGAGGCTTTTGAAGTGCTCAGTCTGGCTGAAGCTTTTGAAGTGCTCAGTCTGGCCAAGGCTTTTGAAGTGTTCAGTCTGGCTGAGGCTTTTGAAGTGCTCGGTCCGGTCGAAGGTTTTGGAAGTGCTCAGTCTGGCTGAGGCTTTTGAAGTGCTCGGTCTGGCCGAGGCTTTTGAAGTGCTCAGTCTGGCTGAGGCTTTTGAAGTGCTCGGTCTGGCCGAGGCTTTTGAAGTGCTCAGTCTGGCTGAGGCTTTTGAAGTGCTCGGTTCGGCCGAGGCTTTCTGGAACTTAAATCGTCATTGAGACACCATTTATATGACCGAGAGATATAAATGTCAATAAATTACATTGCACAAAAAGGATGATAGGAATGTTCAAGCGTGTTACTTCTCAAAAAGAAAATACAATAACTGAACAACTCAAAAGCAGTAGTTTATTGAAAATAACGTTTCAAGTGTTCAGCGTTCCAGAGGTGTGGGAGGTCTCGTCCTTCCAGATCCTGAAGCCGGTAAGTGCCTGGACGTGGTCTGGCCCTCACAATGTAAGGTCCCTCCCATTTGGCTGCCAATTTACCCTCGGTCGGATTCCTGGTGGCAAGGGTTGCTTCTCTCAACACTAGGTCCCCAACAACGAACTCCTTTGGTCGGACCTTGCGGTTGTAATGTGTTCTCATTTTTTGTTGGTATGAGGCCAGTCTGACAGCAGTGGTCTCCCTGAGTTCTTCAATTAGGTCTAGGTCGGCTCGGCGGAGCTCGTCAGTGAGTGCTGGATCTGGATGTAAAACTCTAGGGGTTGGCAAACGGACTTCCACTGGAATAATCGCCTCAGCACCGTATGTTAGGCGGAAAGGGGTTTCCCCAGTAGGAGTCCGAGCTGTAGTTCGGTAGGCCCAGAGTACATTTGGTAGTTCTTCGGCTCATAGTCCCTTAGCAGCTTCCAGCTTAGCTTTGATGATCTTCAGAAGAGAACGATTGGTGACCTCAACTTGGCCGTTGGCTTGGGGATGACCGAGGGAGGAGAAACATGGTTGGATCTGGAGGTTTGCACATAACTTTCTGTATCTGGCTTTGTCGAATTGTTTGCCATTGTCTGATACGATGGCTTGAGGGATGCCAAATCTGCAAACGATTGACTGCCAGATGAACTTGGTTGTGTTCCGTTCGGTGATTGTGGCAAGGGGTTCTACCTCAACCCACTTGGTGAAGTAATCAATGGCAACAACCGTGAACTTGGTCTGGCCTCAGCTGGTGAGAAGTAGACCAATTAGGTCGATCCCCCATTTGGCTTAAGCAGTGCAGACTCTGAGCATAATCGATTCGATGGGGAGCATGGGGGATGTTGGCAAAGCGCTGACACTTATTGCATTTGAGGACAAAATCAGTAGCGTCTTGATTGAGAGTCGGCCAGAAATAACCAGTACGGAGTATTTTGTGGGCCAAAGACCTGCCGCCCGAATGATTGCCACAAATTCCCTCATGGATTTCTTGCATCACATAGGTTGCTTGGGTTGAGTTCAGGCATCGCAGATATGGTTGGGAAAAACCTCGTTTGTACAAGACGCCATTGACCAGGACGTAGTTAGACGACTGAGCCCTGACCTTGGCGGCCTGCTGTTCGTCATTTGGGAGTTTTCCTGTTGTCAAAAATAGGGTGATGTCGGATGCCCAGGGGATGGGTTCATTTTGAAGGAACTGCACCTCGTGCGGGTCGGGTGAGATAGCGGGTGAGTTAGGTATTCGAGGCGAACTCCGTGGCTGAGGTCGAACTGATCTGCAGAGGCCAACTGAGCCATCTCATCAGCTTTGGAGTTTTCCGCCCGAGGTATGTGCTTGATCTGGAAAGTATTGAAGAGGCGAACAAGAGGGAGTACCATGTCTTTGTAGGCCCGCATTGTGCCATCCTTGGCATCGAATTCCCCCGTAATCTGACCGACGACGAGCTGTGAGTCACTGAACACTCGGATGTGGCTGACACCAATATCCTTGGCCAGACGGAGTCCTGCTATCAACGCTTCATATTCGGCCTCGTTGTTGCTGGCTTCAAACAAAAGACGGAGAGCACATTTGAAATAACCATCCTCCGGGGAGGTGAGAATGAGGCCAGCCCCACTACCTTTCCTCCGGGATGACCCGTCGACGTTGAGAGTCCAAGAATGGGGGTTTTCTGGGTCAGCAGGGGTCGGTGGGGGCGGAGAGGTAGTGGTTGGGGTATGGTTGGTGAATTCTAGGATGAAGTCGGCTATGGCCTGTCCCTTGATTGCTGTGCGAGGACGGTAGGAGATGTCAAACTGGCTGAGTTCCACTAACCATTGCATAAGTCGGCCAAAAAGCTCTAGTTGCTGCATGACCTTCTTTAGGGGTTGGTCAGTGAGGACCACTATAGAATGGGCCTAGAATTAAGGACGAAGTCGTTTGGAGGCGATGACCAAGGCCAGGGACAACTTTTCTAGCAATGGGTAATCCTGCTCCGCTCCCTTGAGAGCTCGACTGATGTAGTAGACCGGCCGCTGGACTGAGCCGTCTTCCCTGATAAGAGCTGCACTGACGGCGGTGTTTGATACGGCTAAGTAGAGGAAGAGGGGCTCGCCCGTGATTGCTTGTAAAAGGAGGGGGGGATTGGCCATACATTGCTTTAACTGCTGAAAGGCCTCTTCGGATTCAGTTGTCCATTCAAAAGTCTGCTGAAGGACATTGAAGAATGGTAGGCACTTATCTGTTGCGCGGGAAATGAAGCGGTTGAGAGCCGCCACTCTGCCAGTGAGTCTTTGAACTTCTTTGACAGTTTTGGGTGACTGCATCTCAATCAAGGCCTTGATCTTCTCAGGGTTGGCTTTGATGCCGCGCTAACTAACCATAAAACCCAAGAACTTTCCAGATCCTACGCCGAAGGCGCACTTCTCGGGGTTGAGCTTCATCTGATACTTGCGAAGGGTGGCAAAGGTCCCCCGTAGGTCGGTCAGATGGTCAGTGGAGAGTTTGCTCTTGACTAGCATGTCGTCGACATACACTTCCATGTTCCGACCGATCTGATCTTGGAAAACAACATTAACTAACCGTTGATAGGTGGCCCCAGCATTCTTTAGTCCGAACGGCATTACACAGTAGTGGTAGGTACCTCGATCGGTGATGAAGGATGTGTGCTCCCGATCGGATGGGTGCATCATGATTTGGTTGTACCTAGAGAAAGCATCCATGAAGCTGAGCATTTGGTGACCGGCCGTGGCGTCGACCAGCAGATCTATGCGGGGGAGTGGATAGCTTTCTTTGGGGCAAGCTCAGTTTAGATCAAAGTAATCGACGCAGAATCGCCACTTGCCATTGTTCTTGCGGACCAGAACCACATTGGACATCCACTTAGGATAGTCCACATTTCGGATGAACTGAGCCTTAAGGAGTTTGTCAACTTCTGCGGCTATGAGATTATTGCGCTCTGGGTGAAAAATACGCTACTTTTGTCTGTAAGGTCGGAAATGAGGTTCGATGCTGAGGTGGTGACTTATGAAGGCGAGGTCAATGCCTGGCATGTCTGAATGGGTCCAAGCAAAAACGTCATTGTGCTCGGTCAAAAGGGCAGTAAGATCGGATTTCGCTTGGGGGGATAGTTGGCTGCCGATCTTAGCAGTTTTCAATGGGTTGTTGGGGTCAATAGGGACCTTAACGAGCTCCTCTACTGGTTCTCCCCTGACCAGCTCGTCCTCATCCCGGACGTCAAGTCCTTCGATGATCATTGCCTCCTTCAGCTTGACTTCTTTAAGTGAAGCAACATAACACTCCCTGGCCACGGTCTGCTCTCCTCTGACTGTTCCAACCCCGAGATCGGTGGGAAACTTGAGGGCAAGATGATAGGTGGATGTGATGGCTTGGAAAGCGTTTAGGGTGGTGCGGCCAAGGATGATGTTGTAGGCAGATGGGCAATCGACCACAAGGAAGGTGAACAACTTTGTAGCCTGCCGTGGGTATTCACCGATGGCGATGGGAAGGTCAATGGAACCAATAGAGGTCACACGGTCGCCAGTGAATCCGACCAGGGGGGTTTGGAGTGGAGACAAGCTTTCTTCCCCAATCTTGAGCTGTCAGAAGCAGTTGAGGAAGATGATATCTGAAGAGCTGCCATTGTCAATGAGAACTCGTCTGACCTTATAATTGGAGAGGATGGCGGAAATGACAAGAGGATCATCATGAGGATAACGGATGCCTGTATAGTCGGCGTCCGTGAAGGTGATGGGCTCTGTCCACTGCTTGGGCTATTTGGGGGGTCAGTCTACCATGGTGACTGCCTTGGTTGCCGCGGTGGGGTGCGTCGGCGATTGGCTCCGTAGGGTTCGGTTCTTTGCCTTTGTTGACGGCGGGTGTTTGTGAACCGGCTTAGACGCCCCTGGCGAATGAGGGTCTCCACATGATCTTTGAGGTTGATGCAGTCGTCAGTGTTATGGCCATGGTCCTAGTGGAAATGGCAATATTTGGACTGGTCTTTCCGGTTGGAAGGGTTCCGTGGTGGGGGAGGCTAGTTGAGGGGGTAGTCCCGTTGGATCTAGTTGAGGACATGTTCCATGGGAGAATTGAGGGGTGTATACCGCTCGAACTGACCGGGCGGTCGGATTGGTGCCGACCGGTCTGCATGAGGGGGTCGGTCGGTATAGCGGGGTGTTTGGCTATGATACTGGGCGTTTCTGGGTTTTGGGTCCTTTCTCTTTTCTCTGGGGGTTGGGTTTTTAGCTGTTGGATCCTGCCGAGCGGCTAGTGAATCTTCGGCATTCATGTATTTTTGGGCTTTGGAGAGTAGAACCGCCATTGAGGCCGGGGGGTTTTTAGAAAGGGAGAACAGGAAATCAGATGACCGTAGACCGGCCATGAAAGCTGTGAGGATGACCTTGTCGTCATTTTCTGCGACTTGCAGGGCTTCGGTGTTGAAGCGAGTAACGAAGCTGCGTAGTGATTCCCCCTTGGTCTGACGAATGTTGAGGAGTTGGGTTGCCGGGCGTAGCTGGCGCTGTGCTCCAATAAAGTGGCTTAGGAAAGAGTCACTGAGATGTTGAAAGGTGGAGACAGAGTCTGGTGGTAACTGGCTGAACCACAGCCGAGCTGACCCCTTCAGTGTCACGGGAAAAGCTCGGCACATGATCTTGTCTGGGAAGGCATGGAGAATCATGAGGGTGCGGTAGGTCTCCAGATAGTCGACCGGGTCTGTCGTACCGTCAAAGGAGTCGATGAAGGGCATTTTGAACTTGGAGGGTAGAGGTTAGTCTCGGATGGAGGCAACAAATGGTGAGTTGGCCGTAGTGGAGGGCTTATGCTGGATGTTCTACATAACCCCTTGGAGCTGGAGTTTCATGGCGTGGAGTTCAGCGTCCCAAAGGGGAATGTTGTCACCACCAGAGGGAGACAGGTGTTGGATGCTGCTGGTCTCTCCCTCGGGGGCTGGTGCTATGATCGATGGGTGCGGGGGTGGAGGTGGTGGATTTATATGTGGGTGAGAAGGTTGCAAACCTCCCAAATTAGGTGGATTGGGTTGTGGGGCAGTATGGCCTGGAGTTCGTTCTGGGTTGGGTAGAATATCTGGAGGTGGTGGTGAAGGAATGGAGAAGGTTCCTTGGAGTAAAGCGTTTATCAGGGCTTGGTTTTGCTCGGCCATATGATTAATGCTGTTGGTAAGCTCGGTGAAATACTGTGGTGGGTTGTTTGGATTGGGAGGGTCGGTTTGATGGTCGGCAGCATTATGGTGGGAAGCCATGGATCTAGTCGTGACCATACACCTTGATGGATGAGATGAAAATGTTGCTGGAACAGGGTCTCCGGCGGCAATGAACACAACTGGCGCACAAACAAACCAGTTCCCACAGACGATGCCAACTGATGATACAGTTCGTTCCCGGTGGATGGGCTAGACCGATCCAAGCTCCTCGAGCCCACGTCTGGGTGGTCGAGCCCACTAGATGACCTGCAAGTAAGTTCAATGGGGAACGGGGTAGTCCTCTAGCGAACCCTCCGACGAGCAAATTAGCAAGTAAGAAAGGAGATGAAGTATGTGAGAGAGATTGGAGGTAGAAAAACTTAGCCTTCTTCTTGTCTTCGATGCTTGCTTATATCCTTTGGTAATCATTTCACTGTCCCTTCCGACGTGCCCCTCACGCCGAAAGCCTGTGTTGTAGCTTGCTTTGTACAGGGTAAGGGGGCGCTGTTCCGACAGGGAGGTGTTGTCGCAATAAATGCTGTGATGGGCTGCATTAATGGTAATGTATTGTAGCAATAACTTTGCAGATCTTTGTTTGCTGACGTGGCCTGTTCTGCACCTGCCCTGTGTCCGAATGCCATTGGTCCTTCATGTCCAGCTGACCTCCAGCTGTCATGGACTTTACCACCCGGGTTATGCAATGGGATCCAAATGATGGGCTTGGGTCTGTTCACTGTGAGCTGTGGCCTTTATGGGCCTATCCATGTCAACTATGATTAGTGATAAGATTGTTAAATTATTTTTATAAAAAATCTTAAAAAACATAATTTATATATTAAAAGAAATTAAAACAAATATAAATATCTATAATTATCCCGTGTATAGCACGGGTGATAGGCTAGTTTAATATTTTAATATAAAAATTAAAAAGTTATTAAAAAATTTAATAATTTTTATTTTTATTATTATATATATATATTAAGAATTAAAAAAAATCATTTAAATATATTAAATTTTTTATTTTATATTTTAATTGAAAAAATATTAAAATAATATATTCTTAAAAGAAAATTAAGTCCACATAATTAGTTCTTGATCATGAGAATGAGAGAGAGAGATAGCACAAAATAAAAGAGTAGATTAAATTAAGAATAAAAAAAAAAAAAAAAACAAGATGAAGTTCACCATAGATTTGAGATACATAATATTTTCACATCCCATTATTCGACTGCGGTTCTGCGATTTCTATATCTCTGTGCTACTTGCCATTACATTGCTGCCTCATTCGTGTTCCCACATTCATTCTTTTGGTTCTCCTATCTCATCATCATCATTAGCATCTACATCTCCCCTTTGCTTCATCCACTTGTTCATGTGCTTAAACCCTATTTTCAAGCTATCCCAACCCTTTCATCGTATGCACCACCACCGAACCGGAGCCTGAAACCACCACCACGCTAGAGACACAACCTCCACCACCTCAGTCTGTATTTTAGTTGAAAGAAATTCACGATGATCAGTACCTCTTCCTGAATGACGAGCCAAGTTCAGATCAGGACTGTTTCGAGATAATTTATGGACATGGTTAGGTTTCGTTTCGATAATTCGAATTGTTTATTTTATCCGACATTTCATCAATTTTATCTAAAAAAAATTAGGTCAATTCAATAATTGTAACTTGTTCAATTTATTGTGTTTGTCACTAAAAAAATGTATGATTTATTTTTTAAAATATAATTATTGTCTATTTTTTTAATAAAAATTAAACAAGTTACAATTATCGGATCTATCTAATTTTTTTTTTTATGGTTGAAATATGCAAATTGTCTAAGAAAATAAATAATTCAAATTATTAAAATAACATCTGTAACAAGTCTTACGAGTCCAAATAGCAACCTCCGATCCAAAATCTAGAGAGTCTTCCGTCTCATATTTACTCCTTGTGTAGGATGTTACACAAAATTAATGCCTTTGTGCCTACTTGTAAAAATATATATATATATATATATATATTTTGAAGGAGGTGAAAACCAAAAAAATTGTAAACATATCCATTTTGGATTGTGCATATGTAAAAATCAGTGGATGCAGTGATTTCTGTGTTGTACCAGGAAGATTACTATATGCATAGTAAAACTTTCTTCTGCTTATGTTTTACTTCTCCTCTCTCTGTTGGCCAATGATTGAAAATGTCCTGTTTGTTTTGCTAATGTTTCTCAATAATGAAATAGTGCTCCATGTTAAACTCTTTTGTGGAGGGGAACACCAAGGTATACTTAGCAGGGAAATTATACAATATTTCTAGAATTTTACGTCGTCATATTTTAAATCAATTATTAATTATTTAGTTTTATGTTGTGCTTTCATTCTCAACATAAATTGTGAGTCTCTATCCATCTCTATCAATCAAAACTTTATAGAGCACCATGTATCCACACTCCGAGAGTATTGAATATTTACCTTACTTACCTTAAGTGCATATGTATGAATTGTTGGACAATCTTTACTGTATTTAAAAAATTTTAATTCTATTGTGTACAAAACAATAATTAGAATTTAAAGAAATAAAGAAAATGAGAGAATTTGTTTGACTACAAAAATCAAACTCGAAATAAAAATAAAAATAAATAAATAAAAACATATTTTATTTTGTTACAAAAACAAAATTAAAATATGATTTAAATAAATAATAAAACAGAATAATAAATTAAACAACTTACTTGATTAATTTCTTTGAATAATTATCTGATCAAGTCCAGTGTTTGACACTGTGTCCTTAAGACAGATTCGTCCTCTCCACGGTACTTTCAGAATTTGGACGTCTATCTCCCAGGATGAAATGATCTTCTACAAACAATAGCAGTACTACAAATTGTCTTTCTTTTAGAAATTAAATGCGGCAAAATGCAGAGAGATTTATAGCAGAGGATGGAGTACGAAAATTGGAGTAAAATCCAAATGGGAGACTGGTCTATTTATAGATGTAAAGGTGGCTCTTGGTTTTGAATTCAAACAGATTTGAATCTGTTGGATTTATATATCAAACAGATAACAAAAACGGGAAGGGCCTTGTTTAGGGGTGCAATAATACTAGACTGGTTTATTTCGGGAACGGCCCTGTTTGGATGTACAATAAAACCAAACTAGTTTAATTTGAATTGCCCAACCCAACCTCACACCACGCACCTGCGCCCAAGCCCAGCCCGCCCGACCTGCCAGATGGACGGCGGCGCGCGTGTGTGGTGATTTTTGGGTCCAATGGGTCTAGCCCATTTTGCCTATAACCTCTCTCTCTAAAACACTTGGGTACCCCTTGGGGCACACTCCAAGTACCAAACCCATGCCTTATAAACCCTTTCAAAACTTCCCACCAAATCAATGTGAGACAAGCCTTATTCAAACCTTTAAGGAATTTCTACCAAAAACTCCATTTCCATGGAGCATACTTTGGCTTCAATTTCCCATTCACTCGGTAATGGTTTTGAGCAACCAAATATACCACGTGAATCACAACGCGGCATAGAACGCGTTATCACTTTGACCCGTGTAAAACGATGCACGGGGCCCACCTAAAAAATAGACCAAACTTAGAAAAAAAAATTCTGATTTTACCCAGAATTTGATACCATTTCCAACATGAATTCCACTTAACTATTCCAAATTTATTTTGAACAAGAGTGTGTGGCTGAAGAATTTATTCTGAACGAGATTATGTGATTGAGATTAAATTAGTATAGTATAGGGTCTACGTACGGAGTAAATTTGAATCACGAGATAATAATTTCGAATAATATATATTTTATTAAAAGCAGTATTTTTCCTATGTTTAGGTGACACGTTATAAGAACTTACTTTTTTTCTAAGAGAGCCACATCAGTATCTATTTTTCTTAATTACATTTAGAGTTCTACACAAACCCAACCTTATACTAACTTTATCTATTTTATATGGACTCTATTTCATAAATATTTCTTTTCCATATATTTTTCATAATAAATTGAAATAAACCACAAACTCAATACTAATTTTACATTTCACATTTTTCTTCTTAATTCTTTCAAGGGTATTAGAATTTTTTTTTAATGCTAAATTGTCTTTTTTTTTTCCTTCTTCTTTTTATTTTCTCATGCATTATTATACACCCAATATTAATTCTATATTATTCTATATTATTCTATATTATGGATTTGTCATTTAAATTTTATAGTGATCTTATATATGAAATTATACTTCATTTTTTATATTATTTTATATAATCACAACTCACTGGAGGAAAAATTTACACAACAATGATACTCTCGAAAAACCTCTAAAGGTTTGGATTTACTGCTTGAGTTACTTTTTTAATTGTTGAACAGTAAGGTCTTTTATGTTTTGACATCATATTACAGATGATTGATCACTTTACACACTGAAATGTATCTATCATTTGAATGTTTTCATTATTTCTTCTTTTTAGGTTTAGATGTTGTTATGTGATTCTTTCTTGGTTAGTCGTTGTTAAATTGTTTTTTATATAGTTGATATTTTAATTTAATTAAGAGTGTTTATTTTACAATCCTATAATTTAATATATATATATATATATATATCATATAAAATCATTATATGATAATCCAATTACATCATATTCATATTTAATTTTTTTAAATAAATTTTATATATTTTCTATTTCTACATATTTTTATTTTTCAAATGAATATAAAAGTAAATTAAATAGTTAGAATTACTTTTAATTTTATATTACTAATTCTTCTTCTAATTTAACAATTATTTTTAATATTAAAATGAGTATTTATTTTACTTTTATAATTTATATGTCATACAAAATTATTATATAATAATTACACTTTTATAATACGATAGAATTGAAATTATCAAGGGCAAATTACAAACACACCTCCTAAGATTTACTTAAATTATAAATTATCTCCAGTGGTTCTAGAAATTACATTATGTCCCCCAAGGTTTCTAATTTTATAACAAATAGGTCATTTTATTAATAAATCATCAAATTAATTAACTGTTTTTAATAATGTTAAAATTTTATTTTAATTAATAATTTAGATAATTTTATTGTTGTATAGGTGAACAGTTAGAAATTTCACTTTTTTAATTAATTCTGTTAAATAAAAAATTCTGACAATGAGACATTTGTAATTTTCTAAATCCAAGGAGACAATTTGTATTTTAAGCAAACCTCAAGAGGTGTATTTGTAATTTATCCAATTATCAAAATACACAAATAATTTAACTAAAATTAATATATATAAGTATTCAACTACCAATTTTATAGAACAATAATGCCAATATTATCAAAATAAATAATTAAAATCATACTTTAATTATTTTTTTATAATACACATTGTATCATCAAATATTTTTTGACAAAAAAACAGCACGAGTCAACTGCTAGTAATTACTAAATAGTTAAGTATGAATTTGTAGATTCTATTTAAACCCAAAAGATGTCTCAATATGCCCAATTTAAATTTATAAATTTTAATTCCTACTATATCCAAATATAAAATTACTAATAAGGCAATACTTATTAAACCCTAAAATGATTTTTTTTTTCATGGTACACCCTAATCGGTAATTTCTATTTAAATATCTGTATCTTCTTCCTCAAGAGATCAAATCAAAGTTATTTCTTCTTCTTCTTCTTCTTTTTCTTCTTCTTCTCCCTCCAAAACTCCAATCCATCTTACCAAAACTCACCATCATCATTAACATTATTGTTTTTTTATTATTTTGAAACCCTAAACCCTAGAAGAAAGTTTGAACAAAATCAAATAATATATGAGAAAAATAATCAAAATAGTTTTTTTGAAGCAACCCATTAGAAAAGGAGGTAAGTATTCATATAAATGGATTTCACAATTTTTGTAAAGCACTATCAATTATTTTCTATATCATTTTTTTGACAAAAATTAAAGGGCCCAGTAGTTAGATTAACAATAACATATTATTGGAGTTGTTCTTATTTTGTCATTTAAATAGTACATTATTTGAGAACTACGCTTTCATGTTAGCGCCTGATGGTTATGTGCTTATAAATTTGGTCTTTACTTTTCCATGAGCATTCTTGTGGATAATTTATAATGTAAAAGTTTTTTTTTCTGTATTGAAAAGTTTTATAATGCATATATAAAAGCTTGGTTTTTTTTCTTTTTTCTATATTTATAATGTTTATGTGCTTATAAGTTTTGTTTTTTTCCCCCTGTATTTGTGAATTATTTTTTGTATTGAAAGGTTTTTGAAATAATTTAATTTTTTTAGTTTGTTTATTATTTATTATATGAGTTTACCTTGAGGATAATTTGGAAAAAATAATAGGAGGTAATGGGAGTAAAATAAAATTTTAAATAATTAAATAGGGTGTATTTAGAAATTAGAAATATTTAAAGATTTTTTAGGGGTAAATAGGTATGTATGTCCATAAGCCAGCACCATGTTCAGAGTTCCCCTGTCCAATCCACGTTGTTATCTAATTTAACTGCAGCTCATCTTGTGGAAGCCCACTCACGTAAAGTCATATTGGGCCTTGGCCACCAGCCCACCTTTTCCACTAACCAACGTCCTACAGTCCTATGTTCCTATTTTTGTTAGCTTGTAATATCTTTTTCTGTTTTTTTCTTTCCTTTCTTTCTTTTGATAATCCATGATATTTTTCGCTAAGCAAACCCAATTGTACCCAAGTTAGCTCATATGTGGACAATGAGACTTTAGCTTTCTAGATGCTCTGGAAGAACTTCAAATGTTTCTTTGTTTTTCACTATGTTCTGCTTCTACATCTTTACTGTAGTACTTTTAATGAGTAACGAAGTTCTTTTTCTATGCCCAAGCGAAAAAATAAATAAATAAAATAAAAATAAAAATTGTGATAAATAAATGGATTTTTTACTTTACTTTTTTATTATTAGACACAAAGGTATAGGCCTTACATGTATTTATTGTATTTATTAATATGGACTTCACTAAGTGATAATAAGAAAGCACTATGAAAATTTTAGGATAAATTACATTCGCTTTATTGAGGTTTGGAAAAAATAACACAGTTAGTTTCATAATTGTACTAGTTTCCCTGTCAATATAGTTAAAACGATCAAAATTAATGCTAATAGTGGATAAATACTTAAATAAATAAATGCTAATGGTGGATCCACTTGCTTTGGATTGCATAGTCGTTATTAGATCAATCTTCATGTTTGGGATTGAGTCTTCAAGAGCAGATCTCCAATCCCACATCTGCAACATGAGGTAAATTGACTGCCTTCTTTATTTCTACAAGTTTGCCCTCTGCTACACTGCCTTCCTAAGACAAATGTAAGAATACAGTGTCACGATGATACAATATAACCAATCAATAATAAATTTATATATGGAGAATGAACCCTGTTTTTATGAAATAATTACCTTACCACATATATATCATATCATATCATATAAAATAAAAGTAAAACTGTGCATTTTTGTTAGTATAACTAGGAATCTGCCACATGTCAAGCTAATTACTTGCCATGTGTCTATATTTAGTTATCTCTTTTTTATTTGTTCAATAATGCTCTAAGAATTTCACACCTTCAATTTGCCGATGATACTATTATTTTCTCTGAGACAAAGTGGGGGGAAATCACTACTTTTAAGAGAATTTTGAGGTGCTTTGAGATAATTTGAAGACTTCAAATTAATTTTCATAAAAGCCTGGTTTGTGGGATTGATGTTCAAGATGACCTGGTAAAGGAGTTAGCCAAAAAACTCAATTGCCTTAGTCAGAAACTGCCACTTAGTTATCTAGGGGGGCAAACTCTAGAAGGAAGAGTACTTGGCAGTCTGTTGTGGAAAAATTTGAGAAGAAACTTGCATCTTGGAAGAGAAAGTTCCTGTCTTTTGCAGGAAGGTTAACCTTGATTAGATCAGTCTTGTCTAGCCTACCTATTTATTTCTTATCTATTTTTAAGTTGCCGGTGGGTGTAGCAAAGACAATTGACAGAATTCAATCTAATTTTTTGTGGGGTGGTTCTGAAATCAAAAAGAAGGTACACCTAGTTAATTGGATGGAGGTGTGTATGGGTAAGAATCAAGGAGGACTGGGGGTGAGAAACTTAAGTGAGGTCAATGAGTGTTTACTACTATAGTGGTGGTGGAGGTATGGTAGAGAGGACAAATCTCTATGGAAACAAGTGGTGTGCAGCAGGTATGGTGGGGATGGAGGCAGGTTTAGTCCAGTTTCATCTGATACAGGTACGTCATCTTTTTTGTGGTAGGATATATTGTCCATTGATTCATCGAATTCTACTGTGATTAATTTCTAGTGACAAAATTTTAAGATTGTTGTTAGGAATGGGAGAAGGCTGCATTTCTGGTATGACATTTGGTGTAACAATCTAAGACTTAGAGATGAATTTCCCAAGCTATTCAGCCTATCAAATGAGGAGGGTACTTTGAATCAGTTCTATCAAAGGAAGAGGTTAGATAGAAATTGGAAGCTGTCTTTCAGAAGATCTCTCTTAAGCTTGGGAAGAGGAGGAAGTTCAAAAATTGAATGATTTGCTGGTTGATGCTCCTTGTCTCAATCTAAACCTGGTGGCAGATGATTCTTGTACATGGTTAGCTCATTCCTCTGGGAGTTTCACTGTGGCTTCAGTTTGGAAGTAGTAGGAGTCAACTAGAGGGCCTATGCTTGGAATACCCAAAATACCTATGGAGAATATGCTTGGAATATCAAACACCATTCCCCCCCCCCACCCCACCAAGTTCAGTTTCTTGGTTGGCTAGCATAGAGAGGAAGGATTAAATCTTTTGAGTTTGTGCAAAGGATTGGAGTGTTGAATGCCAATGTCAGCACATTGTGTGTGTTCTGTAAATCAGAAGGGAAATATGTAACTCATGTTTTGTTATTTTAAGATTTGCTTAAAATATGAATTGTCTTCTGTAATTTTAAAAATTACATACTGCTTCTTGAAATTTATAATTTCATAACAAACGATCCCGTTTATTAATAAATCATAAAGTTAAGATGTTAGAAATTTATTTCAATCAATAATTCAAATAATTTTATTATTGTGTAAAAAGTTAGAAATTTTATTTTTATCAGTTAATTATGTTCAATGAAAATTTTTGACAAAAAATATTAATAGTTTTAAAATTACAAAGAATAATTCATATTTTAAACAAATTTTAAAAATACATTTATAATTTACCTTAAAATTTTTTGATCATTAAACCACCGATTGCTAGTCGGTCTCTAAACGATAGCATCATTTGATATGAAGCAACTAGTCGGTCTCTTACAATGTACAAGGTCGGTCTCTTGCCACTTTCTTGTACAACCAAGCAACTAGAAAGTCTGTTGCTTCATTACATGGCTCCTTCGTGGAAAGACAAGACATGGATGTTAAGATGAGTAATACAGTTTAGATTTTGTTCTTGTGTGGTCATAGGTCACAAGAAATTTAAAAATATTATCTATTGTATGAATATGAATGTAACAAAAAAATAAAAATAAAAAATATTTGAGATTCTTAATAAAATTTTCATAATTTCACCCACAATGATATGTAATAATAAGTGTTAATTTTTGATTTGTTATGTATTGTTTTTCTTTCTTGCCATATCATTAGAGATGTATTTAAGGATGTCAAATGTGGGTCTTTGACATTCCTCTAAAAAATATATAATTATTTTAAGCATTAAGGCCATGTTTGTTTCGGTGGACATGAGCTTAGGATTGGACTAATAGTCCAATAAAATTATTAATCCGATATTTTGTTAAACAATGGAAGTACGGACTAACAATCCATTCGGATATGGCATCCTACATATGATGGACTATTCAATCTCATAAAGAGGGGTGGGATATAAATTGGAGGACTAATTTGGACATTTTAGTCCCTCCTTATAATCCTAACTTAATCCAAACATAAAATATGATACACAATCAAAAGGGATTCGTAGTCCTAAGACTATTAATCATGGGAATGTTAATCCAACATGATCCAGTCCGCCCAAACAAACATGGCCTAAGCTCAAAGAGCATATGTTAATAAGACTCCAACACGCTGATTTTAAATTGGACACTTAGGCCATAAGTCAATTTTTGAATCTTTTCAACAATTATGCCCAAGCTCCAATATCTTTGTACTAAAATGATACAATTTATCCAAAAGGACAATTACCTGTTAAAATCAACCTATCTTTGTATCTGTCAAAATTCACCAAACTAATTATCTGTTGAAATTTGACACATGTTATTCATTCAATATCTTATTTGTTGAATATCATACATTTCTCTACCTCACCACTACCACTACCTACTGTCGTCAGCTGCCATTACTGGCCTTCAGCAACTTTTTCGGCCAATTTTTTGACAACTTTTCCAATGTGTCTTTATCACTAAATAAGATTTTACCTTAGATCTAATTCTTATACCTCCTTTGAAATGGATTTTTCATCAATTTTATCTTTTAAATTTGCACTGATTATGAGTAATTTTTTATGGCTCCTAAAATTATTGTAAGTAATACTTTACCATAATAATAATCAATATCTAATATAACAATGATATTATTTTATAAAAAGAAATTATATGTAAGACGATTTCTTATCAAATTTTCTTAATATTTGTCACACAAGTTTTAGATCTCACATGTATTTAGAGCTTGTTTGGCATGATTTGTATTAGCATTTTTTTTAATCTTTTTATCTTTTTGGGATCATATCACCTTTCTACTTTACTGCACATCTTTTCATAAAAAGTCAAAATATATACTTATTTAGATCATCTCAAATACACTTGGTATTGTGATCCATATATATGTTTGTGTCTTGTGATAAAAAATATTTTTAAAAAAAAAAGAAGGAAAAATTACTCATAAATCTCATTTGGGGAAATGTTAATCCATTTAGTCCTACATGGTTTTTTATAAACCAAATAGTCCTTTTTATTTGTAGTATGTATTGTTGATTTGATTTATTAATATTTGAGTTTACTTGCCCCTTATTCTGATTATGTTTTTGATGTTTTTTTGGGATTGAGTGTATGTGGATAAGGTATGGTTTAATATTTTCATTTTTTTTAGGGATTTCGTGGAGTGATTGTGAGGATTATTGATGTTACCTACTTGGTGTTACATTATTGATGTTATATCATTTGCGTTTTCGTGGAGAGGTGTATGGGTTGTAATGTTCACATTTACCTACATAACATCAGCCTAGAGCTACATTGCCATACCGTGAAGCTTCCCACTAACAACTTATAACATTAGCACCAAACATCAAACACATAACATAATATCGAAACAGTCCGACAATCTCTGACAATTAACAGTCACTACCCCCTACTACCACCAAACCCCACCAACACTTTCAGGTATACATCCTCTCACTTGCCCCCAACATTACAAAATACACACAAAATAGCTACAACACCATGCGTCTGTTACATTATATACATGCACAACATCACATTTGCAATCACTGGTAACCACCAAACCCAGGAAAATATTACAACATTAACCAACAAAATCATGTGTCTGTCACATTACAAATATGCACAACATCATATTTGCGATCAATGGTAAACCCCAAACCTGCGACGTGAACAAGATCACCTAAAACCCCACATGACGTACCAATTAAACAAAAACCCATTTCAAGCATCGACCTTGATGTTGTATTGTTCTACAAACAACCAAACTAACATCGAAGGCACCCATACTCGTTATCATCGCACTAACACATGATCAACGATATCGTCCATGGATTAATTTTAAATCGCCGACATTATATCCTCAATATTAATTGCACTCCAAGATGTCCCAGTGCCCACGGTGCTTCGCCTCTATAAATTTGATAGAAGGGGTTTCCATGATTTTCTAAGGTTTTTTTGGGGATTTGTAATGTTATTTGGGAAATAACGAATTTTGGGTGCAACATTCCCAAATTCAGCGTTCAACTCACACAAACTGAGGATCAACACTGCAACATTGTCAAGGAAACATTGATGTTCCCATTTTTGAGCTTCTGTTTCATTTGCAATGAAGCGAAAAGGAAAAAAAATGCTATAGTATACTTTTGGATTTTTTGGTAACTACAATATCACTTAAACACCCAATATACCCCTCCAAATAGCCAATCCATGCATTACATTCGTGGGCTCAAGAGTAATTAACATTAACATGGGACCAATTAGTTTACCAAATAAATTGCAAGACTAAATAGTTCAAACTATCTAAACTTGGGATTCATTGGGGTTTCCCCTCCCAAAAAAAAAAAAAAAAAATAGAGAGAGAGTAAGAGAGGAACAATTTCAATTAGAATTTCGAAACTATCATAGTGTATCTTTCTGTTTTGGGCTACATTTGAAATGTGAGATTTGAAGAAAGTAACAACTAGCAACAAAAACTTTTAGTGTATTTTGGGTAAATGTGTAATTTCATTTAATTTCCAAATAGCTAATTAGGGGGTGCCTCTATTTACACACTACATTTCTTTTCAAGGCACACAATTGATTAGTTTATTTTTTATTACAATATTAGCCTAATATAAAGTGACCACAAAGGACAAAGGATTATGATACAGAGTTTATGTAAAATTACCACAAAGGACAATAATGAATACAATACACACCTCTCTTCTCAAACGTTACTTACGTATCTTTTCTCTCAAGAACCCAAAAACCCTAAAACAAAAACCAAAAACCACTACAAAAATTTTGGTTTTTTGCGATGGCAAAATGCCGTCGCAAATACTCAAAATGCCGTCTTAAAAACTTTTTAGCGACGGCAACTGACTTTTAGCGACGGCAAGTAGGGAGTCACAACAAAGGGTGTTGCTAAAAGGTTTTAGCGACGGCACAATGCCGTTGCCTTTTTTTTGTGACGGCAAAGTTGCCTTTTTGCGACGGACTTCTGCTGTCGACTTTAATATGTAAAAATTTGAGATTTTTTGAGACGGCACTGTGTTGCCGTCGCTAAAATTGTTATTTGCGACGGCAAAAATGCTGTCGCGAAAGTGTTTTTATTGCGACGGGAAACCTGCCATCGCTAAAAGATTATTTGAGACAGCACGACATGCCGTCGCTAAAAGATTATTTGCAACGGCAAAGAACACCGTCGCGAAAGGTTTTTTGTTTCAACTGTTGCCAATATCTTTTGCGACGGCATTGCTTATGTTGCAAAAAAATCTGGTTCTAATGTTTTTTGAGACGGTGTGGTGCCGTCTTAAAAAAAAAAAATGCAATAAAATTATTAAAAATATCAAAATTACCTGTATTAAATGAAAAATAACTGAAAAAGAAACCGATAATTAAATAATAATATAAAAATTCCAGTATAAAAATAACAATTCATCCATAATAAAAATATTCTTCCATTCATAACAACACATCAGCAAAATTATCCCACTACATAATGCTGCACAATACATATACAATGTTTAAATACATAATATTGTTCACAATTCAAAATAACGTAAATAAAAAATAAAAGTTTTCCTCATGATTCTTCCATGGGTAACAAAAACAAAAGTTAGTTGCAATCTTCATACGCCTGCATTCCATAAGAAGCAAACTGCTACTCGGGAAATATCTGAAAACAAAAAATAAAAATAATTAATGACAATCTAATTATGTGTTAATATTTTAATTACAAAAAAAAAAAACATAAAAAATTAACTACTATATAATTACAAAGATAATTAAGTAAATAATTTTGGCTAGACAGAAATCCGACTCTAACTCCCAAATCGAGTCCCATCTTCTCCTACAAGTCTCTCGTGCCTAGGCGGTCGTGTGTGCCAAGTTTCGTGCTAAACCGACGCCGTTTGGTGATTTTGGGGCGTCAATACCTCGAATTTAAGTTTCTTAAGGAACTAGTTTGCCTAGAGTGAAATTCGGCTCTAACTCCCAAATTGGGAACCCGATTCGAGTCCTGTCTTCTCCCACAAGTCTTTCGTGCCTAGATGTTCATGTGTGCCAAGTTTCGTGCTAATCCGACCCCGTTTGGTGATTTTGGGGCGTCAATACCTCCAATTCAAGTTTCTTAAGGAACTAGTTTGCCTAGAGTGAAATCTGGCTCTAACTCCCAAACCGGGAACCCTTCCCGTCTTCTTCTATAAGTCTCTCATGCCTAGGCGGTCGTGTGTGTCAAGTTTCGTGCTAATCCGATGTCGTTTGGGGATTTTGGGGCGTCAACATCTCGAATTCAAATTTCTTAATGAACTAGTTTGCCTAGAGTGAAATTCGACTCTAACTCCCAAACCGGGAACCCGATTCGAGTCCCGTCTTCTCCCACAAGTTTCTCGTGCCTAGGAGATCGTGTGTACCAAGTTTCATGCTAAACCGACGCCATTTGGTGATTTTGGGGCGTCAACACCTTAAATTCAAGTTTTTTAAGGAACTAATTTGCCTAGAGTGAAATTCAGCTCTAACTCCCAAACCGAGAACCTGATTCCAGTCCCGTGTTCTCCCACAAGTCTCTCGGGCCTAGGCGGTTGTGTGTGCCAAGTTTCGTGCTAATCCGACCCTATTTGGTGATTTTGGGGCGTCAACACCTCCAATTCAAGTTTCTTAAGGAATTAGTTTGTCTAGAGTGAAATCCGGCTCTAACTCCTAAACCGGGAACCCGATTGGAGTCCCGTCTTTTCCCACAAGTCTCTCGTGCCTAGGAAGTCATGTGTGCCAAGTTTCGTGCTAAACCGACACCATTTGGTGATTTTGGGGCGTCATTACCTCAAATTCAAGTTTCTTAAGAAACTAGTTTGCCTAAACCGAAATCTGACTCTAACTCCCAAACCGGGAACCCGATTCGAGTCTCGTCTTCTCCCACAAGTCTCCCGTGCTTAGGCAGTCGTGTGTGCCAAGTTTCGTGCTACTTCGACGCTGTTTGGTGATTTTGGGGTGTTAACACCTCGAATTCTAAGTTTCTTAAGAAACTAGTTTGTCTAAAGTGAAATTTGACTCTAACTCCCAAACTGGGAATCCGATTCGAGTCCGTCTTCTCCCACAAGTCTCTCATGCCTAAGCGGTCGTGTGTGTCAAGTTTCGTGCTACTTCGACGTCGTTTGGTGATTTTGGGACATTAACACCTCGAATTCTAAGTTTATTAAGAAACTAGTTTGCCTAGAGTGAAATCTGGCCCTAACTCCTAAATCGGGAACCCGATTCGAGTCCCATCTTCTCTCACAAGTCTCTCGTGCCTAGGCAATTGTGTGTGCCAAGTTTCGTTCTACTCTAACGCCATTTGGTGATTTTGGAGCGTTAACACCTTGAATTCTAAGTTTCTTAAGAAACTAGTTTGCCTAGAGAGACATTCAGCCCTAACTCCCAAACCGAGAACCCGATTTGAGTCCCGTCTTCTTCCACAAGTCTCTTGTACCTAGGTGGTCGTGTGTGCCAAGTTTCGTGCTACTCTGACACCATTTAATGATTTTGAGACATTAACACCTCAAATTCTAAGTTTCTTAAGAAACTAGTTTGTTTCTTAAGAGTGAAATCGGGCTCTAACTCTCAAACCGGGAATCTGATTTGAGTCCCGTTTTCTCTCACAAGTCTCTCGTGCCTAGGCGGTCGTGCGTGCCAAGTTTCGTACTACTTCGATGTCGTTTGGTGATTTTGGAGCATTAACACCTCGAATTCTAAGTTTCTTAAGAAACTAGTTTGCCTAGAGTGAAATCCGGCCCTAACTTCCAAACCAGGAACTCGATTAGAGTCCTGTCTTCTCCTACAAATCTCTCGTGCCTAGGCGGTCGTGTGTGCCAAGTTTCGTGCTACTTCGATGCCGTTTGGTGATTTTGGGGAATCAACACCTCAAATGAAAATTTATTTTTTTAGTATGTGTTTGGTTAAGATAATTTTTTTGAGAGAAAGTTCTAACATATAGCAACTTTCGTGAGAAAATAAATTTTATTGTATTTTTGGCAAGGAATTGGAACCTAAATTACAATAATGATGTAGGTCGTCTCAACTAAAAATGAGAGAGTAAATTTAAATTTTAGGAGGAAGTTTAACGATGGAACATGTAATTACCTAGAATGTAGTTTCAAAACTGATGTTAACTACACATTTATTATATAAGAGTACATATCCAAGAAGCCCATGCCAAGCCATAAAACAATGCCTGTGCATTTAAAAAAAAAAACACTTCCATGAGATAAAACTTATACATACTTTCGACTATGATTAAGTCCAGAGCTGTAGGGACTTAAATTAAGTAAATAAAGGACAACTCACATGAGCTATTGATGAAAGTAAGGTTGTGCCCATCATGGACCTAGATATATATCCTATTGCCCAACGTAATGTGTTTAAGTTGTTCCATGTCCAATCCTCGCCACTCAGTTGTTTATTCAATTTCTTTAGCATCTATATCATCCCAAGAAGGAAAGAAACATTTACATGTAACTAGATGGCATAGTCTGATAAATTCACTATTAAAAGCACTGTAACGCACAACTTCTTACTTGAAAAGCATAGCCACGAATTGCTGAGTGAATAACCTACAATAATCTGAACTCCAAATAATTTTGAGTTTTGTTTAATCATATTATTGCTATATCCAGGCATATCCACATAAGGACAGAATACCAAAACATGATCAAACAATACGGTGTCATCTTTTCATGCTATTGGCATGAGAATACATATTCATACGGGTACAACCATTATATATCTATCTAGGAGATATTGTAGCACAGTAAAAAAGGTGAACAACAAAGGCAATTGTAAACCAATACCTGCTTTTCGGTATCTTCGTGGTCAAGGTGTGACAAATAGATAAGTGTTTCCTTCATGATCTGCGACGTCTTAGTTTAAATTAGAAATAGCAACTAAAGGAGAAACAGAGACAAAGAAACCAAACATAAATAATAAAATATAAAGGATCCCAGTGCACGAGGCTCCCGCTAGCCTTCCCCACTTTTTTGTGGACATTGCAACAGTTGTGAACTAAGACCATCAACAATACCAGGAAATGGCATCTGTCAATTCAACATGCACAAACAAATTGAAAACAGTAAATCAAACCTTCGATACATATAGATTGAAACAGAAAATCAGATAAGAAATTGATAAAGGTCAGTCATCGGTATAACAGAAATTCACAGCATAGGACCCCTTATTAACATAACATAACAGATCAAACAGACTTGTGCCAATTGTGTACCTCATTTTAAAAAAGAAAAAAGCAAAACCTAGCCTTCACCTCTCTAACATGGTGCCAACAAGTTATAGCTGTAACACTGGTATGTTCACAAGCATATAAAACAGGTCGTTCGAGGTCTTAGTTGCACAAATTTCTCACATCAGGTGACATCCCTTGTTTATTAATTGTTTAATCACCAAGTAGATAAGTATATAGTGAGGGTTCCACGTGCACATATTGTAAACTAACTAAAATAAAGGATGGAATAGGTTTAAGATCAATGACCTTTAAATCACACACAAAAGTAATTGCCAAAACCAAGCATACCTGGAATTGATGAGTAAATTCTGAAATAAAAGGATATTGCTCCAGATCAAAAAAATTTCTTACTGTGGCAATTAGACATGATTGAATTTATAAAGTTGAGAATCTAGGCAAAAACCAGTTCCTAATTTACATATAATAGGAATACTTCGTTACACCAAATTATTAATACTCCAAAAGTTGAACAACTCACAATTTACATCATATAAGATGCCTCTAAAATGACTCAGAAAATAACCAAAATCCTTTCCATAAAGGTTCACTGTGAATCAAAGGAAGTCAGATTGGAGAAAATCAGACTTGGGAACTGAGATGGGGTCTCTTAATGTTAATTATATTCTTAAAGAACATTGCATCAAAAGAGATCAATTGGAGAGAAGAAAACAAAAAGGGAAGAAGAAGAAAGAATACATCACCAAGGAGAACAAGACAGGGAGATCTTGAAAAAGTTACGTTGTTTATTCAAGGATATTAATACCACTATTTGCTTAATATTCATATTGTATCCAGAAAAAAGTGCCCCTAAAAACCATATGATCATTAAAATTAATCACATCAGTTGTGCAGATAGTTGGTCAAAGTACACATAGAAGCTATGCTATCTCAAAGAAGACTCTCAAAAACAACTTACTTGGGCAGATAATAAATAATAAATAAATAAATTATGTGTTTGTGTGTGTGTATGTACATGTAAGAATTTAGAGAAAACACACAAACAAATACAGACTCTTGGAGATTTTTAGGACCTAGTTCATTTTAAATTAGCAAATTTAATATTTTTTAAAAAATAAAAGCAGCAAAACTGCATGAAAATATCTGAAAAATTCAAATTCAAATTGATCATAAAAAAGGAGTATAAACACAAAGAAACATGGAGATTAGAGTAGTAAGGAGAATATAAGTGAGATCAGTAGGATTTGTGTAACATACAGGCTTGGACGGCTCGAGGATTGAAGCCATTCGTAAAGGTTCTTCGAGAAGCAAGTGATTCAAATGCAATTTGGATCAACAATTAATGGTCTCTGTCTCTCAGATAAAGAACAAGAACAAGAACACTTACCGTACGAAGCTGAATCTGAGGATGGCCATGAAGAAATTGAGCAGGTTTTGGCCGCTCCTGAAACAGATCCTGACAACGACTTGAATTGATACAAGCTCCTCATGCCTGATAACCTGTCACGACCCAAACCCACCCCTGTAGGTTTAGCATCGTAACCGACCAGTAATCCGTGAATTACCAAAGGCCTCTGAACAGATTAACAAATAATAAAGGGTTGCGGAAGCAATAATACAAAATACATAAGGTCCAATGAGCTATGATAACGTACATGGGACAGAACATTTCAAAACTTTCATAGATATACATAAACATGCTAGTCTAGGTACACAATATTTACAAGTATTTACAGAAATGTACTTCCCAAGATCTGACTGTACAAAACAAAAACAGGGACTAGCATGAATACAAAAAGAAACAGCCATAGCATTAGGCTTCATTCGGAACCTCCTCAGGAGGCACAACAGTTGGCTGACAAAACAGAACAGAAGGCCGTCAACTCTAGCCCTGGTCATGTTCCGTCTCCCCTACATACATAATATAGACTATGAGTGAAAGCCCAGTGAACAATAACAGAGTAAAGGGGTTTCAATGAATGAGTTCGTACAGATTCAGAAAACGTAAAACAGATTTGTATCAAATTCATCATTTGTGCAAATCATATACAGACAGAAATCATAAGTCATGATTAAGTTTACGTGATACATCCATTAGCATTAACAGAACAGAACGCATACGCGTGAGGTTACGAATAACCAGTTCCACAAAGGAACCTCTGGGTCTGGGTAACAGAAAAGCGAGCAGTGAGCCCCCGTGACAGGACTCCGATGCAGATAGCAGTGCGAGCGAAATAAGTTCCTTAAAGGAACCTCCGATGCTGGGTAACAGCTGATAGATATCACATGGTGCTAAGGATGTCATGAATACATATCAAAAATTGAACAATCATTCATTGTATAGAACATATCATTTCGGAAAACATATCTTGTTTTATCACACAGAAAGTAGATACAGTTTGAACATAACTTTACTAAGTTATTACTCACAGTTGGTCTTGAAACAAACAGACGGGGCAGATAGGTCAGACAGAACGCGGTACGTGACCTACATAACACATAACAGATACACACTTGAAACACACATTCTAAATGCACAAAACTTACGTCGTTGGTTCTTAGTGTGTTTCTAACCTTAATTCCTTACTATAGAGTCTTAAACATGGCCTAGGAATGCCTAGGATGGAATGAGGATGCAAAGATGACTTGGAAAACATTTTCCAAAACTTGCTGAAAGCAGGGGTCTCACTCGAGCGAGGATTTCTTCGCTCGAGCGAGCTTGTCAAAACAGAGGGGTCGCTTGAGCGTAGACTCCTTCGCTCGAGCGGTTTGCAAAAATGCAAAAGTACTGGATAGTGCAATTTTCCTCCCGATGCACACTCGATGCTCGTTCGAGCGTGAGACACACCCTTCGCTCGAGCGTAGGTCTCGTCGCTCGAGCGTGTGTCTGCGTGTACCAAAAACCTGAGAGCTTGCAATTTACGCTCGAGCCACCATTCCTTTGCTCGAGCGGTGCTCTGAACAAACGATGGTCGCTCGAGCGTGGAATCCTTCGCTCGAGCGAGGAAGCCAAATTCTGGAATTTCCAGATTTGCCTCCCAAGCTCAAACCAAGCATTCAACTCCCCAAATCTCAACCTCTTGGGCCCATTTTCTGGAAAAACACTTTAAACTCATAGTATAACATGTTTTGAAAATCATTTTGAGAAATCAAAGCCCAAGGGTGAGTCAATTAAACACAATTTCAAACAAAGACACGACACTCAGACATGCACAGGGAGCCTGTTTCACCGGGTAGTGTTTCCCACCCTTTCTCATTTGTGGTTCTCACATCACTCGGCCCTCAAGCTCTGTTTTTCTTAAAAAGCCCTTTTCTCACTTTTTCTCTCATCGCACATCTCTCTATTCTTCAATCTCTCATTTTTCAATCCCTCCCCTGGGTGGTTGATGGATAAACAGCAAGTTGAAGGCTCTACTTCTTTTCGACTAGATTCTTCTTTCTTCCGCTCCTGACTAGTGAATTCCTCCCACAGAGGGGTTGCTTCTGGCGGGTGTGTAGCAAATCTGCGGCTAGCATCGGTTGATGATGCTTTCTTTGGGGAGTTTGGACGTGATAAGATCTGTCCGGATGATGGAGTGGAATATCTTTCCTCATTCGGTTAAATTAGCCGCACTTGGCTCGACACCTCGTTGCTTGGAGGATACGAGAGCTTTCAGTCCTTTGTCGTTAACTTCAATTGCGCTCTTCTTGGCAGGTAGAGTGTCCTTCTTGGCGAGTAGGGTGCCCTTTCTGGCGAGTATGTTGACAATGGGGAAAAAACAGAACACCTGACCCAACTGTGCCCCTAGTTCATTATTTCGACCATTTTTTGTTTTTGCTTTCCACTAAAACAGTTTTGACCAAAATGAGAGTTAGATCAACATGCTTGTTCGATTTTTGATTTAAAACCATGCAAATTAGGCTATGAGCACTGAAAATTTTCCTTTTTTGGGTCCATGAAAAATGGTCCAGTTTTGGAAAAGATAGAATGATTTTCGAGAAAATAGTCAACCTCAGTAAAAATTCTCAAAAGCTGTTTTTGCAATCGGCCACTGCTCAACGAGCATAGAACCCACTCTCGAGATGCACAACCTCAGATCCGGAAGGAAAATTGCCTTGCTTGAAGAGAGTTGCATGGCAACGAAAGTTGCCTTGTTTGAACCAAGCACATGGCGCATTGAATGGCAACGAAAGTTGCCCTTTGTTTGATCAAGCGCCAAGAAGACACCAATGGCAACGGAAAGTTGCCCCTTGTTTGGATAGCACCGCGGCGCATTGTAGTCAGTCCTTAGTGTGACGAACACAGCCAAATCCTCAGATACAGAGAAGACAAAGATGACCAGAACCATCGCATGGACACAATCAAATTGAAGTGTTTTACGACTGGACTTCAGAATGAAGTTGTGTCACGACCCAAACCCGGCCCTATGGGTTTAGCACCGTAACTGGCCAGTAATCCGAGATTACCAAAGGCCTGCCAATCAGTAATACAGTAAATACAGAGTTCAGGGCCTGGCGGAAGCCAAAACAGTAAAACTAGTGTCCATAGAGTCGTGTTAATCAGATGCCAAAAACATTTTTCATACATTTATGCATGAACCAATGCAGATACACAATCATTACTGCATATTCAAGACGGACTCAATTCCTCGATAACAAGATAAAGAAAGCAATCTATACAAAGAACGCATAACAAGAGGAGACTAGTGGGGACACAAAAACCCCAAGCCATGGCATGGCGTCTCGGAACCTCACAAAGGAGGCACAAAATTTGGTGACAAAAGCGGGGACCAATCCCACGCCCTAGCTTCGGATGCGGCCGAGCACCTACATATATATATAAGCGGTGAGCTAAAGCCCAGTGAATAACATACGTGTAAAGAGGTTATGAATGAATGTCCCTTACAGTAATGAAATCAATTCATTATGTAGTACTTCAATCTTTCAGTATTTCAGTTAATCAATATTTCAATCAATCAGTCATATGTGGTACAGCCATTAGCCTATAAACAGGAGGACCAAAGGACCGGGCCTGTGCAGCCCCAACAATAATGGTGGCCATCAATCAGGATGGTTCCACAAGGAAACCCAGAGCTCAGTAACGATCAATAACGATGGGTGCTAAGGATGCCACAATGTCTGATTCGAAATAGGACATACATTCATTCAAGAATAATATCGATTCAAGAAAGTTCATTAAACAAGATTCAAAAGATAACCATTTTGAACATATCTTTACATCTGTTACTCACATGATTGGGCTATCGATGAGCTAGAGCGTCCCTCGAGAGTCAACCCTAAACAGTCAATCAAATAGAACACACACTAAGTTTACAGTTGGAAAGGATGATAATTAAATCCCTAAATTCCTCGGTGTGGTTCTATGTCTACATCCTCATTAAGATGCTTTAAACTAGGCCTAGGAATGCCTAGGATGGGATGAGGATGTGAAAATGCACTTAGAAAACAATTTTAATTTTTCAAGAACAGGCCTCCGCTCGAAGCCTTGAGTTTCCCGCCGAGCGGACAATCACACAAAGGCCCACGCTCGAGCGTACATTCCGCCGCTCGAGCGGACTGATGAAAGATGCAAAGATGCTGGATGTGCAATTTTCCCGCTCGAGCGGCACTTCCCTCGCTCGAGCGGACGTCCAAAATCTGGAAAATCCAGATTCAACCTCTGAGTTTCAAACCAAGTTTTGATGCTCCAAATTCGATCCTCTTGGGCCCATATTCTGGAAAACACATTTAAACTCGATATACAACAAGTTTTAAAGCTCAATTTGAGAATTCAAAGCCCAATGGGGAGTCAATTAAAGTCAAGTTTCAAACCCATTTCATGAACATAAAGAACATGCAAACAAGCATGGATTCAAATCATTTCAAAGCTCCAATTTGATGCTCTATAGAGCCAATTGTTCCAAAAACAAGTTGAAAACATGGACTTAAGCTTAAACATGAGCATGCATGTACAATTCTACCATGAATCCAACTCAAAACTCATTAATTCAAACATGCATGCATGATATATACTATAATCCAACGTATTTGAACTCAATCAAGTCTTAGCTCTTCAATTAAACATGAACCATGCATGAATCCACTTAAAGGCACAATCAAGAGGATGAAATTCATACCTAGGTTCCTTAATTACTAGTCTTGAGGTTCAATTTGCCAATACACACTTCAATTCTTCAAGTTCCAAGCCAATCTCCTAGTTGATTTCACAATCTCTTATCTCTCTCTCTCTAGTCGGTTCTCACTTCTCAAAGGCTGATGGAAAATGCTTTGGTTGCATGTAATAAGGCTCAACATATAATAACCAAAGGCCCACTAGATGGCAATATGGTAATTAAGGCCAATTCTTTGATTAAACTTATTTTAATCTAATTTAATCATACCAAATCGATTTCCGGATAAATATGCCATAAAATCACATTAATTACGATGATCATAAATCACTAAACAATTTTCAGTTCGGCCGCCGATAAGGCCTTCAATTAGCAGTTTAAACATGTAACCATGAACAGATAATCGGACGGTCAAACAGATAAACATGCAGTTGAACAGATACGGTCAATCGATTCAGCCTCAAATTTCCGTCAATCAGTTCAGTAATTTAATTCATTCCAGTTATCAGTTATTATCAGTCTCAGTTAACGGTAATCAGTGGTTAATTCAGTAATTACTCGGTAATCAGTATGAGGGTTGTTACAAGTTGCCTACGTATCCCAAACATGGGAATGAAGCCTTATGTAGTTCGGGGTTAAGGTACACTCCGGTATTTAACCTCTCCTTTTTATGCTCTAACTTTTGCCAAGGCGACTGTTGTAGGTTGTCAACCTTGCGAGCTTTGTTTTTCTTTTCTTTTCATTCTTTTCTTTTCATTTTCATTTCTTTTCTTCTTTTTTTCTCTTTTTCTCTTTTTTTTTTTTTTTTTTGTATTTTTCTCTTTTTTTTTCATTTTGCATTTTTTGTATATATTTTTTTTGTCTTGCTCTAAATTTTGCCTGGGTCGCCATTTCGGGTTTTCGGCCCAGCGAGCCTCTCAAAGGGTAAAAGTGTAGCTGGTCCATGCCAAATGGTTTTGAGATCCTGAAGTCATCTGAATCCCAGAAAATGACTGCTGTATTGATTCACAGAAGGATCCATGTTCGGCTCTTCGAGCATATCGGACATTTTTGCCCCTAGTTCGAGGGGTGCTTCTGATTTAGCTTCGCAAGCTTCTTCTGATGAGGTCTGATCTTCTTGATCTGACTTTGGTGCCTCTTGTTCGAGGGCTGCTTCAAATCTGGCCACACAGGCCTCACATCGTAGTTGACCGTTGAACCTTCTGAATTCAAGTTCAAGGTTTGGAAGCAAAAGGGGTTGAGTCTCGAGGCTGAGAGTGATCCTAGGCTACACAATCTCAAGAGCGACTCCACACAGGTCTTCGCAGGACTGCGCAAAACATTTTGTTTTTGAAAATTTTTAAGAAAGTGACAAATCGCTCGCGCTGAAGATAGTGTGAAACCAGTCTGGATCAAGCCAGGGTCCTTCTCAGTACTCACTCCAACAAGCATGATTTCATTCATTAAGGGCTTAGCACGCCTCTCTTTCTCTCAGTTTGATCAAAGTTTTGCAAATCCCGAGGAATTCTTTCCTCTTTGTTTTTACCGCAGTGTTCAAAAGGTTTCGAAAAACTCAGGTCATTACAATGACTTCAAGGCACAAGAGAGCAGGTGGAATGCACTGCCATTTCATTCAAATCCTGGCACAACTAACACACGGCAGAAGCAAATGTGAGAGTGTGAAAATCACTGTTGTTTCATTCAAAATCTGTTGGCATAACTGGCTCCCTGGCAAAAACAGACTCAAAACAAAACAAAAAGACAAACGCGAAACAAAATGGTGACGCCCGAGGTAACACCCCCGGAATCACCCGACTCCTATACAACAGGACTGACTCGATACAACAAGACAGACCCAAAACAAAAGAGACAGACCCAAAACAAAAGAGACTGACTCAAAACAAAAAGACAGACTCAAAACAAAACAACAAAATTGACCCAATACCCAAGTCAGAAAACACAAAAAACTGGTATTTGCACATTGCTCAGAATAGTGCGTGCCATCCACCATATTTGGAGTAAACTGAGCACTGTCCGCAAGTGGTTCATCCCTCGATCACATCACATTATCCCCCACAAGTTCACTAATCAAGTGCCGATAGACTTTGCAGAGCTTGGCGGGAGGACAACCCCATTGTCAAACAGATCCTGTACTTCATGGCGAAGACGGAAGCAGTTGTCGGTAGTATGGCGGGTTCTTGATGGTATCTGTGATCTTGGGTAGCATCATGTGTAGCCGGAAGAGGGTTCGGGAGAGGCCGAGACTCAAGGGGTTTGAGATGGCCTTGTGCAACAAGGATTTGGAAAGCTTTGGATAAAGGCATGTGGAGGGCATGGAAGACCCTCTAACCTCGGGGTTGGTACTTCTGGGTTTGTGGATTTCTGCTGGGAGCACCAGCAAAGGGATTGGCAGGTTCTGGCCTGGTTTGCTGATCTCTTCTGAGTGGAGGATTATAGCTGAAAGGAACGTTTCTGATACAACGACCCTTCTCCCGGCTTGCCCCTTGATTCAAACTGCCCCCGACTTGAGTGGCGAAAATGCCGTCCACAGTTTTTGCAACAACTGCGAGCACTTGCTATTTGTTCAGTCCCTCGGCTTTCAAAGCCTCAACAGCCAACAGAAGATGCTCATGGGGATCCATGTCCGCCCCTATCTTGTTCTTTCCACTCGCCTCCACTTTGCCAAGAGATTGGCATTCCTCAAATACAGCCCGTTCCAAGATCGGGGAACCTTTTGTCGTGAAACTCCTAGCATGTGCTGTGGTCGATGATGGAGCCAATGTCCCAGAGGCTAGATCTGTTACAGTTCTTTGAAGATCTTTGATCATTCTCTTTAGCTCAGAAGTAGTGGGCTCACGGGTTTGAGATGATTGGGGTTTAGGTGCATCCATCATGCATACGTCCATGCTTTCTGGAATGAACACCTCAGGCTTGGGTAGATGGGCTGGGGTGATGTATATGCTGGGGTTGAAGGTGGTTGGTAGTGTATGGATGAGGTTGAGATGGGGAGGTGACAAGTCAGTACTAACCTGAGGTCCTTTGGGTGGAGCTAGGGTCTCTTCGTCCATAAGATCCTGAATCTTATGACGGAGGCGGATCTAGCAGTTCAGATCATGACCGTCTTTGTGATGGTAAACCTGATGTTAAATGGGTCGTATCTTGTTGGAAAAGGGTTTGGAAGGGGTTGGGGTTCTAGGAGTTCTAGGTGCCCCTCTTCTTGCAGCTTTTTCAAAGCTTGGGAGAGACTCATGTAAAGAGGATGGAATTTTCGGGCTTAGGGTCGAGTTGAAGTGGTTGGTTTTTGGTCATTGAGGGAAGTGGTGATAGTGTCTACTTCTGAGCATTTCGCAACTGTGCTACCATCAGTAGTAGCATTGGAACTGCGAGCAACATTCCTCTTCAAAGGCCCATTATCTTCTGCAAAGATCCCTTGTCTCATGGCATCCTCAATTTGAACCCCCATTTCATGAAGGGATGGAAAAGTAAACAGAGGTAGAACGACCATCTTTTGCAGCAACTCGCCATGCAGATTCTGAACAATCATCCTGATCTGATCTTTGTCGGAAGGCCTTGTAGTCATCATTGAGGCCTTTGCCCTCCATCTCGTCACGAACTTTGAGAAACCCTCATTTGGTTCTTGGCGGGTGACTTCGAGATCACGAGTTGTGACCTCGATCTGTGTGTTATAGGAGGATTGATCAATAAAGGCCTCAGCCAGCTCTTCCCAGTTCTGTTTCACAGAGTTCTCCAATTTTGCATACCAGATTGCGGCTATCTCGGACAGGGTTCGGCCGAATAGTGATAGTTTCTGGGCTGTGGTCAAACCCATTGGTCTCAGGATAATAGAAAACAGTTTGAGGTGCACCATTGGGTCTTCAGAGCCATCAAATCGATCGATATGCGGCATCTTGAACCGATCCGGTAATGTCACCACTGAGTCGGTATAACCATCCTCTATATCAGGAATAGAATGGGCCCCTTGAGACTTTTTGAACAACTTCTCAAGCTTGCTCACTTTCAATGCTGTGGGGTCTGTCTCGAACTCAAAGGGTGAACTTGGCAGGTTGATCGGTGCTTTGGATAGCTGGGGTAGAACCAAGGCGAGGTGGCCTTGTCGGAATGTCCGTATCTTCTTGGACATTAGTTGTCTCCCGGCGTTGGAACTCGGTGGGGAGGAGCACGGTGTGAAGTAGATACCCAGGTTCTTTGCTCTAGCTCGCAATTGTCTCACTGTTGGGCTATAATCTCGGCGGCTTTTGGCAAATTCGCAATGACGGCGTCTCTTTGTATGAGTTTCATACTTTCTTGGAGTTGATGCATCATTTCCTCCATCCCTTCCATATTGCCCTGGTCTAACTGTACAACTGGTATAACTGTCCCTGACTGGCCTTCTTACCCTGCCTTTGGTGAAGGAACACTGATTGCCCTCGAATCAATCTCGACAAAGTCTATCAGCACAAGTCTAATGATCCTCGGGGGATATTGGAGCCTTCCGAAGCTATGGTTCCGAGACTACCTAGCAAAAGAAAACATGCGAGATCTCGACCGATGTTTAACTAAACAGACTGAGCCTAGCAGATGATATGTGCCCTCTCTTGGTCGCCCCAAATTTTGCCTCAAAATCAATCGATACCCAGATAATCGATTCCTAAAATATCGACATCTTGGTGCCCGCAGTTCGATGCCCAAACTTGCAAACTGATACATGCATTCCTGTAGAGACGCACTCTAAAAGCACATAACAGATAAGTGAGAGCCAAACACCCCTATGTTGGGGTAGGGTTTCCCTGTCCTATTTTGTCAGGAGCTAGGGTTTCACTACGCACGCAGCGGTTTCAAACAACCTATATTAGGTAAGCAACCTGTCCTAGTTTGGAATGGCCACTATGGATCCGAACATGCACTAGGTCGAATGGTCAAAAAGGGTGCCAGAAAACCGGGTTTGTGTTCCATCTTTGTCAAAGCCCTGAGCCGACAAATTTATGGACATGCCTTGACAAGACAAGCCTTCGGCAAATCGTTCGGGAATGGCATATGGCAAACACGGTGTCCTAGGCGCACCAATGCAAATACAATGCAAAGAAACACACAAGCGTAGTCAAAACTAGATATCATGAGTTCTAGTCAAGCTCTCTAAATCCCCAGCAGAGTCGCCAGAAACTGTAGACGTCCCCGAACGCCCGGGAGGGTTAAGTCCCGTTCCGTTCATATTGGGGTCACTACAGTTCAAGGACTCAAATGTCACGGTTCTTAATCTTGAACCAAAGAGTCCAAATCCGGCAAATCGATTTTGAAAACAGATTTTTTTGAAAAGAAGTGCCAAACATGGACTGCTTTGCCAGATACAGAGTCGCCACCTAAATGTTTTTTAATGGGAAATTTAGGAAACCCTGACTCGGTGCCAAAGGCCACGTGTCTGTCATCACCAAAGTTGCCTCGGCTCGGGAACTTGGGTACGATTGGGGAAGGTCACTTCGTGAGCACCCCCACTCGCCCGGTCAAAGACCGGCCTATACTAACCATGATATCTGATTTTGAAAACATTGTGCGTTCTTATTCCGGTTATTAGCTAGGTTACTATGTGATGCGCACAGTATACAAGTATAGACCGGGTCGCCTGAATTGGAACAAAACATTTCATGTTTGTTTGTTTGAAAATGGTTTGATGGTGCTACCCGCAGGTAGGCTAAGACGTGGATTTGCCACCCTCGGGTGGGCTTAGAAAACATGATTTTGCCACTATCTAGTGGGCTTAAAACAAACATTTGATGAATTGTCCCACTCCAAGTAACCCAACCTCCACCCACAGCATTCAAAGGGTTATATCACATAAGCACATAGCCTCATGGTAAGCATGCTATTCATGGCAGTCACTCACACGCATGCGAGGATGCTAAAGCATAAAACTCACCGAGTACTCCAAGCCAAAACAGAAGCTCGTTAGAAATCCATGCATGATCCTAGATGCACAGAATTGCCTAATGCAACACATGCAAAGATGTAAACTATAGCAGGCTCGGCTATTCTAAACATGGAATATGGAATGCTACAACTAACATGTATTCAATTTGAAATTGAAATACAAATGCAGTCTGTATGATGCTTGGCAGAGCCCGTGCAAAAGCAGATGAATGATGCAAACATCTTTGTCATCTTGTATGCTAATTGAAATATGCCCTAATCTAACCATCATAAGCAGGTAAATAAAAGGGAAGAAAGACGTGGGGTTGGAAGACATACATCACACTCACCCATACTTATTACAATTATGCCCTCGCACAGAGGGTCCAAATAAATATACAGTCCCGCATGAAAGAATAGTACAGTCCAAATAATACAATCCAAATAATGTACAAATTCCTAATTAATTTACAAATTAACTAAGAAAATAATAAAACTAGCATGCAAGCCAGGGACTGCCTTGATTCTGCTCCGGATGATGGAATGATGCATGTTTGGGTTGCTTTGTACGAAAATCCACTGGAATGCCCCGATTAGCCTCTGTTTTGCAATGATTCTTGGAAAGCGCGCCAAGCCTCGGAAGACCGCTGATTCTTGATATGCTGCAACAGAGAGCAGGAAATGGGCATAACAATGTATTTTCACAAATGTATGCATGCCTCGATCCTCGTGCCACCAATCACGCATATCGATGCATGATGGCCGAGGAGCCGAATTGCATAATTCAATATAGAATGAATGCATATGAACACTACAACAAAACCTAACTCCATCATGGATAATCCGGAGTGTCGGTGACTTGGGAATTGAGACACGTTCCGTCACTCGAAGTACGGAATGCACCTTGTTTCCCGTGCCTGGGCTAACTCCTATCCCGAACACGATGCAACATGTATGACAT
Source organism: Camellia lanceoleosa (assembly GCA_025200525.1). Classification (NCBI taxonomy): domain Eukaryota; kingdom Viridiplantae; phylum Streptophyta; class Magnoliopsida; order Ericales; family Theaceae; genus Camellia; species Camellia lanceoleosa. The sequence continues at coordinate 100,433,587 of CM045771.1, forward strand.
GCATGAAATGCAGCTAAGACACAATCCTAACATACACAATGTTATGGAATGGCATACACGCTATACGAGGTAATACATAACCGAGCATACACAATGCTATGAATGAAATGGCATATGCAATGCAATAATGGGCTTACACCAACATGAGAGAGCCTCAGCCACACTCACATAAGAGGCCATCAGTTGAAAACAAGACAACTCGAAATGCGTACCCGCGTGCACGCAAACCGAGGACGGACCCTCAGGCACCGAAATGCCACTCTAATGAGACATGGAAAAGACATGGAATATGGTATGCAAACATGCAAAAATCAGTGGCAAAATGAGGGGCAAAACAGCCCCGAAACAAGGCGAAACGACACCCGATGCATGGAATCTCTCCCAAAATGCAAAACTAGGCATGCGGAATGGCCTACAGCTATACTAAACATGCATAAATTGAAGATGAAGTGCAAAATAAGAAGCAAGGAAGCCCCAAAATAAGCATTTTTACAGTATAAAGCATGGCCAAACAGCAAGCACAAGTAGGGCTAAAATGGCATACAAAAATGGGCCCGCAAGGGGGGTGATGAAGCAACTCACAGCTGCTGGCCCCAAACACAGAAGGCCCCTTCTACAATGTTGAAGAGGGTAAAAAAATATGCTGTTTTTCAGTAGATGAAAGGCCCCAAAAACAAATACAAGTATGGCAAACAATTCATGCAAGAAATGGGCCAACAAAGGGGCAAAGAAGTAACTGATATATGGGGGTCTCAAACAAGTAAGGTACCTTCAAAAATGTTGAAGAGGGTCCCAAAATATGGCATTTTACAGTAGATAATCAAGCCCAAATCAGTATAAAAACAGGCTCAAAATGCAATGCAAGATTAAGGCCACAAGAGGGCCATAACATGAAGTACAAAAAGAATGTCTCAAACAGCCAAAGACCCTTAATGAAACATGACAATGGGGTCAAAATATTGCCACTTTCAGCACTGATCATGGCCAAAAAACAGAAGCAAGATGAGCTAACAAAACATGCAAAAATAGGGACCAAAGAGGGATACAATGGCAAGTGATACATGGAGGTCTCAAACAGTGTTTAGCCCTTCTTCAATGTTGAAGAGGGGCTCAAAATAGGCCTATTTACAGTTTACATTAGGCCCCAAAACAGATCACACATAAGCCAAAAATACTATGTAAAATAATGGCATTCAAGAGGGTAATGAAGCAAGTGCAACATGGGGGGCTCAAACAGTGTTGAGCCCTTAATGAAACAAGAAAATGAGCTCAAAAAAATAACCTTTTCATTTTTGGTCGAAGCTCAAAACAGCAAGCAAAGAGGCTAGAGAAATGTTGCAAAATTGAGTTCAAAAGAGGGGAAATGATGCTTACCCTTGAAGACTACCCGTTGGATGCTTCTTGGCTTGAGAAGTGATGCCTCCTAGCTGCTGGAAAGCTCTCCAAGCTGCTGGAAATGGAGTAGTGGTGGTGATGCTTGGTGGTGATGAAGAAATGAGGTGTAGAACTTAGGAATTTTTGAAGAAAATGAGAGAGATAGAGGGAGATATGTATGTATGAGCTCCTAGGGATTTTTTGTAACCCTAAAATCAGAGTTGGGCAGCTGGTTATATGGACCAAAGAGGGGGAGAAAGGGAGGGAAAAAGTGGAGGGAAATTGCATCAAGTTTCCCTCCAAAAGGGTTCCCTCCGGATACAGGTTTTGGAGGGAAAACAAACACACAGCTGTAATGTACTCACCCTGAGGAACATGGCCGACTAGTTTTTGGAGTTGCAGGTGGCCGGCCGGCTACCCCCCATGGCCGGCCGGCCAAGGGCAAAAATGAAAAGTTGATTTTCTAGCCGACCACCACATATTGGTGGCCTCCCATGTGTCCTCAACACAACCCTGTGGTTGGAAATTGGCAACTGTAAAACAGGAGAGAAAACTAGCCACTTTTCAAAGGGGTTTCAAAATGGGCAAAGGAATTAATGGCCGGCCATATAATATTTGTGGCCTCCCAAGTGTGTACAACACAAATATGTGGTTTGGAGCTGAAGAAAGTGGCCTTAGGGTGGTCAACATTGACTCCAAAGTGAGAAAAACGGGCGTTGGAGGGCGATAAAGGAAGATAACTGGTTGCTGAAACAATTGCTGACCTCCCACCCTTCTATGACCTTCCTGGTGATGAAACAGAGGTACCTGCCAAAAATGAACGAAAATCGATGCAAAATGATTGTTCGGGGGGCAGAACGCGCAGTTCGGGGCCCCGAAAACTGCCTGTTAAGCACCGAAAGTGGCATTCGACCACGAAGTGGGTCTCTCGGACCTCAGTGTCCCTCAAAAGGGAGTAAATAAGATGCATGCCAAAAACCGGAGCAATCGGAGATAGTTAGGCGGTCCCGAATCGAGGCACGGCTCCGACGGCTCAAAACCGAAATGGGCAAAATGGCCTACAGCCACAAAATGTAGCCCACGGCCACTGAGAGATGGTCTACGGGACCTCTCCCTCCCCTCAGGAAAAGAAACACAAAAAACCGAGTCTAGTTCGCAAACCGAGGCAAGGCACAGAAAAGTCCAGAAGTTCGGAGGCAAGGCTCACAGCCGAGACTCCGCAACCTCAGAACGAGCACAGTATACAACATCACCAAGCGCGCAATCGGTGACGTCTGAGTCTTAAGGTCGGTCAAAAATGGGGTGTCTACAGTTGCCCCTCTTTGACAGAACTCGAAAGTCATAAGAATGACGGGAGTGAATGTCAAAGCCCAGAGACGACCTATTTTTGACAAGGCCGAAGACTTAAACAAAGCAGACAAGATAGACAAAGATGTGCTCGCAGGCATGCCCGCAGACAGGGGCAAAATGCAAATGATATGCGGGAAGATTTTGATAATTGGACTTATACGCTACGTGAAGCCGGTTTGATAATTGGACTTATATGCTGCGCGAAGCCGGTTTGAAAATTGGACTTATATGCTACGCGAAGCCGGTTTGAAAATTGGACTTATACGCTGCGCGAAGCCGGTTTGAAGATTGGAGATTCATGCAATGCACTGTAATGTAGTGGCTAAAATGCAATGTGATAGCTAGGAAAAGGGAGGTACCTTACAGGGGCAATTGGCAATGACTTACCTCGGCAATGTCCTACCTTATGCTGATGTGAGAAACTTCCGCTTCTTCTTGGTTGAACCACAGGTACTACTTTTCTCCCTGACTATGGTCGCAACTTTCCCTATTCTCCAACAGGGTGACAGACTAGGTTGATTCCGTATTCAGAATTGAGGCGCATACACATGCTATCTCAATCTATGGGGCTGCCATACAGATTTCAAGCCGAGGATATACCCCTGGGTATTTAAACCAGACTTTAGTCTCGGAAATCCCGAACCTTTGCGTTCTAGGCATAAGCCATTCAAACTCTAGTTTCCACCGTCTCAGTTGGTCTCCTAGGAACTCACCGTTAACACAGGCAGGTGGCTATACCAAACCACTGGAAGTCGTTCGGGCACGACAAACACCAAAGGAATTGCACCTTTAGAGGATTTAAGGTCTCCTAGACTAGGCAATAAAATAGATATGATGCAATGGATGTGATAGACGTGATAGATGTGATGCAATAGATAATAGATGCGATGCAACAGAGAGTATAATAGATGCAAAATGGTGACATACTCCAACCGCGCTGGACTCGTGAGAGGAGAGAGAACAAAGAAAACCAATCAGGCGCGTTCCACGCAACCTAAGATAAATTCGGACCGCCGAAAATCGTGTGAGGAAGGGGACACTCAAAACACGCTGATAATCGTGAGAGGAGGTCCAAAAACAGCCCGCCCAGCGCGTCTACAACGCAACCTGGGATAAATTCCAAACACGCTGAAATCGTGTGAGGAAAAGAACACTCTAACCACGCCGAAATCGTGAGAAGAGGTCCAAAACAACCGCCAGTCGCGTACACAACGCAACTGAGATAGATTCAAACACGCCGAAATTGTGTAAGGAACAGACACTCAAACCACGAAATCGTGAGAGGAGGTCCAAAACAATCGCCAGTGCATACACAACACAACCGAGATAAAATCCAAACACGCCGAAATCAGCGTAGAGCAGGACACTCAAACCACGCTGAAATCGTGAAAAGAGGTCAAAACAACCACCCAGGTGCGTACACAACGCAACCTGAGATAGATTCCAAACATGCTGAAATCGCGTAAGGAACAAGACACTCAAACTACGCTGAAATCGTGAGAGGAGGTCCAAAAACAACTGCCCAGGTGCATACACAACACAACCTGAGATAAAATCCAAACACGCTGAAATCGCATAAGGAACAGGACACTCAAACCACGCTGAAATCGTGAGAGGAGGTCCAAAAACAACCGCCCAGGTGCATACACAACACAACCTAAGATAAAATCCAAACACGCTGAAATCGTGTGAGGAAGAACCAAACTCTAACCACGCTGAAATCGTGAGAAGAGGGCCAAAACAAGCCCAAAAGTGCATACGCAACCTGAGATAGATTCCGAACACGCTGAAATCGCGTAAGGAAAGAACCAAACTCTAACCACGCTGAAATCGTGAAAAGAGGTCAAACAACTCGGGAGCGTGTTCCACACAACCTAAGTTAAGTCCCGGGGGACAACGATCCTAAACGCTGCTCAGCGTAAAAGGATAAACAATAAGAGATAACACAGCTTACGACATAGCATTCCATTCATTTGGCACACAGCTCACAACACGACACTCTGTTCGTTAGGCGCGCAACTCGCAACACAAAATTCTGTTCAATCTGGGCACACAACTCTTTTGGGGCACACAGCGCATTTCGGGTATGCAACTCATCTTGGGCACACAGCGCATCTTGGGCACGCAGCAGATCTCGAGCAGACAGCGCATTCTTCAGGCACACAGCTCATTTGGGCACATAGTATATTTCCAGCACACAACTGCTTTTTCAAGATAGCTCATTTTGAACATACAGGATGCAATGACAGAACTTGCGGAAGTTGAAACAATCTCAGATGCCCAACATTTTCCCTCTTTCCTTTTGCTATGCAGCCTGGAACTTTCACAGCTTCAGATAGGTCCTGGTTTTACTGTTCTCACATGACCTGGGTTGAACCCTGCGGTTTTATGAAAGAACAAATTCTGTTTTGCACAAATGTGGAGAACGGCACGGCACGGCACTCGGAGCACAAAATGATTTTATTTTTGAAATTGAGAGATGAGTTTTCGATCAGGTATTGAGCCTACGACTGGACACAGCAAAACGACTCAACACGGAAATAAAAGGCACACAACCTAGACACATCGAGTAACACTTGAAACGACTCAAAACAAGAATCGAGATATAAAAAAAAAGACACGCCACTCGTGACGCACAGAAGCCTGTTTCACCGGTAGTGTTTCCCACCCTTTCTCATTTGTGGTTCTCACATCACTCGCCCTCAAGCTCGCTTTTCTTAAAAAGCCCTTTTCTCACTTTTTTCTCATCGCACATCTCTATTCTTCAATCTCTCATTTTTCAATCCCTCCCCGGGTGGTTGATGGATAAACAAAGAAGTTGAAGACTCTCGCCTAGCACTCAGCTAGATTCTTCTTTCTTCCGCTCACAGCCTAGTGAATTCCTCCCAGAGGGGTTGCGCCACAACCGGTGTGTAGTAAATCACAGCCTAGCATCGGTTGATGATGCTTTGCTGGGGAGTTTGGACGTGATAAGATCTGTCCAGATGATGGAGTGGAATATCTTTCCTTATTCCAGTTCGTGCTTCGCACTTGGCTCGACACCTCGTTGCTTGGAGGATACGAGAGCTTTCAGTCCTTTGTCGTTAACTTCAATTGCGCTCTTCTTGGCAGGTAAAGTGCCCTTCTTGGCGAGTAGGGTGCCCTTTCTGGAGAGTATGTTGACAATGGGGAAAAGACAGAACACCTGACTCAACTGTGCCCCTAGTTCATTATTTCAATCATTTTTTGTTTTTGCTTTCCACTAAAACAGTTTTGACCAAAATGAGAGTTAGATCAACATGCTTGTTCGATTTTTGATTTAAAACCATGCAAGTTAGGCTATGAGCACTGAAAATTTTCCTTTTTTGGGTCCATGAAAAAGGGTCCAGTTTTGGAAAAGATAGAATGATTTCCGAGAAAATAGTCAACCTCAGTAAAAATTCTCAAAAGCTGTTTTTGCAATCGGCCACTGCTCAACGAGCATAGAACCCACTCTCGAGATGCACAACCTCAAATCCGAAGGAAAATTGCCCCTTGCTTGAAGAGAGTTGCATGGCAATGGAAAGTTGCCCCTTGTTTGAACGGCACCGCGGCGCATTGAATGGCAATGGAAAGTTGCCCGTTTATGATCAAGGCCAAGAAGACAATCAATGGCAACGAAAGTTGCCCTTGTTTGATAGCACCAAGCATTGTAGTCATCCTCGGTGTGACGAACACAACCAAATCCTCGATACAGAGAAGACAAAGATGACCGTAACCATCGCATGGACACAATCAAATTGAAGTGTTTTACTACCGACTTCGTAATGAAGTTGCTCACGATCCCAAACATGGGAATCAAGCCTTATGTAGTTCGGGGTTAAGGTACACTCGGGTATTTAACCTCTCCTTTTTATGCTCTAACTTTTGCCAAGGCGCCTGTTGCAGGTTTTCAACCTTGCGAGCTTTGTTCTTCTTTCTTTTCTTTTCATTTTCATTTCCTTTCTCCTTCTTTTTTTTCTTTTTCTCTTCTCTTTTTCTCTTTTTTTTTTTTTGTATTTTTCTCTTTTTTTTTTCTTTTTGCATTTTTTGTATATATTTTTTTTGTCTTGCTCTAACTTTTGCCTGGGTCGCCCTTTCGGGTTTTCGGCCCAGCAAGCCTCTCAAAGGGTAAAAGTGTAGCTGGTCCATGCCAAATGGTTTTGAGATCCTGAAGTCATCTGAATCCCGGAAAATGACTGCTGTATTGATTCGCAGAAGGATCCATCTTCGGCTCTTCGAGCATATCGGACATTTTTGCCCCTAGTTCGAGGGGTGCTTCTGATTTAGCTTCGCAAGCTTCTTCTGATGAGGTCTGATCTTCTTGATCTGACTTTGGTGCCTCTTGTTCGAGGGTTGCTTCAACCGCCACACAGCCTCACATCGAAGTTGACCGCTGAACCTTCTGAATTCAAGTTCAAGGTTTGGAAGCAAAAGGGGTTGAGTCTCGAGGCTGAGAGTGATCCTAGGTTGCACAATCTCAAGAGCGACTCCACACAGGTCTTCGCAAGACTGCGCAAAACATTTTGTTTTTGAAAATTTTTAAGAAAGCGACAAATCGCTTCAGACCAAGATAGTGTGAAACCACCGATCAAGCTGTGGTCCTTCTCAAGACTACTCCAACAAGCATGATTTCATTCATTAAGGGCTTAGCACGCCTCTCTTTTCTCGCTTTGATCAAAGTTTTGCAAATCCCGAGGAATTCTCCTCTTTGTTTTTACCGCAGTTGTTCAAAAGGTTTCAAAAACTCAGTCATTACAATGACTTCAAGGCACAAGAGAGCGTGGAATGCACCGCCATTTCATTCAAATCTCGCACAACTAGCACACGGAAGCAAATGTGAGAGCGTGAAAATCATCATTGTTTCATTCAAAATCATGGCATAACTGCCCTCGCGTAAATGCAGACTCAAAACAAAACAAAAAAGACAAACGCGTAACAAAATGGTGACGCCGAGGTAACACCCCTAATCACCCGACCTATACAACAGATCGACTCGATACAACAAGACAGACTCCAAAACAAAAGAGACTGACTCAAAACAAAAAGACAGACTCAAAACAAAACAACAAAATTGACCCAATACCCAAGTCAGAAAACACAAAAACTGGTATTTGCACATTGCTCAGAACTGTGCGTGCCATCCACCATATTTGGAGTAAATCGAGCCGCCGCAGTGGTTCATCCCTCGATCACATCACATTATCCCCCACAAGTTCACTAATCAAGTGCCGATAGACTTTGCAGAGCTTGGTGGGAGGACAACCCCATTGTCAAACAGATCCTGTACTTTATGGCGAAGACGGAAGCAGTTGTCGGTAGTATGGCCAGTTTGCTGATGGTATGCGTAGTACTGGGTAACATCATGTGTAGCCGGAAGAGGGTTCGGGAGAGGCCGAGGCTCAAGGGGTTTGAGATGGCCTTGTGCAACAAGGATTTGGAAAGCTTTGGATAAAGACATGTGGAGGGCATGGAAGACCCTCTAACCCTGGGTTGGTACTTCCGGTTTGTGGATTACCGAGCACCAAAGAAAGGGATTGGCAGTGCCGCCGGTTTCTTGATCTCTTCGAGTGGAGGATTATAGCCGAAGGAACGTTCGATACAACGACCCTTCTCCGCTTGCCCTTGATTCAAATCGCCTCGACTTGAGTGGCGAAAATGCCGCCCAGCTTTTGCAACAATCATGAGCACTTGTTTTTGTTCACCCTCGGCTTTCAAAGCCTCAACACCAACAGAAGATGCTCATGGGGATCCATGTCCGCCTTATCTTGTTCTTTTTCCACTGCCTCCACTTTGCCAAGGGATTGGCATTCTCAAATACCTGCTCTAAGATCGGGGAACCTTTGTCGTGAAACTCCTAGCATGTGTCGTGGTCGATGATGGAGCCAATGTCCCAGAGGCTAGATCTCATAGCTTCTTTGAAGATCTTCGATCATTCTCTTTAGCTCAAGTAGTGGGCTCACGGGTTTGAGATGATTGGGGTTTAGGTGCATCCATCATGCATACGCCCATGCTTTTCGAATGAACACCTCGGGCTTGGGTAGATGGGCCGGGTGATGTATATGCCGGGTTGAAGGTGGTTGGTAGTGTATGGATGAGGTTGAGGTGGGGAGGTGACAAGTCAGTACTAACCTGAGGTCCTTTGGGTGGAGCTAGGGTCTCTTCGTCCATAAGATCCTGGATCTTATGACGGAGGCGGATGCAACGGTTCGTATCATGACCGTGCTGCTGATGGTAGGCACAGTATTTAGCTGGGTTGTATCTTGTTGGAAGAGGGTTTGGAAGGGGTTGGGGTTCTAGGAGTTCTAGGTGCTCCTCTTCTTGCAGCTTTTTCAAAGCTTGGGAGAGACTCATGTAAAGAGGATGGAATTTTCGGGCTTAGGGTCGAGTTGAAGTGGTTGGTTTTTGGTCATTGAGGGAAGTGGTGATAGTGTCTACTGAAAGCATTTGGCAACTGTGCTCCCATCAGTAGTAGCATTGGAACTGCGAGCAACATTCCTCTTCAAAGGCCCATTATCTTCTGCAAAGATCCTTTGTCTCATGGCATCCTCAATTTGAACCCCCATTTCATGAAGGGATGGAAAAGTAAACAGAGGTAGAACGACCATCTTTTGCAGCAACTCGCCATGCAGATTCAATAATCATCCCGATCCGATCTTTGCCTAAGGCCTTGTAGTCATCATTGAGGCCTTTGCCCTCCATCTCGCCACGAACTCGAGAAACCCTCCTTGGTTCTTGGCGGTGACTTCGAGATCACGAGTTCGACCTCGACCGTGTGTTATCGAGTATTGATCAATAAAGGCCTCAACCATTTCTTCCCGCCTGCTTTCACGTAGTTCTCCAATTTTGCATACCAGATTGCGGCTATCCCGGACAGGGTTTGGCCGAATAGTGATAGTTTCTGGGCTGTGGTCAAACCCATTGGTCTTAGGATATCAGAAAACAGTTTGAGGTGCACCATTGGGTCTTCAGAGCCATCAAATCGATCGATATGCGGCATCTTGAACCGATCCGGTAATGTCACCACTGAGTCGGTATAACCATCCTCTATATCAGGAATAGAATGGGCCCCCTGAGACTTTTTGAACAACATCTCAAGCTTGCTCACTTTCAATGCTGTGGGGTCCGTCTCGAACTCGATGGGTGAACTTGGCAGGTTGATCGGTGCTTTGGATAGCTGGGGTAGAACCGGGGCAAAGGTGGCCTTGTCGGAATGTTCGTATCTTCTTGGACATTAGCTGTCTCCCCGAGCGTTGGAACTCTGGGTGGGGGAGGAACCTGGTGTGAAGTAGATACCCCAGCTTTGTCGCTTTAGCTCGCAATTGTCTCTGTTGGGCTATAATCTTGGCTCTTTTTGGCAAATTCCGCTGACGGCAATCCCCGCCGCATGAGTTTCATACTTTCTTGGAGTTGATGCATCATTTCTCCATCCTCGCCATATTGCCCTCGTCTAATCAACAACCGTATAACTCTCGACCGCCTTTTTACTCGCCATTGGTGAAGGAACACTGATTGCCCTCGAACTGAATCTCTGACCCGACAAAGTCTATCAGCACAAGTCTAATGATCCTCGGGGGATATTGGAGCCTTCCGAAGCTATGGTTCCGAGACTACCTAGCAAAAGAGAAAACATGCAGCATCTCAGCCTGATGTTTAACTAAACAGATACGGGCCTAGCAGGATGACTGTGCCCTCTACTGAATTCTGCCCCAAATTTTGCCTCAAAACTGAATCTGATACCCGCAGATAACTGATTCCTAAAATATCGATACTGGTGCCCGCAGGCCCGATGCCCAAACTTGCAAACTGATACATGCATTCCTGTAGAGACGCACTCTAAAAGCACATAACAGATAAGTGAGAGCCAAACACCCCTATGTTGGGGTAGGGTTTCCCTGTCCTATTTTGTCAGGAGCTAGGGTTTCACTACGCACGCAGCGGTTTCAAACAACCTATATCGGGTAAGCAACCTGTCCTAGTTTGGAATGGCCACTATGGATCTGAACATGCACTAGGTCGAATGGTCAAAAAGGGTGCCCCGGTAAAACCGGGGTTTGTGTTCCCATGCTGTCAAAGCCCGGAGCCGATCAGCCTTATGGACATGCCTTGACAAGACAAGCCTTCGGCAAATCGTTCGGGAATGGCATATGGCAAACACGGTGTCCTAGGCGCACCAATGCAAATACAATGCAAAGAAACACACAAGCGTAGTCAAAACCAGATATCATGAGTTCGAGTCAAGCTCTCTAAATCCCCAAGAAGTCGCCAAAAATCGAGACGCCCCGAATGCCCGGAGGGTTAAGTCCTGCCTGCTCATATTGGGGTCACTACAGTTCAAGGACTCAAATGTCACGGTTCTTAATCTTGAACCAAAGAGTCCAAATCCGGCAAATCGATTTTGAAAATAGATTTTTTTGAAAAGAAGTGCCAAACATGGACTGCTTTGCCAGATACAGAGTCGCCACCTAAATGTTTTTTAATGGGAAATTTAGGAAACCCTGACTCGGTGCCAAAGGCCACGTGTTCGTCATCACCAAAGTTGCCTCGGCTCGGGAACTTGGGTACGATTGGCGAAGGTCACTTCGTGAGCACCCCCGCTCGCCCGTTCAAAGACCGGTCTATACTAACCATGATATCTAATTTTGAAAACATTGTGCGTTCTTATTCCGGTTATTAGCCTAGGTTACTATGTGATGCGCACAGCATACAAATATAGATCGGGTCACCTGAGTTGGAACAAAACATTCCATGTTTGTTTGTTTGAAAATGGTTTGATGGTGCTACCCGCAGGTAGGCTAAGACGTGGATTTGCCACCCTCGGGTGGGCTTAGAAAACATGATTTTGCCACTATCTAGTGGGCTTAAAACAAACATTTGATGAATTGTCCCACTCCAAGTAACCCAACCTCCACCCACAGCATTCAAGGCTTATATCACATAAGCACATAGCCTCATGGTAAGCATGCTATTCATGGCATCACTCACACGATGCGAGGATGCTAAAGCATAAAACTCACCGAGTACTCCAAGCCAAAAACAGAAGCTCGTTAGAAATCCATGCATGATCCTAGATGCATGCATTGCCTAATGCAACACATGCAAAGATGCAAACTATAGCAGCTCGGCTATTCTAAACATGGAATATGGAATGCTACAACTAACATGTATTCAATTTGGAATTGAACTACAAATGCAATCAGATGATGCGCCGAGTCTATATGCAAAAAACAGATGAATGATGCAAACATGTCATACATCATGCTAATTGAAATATGCCCTAATCTAACCATCATAAGCAGGTAAATAAAAGGGAAGAAAGATGTGGGGTTGGAAGACATACATCACACTCACCCACACTTATTACAATTATGCCATCGCACAGAGGGTCCAAATAAATATACAATCCCGAATGAAAGAATAGTACAGTCCAAATAATGTACAAATTGCTAATTAATTTACAAATTAACTAAGAAAATAATAAAACTGGCATGCAAGCTAGGGACTGCCTTGATTCTGCTCCGGATGATGGAATGATGCTTGTTTGGGCTGCTTTGCGCGGAAATCCACTGGAATGCCCCGATTAGCCTCTGTTTTGCAATGATTCTTGGAAAGCGCGCCAAGCCTCGGAAGACCGCTGATTCTTGATATGCTGCAACAGAGAGCAGGAAAGGGACATAACAATGTATTTTCACAAATGTATGCATGCCTCAATCCTCGTGCCACCAATCACGCATATCGATGCATGATGGCCGAGGAGCCGAATTGCATAATTCAATATAGAATGAATGCATATGAACACTACAACAAAACCTAACTCCATCATGGGTAATCCGGAGTGTCGGTGACTTGAGAATTGAGACACGTTCCGTCACTCGGAGTACGGAACGCACCTTGTTTCCCGTGCCTGGGCTAACTCCTATCCCGAACACGATGCAACATGTATGACATGCATGAAATGCAGCTAAGACACAATCCTAACATACACAATGTTATGGAATGGCATACACGCTATACGAGGTAATACATAACCGAGCATACACAATGCTATGGATGAAATGGCATATGCAATGCAATAATGGGCTTACACCAACATGAGAGAGCCTCAGCCACACTCACATAAGAGGCCATCAGATGAAAACAAGACAACTCGAAATGCGTGCCCGCGTGCACGCAAACCGAGGACGGACCTTCAAGCACCGAAATGCCACTCTAATGAGACATAGCAAAGACATGGAATATGGTATGCAAACATGCAAAAATCAGTGGCAAAATGAGGGGCAAAACAGCCCCGAAACAAGGCGAAACGACACCCGATGCATGGAATCTCTCCCGAAATGCAAAACTAGGCATGCGGAATGGCCTACAGCTATACTAAACATGCGTAAATCGAACATGAAGTGTAAAAGAAGAAGCAAGGAAGCCCCAAAATAAGAATTTTTACAGTATAAAGCATGGCCAAACAGCAAGCACAAGTAGGGCTAAAATGGCATACAAAAATGGGCCCACAAGGGGGGTGATGAAGAAACTCACAGCTGCTGGCCCCAAACACAGAAGGCCCCTTCTAAAATGTTGAAGAGGGGCCAAAAATATGATGTTTTTCAGCAGATGACGGGCCCCAAAAACAAATACAAGTATGGAAAACAATTCATGCAAGAAATGGGCCAACAAAGGGGCAAAGAAGTAACTGATATATGGGGGTCTCAAACAAGTAAGGGACCTTCAAAAATGTTGAAGAGGGTCCCAAAATATGGCATTTTACAGTAGATGATCAAGCCCAAATCAGTATACAAACAGGATCAAAATGCAATGCAAGATTAAGGCCACAAGAGGGCCATAACATGAAGTACAAAAAGGATGTCTCAAACAGCCAAAGACCCTTAATGAAACATGACAATGGGGTCAAAATATTTCCACTTTCAGCACTGATCATGGCCGAAAAACAGAAGCAAGATGAGCTAACAAAACATGCAAAAATAGGGACCAAAGAGGGATACAATGGCAAGTGATACATGGAGGTCTCAAACAGTGTTTAGCCCTTCTTCAATGTTGAAGAGGGGCTCAAAATAGGCCTATTTACAGTTTACATTAGGCCCCAAAACAGATCACACATAAGCCAAAAATACTATGCAAAATAATGGCATTCATGAGGGTAATGAAGCAAGTGCAACATGGGGGGCTCAAACAGTGTTGAGCCCTTAATGAAACAAGAAAATGAGCTCAAAAAAATAACCTTTTCATTTTTGGTCGGAGCTCAAAACAGCAAGCAAAGAGGCTAGAGAAATGTTGCAAAATTGAGTTCAAAAGAGGGGAAATGATGCTTACCCTTGAAGACTACCCGTTGGATGCTTCTTGGCTTGAGAAGTGATGCCTCCTAACTGCTGGAAAGCTCTCCAAGCTGCTGGAAATGGAGTAGTGGTGGTGATGCTTGGTGGTGATGAAGAAATGAGGTGTAGAACTTAGGAATTTTTGAAGAAAATGAGAGAGATAGAGGGAGATATGTATGTATGAGCTCCTAGGGATTTTTTGTAACCCTAAAATCAGAGTTGGGCAGCTGGTTATATGGACCAAAGAGGGGGAGAAAGGGAGGGAAAAAGTGGAGGGAAATTGCATCAAGTTTCCCTCCAAAAGGGTTCCCTCCGGATACAGGTTTTGGAGGGAAAACAAACACACAGCTGTAATGTACTCACCCTGAGGAACATGGTCGACTAGTTTTTGGAGTTAAAGGTGGCCGGCCGGCTACCCCCCATGGCCGGCCGGCCAAGGGCAAAAATGAAAAGTTGATTTTCTAGCCGACCACCACATATTGGTGGCCTCCCATGTGTCCTCAACACAACCCTGTGGTTGGAAATTGGCAACTGTAAAACAAGAGAGAGAAGAAGCCACTTTTCAAAGAGGTTTCAAAATGGGAAAAGGAATTAATGGCCGGCCATATAATATTTGTGGCCTCCCAAGTGTGTACAACACAAATATGTGGTTTGGAGCTGAAGAAAGTGGCCTTAGAGTGGTCAACATTCACTCCGAAGTGAGAAAAACGGGCGTCGGAGGGCGATAAAGGAAGATAACTGGTTGCTGAAACAAGTGCTGACCTCCCACCCTTCTATGACCTTCCTGGTGATGAAACAGAGGTACTTTCCAAAAATGAACGAAAACCGATGCAAAATGAATGCTCGGGGCGAACGCCAGTTAAGGCCCCGAAATCGCTCATATAATCGAAAGTGGCATTCGACCGCGAAGTGGGTCTCTCGGACGTCAGTGTCCCTCAAAAGGGAGTAAATAAGATGCATGCCAAAAACCGGAGCAATCGGAGATAGTTAGGCGGTCCCGAACCGAGGTACACGGCCTGATAGCTCCGAAAATCGGGAACTGGGCTCCGAAATGGGCAAAATGGCCTACAGCCACAAAATATAGCCCACGGCCACTGAGATATGGTCTACGGGACCTCTCCCTCCCCTCAGGAAAAGAAACAGAGAAAACCGAGTCTGGTTCGCAAACCGAGGCAAGGCACAGAAAAGTCCAGAAGTTCGGAAGCAAGGCTCACGGCCGAGACTCCGCAACCTCAGAACGAGCACAGTATACAATATCACCAAGCGCTCAATCGGTGACGTCTAAGTCTTAAGGTCGGTCAAAAATAGGGTGTCTACAGAAACCCATCAGTACCATTAGGCAAGGTTAAGATTGGTGCAGTCACTAACCTGGTTTTCAATTCTTGGAAAGCTGCCTCTCTTTGTTCATTCCAGTCAAATGGCACATTTTCTATGTTAACTGAGTCAATGGCATGGCAAGCTTGGAAAAGTCTTTCACAAATCTCCGGTAGTAACCTGCAAGTCCCATAAAACTTCGGACTTCAATCACATTTGTCGGTCTAGGCCAATCCACAACAGCTTCAATTTTCTGAGGGTCAACAGAAACTCCATCCTTGTTGATTACATGTCCCAAAAATGCCACATTATCAAGCTAGAATTCACACTTGGACAATTTAGCATACAATTTCTTTTCTCTCAAAATCTGCAAAGTGGTTCTCAGATGGTTTTCATGTTCTTCCCTGTCTTTAGAATAAACCAAAATGTCATCAATAAATACAACAATGAAGTCATCCAGATATGATTTAAACACCCTATTCATAAGATCCATGAAAGCTGCAGGTGTATTGGTCATCCCAAATGGCATTACTAAAAATTCATAGTGGCCATATCTAGTTCGGAATGCAGTTTTCTCTATGTCCTCAGCTCTAACCTTTAATTGATGATACCCGGACCTGAAGTCAATTTTGGAAAACACTTGGGCACCCTGAAGTTGATCAAACAAGTCATCTATTCGGGGCAGAGGGTACTTATTCTTGATAGTCACTTTGTTCAATTCTCGATAGTCTACACACAATCTTAAAGACCCATCCTTCTTTTTGACAAACAAAACTGGAGCACCCCAAGGTGAAGTACTCGAACGGATAAATTTTTTGTCTAACAGTTCCTGAAATTGGGTTTTCAATTCTTTCAATTCAGAAGTAGACATTCTATAGGGATTCTTGGAAATAGGTTGTGTCCCCGGAAACACCTCAACAGTGAATTCAATTTCTCTATCAACTAAGTCCCCAGGTAAATCAGTCAGAAACACATCGGAAAATTCACAAGCAACAAGGATTGTTTCTATAGTAATACTGTTAGATGGTGCAGTCAATATTCAACACAAATAACCCCTACATCCCTTCCTAAGGAGTTTTACAGCTTTCATAGCCGAAATCAAATATGGGGGAGGAACTACCCCATTCCCAACAAAAGTAAATTCAAGCATACCCGGTGGTCTAAACACAACAGTTTTATTTGCACAGTCAATGGTAGCACAGTATTTAGTCAACCAGTCCATCCCCAAAATACAATCAAAATGATTAATGTCTAAGGGTAATAAGTCTACATATAACATCATATCGCCAATCATAACATCACATGCTGGGTAAATATGAGCACACATCATAGAATCCCTAGACGGTGTAGACACAGATAACACATAGGTCATAAGTTCTAATGGTCTAGTCAATTTTCGAGAAAAAGCATGCGATACAAAGGAATGTGTAGAACCAGAATCTATTAGTATACATGCGTTTTGAGAACATACAGAAAGTGTACCTGACACCACAGTGTAGGTGTTCGGTACGTCACCGGGCACTAAGGCAAACACTCGGCCTTGTCTCAGAGGTTCTTTCCCAGTATTGGCCTTGGCATTGGTTTTGGCCACAGAAGCAGATCCCGCCGAACTTGCTGCAGGACGGCTAGTAGTCTCAAACCTGAGCGGGCAATCTTTCACTACATGACCTGGCTGGCCACACCGGAAACAAGCACCGGACACTCGGTAGCACACACCCCTGTGCCTTTTATCACAATCAGAACAGACTGGAATAGACCCGCTACTCTGACTACTCTGACTCGAGCTATTCGAAGTCCCTGTGTTCTGCTTCTTACTGACAAAGGACCGACCTCTTTTAAAACCAAACTCGGATCTTTTTCCTCTCTACTTAGTTGTTGTAGTTGCTAGGGCCTTGCTTTGTTTCATGGCAGCTAGGATGGCCTCTGCCATTAAGGCTTTATCTAGAACTTCCACATAAGTAGGCAATTTCAAGACGCCTACTCGATCAAACACCTCCAAATCCAGTCCACCTTCAAACTTTCGTGCTTTCTTGTAATCGGTATCCACCATATGTGGAGCAAACCGTGCTAATTCAGTGAATTTAGCTTCATATTCTGCTACAGCCATTCTTCCCTGTTTGAGTTCCTGAAATTCCGACACTTTCCGATCCCTAAAACATTGGGGAAAATACTTGTCGTAGAAAATACCATTAAACTGCGCCCATGTCATATTTCTATTGCCACTCCGGATTAGTAACCACCATCTGCGGGCTTCATCTTTTAGAGTGTAGGTGGCTAGGAGGACTTTCTGAGTTTCGGAACAAGGGAATACTTCATACAATTTCTCCATCTCAAGCAACCACGTCTCAGCTTTCAAAGGTTCAATTCCACCATAGAACGTTGGCGGTTTCATTTTCATGAATTTCTGTGTCAGATTGATGATGTCACTATTATCTACCTTGGCTTGTGCCGGTGGAGGCGGATGGGGCAAAGGTTGTTGTCTCTGTTGTTGTGTCAAGGTTTCAGTCAATGTTGCTAACATTTGTTCCATTCGGTCCATGCGAGCCTCTGAAGATTCACTTTCACCACTTCCCCTTGCATTCCCCATCTTACTATATAGACATCAAATGATAATAAACACAGGCATAATCTTATTCGTCTCCTTCAATTCATGTGATTCAAATGTACATTCAGTTTTTCATATTCAGTTGTATTACCACACACTCACACATGCAGATAGAATGCCCCTAACTCTTACTAGGACATCCTAAGCTCATACGGACCTGTATGTGTGGTAAAACAAGTGCTCTGATACCACTCTGTCACGACCCAAACCCACCCCTGCAGGTTTAGTACCGTAACCGACCAGTAATTTGTGGATTACCAAAGGCCTCTGAATAGATTAACAAATAATAAGGGGCTGCGGAAGCAATAATACAAAATAAACAAGGTCCAATGAGCTGTGATAACGTACATGGGACAGAACATTTCAAAACTTTTATAGATATACATAAACATGCCAGTCTAGATACACAATATTAACAAAAATGTACTTCCTAAGATCTGACTGTACAAAACATAAACATGGACTAGAATGAATACAAAAAGAAACAGCCATAGCATTAGGCTTCGTTCGGAACCTCCTCGGGAGACAAAACAGTTGGCTGACAAAACAGAACAGAAGGCCGTCAACTCTGGCCCTGGTCATGTGCCGTCTCACCTACATACATAATATAGACTGTGAGCGAAAGCTCAGTGAACAATAACAGAGTAAAGGGGTTTCAATGAATAAGTTCGTACAGATTCAGAAAACATAAAACAATTTTGTATCAAGTTCATCATTTGTGCAGATCATATATAGATAGAAATCATAAGTCATGATTAAGTTTACGTGATACATCTATTAGCATTAACAGAACAGAACAGAACAGAACGCATACGCGTGAGGTTACAAATAACCAGTTCTACAAAAGAACCTTTGGATCCGGGTAACAGAACAGAACAGAAGTTGAGCCCCCGTGACAGGGCCTCCGGTATGGGTAACAAAGTACAGACAGAAATAAGCTCCTTAAAGGAACTTCCGATACCGGGTAACAGCTGATAGATATCACATGGTGCTAAGGATGTCACGAATACATATCAGAAATTGAACAATCATTCATTGTATAGAACATATCATTTCGGAAAACATATCTTGTTTTATCACACAGAAAGTAGATACAGTTTGAACATGACTTTACTAAGTTATTACTCACAGTTGGTCTTGAAACAAACAGATGGGGCAGATAGGTCAGACAGAACGCGGCACGTGACCTACATAACACATAACAGATACACACTTGAAACACACATTCTAAATGCACAAAACTTACGTCGTTGGTTCTTAGTGTGTTTCTAACCTTAAATCCTCACTATAAAGTCTTAAACATGGCCTACGAATACCTAGGATGGAATGAGGATGCAAAGATGACTTGGAAAACATTTTCCAAAACTTGCTGAAAATAGGGGTCTCGCTTGAGCGAGGATTTCTTTGCTCGAGTGAGCTTGTCAAAACAGAGGGGTCGTTCGAGCGTAAACTCCTTCACTCGAGCGGTTTGCACAAATGCAAAAGTACTGGATGGTGTAATTTTCTGCTCGATGCACGCTCGATGCTCGCTCGAGCGTAGGTCTCGTCGTTCGAGCGTGTGTCTGCGTGCACCAAAAACTTGAGAGCTTTCAATTTACGCTCGAGCCACCATTCCTTCGCTCGAGCGGTGCTCTGAACAAATGATGGTCGCTCGAGCGTGGAATCCTTCGCTCGAGCGAGGAAGCCAAATTCTGGAATTTCCAGGTTTGCCTCCCAAGCTCAAACCAAGCATTCAACTCCCCAAATCTCAACCTCTTGGGCCCATTTTTTGGAAAAACACTTTAAACTCATAGTATAACATGTTTTGAAGATCATTTTGAGAAATCAAAGCCCAATGGTGAGTCAATTAAACACAATTTCAAACAAACTTCCAAGAATATGATGAACACATAACATGCAAGTGTTCTAATGAATCCAATGTTCCAAAAATATAACCAAATGCAAGATTAAACTCAAAATCATGATGAATTCATGGACTAGAACAAAAATGTGGACATGCATGTGGAAATTCATGAAGAACAACTTCAAAATCCAAGAATATGTGCATGCATGCATGAATTCACTCTCATATCCAACTCTTTAAACCAATTCTTGACTCTAGGCTTCAAAATTAACATGGACCATGCAAGACACAACTTAAATTCATAAACCAAAGGATGAATTCCTTACCTAGGTTCCTCAATTTCAAGTCTAGAAGCCCAATTATGCAATGAATTCTTCAAATCTTCTAAGTCCCAAGCAAATTTCTAGATAACTCAATCTTGCTTCCAACTCTCAAGCTCTCTCTCACATTTGGTCTCTAGAGGGGATGACGAGTGATGCCAACACATGTAATTGAAGACAAAACAATTGGTCTAGCAAGCCCACTTAATGGCATTTTGGTAATAAAGCCAAACTAATGTAATTCAACATTAATTAATCTAATTTAATCATACCAAATCAAGTTTAAATTAAATCTACCATAAAATCACATAAATTCTAATTAGTACATAACACTAATCAATTTCGGAATCGGGCGCCGATAAGGCTTTCAATTCGCAGTTCCAAGTCAAAACATGAACAGATCGTTTTATGGTAAACAGATAAAAGCACAAAGATAATGCAATACATATACAAATTAATCCCAGATTCCTTCTAAATTACTGTTAGGCATAATTAATCATGTTTTAGCATTAATCGAAGGTCGGGGTTATTACATAACCTTACCAGCTTATGCATTTCGAAATCGAATAGAAACGTAAGGAAAAAAACCCTATAATTTTGTTCTCGAAGTTTTGCTCTCAGAGTGTCTTCGACTCTCTAAGTGTAAAGCTTATTCATTGAACTGAATAGAAGAAAAACTCTTGAAATTAGAAATTTGAGTTTGCTCACAAACCAAACACCACAAATCTTAATCCTTTCATGCGCACGCGCGCGCGCACACACACACACACACACACACACACGCACATATATGCATATATAGAGCGAGAAATCAATATTAGCTCTACCTCAAGCGGATGAGAGTTAATAGATTGGGATTGGTGAGACTTATTTTGGAGAAGTAAAAATTGGAGGTTTGGAGTTTGTCGAAGGTGAAGACGAGTTTGATGAAATCGGATTTGAGAGGGTATTTCATATCGCCCTCGGCGATCTGTTCGAGGATGTGAATCCAAGTATCGCGAGAGGAGAATAAGAAGAAGATTTGGGAGAAATCAGGCTTGGGAACCAGTCTCGACGACGAGGGAGTGTTAGGTTAGGGATTGGGGATTTCAGTCGTTAGAAACAAAAGGGGGGGAATAAAGGGGGAATTCAACTAGAAATTGTGGGAAAACGAAAATAATTTCATTTTTTTTTGGTTAAAATAAATTTTTTTTTTGGTAGTTAATGAATTTATTTTTTTATTTTTCTTTTTTTAGTTAATGTATTTTTTTTTTGATTTTTGATTTTTGATTAAAAATTTATTTGTTTCATTTTTATTTTAATGAAAAAAAATTATATTATTTTTTATTTGGTAGAAGTACGGGTAATATTTTCTATTAAAATAAAGTTAATTTTTTGTGGTCAATGAAAAATATTTTTTTGCAGCTCATTTTTTTAGGTTACTATAAATCAGGAACTAATTTTTTGTGGTGGAGAAGAGGGGGTATCAGTTGTGGTGAAGATGATGGATAAGAAGTGATGGTGATGGTAGTGGTGGTGGTGGTGATGGCAAAGAAGATTAGTGGTGAAGTTGTGGTAGTGGTAGAAGAGATAGAGTGGCGGTGGTGGAGGAGAGGTAATGGTAGTAGTAGTAGTGGTGGTGGGGGTGGTAGTGGAGTGGTGGCAATAGTAGTAGTAATGGTAGTTGTAGAGGTGGAGTGGCAACAGTGGTAGCAGTGGTGGCAATGGAATGACATTTACAGTAGTGGTGAAGGTGGTAGAGGAAATGAGTGGTGAGAGAGAGAGATGAGTGAGAGACAGATATAAAAGAGAGAGAGAGAGATATATATATATATATATATATAGGAACAGAGACAGAGTGATGAGCGAGATAGAGACAAAGTGGTCGCTAAAAGTACATTTTCTTGTAGTGGATTAATAAATCGAAAGGGAGCTCGGTAAATAGAGAAGAGGGAAGAGAGAAAGTGAGCAAGGTAAACATAGTGGAGGAGAGAGACAAACAGACAAACAGGTAGACAGAGAGAGAAAGAGAGCTATAAGAGTGATGAATGAGAGAGATAGAGAGAGAGAAAGACAAAAAAAAAGAGAAACAAAAGATGAGCGAGAGATAGACAAAAAGAGAGAGAGTGAGAGAAAGAGAGACCGAAAAGAGATAAACGAGAGAGAGACAGAGAGAGATGAGCGAGACAGAGAGAGAGAAAGAGAAGAGAAACAGAGAGAGTAGAGAGATGGGAGAGATAGAGAGAAAACAGATGAGCAAGAGACATAGAGAGAGACAGACAGACAGACAAAGAAAAGTGATGAGTGAGAAAGAAAAGAGAAGAGAGATAGAGACACAGAGAGAAAGAGAGAGACATACAAACAGACAGACAGATAAGAGTGATGAGTGAGAGAGAGAAAGAGAAGAAAGACAGAAAGAGAAGAGAGATGAGAGAGATAGAGAGAAGAGAGATGAGCGAGAGACACAGAGAGAAAGAGAAAGACAGACAGACAAACAGAGAAGAGTGATGAGTGAGAGAAAGAAAGAGAAAAGAGAGAGATAGAGACAGATAGACAAAGAAGAGTAATGAGTGAGAGAGAGAAAGAGAAGAGAGATAGAGACAGAGAGACAGGAAGATGAAAAAATTGGTGAAAAGAGAAATATTATATCAAAAGAGTAAGACGACATCATTTTTTTTAAAAAAATTATGACAGAAAAATACCATTGCTTTTATTTAAACCATTTTGTGACTATATATATATGAAGCCATCTCAAAACCACAATATATATATTTATTTATTTTACTTTTTTTTTTTGCAACAGTACCTATTACAGTTGCAAAAAACTCATTTTTTTTGCGACTGCAGCTGATGCCGGTACAAAAACTCTATTTTTTTGCGACAGCAATCTCTGCCGTCACAAATACTCTTCTTTTTTTTTTTTTTGCGACAGCAATTTCTGCCATCGCAAATACTCTCCTTTTTTCGCGACAACATTTTCTTTCGTCGCAAATACTCTCCTTTTTCGTGACGACAAGTTGTGTCGTCGCAAAAAGTCACTTTTTGCAACAAGTGTGCCGTCGCAAAAAATTCCATCTTTTAAGCCCACTTTTCTTGTAGTGAACCCTAAAGAAATAACCAAAAATATATGTATTATTGAATATTTTGATTGGACTGAATGATGGATGTATCTGGCAATATTAGTTTAAAACAATAGAGTAAGGAAAATGTTAGTTTTTCTTTCTTTTTTTTCTTTTTTTTTTTGAAGTTTTCGTGTACTTGCGTGGTAAAATCATTGAAAAAAAACACTCCTATTACATCCCTGCTTCACTAGGAGTTATTCATCAGTTTTCTGTATCTCTTTAATTACTAAAATACCGCTTTAAGATCAATTTATAATGCAGAATGTGCTTGCAGTTACAGTGTTGGGAAGCTTTGATTTCCATATATATGCCATAAGCATTATCGGAGTCCCTCACTTCAACATTTCTCTACTAGTAGTAAGACAGAAAGTTTATGTTGGGATGGAGGATCATCACACACGATTCTGCTTAGAAAGCACGAAGTGGCTTTGAAGGATCATCAAGTTGATGAAGCATGGGAAACTTATAATGTTTTTAGAAACCTGTATGGTTTTCCAAACCAGTCTCTCATGAGTACACTGCTACTTGAGTTGTCCTACTCATCTAATCCCCACTGGCTTCAGAAAGCATGTGATTTAGTTTTTCTAATTCAAAAAGAGAAATATGATTTAGTTCGATCCGACTTTCTGATTAAGTTCTTCCTATCCTTCGCAAGAGCTCAAATACCTGTTTCCACATCCATGATTTTCAGGCTGATGCTGGAGAAAGCGAGTTTGCCCCCGGTGAATCTATTGGGGCTGGTCTTCATGCATATGGTAAAGACACAGGTTGGGACATATCTTGCATTAAATATACTGATTGAGCTTTGTGATCGATTTCAACATTCAAGTACAAACAGATCTACTTCTACAAAGCTGATAAAACCTGATATGGAGATCTTTAACCTTGTTCTGGATGCTTGTGTGAGGTTTGGGTCATCTTTCAAAGGCCAAAAACTACTTAAAATATGAAATTCTTCAAACATTTCAAAAGAATATCGGATTTTTCAAACATTTCAAAAGAAGTACAAAAATAAGTTTTGGCTAAATGTATAATTTCAAATAGTAATATTCTAACGTAACACTCCAATGTAACACTAAACAAAAAAAAATCTTAGTATAATACTCTAATGTAACACATAAAAAGACTCATTACTGTATTTTTCTCAAACGTAACACTCCAATATAACACTCCAAAAAAACTTTTTAATGTAATACTCTAATGTAACACACAAAAAAATTTCTTATTGTAACACTCAAAAAAACCCCTTAGTGTATTTTTTTTTTTTTCAAACGTAACACTCTAATATAACACTCCAAAAAAAACTCCTTAATGTAATACTCTAATGTAACACACAAAAAAACTCCCTAGTGTATTTTTTTCAAATGTTACACTCTAATATAATAATCTAAAAAAACTCCTTAGTGTAGCACTCTAATGTAACAGATACAAAAACTCCTCAGTGTAACACTCTAATGTAACACACACAAAAATTTCTTAATGTATTTTTTCCAAATGTAACACTCTAATATGATAATTTTAAAAAACTCCTTAGTGTACTCTAATGTAACAGACAAAAATTTCTTAGTGTAATATTCTATTGTCACACACAAAAAAACTTTTAAATGCACTTTTTTCAAACGTAACACTTCAATATAATACCAAAAAAAAAAAATTTAGTGTAACACTTTAATATAACACACAAAAAAACTCTTTGATATACTTTTTCCAAATGTAACGCTCTAATGTAACACATAAAAAAAACTTCTTTATGTATACTTTTTGTAAACGTAACACTCTAATGTAACACGAAAAAAAAAAAAAAAAGAATGTGAGATTTTTCAAACCATTCCAAAAGGAGTACAAATATTCCTTAGTAAGTTTTTGGCAAATGTATAATTTTAAACTGTGAGTATTACGTTTGAAAAAAGTACATGTGTTACATTGGAGTATGTTACATTGAAATGTTACGTTTAGGATTATACTGATTGAAGTGTTACGTTTGAGAAAAGTGCACTAAGGAATTTTTTTTTTTTTGGGTTACATTAGAGCGTTACGTTTGGAAAAAGTACATCAAAGAGTTTTTTTTAGTGTTACGTTGTTACGTTTGGGAAAAATACACCAAGGAGGTTTTTAGTGTATTACATTGAAATGTTACGTTATTGGAGTGTAATGTTAGAGTGTTAGGTTTTTGTTCGTAATGTGAGATTTGTTCTCGAATGAGGGAAAATCCAAAACTTCTATAGTGCAAATTGCCCAATGTGTAATTTTACATTTTGAGAAACACACTTTTATTCCTAAAAAATTAAACCAAAATATGTAAGTAATTACCCTTTTATGTAATTTCTACTTTAATAGGACCTTTGGATTCATAAGAAACGTAATAAAATGAAAAATATTATAATTATTAGATTAATTTATATTTTTTTCATGGATGATATATACTAATGACTCTCCAAATTGAAACAGGATCTATGGTGAGTTCCACAAACCTGGAACATGAGATCAAATTCAAATTTGAACTTGAGAGAATCTCAACTCATAAAATTTAAGGTAAATTATAAATACATTTCTTGAGATTTATTTAAAATACAAATTGCTCCTGTAGTTTTAAAAATTACATATTGCCCCTTCAAGTTTCTAATCACATAACAAATGACTCCTTTTATTTATTAATCACAAGTAGAATGAGATCTTTTAAGTGTGGAAAAGTTAAAATTATTACAAAGTCCTTGGAATCAATTAATAGGATGATTCAGTGAAATTGTAATGGTCGGCTGAACCCTGTTAGGGTATGCGAGGCTCTGGAGATTCTAAATAGTGGTATCAGTAGCAGCAGTAAAAGTGATGATGTAAAGGTTGGAACAGTTGCTGAGCTTGATAAGTCCTCTGTTAATGGTGGTGTAGCATTAGGAGGTGAAGTGAGAGAGGAGGCAAATACAACTGCTAAGGTGAAGCCACAAGGACATGTAGTTAACAAAGATTTGGTGCAGGTATCAGAGCACGTCAATGAGGTGGTAAACATTAATGAGGTACTGCCTACTGTCGGCATTTGTAATGATGGTATGCTGCATTCTACAACTAATGAGGCTGTGTTGGAGATCGGAAAAGTTTGGGAGGAAGGTAGGGTGAGTGGGGCAGTAGTGGAAGAAGGAGAAGAGTCGTGGGTTGAGGAAATGGGTAGATCGCAGAGGGTGGATGAGGAGGTAGTGACCCAGGGCTTTTTAAGAAGTATTAGTGGACTGGAGAAGGATAGGCCTAGTATTAATTTGGAGGTTGTGTTGAAAGAGGCCCATGGGGGGGTAATGGGTAGCAAAGGGGTTGACCCAACTGTAAGGGGCAACTCTTTTAATTCTGTTGGCCCTGGTTTCAAAATAGCGGCTTCAAAGTCTGGTTTTAAGAAGGATAAGGGGAAGCAAGGTAGAGTGGAGAGTAGTAAGATGAGGCAAAGACCAGCAGTAAGGAAGGGTGTTCAGAGGAAGAAAAGGATTAGCTCAAGTACTGCTTGTAGCTTTTCGAGAGGAGCTGTTTTCCAAGCTGCAGCTACTGTATTGTTGGCATCCTCTTCTCAGAAGGCTGAGGCTGTCTGGAGGAATTCGCTGTTCAAGGAAGCTCGAGCTAAAGTGCAGGTGGGCAAGATGCTGGGGATGAACTGTATGGGCAAGGAGATGGAGATCATAAATCGCATTGTGGAAATGGAAGCCAAGGATCTGAGCCAGGTGGGAGATGGTAGAAGGGATGTCCCAGTTTGAATGGGTATCTGAAAGGGGTGTTTTGGGGGTTTTTTTTGTTGTGCTTATGAAGTTGATGTCCTAGAATATTAGGGGTCTGGGAAAGGAAAACAAAAGGTTGAAGATTAAGAAGCTGGTCCAAGAAATGAAGATTGATATTCTTTTATTGCAGGAGTCCAAGAGGAGTAGCATGGATAATAGTTTTGTGAAGTCTATGTGGCCTTAGAAGTCCTTGCAATTTATGGCTATGGATTCGGAGGGAAGTGCTGGGGGGTTATTATGTGTTTGGAACCCAGAGGTATTTAACCTTGTTGAGTGTTGTAGTGCAAGGTCTTTCATTTTGTTGCCAGGTACAAATAATTAGTCTTTTGGGTGTGTGGTAGTCAACATATATGCACCGAATGATAGTAGGCTGAGGAGTCAATTATGGGAAGTTTTATTTAGACTGAGGCTATCTTTTCAACAACCTTGGTGCATTGGAGAGCATTTTAATGAAGTTAGAAGTATGGGCAAAAGAAAGGGTTGTTTACGGCGTTATAGGGGTATGTCTGAATTTAATGAGTTTTTAGAAAAAATGGAGTTGTGTGATCTGCCTATGTTAGGTAGGAGGTTCACCTGGTGCAACTCTGTTGAAGGTGAGAGATGGAGTAGGATTGATCGATTTATGGTGGATCCAGAGTGGTTGGAGGTTTTTCGGCTTAAGCAATGGGGTTCTCTTAGGGTCTATAGGGCAAGTCTCAGATAATGTTCATGTTCTTCTCTAGTCTTAGAATAAATCAGTATGTCATCAATGAATACCACAATAAAATCATCAAGGTATGGTTTAAAGATCCTGTTCATGAGGTCCATAATGCAGCAGGTGCATTGGTAACTCCGAAAGGCATAACTAAAAATTCATAATGTCCATACTTTGTTCGAAAAGCAGTTTTGTCAATGTCCCCTGGTTTAACTTTCAACTGATGATATCCAGATCTGAGATCAATCTTAGAAAACACTTGAGCACCCTGTAACTGATCAAACAGGTCATTAATACGCGGTAATGGATATTTATTTTTCACAGTTACCTTGTTTAGTTCACGGTAGTCGATACACAATCTCAGTGAGCCGTCTTTCTTTTTCACAAACAAGACAGGTGCACCCCATGGTGAAGTACTGGGCCTGATGAACTTCTTATCTAACAATTCTTGCAGTTGCACCTTCAATTCTTTCAGTTTAGTTGGAGCCATTCTGTAGGGAGCTTTCGATATATGCTGTGTACCCGGAATCACATCAACAGCAAACTCAATTTCCCTATCAATCAAATCCCCTAGCAGATCATCTGGAAAAACATCTAGGAATTCTCTGACTATAGGAATACAGTTCACATCAGTTTTAACATTATTATCAGTAGATACAGTCAATACAGAACACAGATATCTTTTACACCCCTTCCTAATCAATTTAACAGCTTTCACCAAAGAAATCAAATACGAAGGAGGTACTACTCCAACCCCGTTAAACACAAATTCAGGCAAACCGGGTAGACGGAAGACTACTTGTTTCGTTACACAGTCAATGGTGGCATGATATTTTTGTAACCAGTCCATCCCCAATATTACATCAAAATGATCAATGTTCAGTGGCAGTAAATCAATAAACAGATGCATATCCCCAACAATGATTTCACATGCAGGGTACATATAAGCACATGTCATGGATCCCCCAACAGGTGATAATACAGCTAACAGATAGTTCATGGGTTCTAAGGGTCTATTCAATTTCTGTGAAAAAGCATGCGATACATATGAATGTGTAGACCCCGAATCAATCAGTACATATGCATTTTGAGTGCAAATAGAGAGGATACCTGACACAACGGTCTCAGTATTTTGCACGTCTCCTGGTACTAGGGCGAACACTCGGCCCTACCTCATAGGCTCTTTCCCGATAGCTTTGGGGTTAGGCCTTGGTACTACAGTTGATGCTGCTGCGCTTGTTGCAGCTTTACTACTGGCCTACGGAGCAGAGGGGCAGTCTTTAACCATGTGGCCCACTTTGCCACACCTGTAACAGGCTCCAGATATTTTGTAACAAACCCCTTTGTGCTTCCTGCCACATTCAGAACAAGATGGAGTGAACCCACTTCCTTGGCTGGGGCTAGTTGTTGACCCCGTATTCTGTTTCTTATTTGATGGGTTGTGCTTGCCTTTCTTGAACTTGAAACCCTGCCTTTTACTACGCTATTCGGATACCGGCGTTTCAGATTGTTTCACAGCTTCGATGTTCGACTCAGCCATCAAAGCTCGGTCAAGAACATTCACATAGCTCGGTAGCTTCAAAACACTAATTCGGTCCAGTATAGCAACATTAAGGCCGCCTTCAAATCTCCTGGCCTTCTTATAGTCGGTGTCCACTATGTGTGGTGCATATCTAGCAAGCTCAGTAAATTTTGTCTCATATTCTGCCACTGACATGATGCCCTGTTTTAGTTGCTCAAATTCAGTCACCTTTCTGTCCCTGACACACTGAGGAAAGTACTTTTCAAAGAAGGCTCCCTTGAATTGAGCCCATGTTAGAACGGTGTTGGTGTCACGGACTAGCATCCACCACCTTCTTGCTTCCTCTTGCAGAGTAAAGGTAGCCAACAACACTTTATGTGCCTCAGAACAAGGAAAAACCTCAAACAATTTTTCGGTCTCAAGAACCCAAGCTTCAGCCTTTAACGGTTCAAGGCCTCCCTGAAAGAATAGTGGTTTCAGTTTGCTGAACTTCTGGGTAAGAGCAATTATGTCCCCATCATTTATATTGACATTCTGTTCCGGCTGTACCGGAGGAGGAGGTGGGGGCTGTTGATTCTGTTGTTGCTCAAGTCTTGCAGTTAACAGTTCCATCATTCTTTCCATTCTCGCCATTCTTGCCTCAGTGGATGAGGACTTAGATTCATTCGCATTATCCATTTCACTATAAGCAGTTTTAACAATTATAAGCATATACAGTTGCATACTTAAACAGTTTAACACATTAGCATATATCCAGTCATGTCATAACTACACACTTATCATGCTCATGTAATGCCCTAATCACTTCTCTAGGACACCCTATAGCTCATTTGGACACGTGTGTGCGGTATAACTCGTGGTAAGTATCGCTCTGATACCACTCTGTCATGACCCAAACCCGCCCCTATGGGTTTAGCACCGTAACCGGCCAGTAATCCGAGATTACCGAAGGCCTGCTTAACAGTAAGACAGTATAACAGAGTACAGGGGCATGGCGGAAGCCAATACAGTAAATAAACAATGTCCAATGAACTGTGACAGTCTGTATGCAAAAAGACTTTTTATACATGTAGACATTCGGTCCAGAAACAGTATATACATATATGTACAATCATTCAGTAGACAGACCCCTAATCCTATAATAGATAGATGACCTATACAAGATTACAAAAGCAGACAAAGACAGACGGGAAATAAAACACCCCTAAGCCATAGCTTTGTGCTCTAACCTCGCAAAGGAGGCACAGTGGTTGGCTTGACAAAACTGGAGTTAACCCCGACGCTTCTAGCTTTGATCCGGTGCCTGTATACCTACATATATATATGAGCAGTGAGCTAAAGCCCAGTGAATAACATAATGCGTAAAGAGGTTTAGAATGAATGTCCTTACAGTAATAAAAACAGTTCATTAAATCAGTATTTTAGTCTTTCAGTCAATCAGTCATATGTGGTACATCCATTAGCATAACAAGAAATAGGTCTTAAAAGACCGAGCAAAGAAGTGATGGCCATTAATCAAGAAATGAGTGGTTCCAACGAGGAACCGACAGAGATCTCTAATAAAGAATAAAGAAACAAGAGGGTGCTAAGGATGCCACAATACAGTTGAATATAGGACATACATTCATTCAAGAACAATAATATCGCTTCAAGAACAATTCCTCAAGATTCAAAAGATAGTCATTTTGAACATATCTTTACACAATTGTTACTCACACAGAGTTCTGGCTACAAATGAACTAGAGCGTCTCCTAATGCCAACCCTATACAGCTAATGATTGAATACACACTAAGTTTCACAGTTGGGAAAAATAATAACTTAATCCCTAAATTTGCCTCGGTGTGTTCTATATCTTTATCCTCTTTAAGATGCCTTAAATATGCCCTAGGAATGCCTAGGATGGAAAGAGGATGCAAAGATGCACTTTTGAACACTTTACAAAATTTCAGAAAATAGGGGTCTCGCTCGAGCGGCTTTCACGCCGAGCGACATGCAGAAAAGGCTCCGCCGAAGCGTGAATTCCGCCGCCGAGCGATCAAGGTTACAAGAAAATCTTGGATGCTCCAAATTTACGCCGATGGGCGCCGACTCGCCGGCGTGAGACACAAGTCCTCGCTCGAGCATGGATTATCTCACTCGAGCGGACTGTGAACTCAAGCAAAGTACTAGATGCACGCATTTCACGCTCGAGCGTAACATTTCTCGCTCGAGCAGAAGGCACGATCACAGAGTGTACGCTCGAGCGTGGGTCCAAAATATGGAAATTCCAAATTTGAACCTCAAGCTCAAAATCAAGTTCAAATGCATTAAAATCGATCCTCTTGGGCCAAAAACTTGGAAAACACTTGTAAACACATGATATTATATATTTCAAAGATCAATTTGAGAAATCAAGGCCCAAGGGTGTTTAATTCAAACTCAATTTCAAACCAATTTTCATGAACATGCTACAAACATGACACGCATGAGTTTAAAACAATTCCAAGCTTTGAATCCAAGTTCAAATGAGCCAATTTCCTCCAACACAAGATGAGTTCATGAACCTTAGACATAATCATGAGCATGCATGTATCAAATTCTATGTAATCAACGTCAAAATGCAAGGATATAGCCATGCATGCAACATTTAAGCTTCTAATGCAACACTTTTAACCAATCCTAGGCTCAATTCATCAAATTAGCATAAAGCATGCAAGAATCAACTCAAAGGCACAATGAAGAAGATGAATTTCCTTACCTAAGTCTTAAATTAGAGGTATGGAGGCTCAATTGACAATCTACACTTCAATTTCTTTAATTCACCAAGCAAATCACATGATAAACTCAACTCTCTCAATCTCTCTCTCTCTATGGTCGGCAATAACAAGGAAATGGGGCTGATGAAATGTTTGCTTAGAGTGTGTAAGGCCTCAAAAGTGATATGGGATAGGCCACTAAGTGGTAAAAGAGTAATTAAGTCCAACATTTGTAATTAATCAATATTCTATCTAATTTAATCATACCTAATCAGTTTTCAGATAATTACACCATAAAATTTCATAAATTCTAATTAACACAGAACATCAATCAATTTCAGATTCGGCCGCCGACAAAGCCTTCAATTGGCAGTTTAAACATAGAAATAGGAACAGATAGTCAAACAGTCAAACAGATAGAAATGCATTTAATCAGATACGGTCAATCAATCAGTTTCAGTATTTCAATCAGTTCAATTATTAATGATAATCAGTCACAGTTTAGCAGTAATCAACAGTTTATCGGTAATCAACGACGAGGGTTGTCACAGAAGACCAAAGTTAGAAGGGCTATTTGCTACTATTGGCAGAGATGGGACTTCAGCGGAGTTAGCAGCTGAGTTTTCTAAGGATGAGGTGCGGGCTGCTGTGAAGGAATGTGATGGAGATAAAGCTCCAAGGCCTGACGGTTTTAACTTAGCATCAGAAAAATTGGTTAGTCATGAAGAATGATGTTATGCAATTCATGCAGGAATTCCATTTAAATAGGAAATTGGTCAAAGAGCTGAACAGTTCATTCATAGCCCTTGTGCCTAAAAAGGAGAATGCTGTGGAGCTGGGGGATTTTAGGCCTATTAGTCTAGTAAATTCAATTTACAAAATTTTGGCAAAGGTCCTATCTAGGAGGTTGAAAAGGGTGATTCCTAAAATAATTAATAAGGTCCAGACAGCGTTTATTGGGGGTCATTGTGTTTTAGATGGTGTTATGATTGCAAATGAAGTTATTGAATGGTGGAAATGCTCAAAGAGTAAAAGGGTGATCTTGAAGATTGATTTTGAGAAGGCGTACGACTCCATGAATTTGGATTTTTTATTCTGAATGGCACGCAATTTTGGTTTTGATGAGAAGTGGTTATGTTGGATTAAGAAATGTCTATCCTCTTCCAGGATCTCTGTTTTGGTAAATGGATCACCTACGGATGAGTTTTCACCTCAAAGGGGTCTTAGACAAGGTGATCCCCTTTCCCCCTTCTTATTTAATATTGTGGTTGAGGGCCTTAATGTGCTTCTAAGTAGAGCTAAGCAACTGGGTTTGTTTAAGGGAGCTTCAGTGGGTTCTATTAATATGAACATATCGCATCTGCAATTTGCAGATGATACAATTTTTTTTGTGAAGCTGAGGTTTCGGAGTTACTCTCAGTTAAAAGGGTGCTTAGGTGTTTTGAAGTTATGTCGGGTCTCAAAATTAATTTCCATAAAAGCATTGTTTGTGGGGTGGGTATACCAAATTATGAGGTATTAAATTTTAGTGTTGTGCTTAATTGTAAAATTCAGAAGCTGCCTTTGATGTATTTGGGCCTTCCTTTAGGAGCTAATCCGAGAAGGAAGTCTACTTGGCAGCCAGTGGTTGATAAAGTGAGGAAGAGGTTGTCTCTTTGGAAGAGAAAGATATTGTCTTTCGTGGGTCGGTTAATGTTAATCAAGTCAGTTCTGTCTTGTTTACCATTATATTATATATTGGTCTTCAAAATGCCTAGGGGAGTGGTTAGGTTGATTGAAAAATTACAGGCTGGATTTCTTTTAGGGGGGGGAGAGGGGCAGTGAGTTGAGGAGAAAAGTCCATTTAGTAAAATGGCAGGAGCTAACTAAGTCTAAAAGTCAAGGTGGTTTAGGGGTCAGTAGTATAGAAGTTGTGAATGCTTGCTTGATGTTAAAGTGGTGGTGGAGGTTTGGGGCAAAGGATAGGGCCTTGTGGAAGTCAGTCATTTCTAGCATTTATGGGAGGGTTGGTGGGAGGTGGTGGCCAGTGCAGGGGGCTGTTAGGAGAGTGTCTCCAATTTGGCAGGGAATTCTTGATATTGCAAAGAGTCATCCTCGGTTAGTAGAGTTTTATTTGGATAATATAACGATAAGGGTTAGGAATAGGGAGAGAGTCAAATTTTGGACTAATATTTGGTGTAATAACAGCAAGCTCAATGAGGAATTCCCAAGGTTGTTTTGTTTATCTGAAAATAGGGATGGTTCTATTATGCAGTTCATACAGAGAAGAGGGAGTTTAGGGGATTGGAATCTAAGGTTTAGAAGACCACTTAGGGTGTGGGAATAGGAGGAGGTAAGTCGTCTCCATGCCTGGTTGGTTAATGCCTCTGTTAATAGTGGGCAAGTGGATGACTATCTATCGTGGGAGTTGAATGATTCGGGTCAATTCACTGTGTCCTCTGTTCGGCTGTGGTTATCCGAACTTGAGTGTTGCCAAATGGTTGTGGAAGATTGTCGTTCCTTCAAAACTGCAGTTTTTTGGATGGCTAGCTTGGCGAGGCAGAGTAAAAACAGTAGCTTTCCTTTATCGGATTGGGGTGTTGCCAGCTGATGCTAGTACTTTGTGTGTTTTCTACAGAAATGAAGTGGAGTCAGTTAGTCATGTTCTTCTACATTGTCCATTGGTGTGGAAAGTGTGGGCTGTAATGTTGAGCTGGTGGGATGTGTGTTGGGCAACTCCGAGTTCTATTGTAGCTCTGTTACAATGGTGGTCTGGAATTAGATTCAAGAAAACAGTTTTGTGCATTTGGAAGATTGTGCCATTGGTTGTATTGTGGTCAATTTGGAAATTTCGAAATGAGATTGTTTTCAATAATGGGCAAGCAAATTTCTCTGATTTGGTGGAAGTTGTAAAACTTAGAGTAGTTTTTTGGGCCAAGAGTTGTGTGCCAGGTCTGCAATATTCTGTGCATGACTTCTTGTTCAATTTGTAGCAAATTAGGATGTGTTTGTAAAGGGTAGTCTAGATGTTGCTGCTGTTGTTGGTTCAAGTGAGTTTCTGGGCTGCTGCTGTGGTGTTCTGAGGCGCGATCTGTTTGGGGTGTTCTGCTGTGATCTGCATGTTGTTGTGTTCTGTGGTGGATATAATCAGGTTGTGCTTGGGGAGATGGTAGTGTGATTGAGTGTTCAGTCCAGTTGGTGCTCTGTTCTTTGTTTTGTTTTGGGCAGCAGTAGGGGGTGGGGTGCACACCATATAAGTGCAGGTTTGATGCTGGTGTTTAGGTTTGCAGAATGGTGTTCAGGCCTTCTAAATGATGTTTGTATGCTGCTGTTGGTCATACTGCTATATGGTGTTGCTTTGAGGAGGATGCTCTGTCTGGGATGAAGTAGATTGCTGCTGGTCTGGTAGTTTGTTGTTGTTTGGTGTTGAGTAATACTGCATTAGGAATGCTACTGTTGTATGGGTTGGTCTGGTATAATTGTTGCTACTGGTCTAGTAGTGTTTTGGATGCTGCATTGGTTGATTTGTTGGAGTTGCATTGGCTGTTGTTGTTGTGTTGGTTGTTTTATTGTTTTTGTTTTTCCCTTTATCTTACTTAGATTGTTTCTAATTGGTTTCTCACCAATCTTGGGCTAGTGCTAGCATATGATTATGCTTCCTTTGCGGTGCCAACCTAATTGGGATCGTTAAGGTTAGCTATGATGCTTAGTGCACTCCCTTGCTTTGTTGATGTATTGTATGCTTGTTTTGTGCTTTATATCAATAAAGTTCTTTTGCTGATCAAAAAAAAATCATCAAGTTGATCAACAATTTTTAATGATGGCATAAATATATTTCAATTAACTATTTACATAATTTTATTATTGTATAAGAAATTAGTTAGAAATTTTTATTTTTTATATTAATTCTGTTAAATGCAAATATTCTAACAATA
Source organism: Camellia lanceoleosa (assembly GCA_025200525.1). NCBI lineage: Eukaryota > Viridiplantae > Streptophyta > Magnoliopsida > Ericales > Theaceae > Camellia > Camellia lanceoleosa. Next base: position 100,469,433 of record CM045771.1, read on the forward strand.
AGATATTTATAATTTTCCAAAGTATAAGGGATAGTCCTTATTTTAAAAAAACCCTAAGGAGTATACTTATAATTTTCCTAAATTTTTATACAACTTGAAATGAAAAATAATATTTTTCACATGACATAATATAGTGGAACTATCAACCAGTGGTAATTTGAGATAATTATTACATAATTATGAAAAAAAATTTATATTTATATTATTAATATTGGTAAACTTTTAACCACTTATTTGTAATTAGTTTGTATACTGGTACGAAGTTTCTCCTATAATTTATTGTTGAGTTAATTCTTTTTTAATCCTTAACATTTTGTTTTACAAGAAATTAATTTCAAAATTACTTATTTTGTTTGTTCCTTAAATTTTCAAGACTAATGAAAAAATCAACAAATGTCTGCTTTGTTTTGAGTTTTTCTTTATTTTTAATGAATTTTTTTTATAATTTAATATATTCTTTATATTTTTTAAATTTATTTAATCAAGATGAATATAAAAAGTAAAATAAATTAATTAAAATATTAAAAATAATACTAAAAATAGACGAAAATCTGTGTGTATTTTTATTGGGATTTTTGTTTACTTTAAGTAATTTTTTTAATATTTTAGTTAAACTTTTGGGAAAATTATTTAGAAGTCCTATTAGGAAGACTTATGCTACATATGGTCCTACTAAAAAACTTATGTTCCCATAAATCCTGTGGGAAGTTTATTGACACATTTACCCTCAATATTAGTTATTAATATCATAAATAAGTAATAAAACCATATATAGGAAATTGATATAAACGTAACGTAACGTGACACCTACATAAACGTAACGTGACACATATATAAACGTAACGTAACACCTATATAAACGTAACGTGACATATCTACATAAACGTAACGTAACGTGACACCTATATAAACGTAACGTAACACCAATATGAACGTAACATAACACCTACATAAACGTAACGTAACGTGACACCTATATAAACGTAACGTGACACCAATATGAACGTAACGTGACACCTACATAAACGTAACGTAACGTGACACCTATATAAACGTAATGTGACATTTACATAAACGTAACGTAATGTGTCACGTTACGTTTCGCAAACTTAATAAATTTTTTATTTTTTTAATCCGTTTGTTTTGAAATAGATATATAATCTTAATATATTTTTATTTTGTATTATTAATTGTAAAATTTTAAAAATTATACGTTTTTATTTACATTTTTATGTGAAAATTAATATTGTTGATTTATGTGGAAATTTTACTGATATATTACGTAAAATGTTACGTTTTTATTTTTAGTGTAATGTATCTGTAAATTTTTATTTTTCACATATGTATATAAACCCATTCTAAGAAGCTGAGGAAGAGAACAATGGTGGACACGGCGAGGAGGCCAAATGTTGAGTACATCTTGCGGGTTAGACTGGTGGATACTTTTTAGTGGTGCCACGTTGACGGCTGGAAGCAACAGTACATTCTTAAGGATTATTGTCATGAAAGATAGTAAAGTGGAAGGGAGGAAGAGAAAGGCGAAGCAGAGGAGGATGAAGACCAACAGAAGAGAGAGAGAGAGCGCGAGAGAGGGAAGGTGTGAAAATTGGGGGTAAAAAGATTAGGATCTTGTGAAATACATTCTTATGAAAATAGGACTTGAGACTCTATAAGAAATTACACAGGACTTAGCCTAGCATAAGGTTCTGAAAAAGGACTTATAAATAAGTCTCCCTAAACTTTTTTTTTATCTTTTAGATTCATCTAATCTTAATGTATCTACAAAAATCAAAAAAAAATTACTGAAATATAGACAAATTTAAAAATAATTTCTCAAATTGTAACCAAACAAATTCTCCCAAGAAACTAGGGATAAGATAACCCATTCCACTATTGTAGGGCTCGGTCGACTCATATTTTCTTGGCAACCAAACAGAGCCCAATTGTGGATCACCTGAGACTCCAATGAAAGAAACAACGCATCAATAGTATCTCATCAGTGTGATTCAACAAGGTAAGCTCGCTCTCTCACTCTAGCTCTGAACCTAGTTCGATTGTGAAAAAAATGCCTACTGATTTCCTCCTGTTTGATGCGCGAGAAAGCATAAGAGACAAGAAACGAAGTTGAATGCTTGATTTCTCAAAAACTTGCTTACTTTATTTACCGAGAACGAAATGGAGCATTAATTTTTATTAATTTATTTATTTATTTTATATCTATTAATCTGACTCTCGTCCTATTTTAATCCTTATATCTTTTTTCTTCATCGTTTTTAAATTATGGACAAAAAAATTAGATTTTAATGAGCCTCTACATATAGATAAAGAGGAACTGCAATTTAGATTTTCCAATGAAGCAATTTTTTTTTATTTTTTTTTTTTTAAGCAGTAAAATATGACTAATGATTGACATAGACAACCTATCTTATTTAATTTAATTATTATCTGGGTAAAAATATGTTAAGAGTTCTTTTTGACTTTTAACTGGGGCTAAACTTTGTCAATGTTTTACTCCACTAGGACAATGAGGTATGTCTGATTCCAGGCCGGTCCGGAGTTCGGTGGGGCTAAGACGAATTTTAAAAATTAGGGCCTTTTTATATTGAAAAAAAATTCATGAATAAAATGATAAATTATAATTTTTTTATTTGTTTGTAACTATAATAAAATTTACTTACACATATAATTATTAAAATTATAAATAAAACAATTTAATAAAACAAAATTAGAACAAAAAAATTAGGAAAAAATTATTCAATTAAAATTGATAAAGACCTAGGTAAAAAAGTTTGAGCAAAATTATTTATTCCACTAAAATCTAATAGATAAAGAAGGTAAAAATAAAAAATAAAAAAATAGGGCCCATATATTGTATGTATTATTTTTCTTGAGCCTAAACACTTTTTTTTTTTTAATATATATTTTCATTTTAATAAATATGGACCAAACTACACTTATAAATAAATATGGATTAAATCATACATGGACCCAAAAACATATTTTGAGGCCCTTTAAATTAATCTTAAAACCAAAAAAAAAAAAACATTGAGCCTATAATATTTTACCAAATTTAGGGACCCTATTTTTGGGCCAAATTTAGGAGCCCTATGTTATAATGTTTATATGTTTTACCAAATTTAGGGGCCCTATTGTTTTTATTTATTTATTTATATATTTTCATTTTAATAAATATGGGCCAAACACATTTATAAATAAATATGGACTAAATTATACACGGGCCCAATAAAACATTTGGGGCCCTTTAAATTGATCTTAAAACCCAAAAAAAAAAAAAAAAAAGTTGGACCTATAACAATTTTTTAAATTTGGGACCCTATTTTTGAGCCAAAATATGAGACCATAGGCACAAGCCTTACCTGCCTTAGGACAAGGCCAGCCCTGTCTGATTCTTAATTTACAATTGGTTAAATTATAAAAATGTACATAAAACAACTAAATGTGCCATAATTTTAGTCTAAAGTTAGTGCAGTATGAGTTTTTTTTTTGTGTGTGTGTGTGTGTAATATACTTGTAGTCGTAGTGGATACTTGATACATAGTTCCTTGATTTGTAGGTTTTTACACAAACTTTGACACTGGTATACTGCAATACCGAAGAATGGGGAAGGGTTTTCCTTCGAATAGGGATGTGGGTTTTATATGTTATTGCTTGTTGAAGTCAGTGTGAGTGTGATATGTCTCATTCAAATGCATTTTATGTTTTCATCAGTTTTTAATGTTGATGTGAATAATGATGTCTCAGATAATTAGTCCAAAAATTTGTCGAAGAACACCGCAAGGATACACTACTGGAATTGTGTGGCCAAGTATGTAATCTTACAACAATGTTACATATCACTAAATTCCTACCACTAACACCACCACTAATGATGTGGAAAGTCAAAAAAAACAAAAAACAAAACAAAACTAAGACACAAAATACATGTGGCAGTGGGTGGGACCCACTGCCACATAATTAGAGCAACCACTAATTAGTGGTCTACATCATTTTTCGTAATCTTATGTGGAGTACAGTTAATGGGTTAACCTTTTCATTGAATTGCTCTTCATGTAGGCATAGTAAATCCATCATTGTCCATTCTAATCACATGTACTGTGGTTGTTTTAAAATGTATATCTGAATGGCAAAATCATTGAAAAAAACACTCCTATTACATCCCTGCTTCACTAGGAGTTATTCATCAGTTTTCAGATCTCTTCAATTCTTAAATACCGCTTTAAGATCATTTATGATGCGTAATGTGTTTGCAATTACGTGTTGGGAAACTTCGATTTCCAGATATATGCCATAAGCATTATCGAGTCCTCACTCTAACATTTCTCTACTAGTAATAAGACGAAGCGTATCTTTGGGATGGATCATCGCAGTTACGCTCGCCGTAAAGCTCGAAGTGGCTTTGAAGGATCATCAAGTTGATGAAGCATGGGAAACTTATAATGATTTTAGAAACCAGATGGTTTTCCAAGCGATCTATCATCATCTCATGAGTACACCGCTACTTGAGTTGTCCTACTCATCCGATCCCCACCGCTTCGAAGGCATGTGATTTAGTTTTTCTAATACAAAAAGAGAAATCTGATTTAGTTCGATCCGACTTCCTGATTAAGCCCTCCCTATCCTTGGCAAGAGCTCAAATGCCTGCTTCCGTGATCCATGATTTTCAGGTGATGTCGAGAAAGAGTTTGCCCCCAGCAAATATATTGGGGCTGGTCTTTATGCATATCGTGAAGACAGAGGTTGGGACATATCTTGCATCAAATATATTGATTGAGCTTTCTAATCTATTTCAACATTCAAGTGCAAACAGATCTACTTCTACAAAGCTGATAAAACCTCATACGATGATCTTCAACGTTGTTCTTGATGCTTGTGTGAGGTTTGGGTCATCTTTCAAGGGCCAACAGATTATAGAACTAATGGCACAAGCAGGTGTCATAGCTGATGCACATACCATTGTTATCATTTCTCGGATTCATCAGATGAATGGCCAGAGGGATGAGTTAAAGAAATTTAAAGATCATATTGATCAGGTTTCAGTTCCTCTGGTTCATCATTACAGGCAGTTCTATGATAGTTTGCTGAGCTTACAATTCAAATTCAATGATGTGGGACTCATATTAGACATATATAGATGTGAAGAATTTCTTCATAGTAAAAAATATAGAAAAGACCCCCAGAAACCTTGCCTCGTGCCAATTGGATCTCACAATCTCAGGGCAGGGTTGAAAATACAGATATTACCTGAGCTGCTACAGAAGGATATCCTCAAATGGAAACTAAAGAGGAGCTTTTTATACATAAGAATGGGAAAGTTGTCCTTAGCAACAAAGGAATGGCCAAGCTTATCCTACAATACAAGGGATGTGGTAGGATTAGTGAGTTGTCAAAGCTGTTAATTAGCATTCAGAAGAAGGTGGCTTCATTGAAAGAAGAAAGTTTGTGTTCTGATGTGAATGATGCCTGCATTAATTTGGGTGGTTGGAGACTGCTCATGACATTTTAGATGACATGAAGTTGGCAAGGGCTCCCATGGGCACTAGGTCCTATATATCGCTGGTGAGGGCTTATCATGAAGGAAAGATGTTTGGGGAAGCAGAGGCTTTGCTAAAACAAATTAAGAAAGCTGGTTTGGTTGAAAAAATGTCTGATGAGGCTGAAAAATCTAGAAATTCCTTAAATGTTGATTTGTGATTATGTAACAATTTTAAGCAGTATATAACAATCCCAATCAAACAATCAAGACAAATCGACACAACAATTTTATATGGAAAAACCACAATTGAAGCACCTCCAACTGTGATAAAAAATCACGGGCAATAGCCACAAAACAATCCACTAAGAAGGTATAAAAGAATTACACAGACATACTCTCAATTACCTAGCGAATCCACGCCCGAATTGAACCAACCCCTATGTGCCTCTTCCAACCCCGTCTTCACCTCAGAATTGTCTTGACGATGAGCCACTCTAAAATCCACCAAAGCTTTAGGCTCAAATTCTTCAGAATCCACCGAAGAACAACTCTCTCTTTTGTGTAGAACAAAACAAACAATCCTTTGATGTAAACTTCTTAAACCAAGAGTTGAATACTCAGTCAAAACATCAAAAAAAACTAGCAAAATATCCCCAGATATAAACCCTAATATCCAAAAAGAAGATCTGGAAGAGTAATCCTAGATTTGGAGCACCTTATGAATTTATAGAATCTGAAATCGCGAGGTCCGCTCGAGCGTGGGAATGGACGCTCGAGCAGGAACACTATATGACGCGTTCCAAACCAGGATGTACGCTCAAGCGGGGATTTCGACGCTTGAGCGTGAAAACACAGATCACAGTATTTTTGCAGACACGCATACTTCTGGAACTTACCAATCTCCGCTCAAGCGGACAAGCAACTTTGAATGCACTTTTGCATTTTGCTTTGGGAGCGCTACCCCTTGACCCCGCGAGCTGACCGGGCAGCTCGACCCCCGTCATAATCAGCGAAGTGGCAATCTTGAAAGTATTAACATCACAACTTCTCTGCAAGGCACAATTCGGGTTAGATTCGCATCTAAAAACTCATAACCTCACTGAAATAAAAAGTGCGAAAACAAATACAACTTAAAGGAGTTTTGTCAAACGGAGTTGCCAAGAATAAAAACCTAACAGAGGCCATGACTGTTTCAGATGGAGAATCAGATTTGGCTGAGTCTATCATCTGGGAATTTGAAGAAGAGGTTTACACTGTGTCTTCTGTGGTTTATAAGTACAATTCTTCCATCTACTTCTTCTGGAAAGCTAAAATGATAGGGGATGGTTTGAATACATACAGAAAAATGTAAAAGTTGAAAATCTAGCCCATTGTGCAAACATTCTTTAATATGGTTTCTGGGTATTCTTCTTTGGAAATGTATCGTGATATCACAATCTTATGGGGGGATATCAAGAGAAATTTCGTGGTTAACAGGTATTTATTCGAGTTGTTAATACTGAATTTTCTTTGAGGTGGTTATTTTGAGAGGGTGATGGAGGCCATTGGTTATATGGAGGATGGTATGTACATCAACAAGTGGATGTTTAAATCTGAGTACCGAAAGTTTCACAGTGATCTTTATAGGAGTTTAAAAAGATCTAGAACCGAGGCTCAAAGCAATAGGATTGAACATGTTCGGGCATTTAGGAAGTGGGTTGGTATCAACTGAACGTGTATGCCTTGTTCAAATGCAGTCAATTTGTGGAAATTGAAGTTGAATGGTTGAAGCAACATGTTGTGAATCGAGGAGAATCCTTGTTGAATATTGATCCCAATCAGTTATCTCCTCAAATCCTAAGAAAATTTTTGAATGAAAGAAACAACGCATCAATCGTATCTCATCAGTGTGATTCACCGAGGTAAGCTCGCTCTCACTCTAGCTCTGAATCTAGTTCGATTGTGAAAAAAATGCCTACCTATTTCCCCCTGTTTGATTCGCGAGGAAGCATGAGAGACAGGAAACGAAATTGAATGCTTGATTTGTCAAAAACTTACTCAGTATTTTATTTACCATGAACCAAACGGAACATTAATTTTTTTTGATATCTATTAATCTGACTCTGATTCTATGTTAATCCCTATATTTTTTTTTCTTCATCGTCTTTAAATTGAGAATAAAAAAGCAAGAAGAAGATGGGACAATAAGGGGTGAGGAGAGGAGAATATATAGAGGCTGAGAAAGCAATATGGACGGTGGAGATTTAGGAGTGGTTTGGAATGTTCCAAATAAATGTATTTTTTGACTTTTTATAAAAAGATATATAGAAAAGTAAAGAGAAGATATTGATTGATGTGACCCAAATAAGTGCACTTTTACAAACAAAAAAACAAAGAAGGTAGATTTATATAGTTTAACCCAAATAAGGCCTTAACATGTATGAGAGAGGTGGGGCCCAGATGACCAAATCCAGCCCATGTCGGGCCTTGCGGGCTCTGACCAAAATTTGGGTCAAGCTGGGCCGATCCATGGGCTAGAAAATTAGGTTCAAACCCAGGGGGTATTCGAGCCTTGGGCAGGCATGTGGGCCTGAGCTTGGGCTCGGACTTGGGCGGGTCTGAACATTTTTTTTTTTTGTATTTTTTTATTTTTTCTACCAAAATTTTATTAGTTTTCACTAAAAAAGACACTAGGCCTTGGGCGGACCGGGCTTTGAGTGGGCCTTACGCGGGCCAGGCCAGACTGGGCCGATATTCAAATTAATGGCCTAGGCCCAAGCATAGGGTCTTGGGCTGGGCTCGAGCCCGGGTCTAAACGGGTGGGGCTCACCCCGGGCCGTGGGTCATTTTACACTCCTCTGCTCTAATTGTTTTGGAACTTTTGAAAAGATATGAGGGAAATTTGTATTTTATAATTTAAAATATATATATATATATAATTTTAATTTTTTGAGTCATAATTAAAAATATATATCATAATTAAATATAACATAAAATATAACTAAGATCATCTCCAATGGTTTATCAATTCTTTCATCAAATTTAAATTTGATAAAAAAAACTAATCAGTGTGTTTAGTTTTAGTTTTTTGAATTCGGTTTTTTGAAATTGAGTTTTTTATTTTTTGTATTTTTTTTTGTTTTTGGTGAATATTTTTTAAATTTTAAGCAATTTTTTTACTTTTTTTGATATACTTTACTTAGATGTATCTAAATAGTAAAATATTTGTGAAAAAATATTTTAAAAAATTAATAAATACACAAAAATACTAAAAATGAACTGAAATTTTATATTTTTTGTGTATTTTTTTGGTATTTAGTGTATTTTTTTAAAAAAAAAATTCACAAATATTATATTTTTTAAGTATATTTATGATAGGTGTGTCTAAAAATTTAAAAAAAAAATTTGCTTAAAATATTAAAAAAAATTCATGGAAAACATTAAAATACGGAAAATAAAAAAAATAGAATTTTCTGAAAACTGTTTTTTAAAATCAGAACCAAACAAACTATTTTTTCTGCTCTAATAGTTTCGTCAAATGAGTATCAAATTAAGAATATTAAAAATCTTTCACCAAATTGAGGACGCCTGGGACTTTCATCATTTTACTGTTCATAGCCGTTGCATTTTCACCATAGGATGTCTCCCGGATGATCACTTCTTTGCAAAAATTTGTGAAAAAATTACACTGGTCAGTCAACCAGCCAGACATCTGATTGGTCATTCGCCCATTAAAGCACTTGATATCAAATAGAGTTTTTATTCAAATTTAGTGAGAAAAAAATATAAACCTTTGGAGATGCTCTAAAGAATTCATGAGTTATAACTAAAATAATGTCATAATTAATGAAGAAAACAACATAACTAGGAGTGCATATCATACACTATTTTTAAAGGGATGTATATTAGACTTTTTCAAGGATTGTGTGAGTTTTATTTTGAATTTTGAGAATATAATGTTTTACAAATTAATAAATGTTATTAAATTTTATATTTAATGATGTAACATTTATAATATTATTGAAGTGAGTAATGTTATTCAAAACTAAAAATTAGACACAATTTTTAAGTTAGTGATGTGACAATCAATTAAGATATTAAGACAACACTCTATCTCAAAGGGTTTTCGCGGTTCGGTTTTAGACGGTTCGGTTTGTAGTTTGGATCCGCCCGCATATGTACGGTTTGGGAAAAATTGAATCCATAACCGTCCGCATTGTGGGTTGCGGTTTGTGCGGACAAGGTTCGCGGATGTGCGGGCGAGTTGCGGATTGGACTTTTTTCTTTAGAAATTTATTTTTGAGCATTTTATTTTTTCGTTTTGTAAATATTTATTTTGGACCCTTTTCTCTCCATTTTCTAATGCTCAACATTAATAATTAATGAATTAAAACTTATAAAATTAAAAACACAACAAAATCAATTCATAACACAAGCAAATTATTTAAAATCCTAAACTTTTAAATAAAATTATAAACTAACACAAGTACATCTTTCAAAATTCTAAACTAAATTATCAATATCATTCACTATCCAACAATACAATTAAAATAAAATCATTCAAAATCCTAAACTTACTTAAATGTAATTCTTCAGTAACTTTTATATTCATCCAAAATGCAATAATAAAATAACAATAAATTGTTGTCAAATTTCATCCAATTCAAACCCATTAAATAAAATAAAAACATTTGTAAATTCGCAAACTCCATCATAAATATATATATATATATATATATAAGAGTCTAAGTGCGAACGAGTTCTTGCGGGTGCGGGTAAAACCCGCAACTCGCAACTGCAAAAATATCATATTTCAAACCGCATCTGCTCACATTGTTTTTGCGAAACCGTCCATTTGTATGCCTTGGTTCGGATTGTGCGGTTCGAATAACCCTATGCCCTGGCCTTCATATCTTATCTAATTATTAACTAATTATATCATTTACACATATTGGGTCTAATAAATGGGTTTAAAAAGTGAATTTGTATATTATTTTGCTATTAAAGTAGGTTTTGTTATTACATGCCACTTCAATTAATAAAATAAGTTTGCAAGAATTGTTAGTTTCGTATAACATTTTACTTTAAAAAATAACATGTATTCATAAAAAATATTTAAAATTGAATTAATGGCGCAAATTTGGTATGGTGTAACTCACATTCAACACATAAACTAGATCTACACATTTTATAATTTTAAATAATTTTTAAATTTTTTTTTAAACATGTAGCATTGTTGGATTATTTTTTGTAATTGCAATTCTGTGTGGCAAGTGACCTTCCACTGTATCCCCAAAATTGTCTCTCACTAGGTTTTTTTTTTTTTTTTTTTTTGGAAACAGCACTAGGTTGGTTTGATTTTGACATAGAAACCATCATTTCTATGTTTTCTAAGAATTTGAGTCCTTAGCTTCCGTTTGAAAAGTGGGTTGGTTTTTAAATTTTTTAGTTTTTTTAATTATTTTAGTTTAAGGTTAAAAAGTTTGGTTTGAGATAGACTTTTTTAACTTTTTGACTTTTTAGTAAGGTGTCTATATGTAATATTACTACACTGTCCCTGATATTAAATTTTGTCCTGACAGTAACGTTACCACTCATTTCACCTTTTTTTTTTTTTTTTTTAAATTTTATCATGAATGCGGCGGCTGTGCTACGGAATTGTTAACCCAAATATATTTTTTGGTCATTTTAATATTTGTTTTTTTTATTACATTAATTTGGTTTTGTTTTGTTTTGTTTTTTTTTTTTTTTTGTAAATGATTTTTTCATGTGTTTTTTTATTTTGATTTTAAAATTAATTTTTTTTTTCATTTTCTGTAAAATAATAAAAAGTGAGGTTTTATTTTATTGTCCTGTGTATTTTAAGTTTTTTTTTTTTTTTTTGCAAATGGTTTTTTCATGTGTTTTTTATTTTTTTTTATTTTTTTTTCATTTTCTGTAAAATGATAAAAAGTGAGGTTTTATTTTACAGTCCTGTGTATTTTAATTTTAATTTTAATTTTTTTTTTGCTAATTTTTTTTCATGTGTTTTTTATTTTTATTTTTATTTTAATTTTAATTTTTTTTTCATTTTCTGTAAAATGATAAAAAGTGAGGTTTTATTTTATTGTTCTGTGTATTTTAAATAATTTAATTTTTATTTTATTTTATTTTATTTTATTTTACATTAATTTTAATTTTACATTAATTCAATTTTATTTAATTTTATTTTAAATATTTAAATAACTTAAATAATTTAAAAATTTTAATAAGTAAAAAATTAAAATAAATATTCAAAAAATTTAAATCGTAAAAATTTATATAATTTAAATATTCAAAAAATTTAAATAATTTAAAATGTTAATATTTTAAATTTAAAAACAACTCTACACTCAAATCGTAACCAAACACATAAAACAAAACTCAATTAAGAAATTATTTTTAAAACTTATAACTAAACACATAACTCGAAACTCCATACTACTTTCACAACTCTACACTCAAATCATAATCAAATACATAACAAAAAAATAAAAATATTTAAAAATATTTTAATAAAATAGAGTTTGAATTTATTTTTATAAAATATTTTAAAATTTAAAAAATTAAAATCGTAATATTTTGAAATTAAAATATTTAAAAATATTCAAAAACGTTTTTCCTTTTTTTGTTGTTGACATGACTTGTGTAGCTGAGGTAAGACTTTAGTGTAGGTGAGGTAAGACACATGACGGTAGTGGCTAATTGGGTTCAACATTTCCAATGTGGGGCATTTTGGTAATTTCAACCTGCCATGAGTTCAACATTTCCAACTGAAACTCATTTGGACGGTAGTGGCTAAATTAGCCTCTTTTGGACGGTAGTGGCTAATTTAGCCCAATATCATCTTCCCAAACAGCACCTTAGTTCATAAATGGATTTATAGATTGGGCACTTGGCCCCCAAGCAGCAATATTTCATTTTTTCAAGTTATTATTTTTTTGCAGAAGTATAAGTACCTAGAAAATATATCATGAAAATAATCCAGAATGTGAATTAAAAGTTAAGATTTAAATAGTGTTCTGAGGAATATACTTATAAATCAAATTTGAACCACATATTATTATTTATAATTAAATTTTTAAATAAAAATTTTGAATTTGTAGTGCTACTATTTTTTTTTTCTACCCATGCAATTAAAATCTCATTTATCAAAAATGGAATTGGCCCAATAACAAACTCTAGCAAATACTATGCCACTTACCTTTCCTATAATGTGCATATATATCATTTAGCATATGGGCAATTTCAAAAATCATGTCTTGTCAATTATGCTTATTTAACCTTCAATGATTACAGTGACAGAGTCAGAAATTTAATATAGGGGGCACTTATTAATTATAATCTCAAAAATTTTCTTCTCCAATCAATAACAATAACATAATAATAATTTTTCGAGTTAATATTAAACATTAAAAATTAATATTCATTACAAAAAGTTTTTAATTTTAAACTTTTACAATTGACTCCGACGAGTTTTCATCTTTTAAAATCTTTCCATGATAGTATCATTGTTAATGCCATCAAAAATATCTCTCTCAATGTAGACAACCAAGCTATCATTCATCCATTCATCACCTATTCGATTCTACAACCGATTCTTCACAATATTCATAGTTGAAAATACCCTCTCAACAGTAGCAGTTGCAACGAGTAAGATTAATACTAAAGTCAAGATCAAATACACCAATGGATGTATTTTGTCTCTTTCAATCTCTACTATTTTCTTAGTAAGACTGACAATTCTATTCAACCTTGAGAACACACTACTGGATAGCATATCGATAATATATGTATCAAATTGATCATTAAGTACCATGAGCTCCATTGAAGAAAATTCTTTGGAATAAAATTCGGCAAGATGAATTAATTTGTTCTTGTCAAAACTAGAGAAAGAGTTAGTTGGATTAAAAATGCCATACAAAGTAACAACTCAATGTTCGACTCAGTGAAACGAGCATTTAATTTTTAAATTTGCATGTCCAAAACAGTGTAGAATAATTCAGCGTGATAATGATGTAAGTTTGTAATTTCTTGAGTATTACGCATTTTTCTCCTTCGAGCTACAAATATATCATCCATTTGGGGAACATCAATTTCATGCTTTTATGTATATTAATATTAATAAATTTAAAATAAGAGCAAAATAAAAAAAAAATCATGTTATTTTAATTTTTGATTTTTTTAAAAAATAATTAATATTTTAAATTAAGAAAAAATAAAATAAGAAATGAATATTTTAAAATGGAAAGGAATAAAATTTATAATCTTCATAATTAATAACAGATCCGTCGAGGGTACGTATACCATTATATAGGATTATTTTAGAGAATTAATTAAAAGTTAATTTTTTTACTTTTTATTTTTTAAAAATTATATTATTTCTCTATTTTTTCATAAAAAATTAAAAAATTAATTTTTAACCTATTTGTGTCATAATCAGCCTGCAAAGACAGATACATGTCAGAATCCTATTAAATACTAATTTCTGTCTATATATATATATATATCAAAAATGTTTGGAACTCCATTTGAAGATGACCCCACACTCCCAAAGTGATTCTAACCCTTTACTTATGTGTGAAATCCACTCATATATATATATATATATATATGTAAATTCATATGGTAAATGGTCCAAATTTATAAAGGGTCAGATCTTAATCATTGCTCATATGTATATCCATCAAAAGAAAATGCCGGAGGCACTGAACCTGAGTTTAGCAAATTTTCCTTTAATACACATACACTCCATGCAGCACAGAATCCCAAAAAAAAAAAAAAAAAAATTGAAAAGTCAGGGGGGCACGTGACCCCCTCGCCCCCATGTACCTCCGCCCCTGAATGATTATACAATTGATAGTAGCTATATATGGTTGATAACATGCAACATCTCCATCGTTTTAAAACATGCCTTGGACACAACTTGGAAAGGTAAAAAAGACTGGCTCATTCACACACGTAAATCCATGCATATTGGGGACACATCCATCAAAATCATCTAAACATTAAACTCTTTGGGTAAAAATTTTACATAGTTTCATACATATGTTTGGTAATGTGGAGCCTGACAGTATTATACACCAAGTTATGTGTCTTTCAGATCTAATTATAATTTGAAATTTGAAACCCTAACTATAAACTCCATAATATCTTAGAACTCGTTTTGTGAAACTGTTGCAAAGATTAGTGTGAACGTAGTATAGTTTTAGGTGAATTACGTGAATCATGCATTCTTATGTGATTTTTTTTTTTTTTCCGAACAATTTTTTTTTTTTTGAACATATGTGTTCTTATGTGATTTGGTCTTTGATTTCTTTAGATCCTATGTTAAGGTTCCACAGTTCCTACCAGACAAGAATATGAAGGTAATAAACCACTGAAGTTATTTTGGGGAATATACTTATTAATAATTTCTTCTTATGTTTTGGGGAGAATAACTTTGGCTTTCTTGGGGAATATACTTATTAATAATTTCTTCAACTAAGCTATACATTGCTTCATAACAGCAGCAATTAATATTATTTACTAAAAAATTCAAATTGCTTCATAACTAAAGCAATTAATATCATTTGCAATATATTTCACAAGATTGCATAATTATGCTACAAGTTGGTGCCAAATGGTCAAGCAAGATTTCAACATACGCCACATTAATGTATTTACATACAAAATATGAAATTAAAATAAGATAATAAAAAAAAGGGATGGGAAACCAACAATTTCAGTCAAAATATTTTTGTATAATCCTGTTGATCAAGTCTGCGCTCCTCCGTACGTCGTCGCTTTATCACCTGAAAACACAAACGTGAGCTAGCCGGCGGGTGTGTGCCAGAAACCTCTCCGATGCCTAAGTCAGTAAACTAGACAAATAGATAAAAGCTCTGTGTATTCGGAAATCAAAGTTGTGTTACCTCTTCATAGGTGACGTTTGTGAGCTTTTATAGGTTTCGTGTGGCATAATCCAAGTAGGACTCTTACTCCTCTATGTAGAGTCCTCCTAGGATTCATACTCCTGAAAGATTATGCTTATCCTTCAACACCCCCCTCACTGCTTAAACTAAGTGAGATGGTTTTACCCTGACCGAACTACTATGACTGAAGTAAGCATGGCTATACTTAGCCGCAGAATGAACCGAACTTATACTTAGTTCGGTTCACTGCCCTTACCTTAGTTCCTCTTCCACAAACCATGGCATGCCCAAAACCGAACTAACTTTCAGCACGGTTTAGACTGAGCTAGTTACACTGCGCCATGACCGGTATAAACTCAAAGCACCTTTAAACCGGTCTAACTACAAAGCATCCTTCAACCGGACTAACTTCTAGGCTTGGGACCGGACTAACTTCTAGGCTTGGGACCGGACTAACTTCTAGGCTTGGGACCGGACTAACTTTAAGCCTCTTCAAGACCGGAGTAACTTTATGGTCTTTTTACTCAGCCCTTCGCACTGAGGCCCATAACGGCCCAACTCGGCCCAATTTGCACATAAATTACCCTCTCAATTGCCCCTTAATTCCATCCGCGCAGCATGATAGGGATTACCTGTCTATAAACCGGGCCAAAGTTTTAACCTTTCCAGCCGAGCTAAAAAACCCTTTAGCCTTTCCAGCCGAGCTAAAACTCTGAAGCTTTTCCAACCGAGCTATCCTTATCCGGTCAAAACGTCTCTTCAATGATAGAAACTAAATCGCTTCCCATTCTAGTGACACGTGGTAGGCTCTAATTGGCCCTTCGCAGCTGTCACGCCGTTTTCATATTTCGCGAGATTTGAACAGTCCCGCCTTTTTTCGTCCTTTACACAAAACAAACTTCTCATTTCAAATCATTCACTCTACTATTCAATCTCTTCTTTCTCTCTCCCTCCTGAGTTTTTACTGCTCTTCAATTTGCACTTGAAGAAACTGCGGCTCCGTTTGGTTAGGGTTTCAAATTATAGTTTTACCCATTGATTTAAGTATATTATTTGTTTTGAGTTTTCAAATCATAATTCTACACCCATTTCTCAAAACTCAATTCAAAACATAATCATTACTTTTCAAAACTCATAACCAAACACATAATTCAAAACTATTTTCAAAACTCAATTCAAATCAATATTTTAAATATTTTAAAAATATTTTAATTTTGTTAAGATTTTAAATATTTTAATATTTAAATATGTTAGGATTTTTTTAATTTTTTAATTTTTTTAATATTTTTAAATATTTTAATTTAAAAATATTACTATTTTAATTTTTTAAATTTTAAAATATTTTATAAAAATAAATTCAAACTCTATTTTATAAAAAATATTTTTAAATATTTTAATTTTTTTGTTATGTAATTAGTTACGATTTGAGTGTAGAGTTGTGAAAGTAGTATGAAATTTCAAGTTATGTGTTTGGTTATGAGTTTTAAAAATAATTTCTTAACTGAGTTTTGTTTTATGTGTTTGGTTACGATTTGAGTGTAGAGTTGTTTTTAAATTTAAAATATTAACATTTTAAATTATTTAAATTTTTACGATTTAAATTTTTTGAATATTTATTTTAATTTTTTACTTATTAAATTTTTTAGATTATTTAAATTATTTAAATATTTATGATTTAAATTTTTTGAATATTTATTTTGAAAAAAAAATTATTTTCTTTGTAGTGTTTTCAATTAAAAAATTGATTAATGTTATTTTCTGTTAATAATAAATTTTCAATTAAATTATTTCCTTTTTTTAATTGAATTTTAAAAACAGTTTGATTATGAGTGTTGATCAGAATTTTCAATAGTGTGAAAGTAGTGTATTTTGTTATGAGTCATAACAATTTGAATTAAATTTTGAAAACTCTTTTCAAAACTCATAACCAAACAAATTTGCTTACTTCACATGTCAAATCAAACTTTCAATACTCAATTCCACACTCAATTCAAAACTCAATTCAACACTCTCTTCAAAAATCATAACCAAACAAATTTTTTACACTCAAATCATAATTTCACAACTCACAAACTCAAAATACAATTCATACTCTCAAATCATATTTACAAAACTCTACCAAACACAACCTGCGTGATTTTGCTGCCGTTTCTTGCATCTTTAGAGCTTCTACCTCTTCATCTGGTAAGCTACTCAAATCTGTTTCTCTTTTCTTGTTTTTGCTTTCGTTTAATCCATAGCATGCTACTTATCTTTTTGAAAAGCACCTTTTTACTTCCATTCTCCACTAGTCTTCTGTTTTTCTGGAAAAAAAACTTTAGTACTAGAACACTTGAGTTCACTAAAACACCTGTGAAACACTGATTTTGATTCAAAATCATGATGCAACCGAACTAGGATACTGTTTATGCTAGGTATAAGTCTAGTCAGTTTATAACCGAACTAACACTTCATGTTTACACCAGTAGTTTCAATAAGTCAAACCGCTTCTTGATTTACCTTAGCCGAGGTAACCAACCGAACTAAGTCTGCACTTAGTATACTGGGAAACTTTAATTCCGACCAATCTAGGTCTTCGGGGCTAAACCAGCTTTCTTAGTTTTTAGACCGAACTCAGAAAGCTGCCCCTAGAAGCTCAACCGGTCTAACAGAACCTTCTCCTCAACCGAGATATCGAGTCGCTCGCCAAGACCGAGCTAAAAAAAACCCTGCTCAATCCGAGCTACCAAGCACCTTGTTGAAACCGAGATAGAACCTGTAACATCCTACATAGCCGAAGTAGGACTTCTATTTTCTTGCTTTTTACTTTGTAGCACGGTCCAACGATCTGTGCTTAACACCTTTGTTTTCCACTTTGCAGACTTAGGTTACCCAGGCACTCCCTGAGCACTCAACCGAGCTATTGAGCACAAATTTCCCACCGATCTAATTTATTCATAACTTATAAAATAAATGGGGAAGTATAGGTTTTTAGTAAACACACCTGGTGGTCTAGCCGAATTCCGAAAAGATTACAATATACCTGACGACGTCCATCTCACTTTAGCTGAACAAGATATCACACCTTGGGGAAATGAAGGCTTTGTACCTTTTACCCTCCTATCCATAGTAGAAACCGGTCTAAGATTCCCGGTTCAACCCTTGCTTTGCAAATTTCTTAGGCAAACTAGAATCTGCCCTACCCAACTTTCCACTAACTCATACCGCATAATAAACGGTATAACCGAACTAAACCGCCGAGCTGGCATTAACCTTGGTCTAGCCGAGATATTCCACCAGTACTCCATAGGCTCAAAAGATAATGGCTGGGTCTACTACCTAAGAATACGCCGTCGCCAAGAGAAAATAATAAAAGATACGCCGGATAAAGATTTAAACGATGACGATTTTTTCTGGGTATCTAGGAATTTTGAAGACCACCAAGCCCAGATCCCAGGCTGAAGTATAAATTGGAAGAAAGGAATCCCCGGTATAATTACTTTGGTTTCTTTTCATGCTTCTCTTTTATTTCAGTTACCTGCTCCTGAACCGAACTAACAGTTGTTTTCATTATGCAAATTCAGCCCATCTTCAATCACTTTACAGCTACCCCAATCTAAACACTCTCCGCGCCGTACTACGTTATCCAGAACGGAGTTAGGCCAAGCTGCTAAATTTTGAACCGACATACAGATACAGCGGCTGCCGAAAAGCCAGAGTAACCGACTTTCTGCTAGAGGACGCCCCCGAACCGGACCCAACCTTGCCACAAATTAACCTAGTCCCCCTGACAGCTGAGCAAGAAATGGCAAAAAGAAACAGAGTAAGGGCCCTGCTAACCGAAACAAACAGAGCCGAAGTACCGCCACCAAACCAAACACAAGAAACCGTGGTGGCCCTGCCATCACAACAACCCTCCTCATCACGCCAAACTAAGCGCGCCCGGACTACCTGCATCAACAACGCGTTTAGTTGATGAAGACGAAACCACCCTTCCACCGAGCCACCCACCGAGTCCGCAACTGGAGCCTTCTGACTGAGCTACCTCCAAGTGGGCACCCAAGCTCACTTTCCAGAACCGAGATATACAAGATACTGACTCGGTTGTTGCAGAAAAGGATCACTTACTGGCTTTCAACCTGGCCAAGAGTGTGTGCCTTCCAAAAGACATGGAGCACCACAATCAACTGAACACCGAGCTGAAGGCCATCCGATCATCAATGAAATCCATGATCCTGGTAGGTAGCACTCTTTTTTTATCTTTCTAATTTTTTCAACTTTCAGCTCGACTAAAAAAGAAAGTTACTATTCTTTTGCAGGCCATTCATAAAAACAACATCGCATACAAGCGAGTGTTGGAACTCAGGAGAACAACAAGGCAGGCCATGGCAGAAGCCGAAGCCAAAACCGCCGAGCTAAAACAATCCCAAGACAGGACGGCCAAGCTGGAGGCCGAGGTAACTCGTCTAACCGGACTAGTTACCTCGGCTAACGATGACAAACAAAGAGCTCTAACCGTAATGAAAGACAAGTACTTGCGCGAGCTTGCCAAACTTGAAGGCACCAAGGATGCCGAAATAGCAGAGCTGAAAAAGAAGGCAGACGACGCCGAGCTCGAAGGTTTTAAAGAAGGCGAAGCTGCTTACATTCAACAATGTGAAGCAGCAAAGGATTTATTCTTCAAGTCTGACTTGAGAGGTGTGTGGAGCGGCTTCAACAGGGCAAACCGAGGTCTACAATGCTCCTCAGTATTTCATTCCGGCCTCACTGGTGGTGTATGCTGCCGACCTTCATAAGCAATTTCTTGAAGCGTCTAATGATGATGAAGAAAATGAGCCAACTAATACTCCGGTTGTCAATGAGCAAGCCAACGATCAATCAGCTCGGTTGGAGCCAACGGTTGAAGACCTAACTGTTGAGCCGCCGACTGACACCGTGCTGCCAGTTGATACCGAGCTCACAACCGAGACTGATCTTCCGTCTACGACCGGTGTTCGAGTTGACATTGATGCCGATCTTGAAGATCTTTTTAACTGATTTTGTAATTTTTCTTTTTTCTTTTTGCTCGTGTAACTGGGCTTTGGCCCCTCCTTTGTACTTGTTTTGAACTTAATCAATGAAAATCATCTTTTCTGCTCAATACTTATTTCGGTTTGATCTGTATGCTTGTACTTGTAATGACTTTTCCATGATCTTTTTGCTCCAACTGTTATCTCGGTTTAAATTCCTATTTGAGCTTGCTTTCTAACTGCAGTTTGGCCGAGATACTTTATTCTGGTCCTAGCTGATCAATCTGACTAAGCTTACTCGCCAACCACTCTTTAGCCGATATACTTACTTCGGCTGAAGAGTATCAAGAGTTGGTTTAATCCAGCCAACCACTCTTTAGCCGATATACTTACTTCGGCTGAAGAGTAATAAGTCTTTGTTTAATCCAGCCAACCACTCTTCAGCCTATGTCCTTACTTCGGCTGAAGAGTTCAAAGAGTTGGTTTAATCCAGCCAACCACTCTTCAGCCTATGTCCTTACTTCGGCTGAAGAGTTCAAAGAGTTGGTTTAATCCAGCCAACCACTCTTCAGCCTATGCCCTTACTTCGGCTGAAGAGTTCAAAGAGTTGGTTTAATCTAGCCAACCACTCTTCAGCCCATACCCTTACTTTGGCTGAAGAGTAATAAGAGTTGGTTTAATCCAGCCAACCTCTAAGTTGGTTTTTCTAGCCAACCTAGAATAAAATGTTTGGTTATTCCGACCAAACGTCCTACAGCCTGGATCCTTATCCTAGGCTTAGGAGGGGTGTTGGTTTAATCCAGCCAACCTCTAAGTTAGTTTTTCCAGCCAACTTAGAATAAAATGTTTGGTTATTCCGACCAAACGTCCTGCAGCCTGAATCCTTATCCTGGGCTTAGGAGGGGTGTTGGTTTAATCCAGCCAACCTCTAAGTTAGTTTTTCCAGCCAACTTAGAATAAAATGTTTGGTTATTCCGACCAAACGTCCTGCAGCCTGGATCCTTATCCTGGGCTTAGGAGGGGTGTTGGTTTAATCCAGCCAACCTCTAAGTTAGATTTTCCAGCCAACTTAGAATAAAATGTTTGGTTATTCCGACCAAACGTCCTGCAGCCTGGATCCTTATCCTGGGCTTAGGAAGGGTGTTTGTTTAATCCGGCCAATCGTGTTTTTTATGCCCCTAACTCACTAATTTACTAAAACAAACTTTTACAGAAGAAAACGTCTAACTGAAAAGAAAACTATTTGTTTTATTGAGAAAGGGAGAAATTACACAAACTTTAATAAGAAAAAAGCTAAAAATAAAATAACTTGAGATTTGCAGTATTCCATGGCCTAGGAATTGCCTTGCCGTCCTTGTCTTCTAAGTGGTATACCCCTTTGCCTGCTAATCCTACCACTTTATATGGACCTTCCCAATTGGGCCCTAACTTGCCATCTCCTGGTACCAAGGTATTTCCCATCACTTTGCGCAGTACCCAATCTCCGACCTTGAATTTCCTTGGATGAACTGTCTTGTTGTATTTCCTGGATAACTCTTGTTGATATGAGGCAATGTGAACCAGTGCTCTTTCTCTTCTTTCTTTTGCAAGGTCGAGCTCTAATGCTATGGCTTCGCCATTCAAGTCTGGATCAAAATTCTCGCTTCGAATTGTGGGGAGGCCAACTTCCAGTGGGATTACTGCCTCCATACCATAGGCTAAGGAGAATGGTGTTTCTCCTGTTGATCACCGAGGTGTGGTGCAGTAAGCCCATAAAACATGAGGGAGCTCTTCTGCCCACTTGCCTTTCGCTTTCTCTAACCTTTTCTTTAATCCATCCAAGACTACTTTGTTTGATGCTTCTGCCTGTCCATTTGCTTAGAGATATGCCGGTGTAGAATTGTAGAACTCTATCTTGTACTCTTCACAAAAGCCTCTGAAGATTCTGCCGTCGAACTGAGTGCCGTTGTCTGATATTAGTGCCTTTGGTATGCCAAATTGAGTGATGATATTTTTCCAGACAAACTTTTTCACATCTTTTTCCTTGATTGATGCCAAGGCTTCTACTTCCACCCACTTTGTGAAGTAGTCGGTTGCTACAAGAAAGAACTTCCTGTTCCCTGGTGCTGTTGGAAGTGGTCCTACTATGTCCAATCCCCACATTGCGAAGGGCTATGGGCTAGTTAGAAGTAGAAGTTCTCTGGCAGGTTGGTGTATTTGGTGTGCGAACTTCTGACACTTCTCGCACTTTTTGACATACTTTTCTAAATCCGCTTGCATGTATGGCCACCAATATCCTTGCGAAATTGCTCTGTATGCTAGTGATCTTCCTCTTTGATGGCTTCCGTATACGCCCTCGTGTATCTCGAATAAGAATGCTTCCACTTTGCTGGGATGAACACAC
Source organism: Camellia lanceoleosa (assembly GCA_025200525.1). NCBI lineage: Eukaryota > Viridiplantae > Streptophyta > Magnoliopsida > Ericales > Theaceae > Camellia > Camellia lanceoleosa. The sequence goes on from CM045771.1 coordinate 100,492,209, forward strand.
TTTAGGTAGGGTCCTGAGAACGACTTTTTGTACAATGCTAGGGATGGGGAGAGCCAAAATCACTGCGACTTCGCTCTTATTCTCTTGGCCTCTTTCTTCTCTTCTGGTAAGATGCCGTCTTTTAAGAACAGGATGATGGGATCCATCCAAGAGGGGCCTAGCTCTGCGCAACATATCTTTTCTGCTTTGGGATCTTCAATGCTTGGTCTAGGTAGGTAGTCGATTAGTAATGGATGAGGGATGGAAGTATCTGCCATTGAGGCAAAGCCTGCTAGCTCGTCCGCTCTGCTGTTTTTCTCCCTGCCGATTTGTTCTATCCTGACTATTTCAAATTTCTTGATCTCTGTTCTGACCAACTCTTAGTATTTGGCCATCCTGTCATCTTTTACTTCGTAGTTGCCAGATATTTGGTTTACCACCAGCTGTAAGTCGCTGTAAACCATTAGCTCGGTGGCCTTCATGTAGAATGCTGATTTGAGGCCTGCAAGAAGCGCTTCATACTCCGCTTCGTTGTTTGATGCTAGGAAGCCAAGGTTGATTGCCTGCTCCACTACTAGGCCGTCTGGAGAGATGAGGACTATGCCAAGCCCTGCTCCATGCCGGTTGGATGCTCCATCCACGAAGAGCTTCCACATCTCTCCAATGAACAACTTCCAGCAAGTGGAGGGATCAGATGATGCCTTGGGATCTTCCATGTTGCTGGTGTTTTTTTCAAGGTCCATGCTTGCTGTCTGCCCCTCGCTATCTGATTGTACCAAGTCATTATTTGTTGGTGAGTCTAGACTTGGTGTAGCATGGTTTGCTTCTTCCTTCCTTGCTTTGCTTTGGTCTGCCTTGGGGTCTGACTGAATATCCTGCACCAGGGGTTGCGCTATTCCGGCGTCAACTTCTATCCCTAGTTCGGTTGTTTTAGTCAGGTCGACTAGGCAGATATGATGACTTCCTAGTGTGAATTCTGTGACAAAATCTGCCAAAGCTTGAGCCTTTATCGCAGTCCTAGGTTGGAATTTGATGTCATATTGTCCCAACTCTACTGCCCACTTCAAGATTCGCCCAGAAAAGTTTGCCCTTTCAAACAAAGCTTTTAATGGGAAAGCTGTGAGGACGACTATGGTGTGGTCGTGAAAGTAGTGCGACAACTTCCTTGAGGCCATCATCAAGGCTAATGCCAGTTTTTCCAGTGGCAAGTACCTTGTTTCGGCACCCAGCAATATTTTGCTGACATAAAAGATGGGCAGATGTTGGATTCCTTCTGCACGGACCAACACTGCGCTAATTGCGTGTTGAGAGACTGTCAGGTACAGGAAGAGTTCTTCTCCAGGTACTGGAGTGACAAGTAGTGGTGGAGAAGACATGTATTCTTTTAAGCTTTCCAGAGCGCGGTGGCATTCTTCATCCGACTCAAATTTGGCCTTTAAAGCATGAAAAAATGGTCGCAGTCTGTTTGACGATTGGCTTATGAACCGATTGAGTGCAGCTGCCATGCTGGTAAGATGCTGCACTTCTTTTACTGAGTTTGGTCTTTCCAAATCCTGGATTGCTTTAATCTGGGAGAGGTCTACTTCGATAGCCCGGTTGGTCACTAAAAAACCTAGGAATTTACCAGATCCTACTACGAACGCACACTTGGACGCATTGAGGCGCAACTTGTGCTTCTTCAGGATCTCAAACATCTTACCTAGGTCCTTGAGATGGTCATTCTTATCCTTGCTTTTAACTACCATGTCGTCGATGTAAGCCTCCATTGTTCTGCCTAACAATGGTTCAAACATCTTGGTGACCATCCGTTGAAATGTCGCCCCAGCGTTCTTTAGGCCAAAGGGCATGACCTTGTAGCAATACAGTCCTCTTGGAGTTGTAAAGGATGTGACTTCCTGATCTGGTTCATGCATGGCGATTTGGTGGTAGCCTCTGTATGCATCCAGAAAGCTAAGTCGGTTGTGCCCCGCCGTTAGGTCTACCAGTTGATCTATCCGTGGTAGAGGGAAGTTGTCTTTTGGACATGCCTTGTTGACTGTTTTGTAGTCAACGCAAACACGCCACTTGCCGTTCTTTTTTGGCACTACGACTGTATTGGAGATCCATCTTGGGTAGTGTACCTCTCTGATTGCTCCTGCCTCCAGCAGGTTTCCTACTTCTTCCGCTACTATCTCGGCATGGTGGAGTACCGATCTACGTGTGCGCTGAATGATTGGTCTGGCGGATGGGTGGACATTGAGTTGGTGACAGATGAAGTTGGGATCAATGCCTGGCATGTCGTATGGTGTCCAGGCGAACACTTCGATGTTAGAGGTTAAAAATTTCAAGACCTCTAATCTCTCAGTGCTGGACAACGATGAACCGAGCAAAAAGAACTTATCTGGGTTCTTTTCATCTATTCTTACCTCTACCAAGTCTTCCACCGCTTTCTGATTAGCTGCTTTGCCGACATCTGCGAACAGTTCATTGCTCTCAGGTTCTTCCACCGAATGAACGTATCCTTTGGCAGCGCGGCTGCCATTCACCGTGACAAAGCATTGCTTGGACATAATCTGATCTCCATAGACCTCTTCAATTACACCGGTGTCGTTGGGGAACCGCATTACTTGGTGGTAGGATGACGCCACCGATCGCATGGCATGCAACCATGTTCTACCCAAGATGATGTTATAAGTGGAGGGGACTTTCAATACCCAAAACTCCACTTGTTTCGTCACGCTTCCTGCTTTGACTGGGAGGATTATTTTGCCGACGGGCCATTCTGGCATGGAGTTGAATCCAATCAGGGGAGATACGGCAGGTGCCAAGTCTTTATCTTATAACTTCAACTGTTTAAATGTTTCGTAGTACATTATTTCACATGAACTACCCTGATCGATCAAAATTCGCTTGACGTCAAAATCCTTGACTCAAAGAGTGACAACCAGGGCATCATTGTGAGGGCAATATATCCTTGCCAAATCTTTATCCAAAAAAGACATGACGTTCGCGGCCTCTATCTTCCCCTTCTTGATGGCAGGTTGGGCACTTAGTACCTCTCTTAAATGCTCAGCCTTTTTGATTGATCCTCTGAGCTCGCATACACGCTCAGGTTCGAAAACTCCATGTATCACATTGATAATCCCTTGAGGTGGGGCATCGATTGGCATTCCGTTGGGGTTATTATGGTCTTGGGGGGTTGGTTGCGCCCCTCCTTTAATGTATTTATCCAGGTGACCTGCTGCCACTAACTCCTCCAGGTGCTGTCTCAATGGTGTGCAATTTTCAGTGCGGTGCCCCTTTTCTTTGTGGAAGGTGCACCGTGATCTTTCGTCATAGTCCTTCTGAGCTTCCCCTAACTTGGCTGGCCATCTGACGAAAGGCTCATCCCGTATTTCACTTAGAATTCGGTAGATCGGTTTTTTGAAGACCGTGGTTATGGCAGTGCGGACTCTTAACCATCTTTTATCCTGGTCCTCTCCGTTGTCTTGTCTGCCACGTCCGTTTCTGTTTGGACGATCTACCGTGTTGACCTTTGCTGAGGCCTTTTTCTCTAGTACTGCAGTCGTGCCAGATTTCGATTTGGCACGTGCGCCGTCCTCCTCCACCCTGATGTGCTGATGCACTCTTTCCATCAAGGCTTCCATGGTAAGGGGTGGTGTTATGGTGATTGAGTCCCTTAGTCTGTTCCCGATTGGAAGGCCTCTTTTGTATTGTGCGATGGCGAGATTGGTGGGGCAGTCCCCCATTTGGTAAAAGGTCACCCAGTAGCGACTATTGTTGGATCTTAGGGTCTCTTTGTCGCCCATGTCGATGGAGAGTAACTGGTCGATCTCCACCGGGGCTTTAATGTTTGTTCTGAACCTTGTGACGAACGCTTCCGCCAATTGCGCCCAGGAAGCTATGCTGCCTTCTGGAAGTTTTTCGAACCAAGTCCAGCCTAGGTCGCCAAGGCTAGATGGGAAGAGGATGCACATCAAAGCCTCGTTTTGCCAATATACAGCCATGACCTGGCGAAAGTGGCTCAAGTATGAGTAGGGGTCCGTCTTCCCCTCATATGTAGTGAATTTGAGCTGAAGGAAGCCTGATGGTAGGGGCGCGTTTTCAATCGCCGGAACGAACGGCGAGGTTTGTAGCCTTGCTAATGCTTTGTCCGTCGGTTCATATGCAGGACGCGGTATTGGCATTCCAACCTCGACGCTTCCATGCGTCCTAGGAGCCAACCGCTGTAAGGCAGAAACTCTGTGTGGATCGCATGCCCTGGCATCCTCCTTGCATCGTGCCTTTTCCTCGAGCACGGTTCGTAAGTCGGATGATCTGGGCAACTCCGTCTGTCTGGATCTTGTTTGGTGCGTATGTGAGGGCCAATAGGTGCTTCCTTCAGTGTACGACCTCTCAGATCTCGTCCTCTCGCACTGGACGAGTTACGGAGGATCTGGATTGGGTATCGCTCCCCGAGGCTTCTACTCGCCGAGAGGTGTGGTATCCCTACCACGACTTCCCGAGTGCCGAGGGGGTCTCTTGCTTGTGCGCCCCTCTTCTGTCGCCACTCTTTTTCCCTTCATCTGGCGCTTTAGAGATTCCATGTCCGCCGCCATCCGTCGTATCAATTCGTCCTGTTCCTTGACGCGATCCTCCAAAGTTTGAGGATCAATCCTCCGCCTTTGCCTTTCTGGACTCTGTGAACAAGAGTGATGGAGGCTGTTAGTCCGCCTTCTTCCCCTTGTATCCCTCCTTGGATTCTGTCTTTGTGGTTCTAAATCCGCCATAGGAGGGATAAGAGGTAGACCTTCGCGCCTCGCACCCCCTTCTGGTGTTTGTCCGTCGATAGCGGACTGTGGCAAATCTTTGTTGTGCGCCATTGATTCTTAAGAGGAAAAGCTTGATCAAGAGGTTTTGTTCTTGTCTGAATTCCCACAGACGGCGCCAATTGTACAAGAAAGAAATAAACATTCTCGTATAATCCTGTTGATCAAGTCTGCGCTGTAACGCCCTCAAAAAAAAAAAAACATTAAACCCTTCAATATAGACATGCATTGATATATATAAAAGATCCACATTCTTCTATTCATCAGAGTTTCATTACAAAAGGTATTACATGTTAACAACAAAAGCAAATGCCCTAAGGGCTTACAGCTTTCCAAGTTAACATTTGGTTACAGAAAGGAGAGTACTAACTCATTTACACCTTAAGCCCTTGGCTTAAATTTACATGTAATACATCAAAAGAAGATAGACAACAAAAAGTCTGTCTGCCTCAAGCCTTCCAAGCTATGTCCTTGGAGGTGGCATGCTACCTGTACCTGAAAATGATATTCCCATATAGGGTGAGCTACAGCCCAGTAGAAATACACTAAACCAACTATGAACAATGACTAACAGATTAGCAGTTGATAGATGGCCAACACTAATACATTCATTTGTGCCATCTTACAGTTTCATGACATACAGGTCCATGTTACAATTCATTTTCCATTTCTTTTCAATTCTCAATTCATAACCATGGCTCAGAACTTGGCCAAACAACTCGTATGAGACTGTAACTCATATTAAACATTTTCCCATTTAAATAAAAGATAAGCATACTAGCTATATCAACACATCAACAGATAAGCATATAAGCTATATCAACACTTCCATCGATATGCCTAAGAGCAATATCACACTTCCAAAGACAAGCGTATGAGCTGTGCCAACACATTACTAGATAAGCATATGAGCTATATCCATGGAGTCCATCCCCTATCTTCTCCCAAACAACGTCCGGTTTAGAGGTCCATCCCCTATCATCCCCTAAACCATGGAGTACATCCCCTATCTCCTCCAACACAACACAATGCATATAAACAATTATTATACACATCACCAATCAATACATAAAATTAATGTATTCTTTCAACTGTCATACTCAAAGACACATTTCAATGATCGGTTTTAGTTTGCCTAATCATCATGCATTATCTACAACAATCAAGACTATCCTCCACCGATAGCCCAAAGCAGTTATTTCTATACAGAATATAAAAGCAACAAGTGGATATATAATCAACATTTCAATTCGGTGAGTGATAAGTAATTCAACTACACCCCTTTAATCCCATGCACTTCCAATCTCAACATTTCCCCTTCAATTCCTCATTTCCCACAATTAATTATCCCAATTAATCAATCAATGTAATTAGGGCATTTTCCATAATTAACATTACAACCCTTAGGTTCCATTTTTATCAATGTTCTAACATTTATTCCATGTCTCTATACCAAACATGCCTCTAGGTTCATTATAAACAAAACCCCAACTTTTGTAAAACTACACAAAAGCCCCAAACCTTCCCAAAATCACACAACAACCCCCAACATCTCAAAACACCAAAATTTAAAGACAAAGCTCATAAAGAGGAGTAGGTTATCCCTACCTCAAAAGGTGACACCCAAAAGAGAAGATGACGAAAAGGAAGTTGCTCCAAATCACAAGATTCTTGGATCAACGGATAGCCCACGACGATCAACCACCTTTTTGTAAAGGCCAAAGGTTTGGAAAACACTCTAGCTAGATCAACACTTAGAGACAAGTGAAGAATGTAGAGAGAGAAGCTCTCAAATGGTGTTTTTGAAAAGTAGGAGAGAGAGTGTGTATGTAAAAAGTGATTTTAAAAGCCTAACTGCCGACTGATATACGACATTTCCGCTCGAGTGTAAAACACAACGCTCGAGCGTCAAGAACAAAAATCTGGGTCCACTCAAGCGTAAGAATACCCGCTCGAGTGCCAAGACACATAAATAAAGTACATCCACTCGAGCGCGAAAACCAGTCCGCTAGAGCGCAGATTCCCCCCTCCCAGAACTTACACCAACAATGTACTACCCGCTCGAGCGCCAACAAGCCCGCTCGAGCGTAGAAATCACATATGCAGAAGTTTTGCAGGAAACAAAATACTGTAAGTGTGTAAATCCCGCTCGAAGAAGAAGTTCCGGCGAGCGCGCTAAAACAAAACCCGCCGAAGCGCAGAACAACTCGCCGGCGTAACACCAAAACCAGGTAACTAGATTTGAGACTCGTGCTCAACCAACTCAGAACACTCTGTCCAAAACATCCCAAAACTCACACAAATGGAATTAAAGGACGACAACAAGATAGACACAACTACCAACTCCACGGGACCGAGTCCGAAGTACAACTGAAGAGTAAAGGGAATACCGGGATCGCTATTTGCGCTCCTCCGTACGTCGTCGCTTTATCACCTGAAAACACAAACGTGAGCTAGCCGGCGGGTGTGTGCCGGAAACCTCTCCGATGCCTAAGTCAGCAAACTAGACAAATAGACAAAAGCTCTGTGTATTCGGAAATCAAAGTTGTGTTACCTGTCCATAGGTGACGTTTGTGAGCTTTTATAGGTTTCGTGTGGCATAATCCAAGTAGGACTCTTACTCCTCTATGTAGAGTCCTCCTAGGATTCATACTCCTGAAAGATCATGCTTATCCTTCAACGCCCTCCTCACTGCTTAAACTAAGTGAGATGGTTTTACCCTAACCGGACTACCACGACCGAAGTAAGCATGGCTATACTTAGCCGCAGAATGAACCGAACTATACTTAGTTCGGTTCACTGCCCTTACCTTAGTTCCTCTTCCACAAACCATGGCATGCCCAAAACCGAACTAACTTTCAGCACGGTTTAGACTGAGCTAGTTACACTGCGCCATGACCGGTATAAACTCAAAGCACCTTTAAACCGGTCTAACTACAAAGCATCCTTCGACCGGACTAACATTAAGCCTCCCTCGGACCGGACTAACTTCTGGGCTTGGGACCGGACTAACTTTAAGCCTCTTCAAGACCGGAGTAACTTTATGGGCTTTTTACTCAGCCCTTCGTATTGAGGCCCATAACGGCCCAACTCGGCCCAATTTGCACACAAATTACCCTCTCAGAAAACCAACAATTTTAGTCAAAATATTTGGTTAGAAATAGTTATGGGAATAATTTGTTTTCTGAATCTGTTTTCAAAAACTAGTATGGTGAAAAAAATAATAATAAAAAATTCATAATTGTTATTGGGATAGTTATCTCACCTATTCTATCCCATACCCTTTCTAGGATACAATAATCCAACATATATTGGATTAATAGTCTAACCGAACTCCTAATCCGTCCTACCAACTTACAACCAAACGATAGACTCCAAGATCCAATAAACACATAATCAAATCTCCTCTTCCAAATCCCTCCAATCGAATACACCCAAAGTTCCATTTTTTTGGATCAAAAAGGAATCTAGATCCCACGTAATATATTGTTTGTGGTACACACTGTAATATCTTAAAATGATGGTCATTTGAAAATAAGTCTTAGTACAATCGTTACTATAAATAATTTTTTGTGACGATTACTTTTTTTGTCACGATTTTTATAAATTATCGCTAAAACTTGTTGCTGAAAGTTGAAAATTAGTGACTTTTTTTGTGAAGATTTTTTTAAACTATTACTAAAACTTATAATTAGTGATACTTTCTATAGCAAAATTTTCAAACTGTCGTTGAAAATTAACAATTAGTGACGTTTTTTAATATTACATAATGAAAAATGGCATTATTTATCATAGGACCCGTTGGATAATAAATCTACTTAGTAGGACTTACATGTAAGTCCCTTAAATTTTTGTTGATGTTTTATTTAATTTCATTATTTTATTATTATTATTTTAAATAAACTTATTAAAATTTTATTTTAAAAAATAACATAAATTGTTATTGATATTTTATTTATTTAATTTTAAAAATAAATAAAATAAAATTTTATTTAATCTTCCCAAAAAGAATTAAAATATTAAAGAAGGGTTTAATATTACTATTACTTAGTAAATAATTGAAAATGTAAAATAGTCTTTTGAGTATTTATCATTCTTCATAATATCCTAATCAAACATTAGATTCAATATCATGGTCATTTTCAAACATCTAATCTTATTAGAAAATAAACATGAGATACACATCATTTCCAACTAAATAATCTAAGAACTACGTATACCAAAATTAATAGTCTGATGGATTACAATCTCCCTTATCCAGTCCATTCAAACAAACATGACAAAAGTCATGGATTGGGTGGCTTTACAAAAACGAAAAATTATTGGTTGGTCCAAAGACACTACGTGACTATACCATTGGCCAATCACAAACAACTATGCCCCCCAGTCCCTTAATTACTTAATATAAAATCGTGAGCTCCACCTCTGTTTCACAATCACAATGCATGTGAAACACCACTAAATGTTACTCCTGGACCAACCAATAACTTCTCTACAGAAACACGCATTGTCGGAATATATTAAATTATACTGAATGACTTTGTCTTATCATTAAAATTAAAAAGTCATGCCATCACCTACATGTATCTATATACTATTATAATTATAAAACGTTATCATTTTTTTAAGGTTTAAAGTTACAATTCTTTTTTACTTCTATTTTTTTTTTATTTTGTTTAATTTTTGTTAATATGTGTAATTGGTCTATAAATTAATTTTATATTCTTAAAATAAAATTTTAAATTTAAATTCTTCCTTAAATTATGTTACTATAATTGGAATAAGTTCAATATTCATTTCTTCATTTAGGCATCCTTTATTAAATTATAAAATAAAATTTTAAATTTAGATTCTTTTTAAAATTATGTTACTACAATTAGAATGAGATCAATATTCACATGTGTTATAATGATATATCATAATGTTATTGGTCTAAACATAATATATTATTAAATACACGTGTTTAAATTATTAATCGCCATTAGAAGTTTATATTTTTATTTTTTGTCATTGTTGGTTTTAAATTTTATAATTTTTTTTTTATATGCTTCTATACAGACTTGAACAATAAACTTTTTAATACCATTCTTTTTTTTTAACAAAAGACAAAATCATTAAGAAAATAAATGACTATTTTAACACTTGCGAATTATGTTAATTTTTTTTTTTAATCTCAGTTGTCAATTGAGCAAATTAAAATCAAAAATAATTTGCTTGGTTTAAATAGTTAAGAAGTGACTTTTGCTAAAATCAAATATATTTTTCTATTAAAAGTGATGGTTGGTGAAACTTATTTTTTATATATAAAAAAAATAGAGTTACATGTGATAATTTATTATTTTAACAATACTACAAAGCCAGACTTTCACCTACAATAATGTGGCAAGAAAGTTGAGACTCATGTCATTGAATGTATAGCAAATTAATACCACATCATTGTGTGTACAATTGTGAGTGTTTTTTGTGGGCTCAAACATTTTCCTTATTGTTCATTTAAACTTTTTCAGCAATTGCAAAATACGGTGGATCTTGTTAACTTTGTTTATTAATCTCAAGTGTCAATTAAACAAACTAAAATGAAAAATGAATTTTTTTTTTGGCTCATATTGTTAAAAAATGACTTTTACTAAAACAAATAGAAATAAATGTTATTTTTCTATTAAAAGTGATGGTTCGTGAAATATTTTTTTTTTATTAAAAAAATGAGATTTATAAGTAATAATTTATTGGTTATATAGAATTATTTTCATATGATGTAAACCTCATTTTTTTAATAATAACTATTAGAATAATTTATATGACCAATAATTCTAATAGTTATTAGAATTATTAGTCATATAGAATAATTTATCATTTTTTTTGGTAAGAAATTTAATTTTATTATATTTAAATTAATTTAAGCCATTATAAGATGTAAATTTTTTTTTTTTTGGAACGAATAAGACGTAATTTTTTTAACATCAACTTATTCGATAACAAAAATTCTATTGAAAAAATTTAAACATATTACTTTTACTTTTGTTCATTAATATTAAAATTTTAATTAATATTATTTATTATTACAAAAGAAATTAAAAATAATTTTATATGTTTATATATACAATTTTGTTTCGAATGCTCAGGTTATTTGGTATCTTTGCTCAAGTCCACTCAAATTTTATTTAAATTTTTGAATTTTACGTAGGTCCTCACCGAATTAAAAATTATGTTGCCCAATCTTTAAAAAATTCCAAACTTGACTCAAGTTGCTTGGATTGAACTCGTTTAAGTTTATAACTCTAGTAAGGGGTCGAAAGTTACATGATTGAAATTATGACAAATTAAAAATTGATATATAAATTGTGATAAAATTGTGAAACGTAAATTGTAAGTTTCAATATATTTTTTTTTTCATAATTTACATACAAAAATTTAACTATTTATATTATTTTATATAATAATATTTTATTAATTTTTTCACAGCATAACGTGAGTTTTCACTAGTAAATGAAATTACATTAGATTTTTCGAGGTGAATTGATGTTAGAATTAACATAAAAGATACACTAGCATATCACATGTGCTATATATGGGATAAAATAATATATTATTTATTAAAATATGATAATTATATTTAATGTTTTTTATATTTGGTTTCTTGTAAATAAAATTTTATATTTAAATTTAAGGGTTTTGTTTCAAATGTTCCTTTACTATAATATATAGTATGGATTGATTAAAATTGTTGCATTGACAATAAATAATTAATATTATGCTTTGTTATAAATAAAAAAAATAACATAGTTCTAATACTTCACTATCTTAGACTAAAAATATATGAATTTTGAAAAATTATCATATTAGTTTTTGAAAGGGAAATAATTAAAGAAATTTTAAAAACTTAATGAGTAAGAAAGAATCACCGTAACATGTAAAACCACTAAAATCACGATTAAACCAACAAATCATTCAAATTAAAAACGGTTTAACTTAATCAGTTAAGTCAAAAGACCAGCTTACACAAAAATTAATTAATTAAAACTTTTAAATTTTATTTTGTTAAAATTTAAAATGTCACTAAATACGGAAAACAATCTATTAATTTAAATTTAAAATCAACACAATATAAATTTGAAATTATAATAATCTATCTCATAATTTATAAGTTTTAAATACAAATTTAAAATTATCATATTATCTCATAATTTTTGTATTAAGGAGTAGTAAGACTGACATTGAGATTATCGATATATCTATATATTTTATAAAAGAGTACTTTTAAGTAGAGATATTACTAGCCTATCACCCGTCCTATGCATGGGATAATTATAGATATTTATATTTGTTTTAGATTTTTTTTAATATATAAATTATGTTTTTTAAGATTTTTTTTCTTATCACTAACCATAGTGTATGAGGGAAGTTGAAAAGGATACTGCAATAACTATACACGAATTGTATCTATAATTATTTGTATAAGGAGATTTTAAATGCTGATCAGATGATTTTGATCAAATCAATAATTGCAGGCATGTAGAAAGATATGTAGATTGAAAAAAGTTAATAAATGCTAATCAGGGGATTTTGACCAAATCAATAAATGCTGATTTTTTTTTAATAAAAAAATTAAAAAAAATTTAGATTGGGATATTGAAGCTTCCATAGGCCTTGGGGTTAAAAACCCCCTTTTGCTTAATATATAGTATAGATATAGATAGATAGATAGATAGATAGATATATCTTTTTATTTTTATTTTTATTTTTGTGTGGTTTCTATTCGGGTATTTTTTTTTTTCAATTTATTTAAGATGGAGTTGTGGGTATCTTTTTTTTTTTAAAAGTTAATTTATCTGTGGTTTTCATTTGTTTTTAATTATTATTATTTAGGTAAGTTATAATGTGAGTTAGATATGTGATAGACATGTGAGTTTTATTGATTTAAAGTTTATTTAGATAAACTTTAAAGATTTTTTTTTTTAGTTTTTTAGTTTTTTTTTGTTATGTTATAATATAATATATAAAATATAGGGAGATATCTACAACTTTAATAGAAAATATTATCTGATTTTTTGGGGAAGAGAAAATGAATGTAAGTTTTAATATTTTTTTTTGAAAATTTATGAGAGAGATTAGGAGGGAGAGATTATGAAATATTTTTGTTATTAAATAAATAAATCAGTCAATAGTTTTTTTAAATCTATTTTGTAAATTAAAAATCAATAATTTTGGAAAATTGATTAATTTGTCCCATTAAGTAATTTAAAATTTTGATAGATATACATAAAAAAAAATACATAATTATATTATTAAATCACAATTCAAATTTAGATGTTATATCTTTTTGAGATCTATAGCTAAATTCTTATATCTTTTTTTTAATTTTTGTGTGTAACCATAATGTATGGGAGAAATTGAAAAGGGTGTTGCAATAATTATGAAAGAAGTCAAAAGAGATTGTGGATTGGGAAAAGTCAATAAATGCGGAGGTTGGGTTGGGAGAAGTCAATAAATGCTGAGGTTTTTTTTTTTTTTTAAATCAAAAAATTAGAAAATTAGGATTAGGAGATTGGAGCTCCTATCTGATTTTTTGGGGAAGAGAAAATGAATGCAAGTTTTAATATTTTTTTTTTTGGAAATTTGTGAGAGAGATTAGGAGAGAGAGATTATGAAATATTTTTGTTATTAAATAAATAAATTAGTCAATAGTTTTTTTTAATCTATTTTGTAAATTAAAAATGAATAATTTTGGAAAATTGATCAGTTATGGATTGGGAAAAGTCAATAAATGCTGAGGTTGGGTTGGGAAAAGTCAATAAATGCTGAGGTTTTTTTTTTAAATCAAAAAATTAGAAAATTAGGATTAGGAGATTGGAGCTCCTATCTGATTTTTTGGAGAAAAGAAAATGAATGCAAGTTTTAATATTTTTTTTTGAAAATTTGTGAGAGAGATTAGGAGAGAGAGATTATGAAATATTTTTGTTATTAAATAAATAAATCAGTCAATAGTTTTTTTTAATCTATTTTATAAATTAAAAATCAATAATTTTGGAAATTTGATTAATTTGTCCCATTAAGTGATTTAAAATTTTGATAAATATACATTAAAAAAAATACATAATTATATTATTAAATCATAATTCAAATTTAGATGTTATATCTTTTTGAAATTTATAGCTAAATTCTTATCTTTTTTATTTTTTATTTTTGTGTGTAACCATAGTTTATGGGAGAAATTGAAAAGGATGTTGCAATAATTATGAGAGAAGTCAAAAGGGATTGTGGGTTGGGAAAAGTCAATAAATGCTGAGGTTGGGTTGAAAGAAGTCAATAAATGCTGAGGTTTTTGTTTTTTTTAAATAAAAAAATTAGAAAATTAGGATTAGGAGATTGGAGCTCCCACAGGCCTTGGGGTTAAAAACTAGGGGTGTACACGGTCCGGATTGGTTCGGTTCTGAGAAAATCCAAGAACCGAACCGATCCTAACGGTTCTGTGATTTTGAGAATCAGACCAGATCATTACACTTGTAAATCGACGTAACCAAACCGAAAAACGGTTCGATTTTTTGGTTTACGGTTCCAAAAATTTCTATTTACACAAGAATAAATTGTTAATATTAGCAAAATAATTACTCAAACTAATTACATTTAACTCATGATAAAAACTAATAATATTAAGCATTACTTAATATTACATATCTATACCATCCTAATATTATTAAAATTATAAAAAACCAATTAATAAAAATAAAATTTGATATTATATATATATCTTTTAAAATTCGGTTCGGTTTGGTTCGAACCGCGGTTTTTTCATAAAATCCATTAACCGAACCGTTTTTACTGTTCTCATATTTCTTAATCCGAAACCGAACCATTTCTTAATAGAACTGAACCAAACCGTATGATTCGGTCTAGTTCGATCCAGATTACCGGTTTGAACGGATTTTTTGAACAGCCCTATTAAAAACCCCCTTTTGCTTAATATATAGTATAGATAGATGAGGGTTTCAAAATCTCATACAAAATTATTTTTAAAGTCAAAACCTCTATGTAGGATTGTAAAATAAAAGTTAAATGAAAGCTAACTAATAGAGATTTTCTTAATTGTTTAAAATTAAGAAAGTCAAAAAAATTAGTATAAGGTATTGATCATAAGGCTTCTCCCTAAAGATCTCCTTTTGCATAGATAAATGGGAGCATAAAATTCACTTTATGTAAGTGAAATAATTCACTTCTTTCTTCTTTTCTTGATGTGGGATTATAAAATAAAAGTTAAAATGGAAGCTAGCCCTTAGGAATTTTCTTAATTGTTTAAAAGTTAACAATTGTTTGAGCTTTTATTTCGAATCAAGCAATCTTAGCCATTTAATCTTTAATTAGGTCAATCTTTAATTTATTTCAAATCAAACAAATTTAACCAATATATTTTGATAAAATCACTAAAATCGCAGTTAAACCAACGAATCAGTCAAACCGAAAACGGTTCACCCTATTCGCTAGGTCAAAGGATCAACCAATTTATACAAAAATTAATTAATTTAAACTATCTTCAACTGAAACATACACAACACTACAATATTAAATGGGAACATAAGGTTTATATAGCAAAACAACTCATTTTTCCTCATTTTACTGATGTGCAATTGTAAAAAAAAAGTTAACAATAGTTTGGACAGGAAGTTCATTTCTAATTAAACAATATTAATCGTTTAATTTTTAATATAATCAATCTTAGTTTATTCAAATCAAACAAATCTAAACAATATATTATGATAAAATAGCTAAAACTGCGATTAAATCAGTGAATCAGTCAAATCGAAAACGATTCAGCCTAATTAACTAAGTCAAAAGACCAACCAATTTACAACAAAATTAATTAATTAAAACTTTTAAATTTCATTTTAAAATTTAAACTATCTTAAAGTGAAACATTCACAATACTATAATATTAAATGAGAGTATAAGATTCACTTTATATAAATAAAAAACTTACTTTTTCTTTCTTTTCTCGATGTGAGATTGTAATTATTTTAAAGTTAAATATTATGAGAGTTTCAAAATCTTATACAAAATTATTTTTAAAATCAAAACCTCTATGTGGGATTATAAAATAAAAGTTAAATGGAAGCTAACCAATTGAGATTTTCTTAATTATCTAAATGTAACGAGTTGATTCAAATTAAATTTATACTTTGATCTCAGTTGGGGATTTATTTTAAATTATTAAACTCCATTCATTTTGGACCCAATTGATTGAATCATGATCCGTTAGTAACCATGTAATATTGTTGTGGTTTTATTATTATTATTTGATTATCATAAAAGAGTTGTGAATATTTATGGTGTGTACCATTAAACGAAATATATTTTGTGGTGAGAAAATATTATATTTACTTTTTCATTAAAGATATTGAAATGTATTTTTAAATTGATATATATATATATATATAGGTGTATATATATGTTTAGATATTTGTTTAGTTAGATATTTGTTTAAAAAATATCTATAAATAGAACCTAATAGTTTTTGTTGTCAAACTTTGGGAGTTCTTGCCGTGAGAAAGAAAAAAAGGATTCCAAGTTGGGTTTTTATGGATTTCATCTAGTATGAGTCATTTTTGAACCCTAGTGCTTTGGATCAAAACGTAGAGGGTGGAAAAGGCGTCGTTTGGCTCTAAACAGATTTAATTTTTGTTGCCGAAAAATTTGAAGAGATATCCTGAATTGTTCCCCCTGATTCCAGTATTCTTCCAAAATGAAGGTAATCCGAGTTTGGAGGACCAAACTCATTTAAGGGGGAAAGACTGTGACAGCCCTCACCTCTGATTAGTGTTAAACTGTGATTGAGCATGATAAGAAATTGATTAAGCTGAAATTCTGAACTGAATACATGAGTATGTTGCTTTAATTGTATTTCTATCTGTTTGTCATTTAATGATCTGTTCATGTTGACTTCGAATTGTAAATTGAAGGCCTCATCGGCGACCGAATCAGAAATTGATTAGTGTTATATGCTAATTAGGATTTATGTGATTTTATGGTAGGTTTAATTAAAATTTAATTTGGAACGATTAAATTAAATTAAATAATGTTAAACTAATTGAACCTAGGTAAACTACACTTTTGCCACTAAGTGGCCTAATTCAAGACCAACACTCCTTACACTTTACATATGTTAATGCACCACTTTTTTTATTTATCTTCTTGACCCAAAAACTATGAGAGAGAGGGAGATAGAAGAAGTTTGGTTTCAACAAGAAATTGGCTTGGAAAATTAAAAGGATTGAAGAAGATTTGCAAAATTAGACCCCTATACTTGGAATTCAAGACCTAAGGTAGGGAATTCACCTTCTTGATTATGAATTTAAGTTGTTTCATGCATGGTTCATGGTAAATTGGAGACTAGAGTCAAGTTATAGCCTAAAGAGTTGATTTGAGAAGCAATGTGTACATGCATGTCCATATTTTGGTTGTAGTCCATGAATTCACCATGTTTTAGAGCTCAATCTTGCATTTGATCATGTTTTGGAGCATTGGAATTCATAAGAACTCATGCATGTTATGTTCTTGCTTAGTTCATGAAAGTTTCTTTGAAAATGTGTTTAATTGTCTCACCTTTGGGCATGATTTTACAAATGATCTTCAAAAACATGTTGTACTATGAGTTTTCAAGTGTTTTCCAGAAAATTGGCCCAAAATATTGAGTTTTAATATGTTGAATGCTTGGTTTGAGCCTAGGGAACAAATCTGGAAAACCCAAAATTTGGCTTCCTCGCTTGAGCGAAGGATTCCACGCTCGAGCGAGCACCTTTGTTTTCTTAATTCCACTCGAGTGACGAAATGCTGGCTCGAGCGTAGATTGCAAGCTCTCGTGTTTTTTGGGCCAGACGCCGACGCCGGCGGCAGAGACCTGCGTTCGAGCGAAGATCAGGCCTCAAGCGAGCATCGAGCGAAAATTTTCAACAACCAGTACTTTTGCATTTTTACAGACTGCTCGAGCGAAGGAGTTTATGCTCGAGCGACCCCTCTGTTTTGGCAAGCTCGCTCGAGCGAGACCCTTGTTTTCAGCAAATTTTGAAAAGTGTTTTAAAGTACGTTTTTGCATCCTCATTCCATCCTAGGCATTCCTAGGTCAAGTTTAAGGCATCTTAATGAGGACAATGTTAAAGATCCACACCAAGTCAAGTTAGGGGCTAAGTTATTAATCCCGAGTGTGTGTTCGTTCTGCAACTGTAGAGTTAGTATCCGAGGACGCTCATTAGCTTGCCTATGGCCCAGTACTCTGTGAGTAACAATGTTGTAAAGATACGTTCAATTATAACTATTTCTGAACGATTGACTATACTGCTTTCTGAAATGGCATTATTTATTGAATGAATGTTTGTCCTACTTTATGAACTATACTCGTTGCATCCATAGCAACTTATCGTTATCAGACTACCATCAAGCATAGAGATCTCTGTCGATTCAATGCTTGGAACTACTATCACATCGTTATGATGGCCATCAACTGACTGTTCGGTCTGTTAAGACCTACTGTACTGCTTGCTATTGGATGTACCACATATGACTACTATGGTTTCTAAATGACTGTTATGGCATGAAATGTGAGCCACTAATTGAATAATTGATCTACAAATGCAATTGACTGTTTTAATTACTGAAAGGACATTCATTCTTAACCCCTTTACGCATTTGTTATTCACTGGGCTTTAGCTCACTGTTTATATTTATATGTAGGTGTCCAGACACCGGACCGATGCTAGGAGCGTCAAGTTAAGCTCTCGTTTTGTCAAGCCAACCTTTGTGCCTTACTTCGAGGTTCCAAATCCGTTGCGATATGAAAACTAGTGTAGTTGTTCATATTTGATGAGATGTGGAATTGATTGTATTTATCGAAATTTTTGGAATTTAATTATTTAAATATCTGTTTAGAAATATCTATTTTGGCTATCGGTAGGGAATAGCCATGATTGTTATAGAAATGCATGAGACTTATGGTCCATATGTTGTGTAATATATCTTTACTGGGCTGTGGCTCACACCCTATGAGGGAAATCATTTCAGGTACAGGTGCTTAGGGCTTGGCTGTAAACGAACCGAGCCGAGCTTTGTTGGGCTCAAACTCGGCTCGTTTACTTATCGAACTCATTTATTAAGCTCGAGCTCAGCTCGATAAGAAACAGGGTTCGGGCTCAGGCTTGGCTCGGCTCGTTAACATTAATGAAACTCGAGCTCGACTCGGCTCTGTTCGATAATTTTTTTTAATATTATTTATATTATTTAAATAAAAAATATTATTTATATTATTTAATATATAAATAATATATTTATTAAATAATTTAAATATAAATAAACGAGCCGAGCTCGAGCTCTGCTCGTTTACTAAACGAGCCAAGCCGAGCCAAGTCAAGTCGAGCTTGTTTATGAACAGCTCGATTTATTTGCAGCCCTACAGGTGCTATGCCTCCGCCAAGGCACTGACTTAGGAGGACTCGGAGCTGAGGCTTCATTTTTGTTTTATTGTTATTTATTGAATATAAGCCCAGGGCTGTATTTGCGTTGAGTTGAAACTCCATTTTGTGTAACCAAGAATGTTCTTGGATAAATTTGTAAGCCTGTAAGACACTTATTATCTGTTTAGCTTCCATTTCATACTTGTAAAATGCATGCTTGGGATTGGAACTGAGGCATTGAGATATAAACAACATGCATTTGGCATTTGGGATTAAATGAAAATGGATGTATGGAATAGTTAGCTATATATATGTGTTTGTCAATCAGGTAGGTTTATTGTATAAATAGATATACCTTGCCTAATTTTTCAGGGCGTTACATTAATATTAAGAAAATAAAAAAAAAAATAGTATTGATTATAGGGCTTCTCACTAAAAATCTCATTTTACTTATATAAATGGGAGCATAAAATTCACTTTATATAAGTGAAACAATTCACTTTTTCCTTCTTTTCCCAATATGGGATTGTAAAATAAAAGTTAAACGGAGGCTAGCTAATGAAGATTTTCTTAATTGTTGAAAATTAAGAAAATTCAATAATTTATATAAATTGGAGCATAAGATTCACTTTATGTAAATGAAACAATTCACTGTTTCCTTTTTTCCCCGGTATGGGATTGTAAAATAAAAAGTAAATGGAAGCTAGCCAATATGAATTTTCTTAACTGTTTAAAATTAAGAAAATTCAATAATTTTAGAATGAGAGTTTAGAGCTTCTAGAAGGTTTCTCCCTCAAAACCCCTTTATAAGATTCATTTTATATAAGTAAAACAACTCTTTTTTTTTTCTTTTTCTTTTTTTCTTCCCGATATGGAATTGTAACACTTTATACAAGTGAAACAACTCAATTTTTCTTTCTTTTCTCGATGTAGGATCACTACAAAAAATTAAGGTTTTAGAGACCAAAATTTAGGGACAAAATAATTTTTTTGGCACGAAATATTTTTGTTATGAAAAGTGTTGTTATTATATTTTTAGCGACAAAAATTAGACATTAGTGATGAATTATTATCCTTTTGGGACCAAATATTTTGTCTCAAAAAATAAACCATCTTGAGACCAAATTATTTTGTCCTTAAAGGTCTATTTGTTAGTGACATTTTCAAAATTTTGTCGTTAAAAGCCTTGTTTTTTACTTTTCGGGACGACCTTTTAACGACTATCTTCGTGACGATGGAAATAGGTCCCTAAATGTCTTTTTCAACAAAATTATCACTTTTAGTTTGGTCTCTAAAACCCTTATATGTTGTAGTGGATTGTAATTATTTTAAAGTTAAATATTATGAGAGTTTCAAAATCTCGTACAATATTATTTTTAAAATCAAAACGTCTATGTGATATTATAAAATAAAAGTTAAATGGAAGTTAACCAATGGTAATTTCTTAATTGTTCAAAATTTATAAAATCAAAAAATAAGTATGAGATGTTGATCATAGGGCTTCTCACTAAAAATCTCCTTTTGGTTATATAAATTAATTTATTTCAAATTTAATCAATATATTTTGATAAAATCGCTAAAATCGCGGATAAACTAACGAATCAATCAAATCAAAAATGATTTAGCCTAATCGGCTAGGTCATAATTAATTAATTAAAAATTTTAAAATTTAAACAATATTGAATTGAAACATGCACAACATCTATCTATATCTATACTATATATTAAGCAAAAGGGGGTTTTTAGTCCCAAGCTTTGTGGGAGATCCAATCTCCCAATCTAAATTTCTTGATTTTTTGATTTAAAAAAAAATCTTAACATTTATTAACTTCTCTCAACTCCCAAGTCTTACCCTCATAATAACACTTTAATGCATTAAGAACAAACAAAAAAAAAAATTCTTTGAAATCCAACACATATGAATTCCTTGAAAAGTCCCAACACATTATTATTATCCCTTATAATAACACTTTAATGTATTAAGAACAAACATAAAAAAAAAAAAATCTTGAAAAGTCCAACACATATGATTATTATCAAAATATTAAATTTTAATATAATATAAAAAAGGAAAAAAAAAGAAGAAATTTTAAAAAAAAAAATTTAAAATCACAGTTCACATCTATACTATATATTAAGTAAAATGGGGTTTTTAATCCCAAGCCTTGTGGGAGCTCTAATCTCCTAATCCAAACTTCCTAATTTTTTGATTTAAAAAAAAAAAAACATTAGCATTTATTAATTTCTCCTAACCTCCAAGTCTTACCCTCATAATAACACTTTAATGTATTAATAACAAGCATAAAAAAAATTCTTTGAAATCCAACACATATGAATTTCTTGAAAAGTCCCAACACATATGATTATTATCCCTTATAATAACACTTTAATGCATTAAGAACAAGCATAAAAAAAATTTCTTGAAAAGTCCAACACATATGATTATTATCAAAAAATTAAACTTTAATATAATATAATAAAAAAAGAAGACATTTAATTCCTTAAAAAGCCCAACACATATAATTATTATCAAAATATTATACTGTAATATAATATAAAAAAGAAAAAAAAGAAGACATTTAAAAATATAAAAAAAAAAGACATTTAAAAATCGCAATTAACATATATAGATAATTGTAAATATATTAAGGAAAATGGGGTTTCTAAACCTTAAACCTTATGGGAGCTCCAATCTTTCAATCTTAATTTTCTAAATTTTTTATTTTAAAAAAAAATCTCTGTATTTATTGATTTGATCAAAATCTCTTGATCAGCATTTATTAACTTTTTCCAATCCACCTGCCTGCATATTGATTTGGTCAAAATCCCTCATTAGCATTTAAAATCCCTTCATACAAATAATTATAGATACAACATGTGCATAGTTACTGCAGTAGCCTTTTTAATTTCTTCTGTACACCATGGTTAGTGATAAGATTATTAAATTAATTTTATAACAAAAATCTTAAAAAACATAATTTATATATTAAAAATAATTAAAACAAATATAAATATCTATAATTATCCCGTGCATAGTACGGGTATATGTATCTATATCTATACTATATATTTCTATATACTATATATTAAGCAAAAAGGGGTTTTTAACCCTAAGCCTTGTGGGACCTCCAATCTCCCAATTTAAATTTTTTGATTTTTTGATTTAAAAAAATAATAATCTTAGCATTTATTAACTTCTCTCAACTCCAAAGACTTACCCTCATAATAACACTTTAATGCAATAAGAACAAGCATAAAATTTTTTTTTGAAATCCAACACATCTATCTATCTATCTATACTATATATTAAGCAAAAAGGGGTTTTTAACCCCAAGGCCTGTGGGAGCTCCAATCTCCTAATCCTAATTTTCTAATTTTTTGATTTAAAAAAAAAAAAAAAACCTCAGCATTTATTGACTTTTCCCAATCCAACTCAGCATTTATTGACTTTTTCCAACCCATAATTCCTTTTGACTTCTCTCATAATTATTACAACATCATTTTCAATTTCTCCCATAAACTATAGTTACAGACAAAAATAAAAAATAAAAAAGATAAGAATTTAGCTATAGATCTCAAAAAGATATAACATATAAATTTGAATTATGATTTAATAATATAATTATGTATTTTTTTTATGTATATCTATTAAAATTTTAAATCACTTAATGGGACAAATTAATCAATTTTTCAAAATTATTGATTTTTAATTTACAAAATAGATTAAAAATTTTTTTTGATTGATTTATTTATTTAATAACAAAAATATTTCATAATCTCTCTCACAAATTTTCAAAAAAAAAAATTAAAACTTGCATTCATTTTCTCTTCCCCAAAAAATCAGATAGGAGCTCCAATCTGCTAATCCTAATTTTCTAATTTTTTAATTTTAAAAAAAAATCTTAGCATTTATTGACTTCTCCCAACCCAACCTTAGCATTTATTGACTTTTCCTAACCCACAATCCTTTTTGACTTCTCTCATAATTATTGCAACACCCTTTTCAATTTCTCCCATACACTATGGTTGCACACAAAAATTAAAAAAAAAAATATAAGAATTTAGCTACAGATCTCCAAAAGATATAACATTTAAATTTGAATTGTGATTTAATAATATAATTATGTATTTTTTTTATGCATATCTATCAAAATTTTAAATTACTTAATGGGACAAATTAATCAAATTTTCAAAATTATTGATTTTTAATTTACAAAATAGATTAAAAAAAAAATTATTGACAGATTTATTTATTTAATAACAAAAATATTTCATAATCCCTCCCTCCTAATCTCTCTCACAAATTTTCAAAAAAATATATTAAAACTTGCATTCATTTTCTCTTTCCTAAAATATCAGATAATATTTTCTATTAAAGTTGTAGATATCTACCTATATTTTATATATTATATCTATACTATATATTAAGCAAAAGGAGGTTTTTAACCTCAAGGCCTGTGGGAGCTCCAATCTCTCAATCTAAATTTCTTAATTTTTTGATTTTAAAAAAAAAAACCTTAGTATTTATTAATTTCTCAGCTCCAATCTCTCAATCTAAATTTCTTAATTTTTTGATTTAAAAAAAAAAACCTTAGTATTTATAAATTTCTCCCAACCCCCAAGTTTTACCCTCATAATAATACTTTAATGCATTAAGTACAAGCATGAAAAAAATTCTTTGAAATCCAACACATATGATTATTATCCCTCATAATAATACTTTAATGCATTAAGAACAAACATTAAAAAAAAAAAAAATTTCTTGAAAAGTCCAACACATATGATTATTATCAAAATATTAAACTTTAATATAATATAATAAAAAAAAGAAGACATTTAATTCCTTGAAAAGTCTAACGCATATGATTATTATCAAAATATTAAACTTTAATATAATATAAAATAAAATAAAATAAAGACATTTATCCATACTATATATTAAGTAAAAGGAGGTTTTTAACCCCAAGGCCTGTGGGAGCTCCAATCTCCTAATCCTAATTTTCTAATTTTTTGATTTAAAAAAAAAAACCCTCAGTATTTATTGATTTCTCCTAACCCAACCTTAGCATTTATTGACTTTTCCCAACTCACAATCCCTTTTGATTTCTCTCATAATTATTGCAACATCCTTTTCAATTTCTCTCATAAACTATAGTTACACACAAAAATAAAAAATAACAAAGATAAGAATTTAGTTATAGATCTCAAAAAGATATAACATCTAAATTTGAATTATGATTTAATAATATAATTACGTATTTTTTTTATATATATCTATCAAAATTTTAAATCACTTAATTGGACAAATTAATCAATTTTCCAAAATTATTGATTTTTAATTTACAAAATAGATTAAAAAAAATATTGACTGATTTATTTATTTAATAACAAAAATATTTCATAATCTCTCTCACAAATTTTCAAAAAAAAATATTAAAACTTGCATTCATTTTCTCTTCCCCAAAAAATCAGATAGGAGCTCCAATCTCCTAATCCTAATTTTCTAATTTTTTGATTTAAAAAAAAAAACTTCAGCATTTATTGACTTCTCCTAACCCAACCTCAGCATTTATTGACTTTTCCCAACCCACAATCCCTTTTGACTTCTCCCCATAATTATTGCAACACCCTTTTCAATTTCTCCCAAACACTATGGTTACACACAAAAATTTAAAAACAAAAGATAAGAAATTAGGCATAGATCTCAAAAAGATATAGCATCTAAATTTGAATTGTGATTTAATAATATAATTATGTATTTTTTTTATGTATATCTATCAAAATTTTAAATTACTTAATGGGACAAATTATTCAATTTTCTAGAATTATTGATTTTTAATTTACAAAATAGATTAAAAAAAACTATTGACTGATTTATTTATTTAATAACAAAAATATTTCATAATCTCTCCCTTCTAATCTCTCTCACAAATTTTTTTAAAAAAAATTAAAACTTGCATTCATTTTCTCTTCTCCAAAAAATAGATAATATTTTCTACTAAAGTTGTAGATATCTACCTATTTTATATATTATATTACAACATAACAAAAAAAACTAAAAAACTAAAAAAAAATCTTTAAAGTTTATCTAAATAAATTTTAAATCAATAAAACTCACATGTCTAACTCATATCATAACTTACCTAAATAATAATAATTAAAAACAAATGAAAACCACAGATAAATTAAATTTAAAAAAAAAAGATACCCACAACTCCATCTTAAATAAATTGAAAAAAAAAATATCCGAATAGAAACCACACAAAAATAAAAATAAAAATAAACAGATATATCTATCTATCTATCTATCTATCTATCTATCTATCTATCTATCTATCTATCTATATCTATATTATCTATATATTAAGCAAAAGGGTCTTTTAAAACCCAAGGTTTGTGGAAGCTCCAACATGTCAATCCTAATTTCTTGATTTTTTAATATTTAAAAAAAAAAATGATTTGGTGATTGGTGATTGGTTCAAAGATTATAATAATTACACTATTGATTACAATAAACACTTAATTTATAATAATTACACTTATTAAATGAATAACGCAATAAATGAAATCCTAATTTCTTTACTTTTTGCATCCCCAAGAGACCTATGTAATTATTGTGTAAATGCCTCTTAAATAAATAAATAAACACTTATTAAATTTTTTCAAACTCCTCGGTCAAACCCCATGTATTTAATTTATATATTATGTAATTATTGTGTAAATGCCTCTTAAATAAATAAATAAACATTTATTAAATTCTTTCAAACTCCTCGGTCAAACCCCATGTATTTAATTTATATATTAAAAAATCCTAATTTCCTGATTTTTTAATATTTTTTTAAAAAAAAATTGACTTGGTGATTGGTGATTGGTTCAAAGATTGTAATAATTACACTATTGATTACAATAAACACTTAATTTATAATAATTACACTTATTAAATGAATAATGCAATAAATGAAATCTTAATTTCCTTACTTTTTGCATCCCCAAGAGACCCATATAATTATTGTGTAAATGCCTCTTAAATAAATAAATAAACACTTATTAAATTCTTTCAAACTCCTCGGTCAAACCCTATGTATTTAATTTATATATTAAAAAAAATAAAAACAAATATAAATATCTATAATTATCCCGTGCATAGCACGGGTGATAGGCTAGTACTATATATTAAGTAAAAGGGGTTTTTTAATCCCAACCTTTGTGGGAGCTCCAATCTCCCAATCTAAATTTTCTGATTTTTTTATTTAAAAAATTTTTTTAGCATTTATTAACTTCTCCCAACCCCCAAGTCTTACCCTCATAATAACACTTTAAAGCATTAAGAACAAGTATAAAAAAAATTCTTTGAAATCCAACACATATGAATTCCTTGAAAAGCCCCAACACATATGATTATTATCCCTCATAATAACACTTTAATGCATTAAGAACAAGCATAAAAAAATTTTCTTGAAAAGTTTAACATATATGATTATTATCAAAATATTAAACTTTGATATAATATAATAAAAAAAAAGAAGACATTTAATTCCTTGAAAAATCCAACACATATGATTATTATCAAAATATTAAACTTTGATATAATATAAAAAAAGGAAAAAAAGAAGACATTTAAAAAAAAAGAAGAAGATATTTAAAAACCGCAATTCACATATATAGATAATTGTATCTATACTATATATTAAGCAAAAGGGGGTTTTAACCCCCAAGACTTGTGGGAGCTCCAATATTTCAATCCTAATTTTCTAATTTTTTGATTTAAAAAAAAAAAACCCTCAGCATTTATTAATTTCTCCCAATCCCCATGCCTTTTGGGAGATTTGGTCAAAACTCCCTCATAATTAAACTTTAATGCATTAAAGACCAGTATAAACAAAATACCTTGAAAATTTCAACACATCTATCTATCTATATTATATTATCTATATCTATATCTATACTATATATTAAGCAAAAGGGGATTTTTAACCCCCAAGGCCTGTGGGAATTTTAATATCTCAATCTGAATTTTCTAAATTTTTTATTAAAAAAAAAAAAACTCAGCATTTATTGATTTGGTCAAAATTTCCTAATCAACATTTATTAACTTTTTTCAATTCACATGTCTTTCCACATGCCTACATTTATTGATACAATCCCCTGGTCAACATTTAAAATTCCCTCATACAAATAATTATAGATACAATCCGTATATAATTACTGCAGTACCCTTTTTAACTTCTCCCATATGCTATGGTTAGTGATAAGATTGTTAAATTATTTTTATAAAAAATCTTAAAAGCATAATTTATATATTAAAAAAAATCTAAAACAAATATAAATATCTATAATTATCTCGTGCATAGCACGGGTGATAGGCTAGTAAATATATTAAGGAAAATAGGGTTTCTAAACCCCAAGCCTTGTGAGAGCTCCAATTTCTCAATCTTAATTTTCTAAATTTTTGAATTAAAAAAAAAAAACTTCAGCATTTATTGATTTGGTCAAAATCCCCTAATCAGCATTTATTAACTTTTTCCAATTCATATGCCTGCATTTATTGATTTGGTCAAAATCCCTGATTAACATTTAAAATCCCCTCATACAAATAATTATAGATACAGCCCGTGCATAGTTACTGCAGTAGCTTTTTTAATTTCTCCTGTACACTATGGTTAGTGATAAGATTGTTAAATTATTTTTATAAAAAATCTTAAAAAACATAATTTATATATTAAAAAAATTAAAACAAATATAAATATCTATAATTATTCCGTGCATAGCACGGGTGATAAGCTATTACTATATATTAAATAAAAGGGGGTTTTTAACCCCAAGCCTTGTGGGAGCTCCAATCTCCCAATCTAAATTTCCTGATTTTTTGATTTAAAAAAAAAAAAACCTTAGTATTTATTAACTTCTCCCAACCCCCAAGTCTTACCCTCATAATAACACTTTAATGCATTAAGAACAAGCATAAAAAAAATTCTTTGAAATCCAACACATATGAATTCCTTAAAAAGTCCCAACAGATATAATTATTATCTCTCATAATAACACTTTAATGCATTAAGAACAAGCATAAAAAAAATTTCATGAAAAGTCTAACACATATGATTATTATCAAAATATTAAACTTTAATATAATATAATAAAAAAAAGAAGACATTTAATTTCTTGAAAAGTCCAACACATATGATTATTATCAAAATATTAAACTTTAATATAATATAAAAAAGGAAAAAAAAGAAGACATTTAAAAAAATATATATTTAAAAATCGCAATTCAAATATATAGATAAAAGACATTTAAAAATCGCAATTCACATCTATCTATACTATATATTAAGCAAATGGGGGTTTTTAACCCCAAGGCCTGTGGGAGCCCCAATCTCCTAATCCTAATTTTTTAATTTTTTGATTTAAAAAAAAAAAAAAAAACCCTCAGCATTTATTGACTTCTCCCAACCCAATCTCAGCATTTATTGACTTCTCCCAACTCACAATCCCTTTTGACCTCTCTCATAATTATTGCAACACCCTTTTCAATTTCTCCTATACACTATGGTTACATACAAAAATAAAAAATAAAATATAAGAATTTAGCTATAGATCTCAAAAAATATAACATCTAAATTTGAATTATGATTTAATAATATAATTATTTTTTTTTTATGTATATCTATCAAAATTTTAAATCACTTAATGGGACAAATTAATCAATTTTTCAAAATTATTGATTTTTAATTTACAAAATAGATTAAAAAAAATATTGACTGATTTATTTATTTAATAACAAAAATATTTCATAATCTCTCCCTCCTAATCTCTCTCACAAATTTTCTCTTTCCCAAAAAATCAGATGATATTTTCTATTAAATTTTCTCTTTCACAATTCACATATATAGATAATTGTAAACACAATAAAATAAGAGGGTATTCATGTCTACACGTTTTTTTATAAGATCTCCCTCATTATAATAAAATAGCACTTTATTTCTCTCATCTTATAATCTATATATATATATATATATATCTATTTATAAGGGGGTTTTTAACCCCAAGGCCTGTGGGAGTTTCAATATCCCAATCTGAATTTTCTAAATTTTTTATTAAAAAAAAAAAACTCAGCTTTTATTAATTTGGTCAAAATCTTCTTATCAGCATTTATTAACTTTTTTCAATCCATATGTCTTTCCACATGTTTGCATTTATTGATTTGGTCCAAATCCCCTGATCAGCATTTAAAATCCTCTCATACAAATAATTATAGATACAATCTGTGTATAGTTATTGCAGTACCCTTTTCAACTTCTCTCATACACTATGATTAGTGATAAGATTGTTAAATTATTTTTATAAAAAATCTTAAAAAACATAATTTATATATTAAAAAAAATCTAAAACAAATATAAATATCTATAATTATCCCGTGCATAGCACGGGTGATAGGCTAGTATATAGATAATTGTAAACACAATTCGTACGTAGCACGGGTGATATTAGGGCTGGGTGTAGAAACCCCATTTTTGACCGACCTTAAGACTCAGACGTCACCGATTGAGCGCTCGGTGATGTTGCATTTTGTGCTCGTTCAGAAGTCTCAGAGTCTCGGCCGTGAGCCCTGCCTCCGGACTTCCGAACCCTTTTCTGTACTTTGCCTCGGTTTGCGAACCAGGCTCGGTTTTCCCTATTTTTGTTCCTGAGGGGAGGGAGAGGTCCCGTAGACCATCTCTCAGTGGCCGTGGGCTACTTTTCGTGGCCATAGGCCATTTTGCCCATTCGGAGTCGGTTCGGTTTTGAACCGTCGAGCCATGTGCCTTGGTTGGATCGCCTAACCATCTCCGATTGCTCGATTTTTGGCATGCATCTTATTTACTCCTTCGAGGACACTGGGTCTTAGATACCACTTCGTGGTCGAATGCCACTTCGATGCTTAATGACCCTATTTTGGGACCCGAATCTAGTGTTTGGCCCCCGAGCCTTCATTTTGCATCGGTTTGGGCTCATTTTTGGTGGAGGCCTTATTTTCATGGTTAGGAAGCTTGTAGGAGGGTGGGAGGCCAGCAATTGTTTTGACAACCAACTTTTTGTTTGGTCAAAAGTGGTTTAGCATGAATCCGGGAAGGAGAAAAGTCTGCGCGGCTTCACCGAAACGGGCGTAACTCTTTGCACAAGAGGAATTAAAATATGAGGTCACCACCATTGGAAAGCTTACTTCTGGGGCTTCATTTTGCACTCAAGAATCTCCTAAGTCTGGATCCGGGGGGAGGAGATATGGTTGGTTGAAGTCTGGTTAGACCGAATCTGCGCGGCTTCTGAGCGCATAACTTTTTTCTCTGAGAGGAATTTTGATGCAAGGTTTGCGGCATTGAAAGCTAACTTCAAGGGCTGCATATGGACCAGTCCTATGGCTTGCACCTTTTGACCCTAGCCGCCCGGCCACCCTTTCCAGCCGGCCGGCCACTTACCAAAAAAGTGACTTTTTTTCTTTTTGACCTAATAGGCCATTTTCTCTCCTCGGTGTATTCCAAATTGCGGTGATTTCCAATTGGACCATCCTCCATTTACGTGTATGGAGGATTAGAGAGGTCTTGAAGATATTTTTCATGCCTCTCCTCTATAAAGGAGAGGCTTGGCTTCTTGTATGAGGGTTGGACATTGTTAGACACATTTTGGGAGAGTTCCATACCTTCCACCTTCAATTTTCTCACCATTTCCAAGCTCCAAAGTCATTTTCTTGCACCATTTCTACATCAACCCCTAGCACAAGACCCCCACACTCCATTCCAACACTTGGAGCTGATTTCCAGCAGCTAGGAGGCAGCAAATTTGGTCCAAGAAGGCAGCCAAGACTTGTCTACAAGGGTAAGTTGCCATTTCCCCCTTTTGTAGCTCATTTTTGCACCAATTTATTAGCCTATTTTCTTATTGTTTTAGGCTCTGACCCTAACTTAAAGGGTCCTTATTTTGGGCTATTGTTCATGTTTGTTGAAGGGTTCAACCCTATTTGAGATCACCATCTTGCACTTGTTTCAATATCCTCTTATATGCCATTATTTTGCATTGAATATTTGGCCTATGTGTGATTTCTGTTCGGGCCTGATATAAACTGTAAATGTGCTTATTTTGAGCCCCTCTTAAACATTGAAGAAGGGATCAACCCTGTTTGGCCTCCCTATCTTGCACTTACTTCACAAGCTCTCTTATTTACCGTAAATTTGCAAGATTTGTTTGGCCTATATGTAAATTGTTTTGGAGTTTGTCATGAACTTTGAGTGAGCTTATTTTGTGTCCCTATACAACATTGTAGAAGGGATCAATCTTTTTTGGGGCCTCCATGTTGTACCTACCACTATATCTCTCTTTGGCCCTCATTTTTGCATGCTTTTTTAAGCTTATCTAGCTTCTTTTTTCGGCCATCATCAGTACTGAAAATATCCATATTTTGGCCTTATTGTCATGTTTTGTTAAGGGTCCAAGGCTGTTTGATGAATGTAAGGCATACTCCATGTTTTAGCCCTTGTTGGCTTCATTCTTGCATGACATTTTTAGCAAGTTTTCATACTGATTTGAGGGTTGTCATAAACTGTAAATGTTCATATTTTTGGTCCCTAATCAGTGTTTTAGAAGGGAATTTTTCAGTTTAAGTATCGCATACATCACTTGCTTCAATACCCCTCTCTTGGCCCCCATTTTTGCATGCCATTGTTGTCCTATCTATGCTCACTATTTCACCATGTTTTGTACTGTAAAAAATGCTATTTTGGGGCTGCCTTGCTACTTTTTTGCATGTCATGTACCAATTATGCATGTTTAGTGTGGCTGTAGGCCATTTCGGGTGCTTAATATCGCATTTCGGGACCGTTTCGTGCATTTGGTGTCATTTCCCCACCTTTCGGGACTGTTTTGCATCATTTGTGAGTGCTGAAAATCCATTGGCATGTTTGCATACCATTCCCTATATCATTTCATGTTTTAATACATTGCCTCGGTTTGCGTGCCCGTGTGCGCGCACTTCGAGGCACTTCACTTTTCTCCTGGCCTCTTATGTGAGTGTGGCTGAGGCCCTCTCATGTTAGTATAAGTCCAATCTACATTTGGGATGCCATTTCGTGCCTTAGGGCCATTGCCTCGGTTTGCGTGCCCATGTGCGCGCACTTCGAGGCACTTCATTTTTCATCTCCTAGCCTCTTATGTGAGTGTGGCTGAGGCCCTCTCATGTTAGTATAAGTCCAATCTACATTTGGGATGCCATTTCGTGCCTTAGGGCCATTGCCTCGGTTTGCGTGCCCATGTGCGCGCACTTCGAGGCACTTCATTTTTCATCTCACGGCCTCTTATGTGAGTGTGGCTGAGGCCCTCTCATGTTAGTGTAAGCCCAATTTGCATTGTGTATGCCATTTCATTCCGTATGTCATTGCCTCGATTTGCGTGCCCGTGTGCACGCATTTCGAGGCATCTCATTTTTTCATCTCTCGGCTTCTTATGTGAGTGTGGCTGAGGCTCACTCATGTTAGTATAAGTCCATTTTGCATCCTGTATGCCATTTTAGCATCATTGCATTATGTATGTCATTTTCTCGATTTGTGTGCCCGTGGGCACGCATTTCGAGACATCTCATTTTAGGCTCATTATATATCATATTTCAGGCCGTTTCATGCCTTTATGCCATCGCCTCGATTTGCGTGCCTGTATGCACGCGTTTCGAGGCACTTCACTTTTATCCGACGGCTTCTTATGTGAGTGTGACTGAGGCCCTCTCATCTTAGTGTAAGTCCAATTGCATTGCGTATGCCATTTTATGCCTTAGGATCATTTCCTCGGTTTGCGTGCCCGCGTGCACGCATTTCGAGGCACCTCATTTTCATAGCATTGCGTATATTAGGATTGTATCTTAGTTGCATTTCATGCATATCATGCATATTGCATCATGTTCGGGATAGGAGTTAGCGGCACGGAAACGAGGCACGCTTTAGACTACTCGAGTGAACGGGTCTCAATTCCCAAGTCACCGACACTCCGGATTATCCATGATGGAGTTAGGTTTTGTTGTAGCATTCATGTGCATTCATTCTACATTGAGTTGTGCAATCCGATTCCTCGGCCATCATGCGTCGATATGCGTGATTGGTGGCACGAGGATCGAGGCATGCATATATTTGTGAAATACATTGCTATGCCCTTTTCCTGCTCTCTGTTGCAGCAAAATCAAGAATCAGCAGTCTTCCGAGGCTTGGCACGTATTTCGAGGAACATTGCAAACAGAGGCTAATTGGGACATCCTAGTGGATTTCCGAAAAGACAACCCAACATGCATCAATTCATTATCCAGAGCGGAGTCAAGGCAGTCCCTGGCTTGCATGCCAGTTTACAGCTTTCTTAGTTAATTTATTAATTAATTAGGAATTTGTATATTATTCCGGACTGTATTATTCTTTTATTCGGACTGTATTATTATTTATTCGGACCCTCTGTGCGAGGGCATAATTGTAATAAGTGTGGGTGAGTGTGATGTATGTCTTCCAACCCCCACTTCTTTCTCCCTTTTATTTACCCGCTTATGATGGTTAGATATAGGGCATGTTTCAATTAGCATACAAGATGTAAAGATGTTTGCATCATTCATCTGCTTTTGCACGCATGCTCGGCGCATCATACAAACTGCATTTGTATTTCAATTCCAAATTGAATACGTGTTAGTTGTAGCATTCCATATGCCATGTTTAGGACAGCCGAGCCTGCTATAGTTGCATCTTTGCATGTGTTGCATTAGACATTTCAGTATGCTTAGGTCCATGCATGGATTTCTAACAAGCTTCTGTTTTGGCTTGGAGTACCCGGTAAGTTTTATGCTTTAGCATCCTTGCATGCGTGTGAGTGCTGCCATAATAGCATGCTTACCATGAGGCTAAATGCTTACGTGATATAACTGCCTTGAATGCCTGTGGGTGAAGGTTGAGTTACTTGAATTGGAATAATTCATCAAATGTTTGTTTTAAAGCCCACTAGATAGTGGCAAAATCATGTTTTCTAAGCCCACCCGAGGGTGGCAAATCCACGTCTTAGCCTACCTGCGGGTAGCACCATCAAACCATTTTCAAACAAACAAACATGAAATGCTTTGTTCCAATTCAGGCGATTCAGTCTATACTTGTATGCTGTGCGCATCACATAGTAACCTAGGCTAATAACCGGAATAAGAACGCACAATGTTTTCAAAAACAGATATCATGGTTAGTAGAGGCTTTTGACCGGCGAAGGTGCTCACGGCGTGACCTTCGCCAATCGTACCCAAGTTCTCGAGCCGAGGCAACTTTGGTGATGACGGACACGTGGCCTTTGACACCGAGTCAGGGTTTCCTAAATTTCCCAAAAATAAAATATTTAGGTGGCGACTCTGTATCTGGCAAAGCAGTCCATGTTTGGCACTTCTTTAAAAAAAATCAGTTTTCTCAAAACGATTTGCCGGATTTGGACTCTTTGGTTCAAGATTAAAAACCGTGACATTTGAGTCCTTCGAACTGTAGTGACCCAATATCGAACCAGAACGGGGGGGACTCGCACTCTCCTTCCCCCAGGATGCGTTCGGAGACGTCTACACTGGGCATAGGGTCATCCGACCCGCCCAAACCGCCCTACCCGAACCGAACCGCACACATGTGGGCGGTTTCGCAAACACATTAGGGTAGGGTGCGGTTTGGATTTTATATGAATTTCGGGTTGCGGGCGGGTTGCGGGTTTGAATCGCACTACCAACTCGCTCTACATTTAATAATTTTTTTAAAAACCAAATCTAACCGTCCATCTCTTCTTTGATTCACCAACTCAACTCACTCATATAATATAACAAAACAAACAAAACAAAAGGGAAAAAAAACCCCAATAATCTAATCGGGATCGGCTTCTCCTCTCACTCACTCACTCTCTCTGATCTGAGTCTCATCTCACTCTCTTTCTCACTCTCTTCTCCTCGTTTCTGTGTGCACACACCGATCGATCACTCCCTTTCTCAGCCGATCTACTTCATTCATTCACAGGTGAACTCTCTTTCTCTCAATCTCTGTCTCTCTCTCTCCCGATCTCTCTCCAGATCGTTGATTTGTTGTGGATGAACAATAGAATAGAACTGATTTTTTTCATCTCCGACTCCGATCTACTTCACAGGTGATCTCGCAGGTGATCTCTGATTTTTTTTATCATCACACAGCCGATCTGCTTCAAAGGTGAGCTTTCTCTCTCAATCTCTGTCTCTCTCTCTCTCTCCCGATCGTGGATGAACAACAGAAAGAGCCGATTTTTTTCATCTCTGATTTTTTTCATCTCCGATCTACTCTTCGCAGGTGATCTCTGATTTTTTTCATCATCGCACAGCCGATTTTTTTCATTGCACAGCCGATCTACTTCACATCACAGGTGATATCTCATCTCTGATTTTTTATGGACGAAAAAATCTGATTTTTTGTGGACCAAAACAGATCTGATTTTTGTTGTGGACCAACAGATCTGATTTTAGTTGTGTGCCTTACTTGAATCTGTTTTGATCTTAGTTTATTAATTTTTGGAATTCAGATTATTTAATTTTTGGAATATGTTTGTTTTATTTAAATCTGTTGAATTTGTTTGTTTTTGGAATTCAGTTGAATCTGTTTGTTTTATTTAATTTTTGGAATTCAAATTATTTAATTAAATCTGTTTGTTTGAATCTGTCTGTTTGAATCTGTTTAATTTTTGTTTTTTTTTTTTTTGTGTTTAATTTATGTTTGAATATGATTATTTAATTATTTAATTTCTGTTTGAGTCAGCCATATAATTTTTGTTTAATTGTTGGAATTCAGATTATTTAATTTTTGTTTAGAATGGATTATTTAATCTGTCTGTGTCTTAGTTGAATCTGTTTCTTTTATTTAATCAATCAGTAGAATCTATTTATTTAATGGAGGATAGGATAGTATTTTTGTAATCCTCTCTTAGTCTGTCTGTCTGTAAAATTGATTATAGAATAATCTGTTTGTTCTATCTGTTTATTTAATCTGTCTGTAAAATTGATTATGTGATTGTATTTTTGTAATTCAGTTTAAATGGAGGATAGTATTCAATCTCCCACAATCAATCTTGTACCTCCGGAATCCTCTAATTCTCAAATGAATCCTCTCTTAGTCGAACCCGAACCTGAACTTGAACCTAAGCCTCCTAGACCCCCAAAGAGAAAGAGTGAGAGTAGAGGGGGGAGAGCACCATCCACAGTTTGGGATCATTTTGACAAGGTTGTAAGGACCAATGGGAAGCGTAGAGCCGTATGTAAATATTGTAAGAAAGAGTATATGGCTGACTCTAGAACTCATGGGACTAGTAATTTGAGGAGTCATACGCCCAATTGTAAAGAATATCCAAATAGGGATACAGATGGTCAACAAACACTAAATCTTAAACCGAAGCAAAATGAAGAGGTTGTTGAGGTTGTAGCAACAATTTTTAATTTTGAGACTTATAAAAGGGCTCTTGCGGAGATGGTGGTCATCGATGAGTTGCCATTTAGATTTGTGGAGGGTGTTGGGTTTAGAAGATTTTGTAATGTCATGCAACCCAAATTCACACCAATTCCCTCTCGTCAAACCATATCTAGAGAAGTGCTTAATATATTCAAGAATGAAAGGGATAAGTTAAAGAGAGCCATGAAGGGTCGTAGAATTTGTTTTACTACGGACACTTGGACATCTATTCAGAATTTGTGTTACATGTGTTTGACTGCTCATTTCATTGATGATAACTGGAAACTTCAAAAAAGAATCATAAATTTTTAACAAGTTGAGGATCACAAAGGAGAAACATTGGGTCGAAAAATTGAGTCGTGTTTGATTGAGTGGAACATTGATAGCATATTCACCTTAACAGTTGATAATGCTAGTTCAAATAATCTTACCATTCAATATTTGAAAACGATAACCAAAGATTGGAAGGGGACTATTTTGCAACATGAGTTTATTCATATGCGTTGTTGTGCACATATTCTTAATCTCGTTGTGAGTGATGGGTTGAAAGAAATGGATGATTCTATTGCCAACATTAGACTTGCGGTGAGATATGTGAGGTCTTCTCCTCATAGGCATGATGTTTTTAAGAAGTGTGCGGCCACACTCAAACTTGATTCAAAAGCTCTTGTATGCCTAGATGTACCAACTAGGTGGAACTCTACCTATTTGATGTTAGAGGCCGCCGAAAAGTATGAGAAGGCTTTTAACCGATTGAAGTTTGTGGATTCCAATTTTGAACCTTATTTCAAGGATGTTAATGGTGGCATAAGAAGAAGTCCG
Organism: Camellia lanceoleosa; assembly: GCA_025200525.1. Taxonomy (NCBI): domain Eukaryota; kingdom Viridiplantae; phylum Streptophyta; class Magnoliopsida; order Ericales; family Theaceae; genus Camellia; species Camellia lanceoleosa. The sequence goes on from CM045771.1 coordinate 100,529,709, forward strand.
AATGAGTTGGATTGGAAAAAGTGTAGAATTTTTTTGAGGTTTCTAAAATTATTTTATGTTGCAACCAAGAAATTTTCGGGGTCTCTCTTTGTTACTTCCAATGCTTTTTACAAAGAAATGTTTGTTATTGAAAGCAAAATTAATCAATTAATTTTGGAGAAGGATGATACTTTGAGCACAATGGCAAAGACTATGAAGCTAAAGTTTAGCAAGTATTGGGGGGATGGAAGTAAAATCAATTTATTGTTGTATGTTGCGGTGGTTCTTGATCCTACCAAAAAAATGACATACTTGGAGTTTTGTTTTTCCAATTTATTTCTTGGAGATAATAGGAAGGTGGAAGAGATGGTAGACAAAGTTAAGAGTTGCTTGAGTCGTTTGTATAGCCATTATGTCACACTTTATCCTTCAAATGAGAAACTTCCAAGTGTGAGTGAAGTTGTGAATATGGTGGAAGATGATGATGATGATGATGATCCCTATTCTTTAGTTGACTCCCAATTTAGTTCCTATTTGGAGGGGCGATGCACTAGTGGATCTAAGTTGGAATTGGAACAATATTTATCCGAGGTTGAACATTTTGCAAAGAATCAAACATTTGAGATTTTGGATTATTGGAAGGTGAATGCAACCAAATATAGGGTGTTATCACAACTTGCTAGGGATGTGTTGGCCATGCCTATTTCTACCGTTGCATCGGAGTCGGCTTTTAGTACGGGAGGGTGTATTCTTGACCCATTTCGTAGTTCACTCTCACCTTCTATGGTTGAAGCTCTTGTATGTACTCAAAATTGGCTTCGAAGCAACCTTCCAATTTCTCTTCGAAAGGCGATGGATGATGTGGAAGAATTTGAGCAATATGACTCAGGTAAATGAGAATTTATTTATCTTTATTTTAATTTGTGTTATTATTCATTTTCTAATGTAAGTTTTATTAATCTTCTCTTGTTGACTTCTAATTAGGTACTTTGGAGTCGAGCTCATCTTCAACTTCAACCTATAATGTTGATGCGATAATTGATGTCTAATATCCATTTGTTCATTGGTAAGTTTTTCATATACTCAACACATTTTTTTCCTACATTGAGATGCAATATATAGACATTTGTTTATTTTTTCATTTCTTACTATTTATAATTGAAGATTAAAGTTTATATTTTTTCAATTTGTTTGTGTAGGGTTCATCAACCAAATGCATGGAATTAGAATTGGAATTTGTTAAAGTTGAATTGGATGTGATTCATGAAGATGAAGTTTGATATTTTAGAAGTGTTTCAATTTTATTTCATGGGTTTGTATTGAATGAAGTTTAAGTTTGACAACAAATTTTTTTTTTTTTTTTTAATTGCGTTTTGGTTTTGGATGAATGTAACTTAATGAATTTTTATTTTTTTTTTGCATTTTGGATGAATGTAAGTTAATGAAGAATTATTTATTTATTTTATTTATTTTTTTTTTGGGTTAGGAAGGATGAATGTTGAATTTTTAATGTAGGATTTTCTTATTTGGATTATGAATGATGAATGTAGGATAGGATGAATGTAAGTTAATGATAGAATGTAGATTTTGAATGATTTGTTATGGTTATGAATTGAATTTGTTGTGTTTTTTATTTTATAAGCTTTTTTTTATAAGTTTTAGTTCATTATTAATTATTAATGTTGGAGCATTTTAGAAAATATGAGAAAAAAGGTTCAAAATAAAGATTGACAAAATGGGAGAAAAAAAAGGTTTAAAAATAATGTTTTGGAAAAAAAGTTCAATCCGCAAACCACCCGCAACCGCCCGCACACCCGCGAACCCTATTGTAGAAAACCCGCGAGGGACCTCGCTACGGTTCGGACTCCCCTTTTTTGTTTGTTGCGGTTCGTAATCTGAACCAAAGAGTCCAACTCTGGCAAATCGTTTGAGAAAACAGATTTTGAAAAGAAGTGCCAAACATGGACTGCTTTGCCAGATACAGAGTCGCCACCTAAATGTTTTATTTTGGGAAATTTAGGAAACCCTGACTCGGTGCCAAAGGCCACGTGTCTGTCATTACCAAAGTTGTCTTGGCTCAGGAGCTTAGGTACGATCGGGGAAGGTTAGCTATGAGCACCCCTTTTCGCCCGGTCCGAAGACCGGCCTCTACTAATCGTGATATCTGTCACGACCCAAACCCGGCCTTATGGGTTTAGCATCAGAATCGCCAAGAATCCGAGATTACCAAAGGCCTCTGACGTAATGAATACTGATCAAACAGAGCATGTGGCTGGCGGAAGCCAATACAGTAAATAACTAGTGTCCATTGAGCTGTGAAAATCTGTATGTCAAAAACATTTTATGCATTCATACAGTTCAAAACAGTACACTCTATACAATCATTTACAGTCAGTCAGTACGGGGATCGAATCCCTCGATAATAGCGCAGTAAACGGTCTATACAAAAGTACAATACAGTAAGGAGACCGATAGGGGACACAAAAACACCCCAAGCCATAACATGGCAACGCGGAACCTCGCAGTGAGGCGCATAGGCTGGCTTGACAAAACTGGGGACCAATCCCACGCTCCTAGCTCCGGTCTGGTTGCTGAGAACCTACATATATATATAAACAGTGAGCTAAAGCCCAGTGAATAACATAACGTGTAAAGAGGTTATGAATGAATGTCCCTCACAGTAATGAAATCAATTCATTATACAGTATTTCAATCTTCAAGATTTCACCAATCAAGATTTCAATCAATCGGTCATATGTGGTACATCCATTAGCCTATAAAAGAGGGTCCAAAAGGACCGGGCTTTAACAGAACCCAACAATAATGATGGCCATCAAACAAGATGGTTCCACAAGGAAACCGACAGAGCTCAGAATACCAATAACAAGGGTGCTAAGGATGCCACATTACGATTGAAATGCAGACATACATTCATTCAATAAACAATATCGATTCAATAAGCAGTTGATTCGATTCAAAATATAACCATTTGAACATATCTTTACACAATCTGTTACTCACAGAGATTGGGCTATAGCAGCTAGAGCGCGTCCCCGAGAGCCAACCCTAAACAGTTAACAAATAGAACACACACTAAGTTCACAGTCGAAAGGATGTTAATTTAACCCCTAAATTTTCTCGGTGTGGTTCTATGTCTAAATCCTCATTAAGATGCCTTAAACTAGGCCTAAGAATGCCTAGGATGGGATGAGGATGCAAAAATGTGCACAGTATACAATTTCAGAATTTTCAGAAAACAGGGCCTCCGCTCGAGCGCAGGTTTCCCCGCTCGAGCGGACAAGCCAACAAAGGGTCACGCTCGAGCGTCAACTTCCCCGCTCGAGCGGACTGATGAACAATGCAAAAAAATACTGGATGCACGATTTCCCCGCTCGAGCGTTAAAAGCCCCGCTCGAGCGGCACTTCCCCCGCTCGAGCGGACGGCCAAATTCTGGAAAATCCAGATTCAACCTCTGAGTTTCAAACCAAGTTTCAATGCTCCAAATCCAATCCTCTTGGGCCCATTTTCTGGAAAACTCTTTCAAACACATAGAATAACAAGTTTTAAAGCTCAATTTAAGAAATCAAGGCCCAAGGGTGTTTCAATTAAACTCAATTTCAAACCATTTTCAAGAACAATGCTCAAACATGACATGCATGCATTCAAAACAATTTTAAGCTTCAAATCATGCTCAAATGAGCTCAATTCTTTGAAAACAAAAATGAAAACATGGACTATAACAATACCATGAACATGCATGTGACAAATTGCCATGAACTTAACTCAAAACCCAACAATATTAACATGCATGCAAGAATTTGACTTCAATCTCATATGCTAAGCTTAAAACATGACTTAGTTCATCAATTTAGCATGAAACATGCAAGAACAAGTTTAAACTCAACAAGGAGAAGATGAATTCACTCACCTAAGTCTCAATTACAAGTCTAGGAGCTCAATCTAGCAATCTATGCCTCAAATCTTCAAGTTCTTCTAGCAAATCACCAAAATGAACTCAATTCACTCCCTCTCTCAACTATTTGGTCGGTTGGGTGTGAGAAGAATGGCTGATCAAATTGTTGCATCTAGGTGTAAACAAGTCTCTAAGTGTGTGTGATGTAGTGGCCACTAAGTGGCAATTCCGTAATTAAGTCAAACTTGACAATTAATTCGTTTAAATCTAATTTAATCATTCCTAATCAATTTTCAGATAAATATACCATAAGATCAGGAATATTCTACTGAGTCCAAAACACTAAACGGTTCCTAATTCGGCCGCCGATAAGGCCTTCAATTAACAGTTTAAACATACGAATTCAACAGATAATCATTCAAGCAAACAGATACAATATGCAATATAACAGACAAACTTATTCAATTTCAGTTCCAGTTTCAATCAGTCTATCCAATACTTAGTTAATCCAATTATCAGTCATTAGCGGTCCAGTTTAGCAATAATCAGTATTTAATTCAGTGGTTATTCAGTAGTCGGTACGAGGGTTGTTACAGTCTCCCCTCTTTATAAGGAGTTTAGTCCTCGAAACTCGAGTTACATTCAGTTTGGAAGAAAACAGGGTTCAGCGGGAACAAATCAGGATATCGCCTAGCCATGTCATCTTCCCTCTCCCAAGTACACACCACCATGGTTCTGCCAATCAACTTTCACTAGCGGGATCTCCTTGTTTATCAGTTTTTTGATCTGTCGGTTTCCTTGTGGAACCATACTGTTTGATGGCCATCATTATTGTTGGGTCTGTTAAGGCCCGGTCCTTTTGGACCTACTGTTTATAGGCTAATGGATGTACCACATATGACTGATTGATTGAAATACTGATTGACTGAAATACTGAAAGATTGAAATACTGTATAATGAATTGATTTCATTACTGTGAGGGACATTCATTCATAACCTCTTTACACGTTATGTTATTCACTGGGCTTTAGCTTACTGTTTATATATATATGTAGGTTCTCAACAACCAGACCGGAGCTAGGAGCGTGGGATTGGTCCCTAGTTTTGTCAAGCCAGCCTATGCGCCTCACTGCGAGGTTCCGCGTTGCCATGTTATGGCTTGGGGTGTTTTTGTGTCCCCTATCGATCTCCTTACTGTATTGTACTTTTGTATAGACCGTTTACTGCGCTATTATCGAGGGATTCGATCCCCGTACTGACTGACTGTAAATGATTGTATAGAGTGTACTGTTTTGAACTGTATGAATGCATAAAATGTTTTTGACATACAGATTTTCACAGCTCAATGGACACTAGTTATTTACTGTATTGGCTTCCGCCAGCCAGACTGTTTGTTGTATCAGATATCGCTCAGAGGCCTTTGGTAATCTCGGATTACTGGCCAGTTACGGTGCTAAACCCATAGGGCCGGGTTTGGGTCGTGACAATATCCGATTTTGAAAACCTTATGTGTTCTTATTCCGATTAATTAGCTAGCATTACTATGTTATGCGCACAGCAAACAAGCATAGACTAGATTGCCTAATTTGGAACAAGACATTGCATATCTGTTGGTTTAGAAAACGCTTTGGAATTTGCTACTCGCAAGTAGGCTAAGACACGGACTTCAACGAGTTATTCCAACTCAAACAATCCAACCTCCACCAACAGGCATTCAAGCAATTATATCACATAAGCAGCTAGCCTCATGGTAATCATGCTTTTATGGCAATACTCACACGTATGCGGTATGCTAAAGCATAAAAGCTTACCTAGCACTCCAAGCCAAAATAGAAACCAGTTAGTAATCAAATGCATGATCCTAATTCATGTTAAGTGGCTAATGCAACACAGGCAAAGATGCAATCTAGATAGGCTCGGCTATCCTAAACATGGCATGTGAAATGCTACAACTATCACGTATTCAATTTGGAATTGAAAATACAATGCAGTTTGTATGATGTACCGTGCCCGGTGCATGTAAACAAATGCATGGATGCACGCATGCATTGCATAAGGTATGCAAATTTAGATATGCCCTAATCTACCATCATAAGCAGGTAAATAAAAAGGAGAAAGAAATGGAGGTTGGAAGACATACATACCACTCACACACGCTTATTACAATTGTGCCCCCGCTCGAAGGGACCGAATAAATATTACAGTCCGAATAATAAATAAATAAATAAATTATTACAAAATTTCTAATTACTTAATAAATAGATGCAAAAGGAAAGGTGGCCGCAGCCCCCCGCCTCGGGATGCGCGAATGATGCATGTTTCAGTCCGCCTTGCTCGGAAACCCGTGCCATGCCACTATTGCCCCTGTTTTTACTGCCCTGTCTCTCCGAAAACTGCCAAAGTCCTGGGACATGCTCTCTGTATGCTGTAGAATTCCATCGGCTGAGGGAAAAGGCCGCCAGCCGAAGGAGATGATCACCGGCTGCAAATAAAGTTATCGGCCACACACTGTTTGCCGGTCGGCACTGAATGTTGCCGATCGGCAAAAACTTCCTGCAGAAGACAGTTTTGACAGCAACAGGGGACAGACAGTGCATGGCATGAAATTTCAGACCAATGTAAGCATGGCCATGCTCCCTATCATGTGTTAGACTCAAGAGAGCATGGCCCTCGACCCTCGGGCCATCAATTGTGCATCTTGGTACATGATAGCCTAAGAGGTCAAGATTGTATTTTAATGAATATGCATGCAAACACACAAATGAAGACCAAGACCCTATCATATCTAAGTCAAGGGCCTCGAGGACCGAGGGTTGAGACGTGTTTTGTCACTTGAAGTACAAACACTTCTCAATCCCCATGCTTGGTTTGACACCCCAAACCAAGCCATGGAATGCATGTGTGCAATGCTCAATGCAAAGTGATGCAACATATGAAATGCAAGATGAAAATGTTAGGTTAATGCAACATGACACTTCCTAACCATGCAAACTAAACCAAATGCAATGTGATGATGTCAAGCATATAATGAGATTGCAACTTAACTAAACAAGGTGCAAACATGCAAATAGGATGTAATGCAACATGATTATGCAAAGGTGGATTTAAACCACGATGGGGCAGACCTCAAACCTCCCCAAAACAGTGACGAAAAGTGCCCAAAATAGTGGGCAAATGCTCAAGCAAACATGCAAGCTAATGGGCCTAAAACTAAGGCATAAAGGAGAGCACTCTACTACCATCAACAAGACCACACATGGTATGAATTAGACAAGCAAAAACAGAACTTCTATTCACCAAAACACACCCCAAAATTCGATGATACGGCAGCCCAAATGCCTAGAACATACAAGCATGCACAATGCCCATTTTAAAGCATAAGAGACCAACATTTCAAAACATAGAAGAGATGATAAATGGAGACATATAAGCATGGCATAAGGACTGAAATAGCATGTTAATTGATTCCAAATCACTGAAATAGCCTAACCAAATGCATGTTTAGGACTCACATCTCAAGACTTACAAGCCTCAATGCAAAGCAACTATGTCAAACATGCTAAACATGGTAAAACCAGTGGCCAATAGACCTTAAACATGGCAAAATGATGCTAATGTCTTCATGGAATTATGCTAATACATGCAAGGATCATGGCCTAAACACAAGATGCATTTCTATGCCAAATAGAGGAATGCAAAGCAAGTATAACATGCATGAAAGAGGCCAACAAACCACCATTAGACAGAGGTAAAACATGCTCCAAAACATCCAAATAAGCTCTGAAATGAAGCCATACAAGGCTAGATATGCATGCTATCTTATGAGCCAAAAACAAAGGCAAAAGAGGGACAAAGGGGAGAGGGGTGTCCCTCCCCTATACAAGACTTCAAACCACCTCCCTCACCACTAAAAACCCACTAGTTTTCAGTGGTGAGAAGACCAAAACACCAAGCAAACAAGGCCTCAAGAAAAGGCACCAAAGAGGCCAAAATAAAGCCTAAGAGGGTGAGTTTGCACTCAAATCACAAAGTGACCTTAATGAAAGTTCTAAAGCAAGAAAATATAAGACTTTTTTATGTTATACACAAGACCCAAATCTGTATACAAGGCAGGTAGAAACTTGTTGCAAAAATGGAAAAACTAAAGTAAAGTGCTCACCCTTGAAGAACACCTCAAGAATAGATGATCCAGCCACCATCTATTGATCAAAACCAGTCCAAAAGCTCAAGAATCAACCCTCCAAGCCTCCCAATCTCGAGCTAAGGTGTGATGGTGTGTGTGTTAGTGCAAAAGTGAGGTAAAACTACACTTTTAGGCCCAAAAACACACACACAAGATGAGAGAGAGGGAAAATCTAGAGAGAGGAGATATATGACAGATATATAGATACAAAGCTCTGGTTTTTTGTTCAAGAATGGCCAACCTCCAACAAAGGGAGAGAAGGAGTGTTTATATAGGCAAAAACAAACCAAGAAGCTTAGTGGCTAAGCAAAGGAAAAGGGTCAAGAGGTGCAAAGGGGTCTTGGCTTCTTGGAGAAGCTAAGACAGCTGGCCAAGCTTCTTGGGGTCAACCTTCTAGAAGGTTTGGGGGTTCAAAGGTGCAAAGGGGTCACTCCCATGCACGGGGATGAGTGATGGTGCATTCCAGCTGGCACAGCTGGCATGCACCATGCCTCAGGGGTGCAAAGGGCGCACGCCGGCCACCAAAATAGGTCATCGGCACAATAAAGTGCCGGTCGGCTAAACATAATGCCGACCGGCCATTGTTTTTACGAAACCATGGCCGGTGGTACACATATGCAGCCGGTGATGGTAGGGGAGGGCCGATGGGGTGTGGGGATAGCCAACAAGCCATTCCCTGCCCTTCAAGGCAAAAACACAGGTGTTTGGTGCCAAAACCATACACGAAGCAGTCAAGTTAGGAGGTCCTGAGACGAGGCGCGCTGCCAAGGCCTCCCGGAACTCGAGATGAACACAAACATGGATAATCACCGAGTGTTCCAACGGTGACGTCCAAGTCTTGAGGACGGTCAAAAATGGGGTGTCTACACCTATCCGCACAAACCGCAAACCGCATTGCGGGTGGTTGCGGGTTGATTTTTTCCCAAACCGCATAGATGCGGGCGGGTCCAAACCGAACCGCAAACCGTCCTAAACCGAATTGCAGACACCCCTGGGTGATATGCTGTATCTATACTATATATTAAGCAAAAGGGAGTTTTTAACCCCAAGCCTTGTGGGAGCTCCAATCTCCCAATCTAAATTTCCTGATTTTTTGATTTAAAAAAAATAAATAAAATCTTAGCATTTATTAACATCTCCCAACTCCCAAGTCTTACCCTTATAATAACACTTTAATGCATAAAGAACAAGTATAAAAAAAATTCTTTGAAATCCAACACATATCCCACTTTTCGTAATGGAAGAGATCCGTAAAATTATTTTTTGATGTCTAAGGTCCCTAAACATATATCAGAGAAATTTAACCTTACCAAATCAAAACTCATCTCTCTCTCTCTCTCTCTCTCTCTCTCTATAAACTTCTCCATTCTCCAGCCGATTGAGCTCCACCTTCACCGTCAATGGCGTCGCCGCTCAAGGTCTTTATTTACGATCTGCTCCGTCGATTCAAGTCGGGATGCTGAAACGTCGAGCTGATTTGCAGAGAAACAAGCCATGGACTCTTTCAGATCTAGGTTATAGGTGGCCGTCCTCGTCGATTGCGTCTGATACGAACCCATGTGAAGAAAACAATTCGAGGATCGATTCGGTATCTGAGACAACCGGTGATGATGATGATGATTCAACGTAGAATTGAAAAAAGTGGATTTCTCAGAGGAGGAGCGGGATTTCTATTGCAGACTAGAAGCTGATTCTTGAGCTCAGTTTGCAGTATGTTTCTTTGAAAATACCATCTAATTTTGAAGTTCTCTCATTTTATTGTTTTAATGTTGTAAGCATGCTTAGTCTTCCTCTTTTATTACATGTCCTTTTGACTTCTAGATTGGTATGTTATATCAGGAATATGAAACTGCTGGAACTGTCAAACAAAATTATGTTAACATTTTGTTGATGCTCTTGCGCCTTCGACAAGCTTGTGATCATCTTCTTCTTGTTAGGGGATACAATTCTAGTTCCACATGGAGATCATCTATTGAGATGGCAAAGAAACTTCCTCGGGACAAGCAAGTTTGTTTACTGAATTGTTTACGCAAAGTCAAAGCATTGGTTGATTTTGCAGTTTTGATTAGGAGTTTGAAGAAGAATCATTCTTCTGATGAATCCCCTATTGTGGTCTTTGGTGGGTCTTATGGAGGAAGCAAATTATCAGATGGAACAGTAATTTATAAACCAAAAAAAATTGGTTAAAATAAATCCAGAGAAATTTGAATTTTCTCTGGTTTATAAATGAACCCGAAGAATTTTGAATTTGAATTTGAACTCAGAGAAAATTGGCCAAAATAAACCCAAAGAAATTTGAATTTTCTCTGAGTTGAACCCACAGAAATTCATCTCTCATTCTTTCCAGAGAAATTCTCATCTAGAGAAATGTGTATACTTACATGGAGAGCTTAGTTGCATTAGATGGAACTAATGGTTATCCACGGAAAAACCGTGGTGTTGAGTTGGCAGCAATAAGCTTTAAAGATCTTATATTGGCTTCTCATCGATTACCAAAAATCGTCTATTTCTTGGTGTTCAATACTGTCACTTTTGCTGGGAGTATGATTGCGATACTGCTAAACACATGGTCACTGGTCAATGAATGGTCACTTTGCTTTAGAGCAATTCTAATGTTTCATTGTGGCTGTGGCTCTATTGTCTAAGAAAATAAGGAAGGTAGTCCTTAGGAAGGATATTATATTTATGTAGTGAATTGGAAACATAGCTATCAAAACACTTTGAAGTCAGCAAAAAATTTCTCTGGATTTTAGACAGAATTGAATTTCTCTGGTTTGGACCAGAGAATTTCTCTGGATTAATTTTTTTTCCAGAGAAATTTGGTCTGAAATTTCTCTGAACCAATTTTCTCTGGACTGAAATTTCTCTAGATCAAGGTTGAGGGACCTTAGACATTATGAAAATATTATTGATGGACCTTAGACATCATAAAAATATTTGATGTCCTTTATGCTATAAAATCATAACATCAAGGACCTTAAAAAAAAAACCCCTTTATTAACATCTCCCAACTCCCAAGTCTTACCCTTATAATAACACTTTAATGCATAAAGAACAAGTATAAAAAAAATTCTTTGAAATCCAACACATATGAATTTTTTGAAAAGTCCCAACACATATGATTATTATCCCTTATAATAACACTTTAATACATTAAGAACAAACATAAAAAAATTTCTTGAAAAGTCCAACATATATGATTATTATCAAAATATTAAATTTTAATATAATATAAGAAAAAAAAAAGACATTTAATTCTTTGAAAAATCCAATACATATGATTATTATCAAAATATTAAACTTTAATATAATATAAAAAAGGGGAAAAAAAAAGACATTAATAAAAAACATTTAAAAATCACAATTCACATATATATATATATAATTGTAAATACAATAAATAAGAGGGCATTCATGTCTACACTTTTTTTTATAAGATCTCCTCCATTATAATAAGATAACACTTTATTTATCTCATCTTATAATCTATATATATATATATATATATTATATTATATATTATCTATCTATTTATACTATATATTAAGCAAAATGAGATTTTTAACCCCCAAGGCTTATGAGAGCTTCAATGTTCCAATATGAATTTTTTAAATTTTTTATTTTTTATTTAAAAAAAATCTCAGCATTTATTGATTTGGTCAAAATTTCTTGATCAGCATTTATTAAATTTTTTCAATCTACATGTCTTTCCACATGTGTGCATTTATTGATTTGGTCAAAATCCCCTAATCAGCATTTAAAATTCCATCATACAAATAATTATAGATACAATCCATGTATAGTTACTGCAGTACATTTTTTAACTTCTCCCATACACTATAGTTAGTAATAAGATTGTTAAAATATTTTTATAAAAATTTTTTAAAAAAATAATTTTTATATTAAAAAAAATTTAAAATAAATATAAATATTTATAATTATCCCGTACATAGTACGGGTGAGAGGCTAGTTTTAACTATTGTAATGGCCATATTGAAAACACCTTGTGTTGGACCCTTCGAAGACTGTTCCTCATGGGGATCCAATTGTGTGTTGTGCTTGCCCAACAGTTGTTTAATAGTATATCCTACGTGGGCACCATAGAAATTTATTAGGGCACGGTCCCTCAAATCTTCCACTTGGGCACCATAGAAAAATCTTTCCTTGGAAGTAACGGTAACCAATAGTTTTTAAAAATAAAATTAAAAAACCAATTATCTTAAGGCAGCATGCACTTTCTCATGTGATTTTTTTATTTTTTGCCATTCGATATGATGTTACAAGGTTAGTAAGTTAGATTACAACGAAGAATTGCAGGTCTTTCCATCAACTCGAATCTCCCTAAACCTCTAACTTTTTCACCATCTCAAAGAATAGTTACATGAATCATTAGGTCAACTATCCAGTCCGATGTAATTCTATTTGCACTATTTTTTATTACACCCTTTTAAAATTACAAATTATTAAATTTATATCCTTACACCTAGTGGTGGAACCCGCAAATTAAGTTAGAGGATACTCTTATTAATTATAAGCACAAAATAGGGTGTAAGCACAAAAAAAATTAAATATTCATTATTAATAGCAATAAATCAAAATTCTATAATAATATGAAATAGTTCGATGCGGAATGGTGATGTTAGTTTGCAATTATAGCACAAAAAATTATGGATCAAAATTTTTAATTTTAGAAAATAAAAACATATCATTTACAGCACAAATTATTATAAAATCTGTTTAATTTTTGTTTGACAAAAAAATATTAGAGAGATGATATTACTTATAAATGATGTGTTTTGAATAAAAATTATTAAATAGTCTTTAAGTACCTTATGACGTTATCTACGTGATGCTCACAACATGGGAAACCTTAACTAGAGAACATGTTAAAATAATATCAAATAACTATGTGTTGTGAACAATACAAAAAATCCTTAACTAGAGAACATGTTAAAATAAAAAAGGATACATTTTACATATAAAAATAATAATATAAGGTTCAAAACTAAGGGGGCCACATGACCCCATTAGCCTTTTTTGTCTCCGTCCAGATTACACCCAACATAATACCAAACATTCTCTCATTTTTACAACCCTAACCTCCTCTCCAGCCGCCCTTCCCCCACCGGCAACCCCTCTCCCCGTCTCCCTAGCCACCAATGCAAGAATTAAAGAGAGAAAGAAATAGGACTTTTAGATCTAGAACAAAGATTGGCGACTGAGAGGTGGAAAGGGTGCTGGGGGACCCGTGGAGATTGTGGGGGCAAATGCAAGTGTAATGAGAATTTGAGGTTTCTAATTTTTGTAATTTGAATACTTTTTTATAATTTTAAGTGGCAATAAAATATTAATAAAAAAAACAAAACAAATGGGAAGTGTAAAGAGATGTTTTTGTGGTGTGAATAGAGTCACCCACTTTTCAAACTTGAAGGAGATTTAGGGTTAGTTTGGGATGTACTAAAAAAGTGCACTTTTTGACTTATTGGTGGGTTTGGGTTGGGTTTGTGTTGGATTTGATATGATGTGTTAGAGAGGTGATGTGATTTAAATAAGATGATGTGACTTAAATAAAATAGTGACTTTTTGACTTTTCGGCTTATTTAGGACATGCCAAACCAAGCCTTAAAAAGTTAGAATTCGTCACTTCACTTTTCAGACTTGAAGGAGATTTAGGCTTGGTTTGGCATGTCTTAAATAAATTAAAAAGTCAAAAAGTCACTATCTTATTTAAGTCACATCATCTTATTTAAATCACATCACCTCTCTAACACATCACATCAAACCCAACCCAAATCTAACCCAAACCCACCAATAAATCAAAAAATATAATTTTTTAGCACATTCCAAACCAACCCTTAAAAAGTTAGAATTCCCCGCATCACTTTTCAGACTTGAAGGAGATTTAAAAAGTTAGAATTCCCCACTTCACTTTTCAGGCTTGAAGGACATTTAAAAAGTTAGAATTCCCCACTTCACATGGTACTCTAGTACTTTTTTGGGCCCTTTACTGCGATGGTATATAGTTATTTTGTTTTTGGAAGTTTGTATTGAACATTTGGTAATTTATGTGACAAAAATATTTAAATGAACCTTAAAAAAAATTAATTACCTAGAAGTTAATTTGCAAGAAAGTTTCACCAAATGAACCGAAGTGTGAAAGGCATATATTGTGCTTGCTTTACTGTCTAATGCAATGGGATGGGATGGGTGTCTCTTTTGCAAAAAGAGAGGCAAAGCCTTGTATAAGTCATAAGCCATGCAGAAAACAGGAAAGCAAATATGTGTGTGGAGACAGTTTATGAAGTTTTCTTTTAATATGCAGTCATGCTGTAGAGTTCTAATTAGAACTGTTACAGTGCAGCTCTAATGAACTGTCTACTCATTTAAAAAAAAAAAAAAAAAAGTGAAGTAAAAGACAAAAAATAAAGAAAAAAAAGACAAATTAATACTTTATTAGATGTTTATTTTTAGAGGTCTAAATTATTTTTGTTTAATATATGCAGACACTGACTTATTGGTTAGTGTTTGGGAGGATAATGTAGGGATCCTACCCCCACCAAAGTCATTTATTGGTTGGTGTTTTCTTGTGAGAATTTGAGTATTGCTGACTCATTTATATTCTCTACAACCTGCTTTCCGGCCAATTTTAGTGGGTTCCACTTAAAATATTTTTTTTAGATGTGGGCCCACATCGGATATGTATCAGTACGGAAAAAAAAGGTTCTTCTCCATGACAGCATTTGCTGCCCTGGCCCCCATGTTGCATCAGACTTGTAGAAATAGCAATCAAGTCCCTGGAATTCTTTAATCTTTGGTTTTCCTCCTGAATCTCCTCTGTATTTACATTTTGATCACAAGGGTGTCTCGGACTTCACCCCCAACTAATTACTTCAGTGTATATTATTTTATTGGGAGAGACATTTTAGACATTTTGTTTGGTCTTTTCATTGAATTGAATCGAACTCCAACATTATAGACAATGCTATAAACATTTTGTGTTATTCTCTGTTGATTAGTCTATACTATATATTAAGTAAAAGAGAGTTTTTAACCTCAAGTCTTGTGAGAGCTCTAATCTCTCAATCTAAATTTTTTGATTTTTTGATTCAAAATTAAAAAAAAAAATCTTAGCATTTATTAACTTCTCTCAACCCCTAAATCTTATCCTCATAATAACACTTTAATCCATTAAGAACAAGCATAAAAAAAATTCTTTGAAATCTAACACATGAATTCCTTGAAAAGTCCCAACACATATGATTATTATCTCTCATAATAACACTTTAATGCATTAAGAACTAGCATAAAAAAAATTTCTTGAAAAGTTCAACACATATGATTAATATCAAAATATTAAATTTTAATATAATATAATAAAAAAAAGAAGACATTTAATTCTTTGAAAAGTCTAACACATATGATTATTATCAAAATATTAAACTTTAATATAATATAAAAAAAGGAAAGAAAAAAGACATTTAAAAAAAAAAAATTAAAAATCGCAATTCACATATATAGATAACTAGCCTATCACCCGTGCTATGCACAGGATAATTATAGATATTTATATTTGTTTTAATTTTTTTTAATATATAAATTATGTTTTTAAAGATTTTTTATAAAAATAATTTAACAATCTTATCACTAACTATAGTGTGCAGGAGAAATTAAAAAGCTACTGCAATAACTATAAGCAGGCTGTATCTATAATTATTTGTATGGAGGGATTTTAAATACTAATCAGATATTTTAACCAAATCAATAAATGCAGGCATGTAGTTTGAAAAAAGTTAATAAATGTTGATTAGGGGATTTTGATCAAATCAATAAATGCTGAGGTTTTTTTTTTAATGAAAAATTTAAAAAATTAAGATTGAGATATTGGAACTCCCACAAGGCTTGCGGGATAATTATAGATATTTTATATTTGTTTTAGATTTTTTTTAATATATAAATTATTTTTTTTAAAGATTTTTTATAAAAATAGTTTAACAATCTTATCACTAACCATAGTGTATGGGAGAAATTGAAAAGGGTACAGCAATAACTATATATGGATTGTATTAATAATTATTTGTATGATGGGATTTTAAATGTTGATTAGGAGATTTTGACCAAATCAATAAATGCAGGCATGTGGAAAGACATGTGGATTGAAAAAATTTAATAAATGCTGATCGGGAATTTTGACCAAATCAATAAATGCTGAGATTTTTTTTTAAATAAAAAATAAAAAATAAAAAATTTAGAAAATTCAGATTGGGATATTGAAACTCTTATTGGCCTTGGGGGTTAAAAACCTCATTTTGCTTATATAGTATAGATAATATATAATATAATATATATATATATATAGATTATAAGATGAGAGAAATAAAGTCTTATCTGATTATAATGGAGAAGATCTTATTAAAAAAAACGTGTAGACATGAATACCCTCCTATTTTATTGTGTTTACAATTTATACTATATATTAAGCAAAAAGAAGTTTTTAACTCACAGACCTTGTGAGAGCTCTAATATCCTAATTCTAATTTTCTAATTTTTTGATTTAACAAAAAAAAAAAAAAAACCTCAACATTTATTGTTTCTCCCAACTCAACCTCAACATTTACTAACTTCTCCCAACCCACAATCTCTTTTGACTTCTCTCATAATTACTGCAGCACACTTTTCAATTTCTCTCATACACTATGGTTACACACAAAAATAAATAAGATAAGAATTTAGCTATAGATTTCAAAAAAATATAACATCTAAATTTGAATTATGATTTAGTAATATAATTATGTATTTTTTTATATATATCTATCAAAATTTTAAATCACTTAATGAGACAAATTAATCAATTTTCTAAAATTATTAGTTTTTTAATTTACAAAATAGATTAAAAAATATTAACTGATTTATTTATTTAATAACAAAAATATTTCATAATCTCTCCCTCCTAATCTCTCTCACCAATTTCAAAAAAAAATAATTAAAACTTGCATTCGTTTTCTCTTCCCCAAAAAATCAAATAATATTTTTTATTAAAATTGTAGATATCTATCTATATCTTATATATTATTTTTTTAATTTACAAAGTTCCGTGCATAGCACGGGTTACCACTATCTATATATCTATATATATCTATATCTATTTACATTATATATTAAGCAAAAAAGAGTTTTTAGCCCCTAAAGCCTGTGAGAACTTCAATATCTCAATCTGAATTTTTTAAATTTTTTATTTTTTATTTAAAAAAAATCTCAGCATTTATTGATTTTGTAAAAATCCTCTGATTTGCATTTATTAAATTTTTTCAATCCACATGTCTTTCCACATGCCTGCATTTATTGATTTGGTCAAAATCTCCTAATCAGCATTTAAAATCCCATCATACAAATAATTACATATACAATCCATGTATAGTTGCTGCAGTACTTTTTTCAACTTCTCCCACACACTATAGTTAGTGATAAAATTGTTAAATTATTTTTATAAAAAATCTTAAAAAACATAATTTATATATTAAGAAAAATCTAAAACAAATATAAAATATCTATAATTATCTCGTGCATAGCACGGGTGATAGGCTAGTTATCTATATATGTGAATTGTGATTTTTAATTTTTTTTTTTAAATGTCTTCTTTTTTTTCCTTTTATATTATATTAAAGTTTAATATTTTGATAATAATCATATGTGTTGGACTTTTCAAGGAATTAAATGTCTCTTTTTTTATTATATTATATTAAAATTTAATATTTTGATAATAATTACATGTGCTGGGCTTTTCAAGAAGTTTTTTTTATGTTCGTTCTTAATACATTAAAGTATTATTATGAGAGATAATAATCATATGTGTTGGGACTTTTCAAGGAATTCATATGTGTTCGATTTCAAAGAATTTTTTTTATGCTTGTTGTTAATGCATTAAAGTGTTATTATGAGGGTAAGACTTGGGAGTTGGGAGAAGTTAATAAATGCTAAGATTTTTTTTTTAAATCAAAAAAATCAAAAAATTTAGATTGGGAGATTGGAACTCCCACAAGGCTTGGTTTTTAATGGAGAAGATCTTATTAAAAAAAACGTGTAGACATGAATGTCCTCCTATTTTATTGTGTTTACAATTATCTATACTAACCTATCACCCGTGCTATGCACGAGATAATTATAGATATTTATATTTGTTTTAGATTTTTTTAATATATAAATTATGCTTTTTAAGATTTTTTTATAAAAATAATTTAACAATCTTATCACTAATCATAATGTATCGGAGGAGTTGAAAATGGTACTGCAGTAACTATGCACAAATTGTATTTATAATTATTTGTATGAGGGAATTTTAAATGCCGATTAGAGAATTTTGACCAAATCAATAAATGCAGGCATTTGGAAAGACATGTAGATTGAAAAAAAGTTAATAAATGTTGATTTGGGGATTTTGACCAAATCAATAAATGCTGAGTTTTTTTTTAATAAGAAATTAAGAAAATTCAGATTAGGATATTGAAGCTTCCACAAGCCTTGGGGGTTAAAAACCCACTTTTGATTAATATATAGATATTTTTATTTGTTTTAATTTTTTTAATATATAAATTATGTTTTTAAAGATTTTTTATAAAATTAATTTAACAATCTTATCACTAACTATAGTGTACAGGAGAAATTAAAAAGGCTACTGCAATAACTATGCACGAACTGTATCTATAGTTATTTGTATGAAGAGATTTTAAATGGTAATCAAGGATTTTGACCAAATCAATAAATGTAGGTATGTGGATTGAAAAAAGTTAATAAATGATGATCAGAGAATTTTGATCAAATCAATAAATGCTGAGGTTTTTTTTTTTTTTTAAATAAAAAATTTAGGAAATTAAGATTGAGAGATTGAAGCTCCCACAAGACTTGGGGTTTAAAAACCCCATTTTTCTTAATATATTTACAATTAACTATATATGTTAATTGCGATTTTTAAATTTTTTTGTTTAAATGTCTTCTTTTTTTCCTTTTTTTATATTATATTAAAGTTTAATATTTTGATAATAATCACATGTGTTGAACTTTTCAAGGAATTAAATGTCTTTTTTATTTATTGATTATATTATATTAAAATTTAATATTTTGATAATAATCATATGTGTTGGACTTTTCAAGAAATTTTTTTTATGCTTGTTCTTAATGCATTAATATTTTGATAATAATCATATGTGTTGGGAGTTTTCAAGGAATTCATATGTGTTGGATTTCAAAGAATTTTTTTTATGCTTGTTCTTAATGCAGTAAAGTGTTATTATGAGGGTAAGACTTGGGAGTTGGGAGAAGTTAATAAATGCTAAGGTTTTTTTTTTTTAAATAAAAAAATTAGGAAATTTAGATTGAGAGATTGGAGCTCCCACAATGCTTGGGGTTAAAAACCTCCTTTTGCTTAATATATAGTATAGATATTTATATTTGTTTTAATTTTTTT
Organism: Camellia lanceoleosa; assembly: GCA_025200525.1. Lineage (NCBI taxonomy): Eukaryota > Viridiplantae > Streptophyta > Magnoliopsida > Ericales > Theaceae > Camellia > Camellia lanceoleosa. The sequence goes on from CM045771.1 coordinate 100,549,243, forward strand.
TAATATATAAATTATGTTTTTAAAGATTTTTTATAAAATTAATTTAACAATCTTATCACTAACCATAGTGTACAGGAGAAATTAAAAAAGGCTACTGCAGTAGCTATGCACGGACTGTATCTATAATTATTTGTATGAGGGGATTTTAAATGCTAATCAAGGATTTTGACCAAATCAATAATGTAGGCATGTGGATTGAAAAAAGTTAATAAATGATGATCAGGGAATTTTGACCAAATCAATAAACGCTGAAGGTTTTTTTTTTTAAATCAAAAATTTAGAAAATTAAGATTGAGAGATTGGAGCTCTCACAAGACTTGGGGTTTAGAAACCCCCTTTTCCTTAATATATTTACAACTAGCATATCACCCGTGCTATGCACGGGATTAAATTTAAATTAAAAAAAAAACCATTCATAGTTATGTTAAACATATTTTTAAATTGTTAGCATAAAATATATGTAATTTTAAAAGAAAATATTGACATTGCATAATTAAAGTACTAAATATAAGAATTTATTACATTTGTTCGAAATTCACTGAATAAGTAAAACAAAAAATAACTAAAATCTAAATTGTTGTGGGCCTTCCATCAGCATTCCTGCATTGTCAACATGATAGTTAGTATCATAATTAATGAACAATACATATACTATGTATTTATAAAATGTTATAAAGTAAAAATGTTATACTTACATTTTTTTTTTACTTTCTGAAAGATATAGACATTCTTCAGACCAATCTATATTTAAAACAAAGGTAACGCACGGTGCACAATCTAGTTGACGTGGCATTGTTGGTACAGGTATGATAAATGCATAGGCACGGTCTTGGCATGACGCAATATAATCTTTAATCATTCTAACGCCATTATCCTATAAAATTTTGGAATTATAAGTTTGTGTTTGAAAAAGTAAGAATAAGTTATTTATAATAAATTTTATAATTTCCTACCTTTGATCTCATATTCTTCAAATATGATGGTTGACATCGCAAAATAAACTCTGTTCGTTTATCTTGAACAGTGAGATTTATTGAACCAGTACTGTCTTTGACCACAAGGTTAACATTGTATCTTATCAACCAAAAAAAAAAAAAGGATACTTGTTAAAAGGAAATATTGTATCTAATAAAAAATTAAAACACTTGTTAAGTTTGAATTATTATTGTACATAGTAATTCTTTACCTAAAGAAAATTACCTTGTTATAATATCAATATCATCATGTAGGCGGATTTACAAACAATGTGACCCTAATGATACTCAACTTTTTGATAGCAACTTTTGCACAAATCAATCCAAAGGTTGTCAACATCAATTTGTTTGATGTACCCAAGTATTCGAAAATATGAGACCTACAAAATATTTGAAAAAACATAAATTAATCTCTCTATAAACAAATTATATACATATCGCTTAATTTTCATTAATTGGGATGATAACAATTATTACCTTTGGCATGGGTGCAAAATCACGATTCAATTCTTTTGGCATTTGATATTATCAATGACCGTGAAATTGAGAATCCATTTTTTCGATTCCAAGATACCAACTTTTGTGATATAGGATTCATAGCAAGCCTAGATAAACATGTCAATATATATATATAATTGTGAGAATTATATTGTCATATATAATTGATTAATATTATACAATCATAACATACCACACTCGAATATGATTTGTATAATGTAATGAATGATTGATATATAACTTGTCAGATTTGCATGTAGCAAGACATGGACCTAGAAGTTGAGAAAAGATAATTTATTAATATCAATATTTGTATATGCATGTAGATATTATAAAAGTGAATAAAAAGTAATCCTACCATGATAATCTTTAATCATAATCCAAAGGGCAAACAAAATATTATCATTCTCTAGAGTATGATATAGTTGCATGCCATCGGTTGTTGCAAACACATCCCATAGAGTTAGTCTTACCAATGTGAAACCTGCTTTTACAATTAAAAAAAAGTTGAGATTAGAAAAATAATATAATTAGTAGAGTATTTTAAATTTGGTAAAGACACGTAAATATGTTATAGTATCATACCTTGTATCAAGTAGTAGAATCTCTCTCTTGTAATTATCACGATTTGTAATACCTTGACATTCGATTACACTAACAACCAAACCAATCACATCTCGCATATTTCAAAGATTTGCATGTTTATTGTTTTGATAGTCACAAATTTTTTGTATTGGTAATAAACTATGTAAGTATATAATCTAGATAAGTATCATTTAGTAAAATTAGCGTACCTATTAATTGAACATCTTGATGAAGAAATTGGCCAATGTCTGATAATTTTTTAAGGAAATACCACTGAAATGGTATATTAGTATCATGATCAAGTATGTCCACAATTGTTGTATCATTAGTAAAAGACATCTTATAATAATATGGCACCAACTTGAATTTCTCATCAGCCAATGTAATATGAACTCCTCTAAAACAATATATTTTCCCCTCAATTAAATGTTCTTTGAAGTAATCATATTCTTGAGCATACAGTTCCTTCCATGGCATCACCCTTTCAAAAAAGTTAATAAGTACGCACTTTTAACATAATATAAAACAAAATATTTAACAATTATCTCATGATAAGAGTTGTAAATACCTGTCCATCAACAAAAATCATTTTGAATGTCATATTTCCCCCAGGACGATTAGTCACAGATAACAACCTGACTAACTTTGCTTTAACGCTCCAATTACTTGCATATGGATGTAAATCAGCAAAATAGGGATATCTGATAATTCTATCACCTATTGACAATGTAGATGCATATGAGCTATATATGAATTTATAATTTTTATACAATGTATCTATAGATCTTAAGAAATTTGAAAATGAAAATATTAAGAATTTTTAATAAAAAAATAAAAATTGTTAAGTTTACATTATGATAAAATAGAAAAAATAAGTAATGAATTATTGTACAAAAATATTATACAAACATATTTTGTAAGGGTAAGTTTTTAATTATTTTTATTAAATGAAAATGAAAAAAAAAAAGAAAAAGATTAGATCATCCAATTTTTGTGCACTAAATGTAATATTTTAGATAAGATTTAGAATTTAGAGTAGTAAGTATTGTATAATTAAAGAATAAAAAAAACATAGTCATTCAAATTTTGAAAAGACATTTTATTTCAATCTTCAAATGCCATCAAGGACATCACGATATACAACATTTTTTGTGTAATTTGACGGTTGGTCAACCTTATTAACAATCAATATCTTCAAGCCTGATGGTGTGGTAACACGCGATAAGGCAACATATAACTGACCATGGGAGAATACTGGATTAGGAAGGTATACACCAACTTTTTTTAAAGTCTGACCTTGACTTTTGTTTATGGTCATTGCAAATGCTAATTTTATGGGAAATTGTCTTCTTTTAATCAACAGTGACTGTGTGGTAGATGGTGATAAAATGATACGTGGAATGAGGACTCCTTCCCCAATATTTGAACCCGTAATCACTCGTGCCTCAATCACTTTATCTCCCATTCTCTCAACAATAAGACGGGTGCCATTACATAGACCTTGAGATTGATTGAGATTTCTCGAGCACTATAGGTGCTCCTTTTGAGTTCAAGGCAATGACTTGGAATTCTGGAAAATTTAATGAGTGCAATAACTCGTGGATGCATGCCTTCGTCAATGTTCTCATCCTCACCGACATATCGTATCTGCACTTAGGTATTTTCGAGATTCTCCAGGCAACATTGATAGCATTATGACATTTAATTCATCAACATCAGCATTTTTTGGTGCTAAGATGCCACGTTCTTTCAAGTAAGAACTGTCACTGTATCTAGTGCTTAATTCTGGATAGATTGCATGGATCAAATCATATAGAGCATGTGATCCATTTCTAATCAAGAACTGTTCTGGAATTTCAATCCAATTAGTCTCCCCGCCTTCAGTGAAAGAAATTCCAGGTATTTTTCCATCACCAATCATCAATATCCAGTTAGCAAAATCCCTGAGTTGTTGACACATTTGAATAGAAGTATCATGGGCCATAATACGCATATTGGTCCTCAAATGCAACACACGACAATGATTCCAAATAGTCGATTCCTTCAACGATGCTGCAATTGTGGCTTCCTGCCTACCTTTTGGTACTACAGGTAAAATTTGTCTGAAGTCACCACCAAGTATGAATAGTTTTCCACCAAATACACAATCAGTTGAACAAAATTCTGTACCCTTTAGTATATCTCTGAAAGTACGATCAACTGCCTCAAATCCATAACGATGGTGCATTGGAGCTTCATCCCATATGATCAATGATGCCTCTTGAATTAATTTTGCCAGTTCAGTCTGTTGATTAATACTACAACTTGAGAATTCATCCAAATTAATTGGAATTTTAAAGCGTGAATGCGCAGTTCTACCTCCTGGTAACAAGAAGCCGCAATTGCAGATGATGCAACTGAAAGGACAATTTTTTTTCTGACCTAAACTTTGCTATCAATGTTTTCCACAGATATGTTTTTCCTGTTCCCCCACTTCCATAAAGGAAAAACAAACCCCCTTTTTTACAATTGTATGCATTCATTATGGTGTCATAAACTTCCAATTGCTCACTATTTAAACCAGAATGTAATTCATTGAACAATTGTTTTTCCGAAACACTATCGTACTCCATCTCTTCTCTGATGAGCCTATTTGTCACAAATTGAGCACCTTGCGAAGATGGCAATGGCATGGGAGGGAAATCTTTGAGAGATCTTCCATTTCTATTTAATATATGCTCAATTTCGAGAAGTCCTAAATTTTTAAGTCTTCATCGTCAAGATGTAGATCACTATCTCTCATATCTCTTCTGATTCTATATTGTATATCATCGGTGAAACTTTTCCAATGACGTTCCCATAATTCGACTGGATTGGTTATATCAGAAAACATGAGCATTGTGCAATACATATGTCGAAGTTTTGTTGCTGATGCCCAATTTGATGCTTCTGCCAATGCCTCGTGCCATTCATTATCATCATCGAGCAGACCAAGGGCAATACATGCAGATTTAAATGTTGTATGCACGACCCCATTTACAGTTCTGATATGCTCAAAACTTTCTGCACCACGAACCTTATTCAATAACATTCTCAAATAATATCTCTCACCCGATGTTGGATGTGCATATGGCAATCTACCAATACATTTATGTGATTTTCGGACATTCCATTCTTTTTTATCTCTTTTCCATACCCATTTTGTTGGAAATTCAACATAAGTCAACTCCTTTGCAGATTGGTAGGTTCTATTTGCTTCAAACCATTTGGTCAACATTGTGTCATGAACACGTTGTTGGTCAATAACTTCGTGTAGATGATCATTGTCATTAAATATAACAAATTGTTGACCTGGAAGATGATATTGTAAGCGCTCAATGTAGGAGTTTGTTTCAATTTCAAACTCAAATATCCTCCAACACGCTTCAATCGCAGACACGACGAGCATCCAAATACTGTTTGATCTCATCAACTTGTTTGTAATGTTGTTGCCCATTATTGTTTGGATGAATAACATTATCCTCAATCACAGTTGTCGCACGATCAGGCCCTTTGTTGACATATTTGTACAAATATTTCATCAACTTCGGGTGCGCACATCGTTCAATATTAATGTGGCAATCATATCGCACCAAAAGATCACGATTATATGGAATGACCCATCTCATATCAACTATAAATCCATTTATGTTTATTGTGTTTCCTCATCACATCGGCGTCAGATGATACAAATCCATTATCATCAATTGTTGTTTCATTACAAAATTTCTTCGGATAATGTTTTGTACACTTTCCATCTACCATGCATGGAGCATTGGGATTAGCAAGACCACAAGGTCCATGTATCATGCATCCGATTTACGCCTCATATGCCAATGGGTCTGCATTTTTGTCGTGCAATTCAAAGACATATAAAATCATCAATTTGTTCAGTGTGATTGGCTTATTCTCCGATGCCGCAGTGATTGTAATGTGAGAATGCGCAATCCCCGCTTTTGAAACTCGATGACGTAAATAATCGCTCATAAAAATAATTATTGATACATTAGACATTTAAGAGTATTTGTTATATCATAAATGCACAGGTGTTAGAATAATAATACCTGAAAGTACTTCTCCAAATATTTTATTTTCCTTCAAGTCGGTTAGTAGTTGCTTAAACTTAATCCGAAAAACTCTAGCAACGATATCAGGTCTATTTTCTGCACGTTGATTCGGTAGTCTTGGAAGATCAACTTTTATTTCTGGCCATATAGGATTGCATGTGAATGTAATAAACAAATCAGGAGCTCCTATAGTTCTGCAAATTGCCATAGCATCTTGATAACGTTGGATCATATTACGTGGCCCCCTAGAGAATGATGAAGGCAACACAAATCTTCTCCCCACTGCTGATGCATCTACATCTCCAAAGAATCAAAGATCTTCTATTCCTTGATATAGGTCTGCCAAGAACTCACCTTTTGATGGGTCTTAATGTAATTCAATCTAGTTTGCTCAATAGCAAAGATAACAACAACGACAAATTGTTGAAACAAACGCCTCCTCTTAAAAGTGTTTTACCTTCAAATTCTCTATGTTGGAGTCTAAATGCATAAAATTCTCTAATTGACACATTGTTTCGAGATCCGCTTGAGAATGTATTAGAAGAGATGTCGCACTTCCATCCATCTGCACATATGGAAACAAAGAATGGGTACCGTAATGGTACATATGATGGATGTATTTCAACGATTCTTTTAATATACCATCATTTTTCCGAACAATGATATCACGATGTGTTTCAGCCCAAAGATCATCACCAATGATTATCGCCGCAACTTCGCTTGCGCTTGGCCCGATATATTGTCGCTCACCTCGAGTTTAAAATACGCATGTAGATTCAATACATTACGATCCCGCAACAAATCTCCAGTACTTCGAAATATTTTCACATAAGGATTAACTGCATTTAACATTTCTTGTAAACCTTCCAATATTGACAAATTAATGCCCAAAATATTTGTACTGGTTTGGCCTATCACATCAAGACGATTTTGCAATTCATGCTCTGTATCATATATATACAGTTGGGCAAACTTAGGTTTCTCGACTGTGAGTTGGTAACAAAGGACCCTATTCTATGATAATTTTCCGCTAATCCGAAATGCATATGGACCTCTTCCATCCGAAATTGAATGATCTACTTTTCCACCCATTGATGTGAAAGACAACATTGAATTATACATTCTAATTTTTTTCCATAAAACTTGCATTCCTCAATTGTGCATCTAAGAAGTCGAGTGTGGCAATAAAGGTAAAAGGACCTCCCCAAACTTGACAACATAATCAATTTGGGATTGGTTTTAGAACTATCCTTTGTTCTCTCATCTAACCACATGATGGCGCCACATCGCGACATGTGAATGTTCTCACTAAATTTCCATCTACTCATTACGCTGCGTTTCAGGACGTGCAACGATTGCAACATCTCGTATGATGCACATCGTAAATAATTAGTATTATATGTAGAAAAATTTACAATGTGCACCCTTTTAAATGATGCACATTGTAAAAAGTTATGATTTTTACTAATGAACGTTATGATTGTTTGTAATATGTGTTATGACATTTTGTAATAAAGTTATAAATAGCGAATTTATGATGTGCACCCTAAAATTAGGAATAATATGACATTTTGTGATTTTTGTTATGACACTTGAGATTTTGTTATGACATTTTTAGATTTTGTTATGACATTTTTAGTGCAATAAAGTTATGATTTTTGTAGTGTAAAAGTTATGACATTTTGGGTTTAAGTTATGAAATTTTATGATAAGGTATGAAAGGCATACCTAACATAAATATATATACATACTTTTGAGACAATGTATATTTAAATTGTAGAAGTTGTCATTAATTTTTAAACAAAATTATTACAAATTAATTCTTACCTTGTCGTGGAACAATATTATTATTTGTATGCAATTTAATGCTCTCGGTTATGGGATTTATGACTATTTCATCGTAAAAAATCATTGAAAAATAATTAAATATCCCAAAATAAACTTATGTGAAATAATACAATGAGAATAGTAATGAGATAAGTATAAATTATTCTTACCTTGTTGTGGAAGAATATTAACATTTGTTGTCAAAGTGACTTCTGAGACATCTCCATGCAACTGAATGTCCTCAGCTATGAGGGGCATGATTATTTCATCATCTAAAATTTAATTGAGAAATGATTAACTTAAAAATTAATATTTAATTTAAAGGTTCGTGAATATCAATTATTGGCAATTATAATTTTAAAAATTATAATTAAAAATATTAATATCTATAAACATATATATATATATATATATATATATTAGGGTTTACCTTCTGGAAGGACAATATTATTATTCACCACCCTTGTAACTTCCGAAACATCTTCATGTATGCGAACTTCCTCAGATATCGGGGACACAACAATTCCTTTATTTGAATTTGCATGAATAAAATATTTAATGTCAAGTTATGATAATATTGTCAAATAAATCATAATTATAAAATTAATACAAATAATAATTATTACCTTCTTCTTCTGTGACAATATTGTTGTTCGCTATTATAGTTTCCTGTAATAAATCTCTATGCAAACCTAATGCCCTCTAAATTTTGAGACATGACTATCCCGTCATCTAATTGGATGAAAAAATAAACAATATAAGTATCATGAATTATAATTTTAAAAATAGCAATTACAAAATGTATATATATGTTAGTGTTTACCTTGTTGTAGGACAATATTATTATTCAGCACCCTTATGACTTCTGAAACATCCTCATGTATCTGAACACCCTCAGATATTGGGAACATAACAATTCCTTTATTTGGATTGACATGAATAAGACAATTAGTATAAAATCATTACTTTTTTGAAGTTATAAGAATATTGTAAAATAAATCATAATTGAAATATAAATAATATTTCATACCTTCTTCCTCAGATATGGGAGGCATGACTATTGCATCATATAATTTTCATGAAAAATATAAACAATATAACTATTAGCATTCATTATGAAAATAGCAAATATTAGTATTTGCAAGTTATAATATAAACGAATCATAATTAGAAAATATTATTACTCGAGGTTCTTACCATTTAGAACATTAGTATTGTTTGTCAATGTGGTGACTCTTGAAACATTTTGGTGGAAGTGAACACCCTCGATGTGGAAGGCATAAGTACTCCTCTATTTTAAATTGCAGCAAAATAAATATATATATGTATTGGGTATAAAAACTAATGTTTCAATTAATATATATGAAAATGATACTACTTATGAGCTTACTTGTGGCATTTCGAACATTCGATCTATAATACAATTGTATGTCACGTAGAACACATACTCTTAATTGACGTGCTTCTTTTTGAAGTTGTTTCAATTTATCCTTGAATATGGGATCATCATGATCAGTCTGGCGTGAAATGAGTAATTTTCTTTTTCGACATAGTCGATTGATTTTAGCAGTAACTGAATGACGTTCCATCCTGGAAAAACACAGAGATTGTCACAACGCAAACAAATTTATTTCCTCATCATGTGATCGAAATATAGTGTAAAAAACACAATCGCTTAAAATAAATTCACCGTGTGATCAAAACGGAATGTAAAAGTACAATCACATCACATTTTTCTCATAATAAAAAAATAAATGAAAAAAAAAGAACCATTAATTTAACTACAATACAATCACATTAAAAAAAGAACCATTGAACTAATTACAATCACATTTTTCTTTTTGTGAGAGTTTATATTTATCTAACTTTAATCATATTAAAAAATTTAAAAATTAAAAATAAAATTATAATAGTAAATAAAAAGATTAAATAACATTAAAAATTAGTTAATCACATTTTTTTAACTATTAAACTAACTACAATCACATTAAAAAAAGAATCATTCAACTAATTACGATCACATTTTTCTTTTTGTGAGAGTTTATATTTATCTAACTTTAATCATTAAAAAAAATTAAATAACATTAAAAATTAGTTAATCACATTTTTTTAACTATTAAACTAACTACAATCACATTAAAAAAGAATCATTCAACTAATTACAATCACATTTTTTTTTGTGAGAGTTTATATTTATCTAACTTTAATGATATTAAAAAAGTAAAAATAAAATTAAAATAGTAAATAAAAAGATTAAATAAAATTTAAAATTAGTTAATCACATTTTTTTTAACTATTAAACTAACTACAAAAACATTAAAAAAACAAACATACAACTAATTATAACTAACTACAATCATATTAAAAAATTAAAAATTAAATTAAAATAGTAAATAAAAAGATTAAATAACATTAAAAAAACAAACATTGATGTAATCAACAATCATATTAAAAAAAAGAGTCATTGAACAAACTACAATCACATCACATTTTTCCCATAATAAAATAAATAAATTAAAAAAAAGAGCTATTAAACTAACTACAATCACATTAAAAAAAAGAATTATATTAAAAAATTATAATCACATTAAACTAACTAATTATAATGACATTTTTCTTTTTGTGAGGGTTTATAACTAACTAATTATAATGACATTTTTCTTTTTGTGAGGGTTTATATTTATCTAACTTTAATCATATTAAAAAAGTAAAATAGTAAATAAAAAGTTAAAATAACATTAATACAATCACATTAAAAAAAGAATCATTCAACTAATTATAATCACATTTTTTCTTTTTATCTAACTTTAATCATATTAAAAAATCAAAAACTAATTATAATCACATTTTTTCTTTTTATCTAACTTTAATCATATTAAAAAATCAAAAATAAAATCAAGAAAACCATTGAACTAACTTTAATCATATTAAAAAATTAAAATAGTAAATAAAAAGATTAAATAACATTAATACAATCACATTAAAAAAAAAGAATCATTCAACTAATTATAATCACATTAAAAAATCAAGAAAACCAAAAATAAAATCAAGAAAACCATTGAACTAATTTTTGATTAACTACAATATTTTTTATCTAACTTTAATCATATTAAAAATCAAATATAAAATCAAGAAAACCATTGATTTTTCTTTTTATCTAACTTTAATCATATTAAAAAATCAAAAACTAATTATAATCACATTTTTTCTTTTTATCTAACTTTAATCATATTAAAAATTCAAAAATAAGAAATAAAATCAAGAAAACCATTGAACTAATTTTGATTAACTACAATATTTTTTATCTAACTTTAATCATATTAAAAATAAAAAATAAAATCAAGAAAACCATTGAACTAATTTTTGATTAACTACAATATTAAAACAAGAAATAAAATCAAAAAACCATTGTACTAACTACAATATTAAAACAAGAAACAAAAGAAAAGTTAAGAAGGGAAAAAAATGTCTTGGGAAGGATAAAATTAAGAGGGAAAAAATTAAGAGGGAAAAATAAATAAACACTTATTAAATAAGACTTGATTACAATTGTCTCTTGGGATGCAAATTACATGTATAAGATGCAAAAAGTAATGGCCCTGAAGAAGAAAACCGAGAAAAAGATGTCTTGGGAAGGATAAAATTAAGAGAGAAAAAATTAAGAGGGAAAAATAAATAAACCCTTATTAAATAAGACTTGATTACAATTGTCTCTTGGGATGAAAATTACATGTATAGGATTTTCTTTTTAATCATATTAAAAAATCAAAAACTAATTATAATCTTTTATCTAACTTTAATCATATTAAAAATTCAAAAATAAGAAATAAAATCAAGAAAACCATTGAACTAATTTTTGATTAACTACAATATTTTTTATCTAACTTTAATCATATTAAAAAATAAAAAATAAAATCAAGAAAACCATTGAACTAATTTTTGATTAACTACAATATTAAAACAAGAAATAAAATCAAAAAACCATTGTACTAACTACAATATTAAAACAGTAAACAAAAGAAAAAGTTAAGAAGGAGAAATAAGGATAAAATTAAGAGAGAAAAAATTAAGAGGGAAAAATAAATAAACCCTTATTAAATAAGACTTGATTACAATTGTCTCTTGGGATGAAAATTACATGTATAGGATTTTCTTTTTAATCATATTAAAAAATCAAAAACTAATTATAATCTTTTTATCTAACTTTAATCATATTAAAAATTCAAAAATAAGAAATAAAATCAAGAAAACCATTGAACTAATTTTTGATTAACTACAATATTTTTTTATCTAACTTTAATCATATTAAAAAATAAAAAATAAAATCAAGAAAACCATTGAACTAATTTTTGATTAACTACAATATAAAATTAAGAGAGAAAAAATTAAGAGGGAAAAATAAATAAACCCTTATTAAATAAGACTTGATTACAATTGTCTCTTGGGATGAAAATTACATGTATAGGATTTTCTTTTTAATCATATTAAAAAATCAAAAACTAATTATAATCTTTTTATCTAACTTTAATCATATTAAAAATTCAAAAATAAGAAATAAAATCAAGAAAACCATTGAACTAATTTTTGATTAACTACAATATTTTTTATCTAACTTTAATCATATTAAAAATAAAAAATAAAATCAAGAAAACCATTGAACTAATTTTTGATTAACTACAATATTAAAACAAGAAATAAAATCAAAAAACCATTGTACTAACTACAATATTAAAACAAAGAAACAAAAGAAAAAGTTAAGAAGGAGAAATTAAACAAAAATAACACTTACTGTTTGCATATGTAGTCACTGAAGCTGAAAGTATGGAAATGAGAACTGAAGAAGGAGAAAGCAAAAAAAGTTAAGAAAAATATGTGTATTGGAGGAGTTATAAAGAAAAAATTAAGAGGGAAAAAATGTCTTGGGAAGGATAAAATTAAGAGGGAAAAAATTAAGAGAGAAAAATAAATAAACACTTATTAAATAAGACTAAATAAGACTTGATTACAATTGTCTCTTGGGATGCAAATTACATGTATAAGATGCAAAAAGTAATGGCCCTGAAGAAGAAAACCGAGAAAAAAATGTCTTGGGAAGGATAAAATTAAGAGAGAAAAAAAAATTAAAAGAAATAAATAAACCCTTATTAAATAAGACTTGATTACAATTGTCTCTTGGGATGAAAATTACATGTATAGGATGCAAAAGTAATACCCTGGGGTTTGACCGAGGCTTTAAAAAATTAAAAGTCATTTATACCGAGGCTTTAAAAAATTAAAAGTCATGTACACAATAATTACATGTATAGATGGGTCTCTTGGAAATATAAAAAGTAATTTTTTTTTAAAAAAAAAATAAAAAATCAGAAAATTAGGATTGGCATATTGGAGCTTCCACAGGCCTTGATTAACTACAATATAAAATTAAGAGAGAAAAAATTAAGAGGGAAAAATAAATAAACCCTTATTAAATAAGACTTGATTACAATTGTCTCTTGGGATGAAAATTACATGTATAGGATTTTCTTTTTAATCATATTAAAAAATCAAAAACTAATTATAATCTTTTTATCTAACTTTAATCATATTAAAAATTCAAAAATAAGAAATAAAATCAAGAAAACCATTGAACTAATTTTTGATTAACTACAATATTTTTTTATCTAACTTTAATCATATTAAAAAATAAAAAATAAAATCAAGAAAACCATTGAACTAATTTTTGATTAACTACAATATTAAAACAGTAAATAAAATCAAAAAAACCATTGTACTAACTACAATATTAAAACAAGAAACAAAAGAAAAAGTTAAGAAGGAGAAATTAAACAAAAATAACACTTCTCGCTTGCATATGTAGTCACCGGTGAAAGTATGGAAATGAGAATCAAGAAGGAGAAAGCAAAAAAGTTAAGAAAAATATGTGTATTGGAGGAGTTATAAAGAAAAAATTAAGAGGGAAAAAAATGTCTTGGGAAGGATAAAATTAAGAGGGAAAAATTAAGAGAGAAAATAAATAAACACTTATTAAATAAGACTAAATAAGACTTGATTACAATTGTCTCTTGGGATGCAAATTACATGTATAAGATGCAAAAAGTAATGGCCTCAAGAAGAAAAACCGAGAAAAAATGTCTTGGGAAGGATAAAATTAAGAGAGAAAAAAAAATTAAAAGAAATAAATAAACCCTTATTAAATAAGACTTGATTACAATTGTCTCTTGGGATGAAAATTACATGTATAGGATGCAAAAGTAATACACAGGGTTTGACCGAGGCTTTAAAAAATTAAAAGTCATTTATACCGAGGCTTTAAAAAATTAAAAGTCATGTACACAATAATTACATGTATAGATGGGTCTCTTGGAAATGTAAAAAGTAATTTTTTTTTTTAAAAAAAAATAAAAAATCAGAAAATTAGGATTGGCATATTGGAGCTTCCACAGGCCTTGGGGGTTAAAACCCCCTTTTGCTTAATATATAGTATACTAGCATATCACCCGTGCTATGCACGGAATAATTATAAATATTTATATTTATTTTTATTTTTTTTAATATATAAATTAAATACATGGGGTTTGACCGAGGAGTTTGAAAGAATTTAATAAGTGTTTATTTATTTATTTAAGAGGCATTTACACAATAATTACATAATATAAATTAAATACATGAGGTTTGACCGAGGAGTTTGAAAGAATTTAATAAGTGTTTATTTATTTATTTAAGAGGCATTTACACAATAATTACATGGGTCTCTTGGGGATGCAAAAAGTAAGGAAATTAAGATTTCATTTATTGCGTTTTTCATTTAATAAGTGTAATTATTATAAATTAAGTGTTTATTGTAATCAATAGTGTAATTATTACAATCTTTGAATTTATTGTAATCAATAATGTAATTATTACAATCTTTGAACCAATCACCAATCATATTTATATTTGTTTTTATTTTTTTTAATATATAAATTAAATACATGGGGTTTGACCGAGGAGTTTGAAAGAATTTAATAAGTGTTTATTTATTTATTTAAGAGGCATTTACACAATAATTACATAATATATAAATTAAATACATGGGGTTTGACCGAGGAGTTTGAAAGAATTTAATAAGTGTTTATTTATTTATTTAAGAGGCATTTACACAATAATTACATAATATATAAATTAAATACATGGGGTTTGACCGAGGAGTTTGAAAGAATTTAATAAGTGTTTATTTATTTATTTAAGAGGCATTTACACAATAATTACATAGGTCTCTTGGGGATGCAAAAAGTAAGAAAATTAAGATTTCATTTATTGCGTTATTCATTTAATAAGTGTAATTATTATAAATTAAGTGTTTATTGTAATCAATAGTGTAATTATTACAATCTTTGAATTTATTGTAATCAATAGTGTAATTATTACAATCTTTGAACCAATCACCAATCACCAAGTCAATTTTTTTTTAAAAAAAATATTAAAAAATCAGGAAATTAGGATTGACATGTTAGAGCTTCCACAAGCCTTGGGTTTTAAAAGACCCTTTTCCTTACTATTATTTCTTTTACACTATATTGTATACTATTTTATTTTTTTCCCATTTATGTTTGTGTTTTTAGATAATGTGTGTGTAATTCTATTGAAGAAAAAGTCAGTATAATTATATTAAAAATTATAAAATTTGATATACTGTTTTATAAATTTTAAGAAAGTAGATGTAATTTATCATAATATATAAATATGGGGTCATGTGTTGTTGTGAAGAGGACCAAACAGGATAATCTGTATATTAAGGAAAATGGTCTTTTAAAACTCAAGGCTTGTGGAACCTCCAACATATCAATCTTAATTTCTTGATTTTTTAATTTTAATTTTTTTAAAAATTGACTTGGTGATTGGTGATTGGTTCAAAGATTGTAATAATTACACTATTGATTACAATAAATTCAAAGATTGTAATAATTACACTATTGATACATGGGGTTTGACCGAGGAGTTTGAAAGAATTTAATAAGTGTTTATTTATTTATTTAAGAGGCATTTGCACAATATATACATAATATAAATTAAATACATGGGGTTTGACCGAGGAGTTTAAAAGAATTTAATAAATGTTTATTTATTTATTTAAGAGGCATTTACACAATAATTACATGGGTCTCTTGGGGATGCAAAAAGTAAGGAAATTAAGATTTCATTTATTGCGTTATTCATTTAATAAGTGTAATTATTATAAATTAAGTGTTTATTGTAATCAATAGTGTAATTATTACAATCTTTGAATTTATTGTAATCAATAGTGTAATTATTACAATCTTTGAACCAATCACCAATCATATTTATATTTGTTTTTATTTTTTTTAATATATAAATTAAATACATGGGGTTTAATCGAGGAGTTTGAAAGAATTTAATAAGTGTTTATTTATTTATTTAAGAGGCATTTACACAATAATTACATAATATATAAATTAAATATATGGGGTTTGACCGAGGAGTTTAAAAGAATTTAATAAGTGTTTATTTATTTATTTAAGAGGCATTTACAAAATAATTACATGGGTCTCTTGGGGATGCAAAAAGTAAGGAAATTAAGATTTCATTTATTGCGTTATTCATTTAATAAGTGTAATTATTATAAATTAAGTGTTTATTGTAATCAATAGTGTAATTATTACAATCTTTGAACCAATCACCAATCACCAAGTCAATTTTTTTTAAAAAAAATATTAAAAAATCAAGAAATTAGGATTGACATGTTAGAGCTTCCACAAGCTTTGGGTTTTAAAAGACCCTTTTCCTTAATATATAGATAGATAGATAGATGTTTTTTTAAAGATTTTTTATAAAAATAATTTAACAATCTTATCACTAACCATAGTGTATAGGAGAAGTTGGAAAGGGTACTGCAGTAACTATGCACGTGTTGTATCTATAATTATTTGTATGAGGGGATTTTAAATACTGATAAGGGGATTTTGACCAAATCAATAATGGTAGGCATGTGGAAAGACATATAGATTGAAAAAAGTTAATAAATGTTAATTAAGAAATTTTGACAAAATCAATAAATCCTAAGGGATTTTTTTTTTTAAATCAAAAAATTAAGAAATTAGGATTGAGAGATTGGAACTCTCACAAAGCTTGGGGGTTAGAAACCCCATTTTGCTTAATATATAGTATATAGTATAGATGCATTAAAGACCAGCATAAACAAAATTTCTTGAAAATTTCAACACATTTATCTATCTATATTATATTATCTATATCTATACTATATAATAAGCAAGAGGGGTTTTAAACCTCAAGGCCTGGGAGTTTCAATATTCCAATCTGAATTTTTAAATTTTTATTAAAAAAAAATTCAGCATTTATTGATTTGGTTAAAATCGATCGACTTTTTTTCAATTCACATATCTTTCCACATGCCTACATTTATTGATACAATCCTCGATTAGCATTTAAAATTCCTCATACAAATAATTATAGATACAATCCGTGTATAATTGTCAGAGTACCCTTTTCAACTTTTCTCATACATTATGGTTAGTGATAAATTGTTAAATTATTTTTAAAAATCTTTAAAACATAATTTATATATTAAAAAATCTAAAATAAATATAAATATCTATAATTATCCGTGCATAGCACGGGTGATATTCTAATTATCTATATATGTGAATTGATTTTTAAATGTCTTTTTTTCCTTTTTATATTATATTAAAGTTTAATATTTTGATAATAATCATAAGTGCTAAACTTTTCAAGGTATTACATGTCTTCTTTTATTAATCATATAAATTATAGTTTAATATTTTGATAATAATCATATATGTTGGACTTTTCAAGGAATTACATGTCTTTTTTTTTATTATATTATATTAAAGTTTAATATTTTGATAATAATCATATGTGTTGGACTTTTAAGAATTTTTTTATACTTGTTCTTAATGTTTTAAAGTGTTATTATGAGGGATAATAATCATATGTGTTGGGACTTTTCAAGAAATTCATATGCGTTGGATTTTAAAGAATTTTTTTTATACTTGTTCTTAATGCATTAAAGTGTTATTATGAGGGTAAGACTTGGGGGTTGGGAGAAATTAATAAATGCTAAGGGTTTTTTTTTTAAAATCAAAAAATCAAAAAATTTAGATTGGGAGATTGGAGCTCCCACAAGGCTTGGGGTTAAAAATTCTCTTTTGCTTAATATATAGTATAGATAGGTACATAATATATAATATATAATATATATATATAGATTATAAGATGAGAGAAATAAAGTGCTATCTTATTATAATGGAGGAGATCTTCTAAAAAAAACGTGTAGACATGAATGCCCTCCTATTTTATTGTGTTTACAATTATCTATATATGTGAATTGTGATTTTTAAATATTTTTTTTAAATGTCTTCTTTTTTTCCTTTTTTATATTATATTAAAATTTAATATTTTGATAATAATCATATGTGTTAGACTTTTAAAGGAATTAAATGTCTTTTTTTTTATTATATTATATTAAAGTTTAATATTTTGATAATAATCATATGTGTTGGACTTTTCAAGAAATTTTTTTTATGTTTGTTCTTAATGCATTAAAGTATTATTATGAGGGATAATAATCATATGTGTTGAGACTTTTTAAGGAATTCATATATGTTGGATTTCAAAGAATTTTTTTAATGCTTGTTCTTAATGCATTAAAGTGTTATTAGGAGGGTAAAACTTGGGAGTTTAGAGATGATAATAAATGCTAAGATTTTTTTTTTTTAAATAAAAAAATCAAGAAATTTAGATTGGGAGATTGGAGCTCCCACAAGGCTTGGGGTTAAAAACTCCATTTTGCTTAATATATAGTATAGATATATAGATAGATAGATAGATATATCTTTTTATTTTTATTTTTGTTGTGGGTATCTTTTTTTTTTAAAATTTAATTTATCTGTGGTTTTCATTTGTTTTTAATTATTATTATTTAGGTAAATTATGATGTGAGTTAGATATGTTATAAACATGTGAGTTTTATTTATTTAAAGTTTATTTAGATAAATTTTAAAGTTTTTTTTTTTTAATAGTTTTTTAGTTTTTTTTGTTATGTTATAATATAATATATAAAATATAGGTAGATATCTACAACTTTAATAAAAAAAATATTATCTGATTTTTTGAGGAAAAGAAAAGGAATGCAAGTTTTAATATTTTTTTTTTTTTTGAAAATTTGTGAGAGAGATTAGGAGTGAGAGATTATGAAATATTTTTGTTATTAAATAAATAAATCAGGCAATAGTTTTTTTAATCTATTTTGTAAATTAAAAATCAATAATTTTGGAAAATTAATGAATTTGTCCCATTAAGTAATTTAAAATTTTGATAGATATACATAATAAAAAATACATAATTATATTATTAAATCATAATTCAAATTTAGATGTTATATCTTTTTGAGATCTATAGCTAAATTCTTATCTCTTTTGTGTGTGTGTGTGTGTGTGTGTGTGTGTGTGTGTGTGTAACCATAGTGTATAGGATAAATTGAAAAGGGTGTTGCAATAATTATGAGTGAAGTCAAAAGGAATTGTGGGTTGGGAGAAGTCAATAAATGCTGAGGTTGGGTGGGGAGAAGTCAATAAATACTGAGGTTTTTTTTTTAAATCAAAAAATTAGAAAATTAGGATTAAGAGATTGGAGCTCCCACAAGCCTTGGGGTTAAAAATCATTTAAAGTTTATTTAGATAAATTTTAAAGTTTTTTTTTTATAGTTTTATAGTTTTTTTTGTTATGTTATGTTATAATATATAAAATATAGGTAGATATCTACAACTTTAATAAAAAATATTATCTGATTTTTTGAGGAAGAGAAAAGGAATGCAAGTTTTAATATTTTTTTTTTAAATTTGTGAGAGAGATTAGGAGTGAGAGATTATGAAATATTTTTATTATTAAATAAATAAATAAATTTTAAAGTTTTTTTTTTTATAGTTTTATAGTTTTTTTTGTTATGTTATGTTATAATATATAAAATATAGGTAGATATCTACAACTTTAATAAAAAATATTATCTGATTTTTTGAGGAAGAGAAAAGGAATGCAAGTTTTAATATTTTTTTTTTAAATTTGTGAGAGAGATTAGGAGTGAGAGATTATGAAATATTTTTATTATTAAATAAATAAATCAGTCAATAGTTTTTTTAATCTATTTTGTAAATTAAAAATCAATAATTTTGGAAAATTAATGAATTTGTCCCATTAAGTAATTTAAAATTTTGATAGATATACATAATAAAAAATACATAATTATATTATTAAATCATAATTCAAATTTAGATGTTATATCTTTTTGAGATCTATAGCTAAATTCTTATCTTTTTTTTTCTTTTCTTTTTTTTGTGTGTAACCATAGTGTATGGGAAAAATTGAAAAGAGTATTGCAATAATTATGAGAGAAGTCAAAAGGAATTGTGGGTTGGGAGAAGTCAATAAATGCTGAGGTTGGGTTGGGAGAAGTCAATAAATGCTGAGGTTGGGTTGGGAGAAGTCAATAAATACTGAGGTTTTTTTTTTTTTTAAATCAAAAAATTAGAAAATTAGAATTAGGAGATTGGAGCTCCCACAAGCCTTGGGGTTAAAAACCCCCTTTTGCTTAATATATAGTATAGATAGATAGATTAACTATATATGTTAATTGCGATTTTTAAATATATTTTTTTTAAATGTCTTTTTTTTTTCCTTTTTTATATTATATTAAAGTTTAATATTTTGATAATAATCATATGTGTTGAACTTTTCAAGGAATTAAATGTCTTTTTTTTTATTACATTATATTAAAATTTAATATTTTGATAATAATTATATGTGTTGGACTTTTCAAAAAAAAAAATTTATACTTGTTATTAATGCATTAATATTTTGATAATAATCATATGTGTTGGTTTTCAAGGAATTCATATGTGTTGGATCTCAAAAAAAAAAATTTTATGCTTGTTCTTAATGTATTAAAGTGTTATTATGAGGATAAGACTTGGGGGTTGGGAGAAGTTAATAAATGCTAAGTTTTTTTTTTTTTTTAATCAAAAAATCAAGAAATTTAGATTGAGAGATTGGAGATGCATTTACACAATAATTACATGGGTCTCTTGGGGATGCAAAAAGTAAGGAAATTAGGATTTCATTTATTGCGTTATTCATTTAATAAGTGTAATTATTATAAATTAAGTGTTTATTGTAATCAATAGTGTAATTATTACAATCTTTGAACCAATCACCAATCACCAAGTCAATTTTTTTTAAAAAAAAATATTAAAAAATCAGGAAATTAGGATTTTTTAATATATAAATTAAATACATGGGGTTTGACCAAGGAATTTGAAAGAATTTAATAAGTGTTTATTTATTTATTTAAGAGGCATTTACACAATAATTACATGGGTCTCTTGGGGATGCAAAAAGTAAAGAAATTAGGATTTCATTTATTGCGTTATTCATTTAATAAGTGTAATTATTATAAATTAAGTGTTTATTGTAATCAATAGTGTAATTATTACAATCTTTAAACCAATCACCAATCACCAAGTCAATTTTTTTTAAAAAAATATTAAAAAATCAGATAATTAGGATTGACATGTTGGAGTTTCCACAAGCCTTGGGTTTTAAAAGACCCTTTTCCTTAATATATAGATTGTAAATATATTAAGAAAAATGGGATTTCTAAACCCCAAGCCTTATGGGAGCTCCAATCTCTCAATCTTAATTTTCTAAATTTTTTATTTAAAAAAAAAAACCTCATCATTTATTGATTTAGTCAAAATTTCCTGATTAGCATTTATTAACGTTTTCCAATTCACATGCCTGCATTTATTGATTTTGTCAAAATTCCTGATTAGCATTTAAAATCCCCTCATACAAATAATTATAGATACAGTCCGTGCATAGTTACTGCAGTAGCCTTTTTAATTTCTCCTGTACACTATGGTTAGTGATAAGATTATTAAATTATTTTTATAAAAAATCATAAAAAACATAATTTATATATTTAAAAAAAATTAAAACAAATATAAATATTTATAATTGTCCCGTGCATAGCACGGGTGATAAGCTAGTCTATACTATATATTAAGCAAAATGGGATTGTAGACACCCCATTTTTGACTGTCCTCAAGACTCGGACGTCACCGTTTGAACACTCGGTGATTACCCATGTTTGTGTTCGTTTGGAGTTCCCGGAGTTCTCGGCTGTGCGAGCCTTGCCTCAGGGCCTCCGAACTCGACCGTTTGTATTTGGTTTTGCACCAAACACTTGTGTTTTGCCTTGGAGGCAGGAATGCTTTTGAGGCATCCCCACACACCACCCATTGTGGCTAGAGGCCACCGGTGGGTCAGAGTTGCCACGGCACTATATTGTGCCGGTCGGCACTATTTTGTGCTCGGCACTCATTTTGGCAAAATGACCATTTTGCCCAAATTACCACTTCTGACTACTTTCTGAGATATTTTTAGACAGCTGTTTAGCTCTTGTTTCCCCTCCATGCACGTGTATGGAGGGATGAACCCTTGAATGACTTAGTTTGTAAGTCTTTGTTGCCTATAAAGAGAAGCCTCTTCTCTTGGCTCAAGGGTTGGCAAAATCAGAGAGTTAGACATTTTAGGAAAGGGTTGAGCTCTGGTTTTAGGTTAGAAACTCTATATCTATCCTATCTCTCTCTTTCTCTCTTATTTTGTACACTAGGTGTTTGTGACTTACTATTGCTCACCAACACCTAGTGTTTCACCTTCCTCTTGGAACTGAGGTGCTAAGGGCTTGTTCTTGGTGTTCTTGGCTGGTTTGAAGCTTAAGGAGGCATCAAGGTCACCATTGTTGAAGAGGATCATCAAGGGTAAGAAACTAACTTTATTTACCCCATTCTTGCATCCCTTTTTTTATCTAGTTTAAAACAGTTTTTGTGCTTAGTCTATAACACATAAAAGTTCTGTTTTTAGGCCCTCTCTATTGTTCATTAAGAGTGTTTTGTGGTTTGAGCAAGTTTGACCACTCTTAGGCTTTGAAAAGGCCACTTTTTGTGCTATTTTGTGAGAGATCCGAGATTT
Source organism: Camellia lanceoleosa (assembly GCA_025200525.1). Classification (NCBI taxonomy): domain Eukaryota; kingdom Viridiplantae; phylum Streptophyta; class Magnoliopsida; order Ericales; family Theaceae; genus Camellia; species Camellia lanceoleosa. The sequence goes on from CM045771.1 coordinate 100,572,275, forward strand.
TGGTGATAGGATCTCTTCACCACTGAAATCTTGAGGGATTTCAGTGGTGAAGAGCATGCCTTGAAGTCTCAAAAAGGGGAGGGCCACCCCCTCTCCTTGATGTCCTTGAAAAGGGCATGTTTTGGTCTCTCAAGTGAGTCCATGCTTGAGTGTGTGTTGAGCATGTTTGGCTTGTTTTCCATGCTTATATTACCATGATATAACATGTTTTCAAGTTGGTTTTGGTCTCCTATGCATGCTTAGTATAGTCGCCTTGTAATGCCTCTTATTGCCTTAACATGTCTAGGAAGTGTGCCCTATTTCTAGCATGTTTTAGACTTGTGTTGGTGAAGCTTATGCGCTTATTTTGCCATGGTTTAGCTCTGTCCATGTTCGTTTGAGTCAATCTTGACATGCTTTGTATAGCCCCTTTGTATTGTAGCTTGTATGCTTCAAGTAGGTGCATGCGTAGGATGCATTGCCTCCATGTTTTCAAGGGTTTGGAACCCTCTTACATGCTATTTCAGACCTTATAATGTGCTTGTATCCTTGCCTTAGTGGTCTTGTTAATGCTTTAGGAGCATGTGTTGTATGCCCCTTGTTTTGGCTTCAATGCATGCCTTTGATTTAATGACTCTTAGATGCCATCTAAGTAGCCATTTGGCTTTGTTTTGACATGCTAGAAACCTGTTTTAGGTTGATTAGTGCATGCCATGTATGCTTGTGCGAAGTGTGGTTTAATGCCCTATTAGCTCGCCTAGCCTAGGCCATTCGCATGCTTTGTTTGATTTGATTTGTTGCATGATTTGGCATCATGTGTGAAATGATTTGAGAGCCTAAGTTGCATGCTAATAGTCCATGTTTGAGTCACCTCATGTGTGTTGGAACGTAGCTTGTTTATGTCTTGGGTTTGGTACCTTAACATGTGTGTGTGTGTGTGTGTTTAGTCCCCAATTGTAGGCATTTTGGTTCTTGATTTTAGGCCTTTTGAGTTGCCTAATTCATATCCAAGTCTATCATTTCATTGGTTTTCATGCTTGCCTCTTATACTTGTTTGTATGCTTGCATAAACACATGGCATTGTACATCTTGCATCCTAGATGACATGCTTAGGTTTGCACCACATTGACATGCATACCAAGTCTCTTGAAGTGAGTTTGATAGAGGTTCGGCACCCTTTTGTGACCATGTGTTTTGCATGCATTCGAAAGTGAAGTTGCATTCTTGATTCTTAGGACCATCATGCATGGAAATACGCGATTGGTGGTCCGGGAATCGAGGCACATGCCCCCTTGAGCTAATAACATGATAAGAGGGGTGTAGTGCATAAATACCTTGAATTACACGCCATGCATTTTGTTGTCCTCTCGTCTTTGGTCTGCAGGTTCTGCAGAATTTTGTGCCGGCCAAGCCTTTGTTTAGTGCCGACCGTGACCAATTGGCGATCGATAGCTTCATTCGATGCGGTGGCCATATCCTTCAGCGGTGGTGCTCTGCTCTAGCGGTGGTACTCTCCACGCCTGAGAGGCAACTCTGGGATTTTGGCAATTTTTAGAGAAGGATAGCGAGGAAACAGAGGCACACTTGCACGGCGATCTTGTTCAAAACGATCCGTAGCCTTTTGGCCCTCATCCCGAGGCGATTTACTGTTTAACTAGATTAATTAATTTGTTTAATTAATTTAGTGAATTTGTAATATTTAATTAGCTTGGTAGTCAATTTGTATATTCTTTTGGTCCCTCCGAGCGAGGGCAAAAATGTAATAAGTGTGCGTGAGTGGATGTATGTTTTCCAACCCCCACTTCTTTCTAACCCTTTTATTTACCCGCTTATGGTGGTAGATTAGGGCATGTCTATTTTAGCATACCTTATGCAATGCATGTGTGCATTCATGCATTTGTTTACATGCACCGGGCTTGGTACATCATACAAACTGCATCGTACTTCCAATTCCAAATTGAATACGTGATAGTTGTTACATTTCACGTGCCATGATTAGGGTTAGCCGAGCCTACTCTAGATTGCATTTCTGCCTGTGCCGCATTAGCCACTTAACATGAACTAGGTCATGCATGTTTGCTAACCGGTTCTTGTTTTGCACGGAGTCGATGTAAGTTTTTATGGCTTTAGCATATCGCATGCGTGTGGATGTTTACCATGACAGTATGCTCGCCATGCGGCTAAGTGCTTACATGATAAACTGTTTGAATGCCTGTGGGTGGAGGTTGGGTTGCTTGAGTTGGAACAACTCATTGAAATCCGTATTTTTTTAGCCTACTTGCGAGTAGCAAAATCTAACACGTTTTTCGAGACGAAACGGATATGCAATGTTTATTCCCAAATTAGGCAATCTAGTCTATACTTGTTTGCTGTACGCATAACATAGTAATTCTAGGCTAATAATTGGAATAAGAGCATGTAATGTTTTCAAAATCGGATATCACGGTTAGTAGAGGCCGGTCTTCGGACCGGGCGAAAGGTGCTCATAGTGACCTTCCCGATCGTACCCAAGCTCGAGCCAAGACCACTTTGGTGATGACGGACATGTGGCCTTGACCTTGAGTCGTGGTTTCCTAAATTTCTCAATTAAAAAATATTTAGGTGGCGACTCATGTCTGCAAAGCAGTCCATGTTTGGCACTACTTTTCAAAAATCTGTTTTCTCAAACGATTTGCCGGATTTGGACTCTTTGGTTCAGATTTAGAACCGCGACACAAATCGAGTCCGAACTGTAGCCGAGGTCCCCCGCGGACGTGCTACAGTTTCTGGCGACTCTGCTGGGGAGTTTAGAGAGCTTGACTCGAACTCGTGATATCCTGTTTTGATTTCGTTTATGTGTCTCTTTGCATTGTATATGCATTGGTGCGCCTAGGACACCGTGTTGGCCATCTGCTATTCCTGAGCGGTTTGCCGGAGGCTTGTCTTGTCAAGGCATGTCCATAAGGCTGACCGGTTGCGGGCTCTGCCAGTATGGGAACACAAACCCCGGTTTTACCGGGGCACCCTTTTTGACCATTCGACCTAGTGCATATTCGGAATCCATAGTGACCATTCCAAACTAGGACAGGTTGCTCACCCGATATTAGATTGTTTGAAACCGCTGTGTGCATAGTGAAACCCTAGCTCCTGACAAAATAGGACAGGGAAACCCTACCCCAATATAGGGGTGTTTTGGTTCTCATTTACTTGCTATGTGCTTTTAGAGCGTATCTCTACAGGGAATGCATATACCAGTTTGCGAGTCTGGGCATCCGGCCTGCGGGTACCGGTATCAGTATCGTTGTGAATCAGTTATATCTGCGGGTGTCAGATTCAGATTTGGGACAGTGATTTTGGAGAACAGTGTTCAATAGTAGAGTGCAGTTGTTCGACCACGCCCGTGTTTGATCTGTTTGGGGCTGAAATGCTGCTTGTTTTCCGTTTCAGTTCAGAGATTCAGAGAGTTGAGTCAGAATAGCTAGTGTCTTCTTCTTGCCGAGGCGGGGTGAACATAATGAGAACTCAAGAGATTGTGGTCATGACGACCGCATTGAGTCGTGAAACCATCCTGAGAATGATCGCTATTGATATGCCACACCTTGTCGCCCACGCTCACCCAATCTGGACCCCCCAGTTCTATCAGGCTCGCGAGCCCACTACATTCGAGTTAATGGGGATGATAGGTGATCTCCAGAGGTCCGTGGCGGATCTCGCTTACGGAATGTCAACCTCGCCACCGGTTGCACCGTATGTTGGAAATTTCGAACCCTAGGAGCCCCCGCTACTGGGGCGGATTGTGATCGAGCTCAATCAGTCGGAGGTGATCTCCACCCACAATAGTGATGTACCAATACCGACCCAAACCTCTCATCAGGCTGAGGCCAGAGGCAAAGACAAAGTGAAGGTAGATGCCGACCAGTAGAACATTTCTGTGGGCGATCCGAGCTTTGAAAGCCGGGGGAATGAGCAAACAACAGGTATCCGCGATTGTAACCAAAATTGTGGATGATGTTTTCCCCACCCTACCCGAGGGTAGTCCAAGTCGGTCAAAAAATCGGGACAGGCCCCGTCATGCCAGAATAGCTCCTCTCACTCCCAATCCTGCACCAGGAAAGGATCAGAAATCCAGGTCCGCGCCTGCCGATCCGTTCGCCAGTGCGTCAAGCAAGAACATTCAGAATTCCAAGTACCAACCGGGGCATAGGGCCTTTCATGCTCTCTACATGCCCTTTGTCTAGGCGCTTCTTATTTTGGCCAGAAGGGGCATCTTCGCCTTTTGAGTCTGCGACCTCTACCAAGGAATCTCTGGCGAGCCATGGCGCTACACAATCTTGTCGTACCATCAAGCCAGTCATGCCATCGATAATTGCTTCCGCCTCCGTCATGAGGTCAGGATTTGATTGATAACAAGGTCATCCTCCGCCTACCTCGGCCCAAATCGGTCCTCTGAGTTCTTGGATTGTGAGGACACGAATCTGAGGACACCGATACTGCTAGTATATAATTGGGATTCAACCGCCTGCGGGCAATATCTGGTACATTTTTGGATATGGCGTTTGGCGCGCATTTTTGAGCACCCGCCGATGCTAGTTTTGTAAAACCTGACTTGGGTGTCGAGTCAGTCTTTTGATTTGTCTTGAGTCTGTCTCATTGTTTTGAGTCAGTCCTTTTGTTTAAGGGTCTGTCTAATTGTAATGAGTCAGTCCCTCTTATATAGAATACCAGGTGGCTTCGGGGTTGTTGCCTCAAGCACCGTCTTGTTTTGTAATTACTTCTTTTGCTTTCTCTTTGGGTCTGCCTCTGCTGGAGCCAGTTTACACCCGGGGAAATCTGAACGAAACAGCCGTGGCTACCGTGTTTCCATATTTATTGATCACGTTGGGCTAGTTGTGCCAGAGAATTCGAATGGGGTGACAGTGCATTCCACCTGCTCTTTTGTGCCTTAAAAATCATTGCAATGACCTGAGTTTTTCAAAACCTTTTTGAACACTGCGGTGAAAACGAAGAGGAAGGAATTCCTTGGGATTTGCAAAAATTTGGTCGATTGAGAGAAAGAGAGGCGTGCTAAGCCCTTATTGAATGAAATCATGCTTGTCAGCGTGAGTACTGAGAAGGACCCTGGCTTGATCCAGATTGGTTCCACACTGTCTTCGGCACGAGCAAATTGTCGCCTTCTTAAAAACTTTCAAAAAAAAAATGTTTTGCGCAGTCTTGCGAAGACCTGTGTGGAATCTCTCTCGGCCACGAGACTCGACCCCTCATTTTCAAACCGTGAACTTTGACTCAGAAAGTTCAACGGTCAACTACAACACGAGGTCTGTGTAGCTAGATCAGAAGCACCCCTCGAACTAGGGGCAAAAATATCCAATGTGCTCGAAAAGCCAGAGGTAAATCTTTCTGCAAATCAATACAACGGCCACTCTCCTGGATACAGAGGGCTTCAATCTCAAAACCATTTGGCATGGACTTGTTACACTTTTACCCTTTGAGAGGCTCGCTGGGCCGAAAACCCGGAAGGGCGGCCCAGGCAAAAGTTAGAGCAAAGAAAAGAATGAAGAAAAAGAAAAAGAGAAAAAATGCAAAGATACAAAAAATGCAAAAAGAAAAGAAAAGAAAAGAAAATGCAAAAAAAAAAGAGAAAAAAAAAAGAATGAAAAGAATAGAAAAAAAAAAGAAAAGAAAGAAGAACAAAGCTCGCAAGGTCGAAAACCTGCAATAGGCGCCTTGGCAAAAGTTAGAGCCTAAAAAGGAGAGGTTAAATACCCGAGTGTACCTTAACCCCGAACTACGTAAGGCTTGATTCCCATCTTTGGGATACGTAGGCAACTTCATTCTGAAGTCCAGCCGTAAAACAATTCAAATTCAATTGTGTCCATGTAATGGTTTTGATCACCTGTGCCTTCTTCCGAATCTGATATCTCGGTTGCAACGACTGGAGTTACGTGATCAACTTCCTCCTGAAACCCAGCCACCAACGCCCTCAAGGTGACTGTGTCCATATATTGTTTGTGGCCGTCTTCGTCCTCTCCGTGCCCGAGAGCCTGGTCGTGATCAATCGTTGACAAGCATGCTGCGGCATTGTCTAAACAAGGGGGCAACTTTCCGTTGCCTCGCATTGCCATAAAGATTGCCCTGAGTTGCCGCCCAAACTAGGGGCAACTGTCCGTTGCCACGCGTCGCCGTAAGCTGCCGCCTAAACTAGGGGCAACTTTCCGTTGCCATGCGCCCCTTCAAGCAAGGGGCAATTTTCCCAAATTGCCTCCGATCCAAGGCTGCGTATCTCGAGGGTAGGTTCTGTGCTTGTTGAGCATTGACCATTTACAAAAAATAGTTTTTGAAAATTTTTACTGAGGTTGACTATTTTCTCGAAAACAATTCCATTTTCCAAAATTGGACCATGTTTGGACCCAAAAGGAAAACTTTCAGTGCTTACAACCTGACTTGCATGATTTTTAAATCAAACACTGCCCAAGCACGCTAATCTGGCGTTCATTTTGATCAAAACTGTTTTCAAAAAAAAACAACAAAGCAAAAAATGGTCAGAATAATGAACTAGGGGCGCAGTCGAGTCAAGTGTTCTGTCTCTCCCTTGTCATTAATGCACTCGCCAGAAAGGCACTCTATTTACCAGAAGGAATAGCCGCGAGCTAGCCGTATCGGGCATGAATCCCCCGCTTTCTATTCATCTATCAACCACCCAGGGGAGGGATAAAAAATGAGAGATTAAAGAATAGAGAGGTGTGAGTTGAGAGAAAAGTGAGAAAAGGGTTTTCAGAGAAAAACCGAGCCTGAGGGCGGCGGCGTGAGAATCGCTTTCGTCGAGAAAGAATTGGGAAATATACCCGGAAAAACTGGCTCCTCGAGGTCTAAGGTCTTTTTGGTTTCCAAAAAAAAAATGTGTGTTTGTGCGTCGTATTTTTTTTGATTTATCAGTCTCGACTTGGTTCCTGTTGAGTCTTCTCCGAGTGTGTCTCATTGTGTTTAGGTCGTGCGCCTTTTGGTTTCTTCACTTGAGTTCTCCGGCGGTGTCCAGTTGTAGGCTCGATACCCAGTTTAAAAAAAAAAAAAAAAACCTCTCCTTACCTCAAAAATCGTCTGTGCTCAGAATGCCGTGCCATTCTCTACATCCGTGCAAAGCAAGAGAAGGAAAGGAAAAATTTGAAACATCCGAGTGTGTTTCAACTGCAACCATGTCAGCTTTGTGATCTGTCTCATCAGATTGGGGCTATCTGTTCAGAGTTTGCTGTGTGCAGAATGAACCGAATAACTGAGTTATGGGCTAAATGCAGATCAATCCCCAGCAGATTAGTCCTCAGCAAAGTATGGGCTGTATGTTCGGATTGAGCAATGGTTTGTATGAGCTGTTTTGTTGTTTAGTTGGTTGGTTATTTGATTATTACGGTGCAAGTTCTTAATTTTCAGACAACAAATCCATTCCATTTACATTCGAGGTGTAATATGATGCAATGCAGTGCAAAGTATGAGATATGTAAGCATAACATTTTTCAGATAATAAGTTTGTTCCATATCATCGTCTTTTCAAATACAAAATTTTTAAGAAAAGCAAAAACCTGCCTGCGGCAGTACATAGTGCTCTATCTATCAAAAAGAGAAAAGTACAAGAAAGAAATAAAGAAAAGAAGCAGCAAAAATCATCATCATCAGCAGTAGGCCTCATGCCTAAGGGTCAATCCTTGCCCTCTTCCTGGGCAGAAGCACAAAAGCATCGTCGGAGCCGTCACTATCGGGCCAGGCGAGCTATCCTGGCCTCCTCATAAATGACTCGTCCCGCCTCCGACTCACCATCTCCACAGGCTGGGCTCGTGAGTCGCTCCCACGTGACCACGTCCCCTCTAGTGCGAGGGAATATCCCGCCATCCCAGTAGAGAGGAGGCCCACCGAACAGCGCCACCCACCGGAGGGATCGGGAAAGGAGGTGAAAATACAAAGAACAAACACATCGAAAACCGTGGCGGTTTATCGATGCAATCACGATGTATGAGTCTGATGTGTAAAAAGCGTGAGCGGTTTATCGATGCAATCACGATGTGTATGAGTATAGTGTGTAAATGCCGTGAGCAGTCTATCAGTATAGAATACAGTGTGTGAGTACAATGTGTGAATCAGAACAGAGAATCGGTGCGAGAATGCACGATGTATAAGTCTGATGTATGAAGGCGTGAGTAGTTTATCGATTTTTGTGCGAGATAGCAGACAGCGAAAGCAGTATGATTTGAGGCGTGGTTAGTAGAACATACGGCGGTAAACGCCAAAGCGTCGAGAGTCTTGCGGCAAAGATCCCCATCGAGGCATTGACTCCTGCACAGACGGGTATACTCGGAGGAAGCCTGCCAAAGTATTAAATACATCAGTATTCTGCAGGATATCTGAATGAACTGAGATGAAATAACAATGCAAGATGCAGAAATAAAGTAATACATCTGGGAGGCAAGTCGGGAATACCGGCCAACTCGTGACCGGTAGGAGGAGCAAACGGATCTGGTAGGACTCCCCTCACCCCTGTAAGTCAACATAGTAGGCGAGCGGGCGGCCGTCCCTCGTCCCTCTGCACTCCCCCTCTGAGCTCGAGCCCTCTGCCGACCCCTCTGCTCCTGCCTCTGCCGCCTGGCGCCCTTGGCCATTGGATCGGCTCGGGAGCCCTGCTAAAGGCATCAAGAAGGTCCGGACGTACTCTGAGTAATCGCCCTCGCCCCTGTCGGCATCTACGTCCACGGCCCAGCCAAGGGTGTAATCCTCCATCTGCTGGAAGCTGTATCCCTCAGTCTCCCTCATACGCTCGGGAGGATGGATCGGAACTATCTGCTCCGGCAACCCTAGGGTCTGGCGTATGAAACGCTCACCCAGGTACCAGGCCCGACAGACTGGGCCCTCCAGGAGAATCCGGTAGCGCGAGGTCTCGATGGCGCCGGCATACCGATCTCGTATCACCGCTGGTAGTGGAGCCCACGGCTGCCAGGTGACCTGAAATGAAATACAGTTGATTATCTACTGATATAGAAATGTACGCTTGAAAGCGAAGCTTAAACGGACTGTAAGTAAAAATACCTCGGTGGGGGTGATGGTGTCGAAGAAACGGCGGAAGAAGCTAAAAGTGTCCATGACCTCGCACACCTCCCGTCAGTGCGGCGTGAAAAGGGGCGACGGAGGAGTCTCTGTCTCGTCTTGGCTCTAGCACAGGAAAGTAGGCATAGACCCACAACGCAAGACGGATGTCGAACATTTATCGAAGCGAGGATCTGAGAATAAGCGAAATAGCAGAGCCGTGTGTTGTGCAGTGCATTGAGCAGATTATGCAGTGTGAGCGATGTACGATAAGTATCGCGAGAGTATGTGTGTGCCGTGTATGCGATTATGCGAATTGTAAAGCGAGACAACGATGTGTGCGGTGTCTGAGAATCTGAAAGTCTGAATAGAAATGTAAGCGAAGAAAACATACCTCCCGGGCTCGCAATAGCCTCCTAGCAATGTTCCTTTGCCACGAGACCGAGCTCATATAACCGTAAAGGGTGGCCCAAATCATCTTGCACAATCCTCTCGACGTCCACCATGGCGAGTAAGCGGAGAACCTTGTGTTCGCCGGTCGGCAAACAGGGTAGTCCCCAGCAAAAACATGAGGAAGCCGCGTGCATATCTCTCAGCGGCCTCCTGGCTCATCGGGCATCCACCATAGATGCACTTTCAGCCCGAACCTCGAACCAGGAGTACCGGACGAACCCTGGACGAACAAGTGGCGGCGCCTCGCCGAGCAAGTGAACCTGAGCGGCAATCCACTCATCCATGTCTGTATCGAAGGGGATCGGATCACCCCCCACCCCGATGCCGGTGAGCATCGAGAAGTCGTAAGGGGTCATCGTCATGTCCCCAGTCGCTGATAAGTGGAATGAATCGGTGGTGTCCCACCACCTCTCTGCCAGGGCGGCAAGAAGAGGTCTACAGGCAGAGAGCCTGGAGAGTCCCCTGCAGAAGGTGCCGAAGCCGGCCCGATCTACAATGCGGCTAACGGCGTCAGGCAGCTCGGTGTACCAATCGCGAGCGGTGACGTTCCCATACCCGCGGAGAGTATGGGAGTCTCCCTGTAGTCAAGAAATTGCAAAGCCATATGAAGATATGCAGTCGACATAAATCTGGTATGCGTGCAGATTTTTAAAGTTCAAACAAAAGCCAGGTCTCGGTGTGTTTCAGTGAACTACAACGTGTGATGTGTCCGCGTGCTGGTGTAGTTTTGTGCAAATCTAGCATGCGTGCGGGTTTTCAAATTCAAATAAGCACCGGGTGTCGGCGAATGGGCAGTGCAATGTGTGCCGTGTGTTTGAGTGCTTGAGGCCAGTGCAGTGTGTGTGCATGTGCGTCGGTCCTAAGCAAATGTCAGTTGTGAGTTTGTCTACAATCAACTACTGATGCGACATCGAACTAAGCGATTAATGGGTTCGATTAGCTACGGCTTGATAGGAAATCTACATTGCGAAAATAAAAGACGAGAATGTTACCTCTCGGCGCCTAAAAGACAAGTGGGAGGCGGCCACGCAGCAGCTCCGGATCCAAAGCCCTCGGCCGCGAAATGGCGAAGTCCATCGGGTGGTAGCACGTGGATGGCCGGCGATAGGTCGCCGGATCGAATGGCGCTTCGCTCAGCGGGAGCTCGACCGGGGTCCATCTCATGGTCCGGAGGAGTCCCGACATGTGGAACGTCGTCGCCATGGGTAGTGGTGGTGAAAATGACCGAAGATGGCAACCGGCGGAATGTGAAAAGTCAATCGCCCGAAAGTCAACCCGGAGAGGGTCGGAAATGGCCGGAAGAGTCGAAATGTGAAAATACACGGAAACGAAGACAAAATCAAGGGGAACAAGCCCCGAAAAAGAGGAACTAGCAAAAGGTGCACCGAAACGAAGATTCGTTCGGTTGAAAATGTCCGAAACGCGAAAAATATCGCGAATCCGACGAGAAAACGGGTGTAAAACGCGGAGAAATCGGCGAAAAATCGAGAGGAAAACACTCTAGAGAGAGAGAGGAGGAGTTTTCGGCGGTGGGAAAGTAGGAAAATAGGGTTTAAAACCCTATTTTATAACACCCGTGGCAAAATGGCAGTTCTGCCCCCGATCAGGCATTTTCTGCCGGTCGGCACTATTTTGTGCCGGTCGGCACTTTTTTGTGCCGATGGATGAGTTTAGGCAGCCGGTGGCAGCCGGTGACCATCCCACCCAGCCGGTGATGTTCCCTGGGCCTTTTTTAGGCTAAATGAGGGGTCTTGGGTCTCCATAGATCAGTAAAGTGCCAGAAAATGCATCCCCGATGCTCAACCGGCCTCCGTTTTGACTTCGGACCGTCTCTACTGAGCGTGACGCTCAAATTCAAGCGAAGATTGTATCCTTTTGTATCCTTTTGTCTTTTATAAGATTCAAAAGTTACCCCGCGTGAGTTGCATGCATCCGTCACTTTGTCTAGTACGGCACGGCGCGCCATCTTGCACGTCCCTTGGGACTTGAGCTGTCGTTGCATTTCGAGGTACGTGTGCCTCGTCCTGCATTTCATTTTCCATCAAATGAGGTATGTGTGCCTCATTTTGCATGTCATTGCATTTCGAGGTACGTGTGCCTCGTCCTGCATTTCATTTCCCATCAAATGAGGTATGTGTGCCTCATTTTGCATTTCATTGCATTTCGAGGTACGTGTGCCTCGTTTTGCACTCCACTTCTCATTTATATTGGTATACATATCCCATGTGCGTTACCTCTTTGTCATGCATCCCGGTCTGGCGAGACCTTAAACACGTACGGTCTAGGAGACCTGAAATCCTCAGGAGGTGCGAAACCTTCGGCGCATTTAGATATACACTTCATCGCATTTGGCATGCATCGTATCGCGCCGTCTTGTGCACTCGCGTTGTCTGAGCGCATCGTGCTATTTTGCGCGTCGCGCCGTTTGGCGCCCCCTCATTGCACCCCATTTTCCATCCTTGAGGCACGCGCACCTCATTGCACGCGCGTCTCATTTGTCCCATTTGCATCCGCATGAGTGTCTCATTCGCATCACACTCACTTAAAGTGTTGTGTAATCATTGCCCCCCCGGTCTGGCGAGACCTTAAACACGCACGGTCTAGGAGACCTTAAATCCTCTGAAGGTGCAATTCCTTCGGTGTTTGTCGTGCCCGAACGACTTTCGGTGGTCTGGTGAAGCCACCGCTGGTTCTTGGTGAGTTCCTAGAAGACCAACTGGGACGGTGAAAACTAGAGTTTGAACGGCTTATGCCTAGAACGCAAAGGTTCGGAATTTCCGAGACTAAAGTCTGGTTTAAATACCCAGGGGGTGTACCCTCGGCTTGAAATCTGTATGGAAGCCCCATAGGTTGAGGCGACGTGTTTACGCCTCAATTCTGGATACTGAACCGACCTAGTATATCGCCTTGTTGGTAAGATAGGGAAAGCTGCAATCGTAGCCATTGCATCATCATGCATCGTCATGCATCATGTAAATACTGCATATGTCATGCATTTCAAATTTCAAAAAACAAAAAAAAACCATGCATTTGTCCTGCATTTCATTGTAATATAGTGTATATGTCATACATTTTCTGTAAAACATCTAGTGCATATTGCATTATAGCTTGTATGCATCCATTGCATCGCCTCCATCTATGGCTTGCACCTTTCCTTGTTGAGCTTGGTCTGGTATGTGCCCATACTTTTCGTGTCGAAACACAGTTGTCGAGCTTTTGTGTCCGAGCCTTGAGGGTAGCGGCATCGCTTCTGTGTTAGACATGGTTTGTATGTGTGCATGCCTTTCCTAGGCAAGATTTGGTTGGCCCACGTGCCGTATCCATTGTATCCATATCCATTGCATTGTAGCTTGCATGCATCCATTGCATCGCCTCCATCCATGGCTTGCACCTTTCCTTGTTGAGCTTGGTCTGGTATGTGCCCATATTTTTTCGTGTTGAAACACAGTTGTCGAGCTTTTGTGTCCGAGCCTTGAGGGTAGCGGCACCGCTTCTGTGTTAGATACGGTTTGTATGCGTACATGCCTTTCCTAGGCAAAATACGGTTTGGCCCGCGTGCCATATCCATTGTATCCATTTCCACTACATTGTAGTGTAGTTATTGCGTCCGGCATTAGGATCATTATTCTCTCCCCAGTGGGTCGTTCCCTCACTTATGTCATTCCACCCAATACTTGTTCTTGTGTCCGTGCGAAGTACTCATAGATCAGACATCGTTCTATGGGAGACGGACTTGTCACCTCCATCAATCTATTTGACATTTGTGTGGTTTCGAACCGCTCCGGTTTGAATCATGATTCAATTGCCCTGCATTTAGTTTGCCTTGCATATGGTTTCGATTGCATTGCACTATCATTTGCATTATTCATACATCATTTTGTACATATTGCATATCATCTTGCATTGCATATGTCATGCATATTGCTAACAATATTATACCTGCTAAGTTTACTTTCTTTGCAGGCACGATATTGTATGTACGGCTCATTTGAGGCCGGCGCGACCGGACGAGCCGCACAGGTATTGTATCCTCCGCGTGAGACGTTTCGAGAATTGCATGATTCTCTTACATCCTTTCTGCGTTGTAGTGTAGATTGGAGTATGCTAGCTTATAACTGTTGTATGCGTGCTTCATTACAGTTTCCTTTGCATGATCATAAGTTATGCTCGACTTATCGCATTGTCTTGCATTTTGCCCCTGCCTTCCGACGCATATCTTATCCTTGGCATGTGTGCCTCCTGCATGAACTACGCTGGTTTGATTCCTAAAGGGATACGTAGGCAGCTTGCGAGTTCAACCATTTGCGCTTTGTATGATTGTCCAAGTCTTCGGCCTTGTCAAAAATGGGTCGTCTCTAGGCTTTGACATTCACTCCCGTCATTGTTATGACTTTCGAGTTCTGTCAAAGAGGGGCAACTGTAGACACCCCATTTTTGACCGTCCTCAAGACTCGGACGTCACCGTTTGAACACTCGGTGATTACCCATGTTTGTGTTCGTTTGGAGTTCCCGGAGTTCTCGGCTGTGCGAGCCTTGCCTCAGGGCCTCCGAACTCGACCGTTTGTGTTTGGTTTTGCACCAAACACTTGTGTTTTGCCTTGGAGGGGCAGGGAATGCTTTTTGAGGCATCCCCACACACCACCGGCTGTGGCTAGAGGCCACCGGCTGGCTGTAGTTGCCACCGGCACTATATTGTGCCGGTCGGCACTCATTTTGGCAAAATGACCATTTTGCCCAGCCGACCACTTTACAGCTGCTTTCTGAGATATTTTTAGACAGCTGTTTAGCTCTTGTTTCCCCTCCATACACGTGTATGGAGGGATGAACCCTTGAATGACTTAGTTTGTAAGTCTTTGTTGCCTATAAAGAGAAGCCTCTTCTCTTGGCTCAAGGGTTGGCAAAATCAGAGAGTTAGACATTTTAGGAAAGGGTTGAGCTCTGGTTTTAGGTTAGAAACTCTATATCTATCCTATCTCTCTCTTTCTCTCTTATTTTGTACACTAGGTGTTTGTGACTTACTATTGCTCACCAACACCTAGTGTTTCACCTTCCTCTTGGAACTGAGGTGCTAAGGGCTTGTTCTTGGTGTTCTTGGCTGGTTTGAAGCTTAAGGAGGCATCAAGGTCACCATTGTTGAAGAGGATCATCAAGGGTAAGAAACTAACTTTATTTACCCCATTCTTGCATCCCTTTTTTATCTAGTTTAAAACAGTTTTTGTGCTTAGTCTATAACACATAAAAGTTCTGTTTTTAGGCCCTCTCTATTGTTCATTAAGAGTGTTTTGTGGTTTGAGCAAGTTTGACCACTCTTAGGCTTTGAAAAGGCCACTTTTGTGCTATTTTGTGAGAGATCCGAGATTTTGGTGATAGGATCTCTTCACCACCAAATCTTGAGGATTCCAGTGGTGAAGAGCATGCCTTGAAGTCTCAAAAAGGGGAGGGCCACCCCCTCTCCTTGATGTCCTTGAAAAGGGCATGTTTTGGTCTCTCAAGTGAGTCCATGCTTGAGTGTGTGTTGAGCATGTTTGGCTTGTTTTCCATGCTTATATTACCATGATATAACATGTTTTCAAGTTGGTTTTGGTCTCCTATGCATGCTTAGTATAGTCGCCTTGTAATGCCTCTTATTGCCTTAACATGTCTAGGAAGTGTGCCCCTATTTCTAGCATGTTTTAGACTTGTGTTGGTGAAGCTTGTACGCTTATTTTGCCATGGTTTAGCTCTGTCCATGTTCGTTTGAGTCAATCTTGACATGCTTTGTATAGCCCCTTTGTATTGTAGCTTGTATGCTTCAAGTAGGTGCATGCGTAGGATGCATTGCCTCCATGTTTTCAAGGGTTTGGAACCCTCTTACATGCTATTTCAGACCTTATAATGTGCTTGTATCCTTGCCTTAGTGGTCTTGTTAATGCTTTAGGAGCATGTGTTGTATGCCCCTTGTTTTGGCTTCAATGCATGCCTTTGATTTAATGACTCTTAGATGCCATCTAAGTAGCCATTTGGCTTTGTTTTGACATGCTAGAAACCTGTTTTAGGTTGATTAGTGCATGCCATGTATGCTTGTGCGAAGTGTGGTTTAATGCCCTATTAGCTCGCCCTTAGCCTAGGCCATTCGCATGCTTTGTTTGATTTGATTTGTTGCATGATTTGGCATCATGTGTGAAATGATTTGAGAGCCTAAGTTGCATGCTAATAGTCCATGTTTGAGTCACCTCAAGTGTGTTGGAACGTAGCTTGTTTATGTCTTGGGTTTGGTACCTTAACATGTGTATGTGTGTGTGTGTGTTTAGTCCCCAATTGTAGGCATTTTGGTTACTGATTTTAGGCCTTTTTGAGTTGCCTAATTCATATCCAAGTCTATCATTTCATTGGTTTTCATGCTTGCCTCTTATACTTGTTTGTATGCTTGCATAAACACATGGCATTGTACATCTTGCATCCTAGATGACATGCTTAGGTTTGCACCACATTGACATGCATACCAAGTCTCTTGAAGTGAGTTTGATAGAGGTTCGGCACCCTTTTGTGACCATGTGTTTTGCATGCATTCGAAAGTGAAGTTGCATTCTTGATTCTTAGGACCATCATGCATGGAAATGCGCGATTGGTGGTCCGGGAATCGAGGCACATGCCCCCTTGAGCTAATAACATGATAAGAGGGGTGTGTAGTGCATAAATACCTTGAATTACACTGCCATGCATTTTGTTGTCCTCTGCTGCTGTGGTCTGCAGGTTCTGCAGGAATTTTGTGCCGACCGGCAGCCAATTGGCAGTCGATAGCTTCATTCAGTGCCGGTGGCCATATCCTTCAGCCGGTGGTGCTCTGCTCTAGCCGGTGGTACTCTCCACTGCCCTGAGAGGCACTCCTGGGATTTTGGCAATTTTTTAGAGAAGGATAGCAGGGGAAACAGAGGCACACTTGCACGGCAGTGCGGTTCCGAGCCAGTCCCGAGCGCGCGCTGCTTTTGGCCCTCATCCCGAGGCGATTTACTGTTTAACTAGATTAATTAATTTGTTTAATTAATTTAGTGAATTTGTAATATTTAATTAGCTTGTGTAGTCAATTTGTATATTCTTTTGGTCCCTCCGAGCGAGGGCAAAAATGTAATAAGTGTGCGTGAGTGGATGTATGTTTTCCAACCCCCACTTCTTTCTAACCCTTTTATTTACCCGCTTATGGTGGTAGATTAGGGCATGTCTATTTTAGCATACCTTATGCAATGCATGTGTGCATTCATGCATTTGTTTACATGCACCGGGCTCGGTACATCATACAAACTGCATCGTACTTCCAATTCCAAATTGAATACGTGATAGTTGTTACATTTCACGTGCCATGATTAGGGTCAGCCGAGCCTACTCTAGATTGCATTTCTGCCTGTGCCGCATTAGCCACTTAACATGAACTAGGTCATGCATGTTTGCTAACCGGGTTTTTGTTTTGGCACGGAGTACGATGTAAGTTTTTATGGCTTTAGCATATCGCATGCGTGTGAATGTTTACCATGACAGTATGCTTGCCATGCGGCTAAGTGCTTACATGATAAACTGTTTGAATGCCTGTGGGTGGAGGTTGGGTTGCTTGAGTTGGAACAACTCATTGAAATCCGTATTTTTTTAGCCTACTTGCGAGTAGCAAAATCTAACACGTTTTTCGAGACAAAACGGATATGCAATGTTTATTCCCAAATTAGGCAATCTAGTCTATACTTGTTTGCTGTGCGCATAACATAGTAATTCTAGGCTAATAATTGGAATAAGAGCATGTAATGTTTTCAAAATCGGATATCACGGTTAGTAGAGGCCGGTCTTCGGACCGGGCGAAAGGGGGTGCTCATAGCTGACCTTCCCCGATCGTACCCAAGCTCCCGAGCCAAGACCACTTTGGTGATGACGGACATGTGGCCTTCGGCACTGAGTCAGGGTTTCCTAAATTTCCCAATTAAAAAATATTTAGGTGGCGACTCTATAATCTGGCAAAGCAGTCCATGTTTGGCACTACTTTTCAAAAATCTGTTTTCTCAAACGATTTGCCGGATTTGGACTCTTTGGTTCAGATTTAGAACCGCGACACAAATCGAGTCCGAACTGTAGCCGAGGTCCCCCGCGGACGTGCTACAGGGATTTTTAACCCCAAGCCTTGTGGGAGTTCCAATCTCCCAATTTAAATTTCTTGATTTTTTGATTTTAAAAAAAAAATATCTTAGCATTCCCAACTCTCAAGTATTACTCTCATAATAACACTTTAATACATTAATAATAAACATAAAAAAATTCTTTGAAATCCAATACATATGAATTCCTTGAAAAGTCCCAACACATATGATTATTATTTCTCATAATAACACTTTAATGTATTAAGAACAAGCATAAAAAAAATTTCTTAAAAAGTCCAACACATGTGATTATTATCAAAATATTAAACTTTAATATAATATCATTAAAAAAAAAGACATTTAATTCCTTGAAAAGTCCAACACATATGATTATTATCAAAATATTAAACTTTAATATAATATAAAAAAAGGAAAAAAAGAAGACATTTAAAACAAAAAAAAAAAAACATTTAAAAATCACAATTCACATATATAGATAATTGTAAACACAAACCGTGCATAGAACGGGTGATATGCTAGTATATATAAAGGAAAAAGAGGTTTCTAACCCCCAAGCCTTGTGGGAGCTCCAATATCTCAATTTGAATTTTCTAAATTTTTTATTAAAAAAAAAAAACCTCAACATTTATTGATTTGGTCAAAATCCCTTGATCAGCATTTAAAATCTCCTTATACAAATAATTATAGATACAACCCTTGCATAGTTACTGTAGTACACTTTTCAACTTCTCCCATATATTATGGTTAGTGATAAGATTGTTAAATTATTTTTATAATATATTAAAAAAAATCTAAAAGAAATATAAATATCTATAATTATCTCGTGCATAGCACGGGTGATAAACTAGTCTATACTATATATTAAGCAAAAAAGGGGTTTTTAACCCCAAGCCTTGTGGGAGCTCCAATCTCCCAATCTAAATTTCCTTATTTTTAAAAAAAAAAAAAAAAAAAAAACTTAACATTTATTAACTTCTCCCAACCTCCAAGGCTTACCCTTATAATAACACTTTAATACATTAAGAACAAGCATAAAAAAAATCCTTTGAAATCCAACACATATGAATTCCTTGAAAAGTCCCAACACATATGATTATTATCTCTCATAGTAACACTTTAATGCATTAAGAACAAGCATAAAAAAAAATTCTTGAAAAGTCCAGCATATATTATTATAATCAAAATATTAAACTTTAATATAATATAATAAAAAAAAAAGACATTTAATTCTTTAAAAAGTCTAACACATATGATTATTATCAAAATATTAAACTTTAATATAATATAAAAAAGGAAAAAAAGAAGACATTTAAAATAAAAAAAAAAGACATTTAAAAATCGTAATTCACATATATAGATAATTGTAAACACAATCTGTGCATAATTTCCTATTTTTTGATTTAAAAAAAAATCTTAGCATTTATTAACTTCTCCTAACTCTCAAGTCTTATCATTATAATAGTACTTTAATGCATTAAGAACAAGTATAAAAAAAATTCTTTAAAATTCAACACATATGAATTTTTTGAAAAGTCCTAACACAAATGATTATTATCCCTCATAATAACACTTTAATGTATTAAGAACAAGCATAAAAAAAAAAAAAAATTCTTGAAAAGTCCAACACATATGATTATTATCAAAATATTAAAGTTTAATATAATATAATAAAAAAAAACATTTAATTCTTTGAAAAGTCCAACACATATGATTATTATCAAAATATTAAACTTTAATATAATATAAAAAAAGGAAAAAAATAAGACATTTAAAAAAAAAGAAGAAAACATTTAAAAATCACAATTCACATATATAGATAATTGTAAACACAATCCGTGCATATCACGGGTGATATGCTAGTATTATATAAGGAAAATGGGATTTCTAACCTCATAAGCCTTATAAGAGCTCCAATATCCCAATCTTAATTTTCTAATTTTTTGATAAAAAAATAAAAAATCAACATTTATTAACTTCTCTTAGCCCCTAAGTCTTTTGGGAGATTTTGTCAAAACTCTCTCATAAAAAAACTTTAATGCATTAAGGACAAGTATAAAAAAATTTCTTTGAAAAGTCCAACACATATCATTATTACAAAAATATTAAACTTTAAAATAATATAACTTTTGATGTAGATGTCGATTTTTAATAAATTTAGTATTTTTAGAATTCTCTCATCAAGATTTATCAAATAAGATCCATGTTGACTATGAAATTCTTAACAAAAAAAAAAAAATTATTGTTGAAATTGATGTAAACAGTAATAATACATGTTACTATGTTTAATAGTTATTCTGTTTGACATCTATATCTATATATTATATAAGGAAAAAAGGATTTGTAACTCACAAGTCATGTGGGAGTTTCAATATCCCAATTTTAGTTTTCTAATTTTTTGATTTGAAAAAAAGAAAACCTCAGCATTTATTGACTTTTCTCAATCCATAAACTTTTTTAACTTCTCTCATACCTACTGCTGCACCCTTTTCAACTTCTTCCATATACTATGGTTAGTAAGGGTGTACACGGTCCGGATTGGTTCGGTTCTAAGAAAATCCAAGAACCAAACCGATCCTAACGATTCTATGATTTTGAAAACTAGACCAAATCATTACACTTGTAAAACCGGACCAGAACCAAACTAAAATAACGGTTCGGTTGCGGTTTGGTTCACGGTTCAAAAAATTTCTATTTACAAGAATAAATTGTTAATATTAACAAAATAATTACTCAAACTGATTATATTTAACTCATGATAAAAACTAATAATATTAAGGCATTACCCAACATGGCATATCTATATCATCCTAATATCATTAAAATTACAAAAAACCAATTAATAAAAAAAAAAACTTGATATGATAATATTAAATATATATATATATATATATATATCTTTTAAAATTCGGTTCGGTTTAAATCGTGGTTTTTTCATAAAATCTATTAACTGAACTGTTTTTACGGTTCTCAATATTTCTTGAACCAAAACCGAACCAGTTCTTAATAGAACTGAACCAAACCGTACGATTTGGTTTGGTTCGGTCCAGATTACTGGTTTGAACTAAGAATGGCAACCGGAAGGGGGGGGGAGAGCGGGGCCGAAGATCACCCTCCCTGTCCCCGATCCCCGATTATAAGAATTTCCCTGTCCTCGGCCCAATCCCCTACGGGGAACCTATCACCGTCCCCGTTGTAATAACCCCGATCCGCAATTAGCTGCTAACCCATAATTAAGGATGTTAATTAAGTGGATAAAATAATTTATGTGTTTATCTTGTATTATATATATTATTTGGCTTTCTACCTATCACTCGTAGTAATATCTGTTTGGAATTCCGCTTTAATATGAAAATTGAAAACCTTATCGGCATCCGAAATCGGAATTGGTTACATGAATGTGTTATTTGGAAATTTTAGAACACTATGGCAATTTTTTTTATTAAAAATTGATTCAGTCTGATTCATTAAGTTGCGTTTGGCAAGCCTTATGTTTTAATTAATGCATTATGGCATCATAACTATATATTCAACACATTGAGCTCACTTGAGCTCATTTCTCTCATTCTTGGAGTGCAAATTCTGAAGATTCACTTAGAGAGAGAGAGAGAGAGAGAGAGAGAGAGAGAGAGAGAGTGTGTGTGTGTGTGTGTGTGTGTGTGTGTGTGTGTGTGTGTGCGCGCGCGCGCAATTCTAGAGAGAGAAAGGAAGAGATTGAAGAGGAATTGAAGGTTTTGTGTTGAGTTCATCAAGATTGTGTAAGGACAAGAGAATTTGAAGACTCTAAATAAGAATACAATCTCTAAATTGTGAATCTAAGTCATCTAGAATGAGATTTCATCAAGATTATGAGTTTAAATGTGTATATTGAGCTTAGAATGAAGATTTGACTTGCAATTCATGCATGCATGCATATATGAGTAGTAAATCATCATTTTGATCATAAGCTTTGTCATTTATAGTGAGTTTAGGCCATGGAATTAACATGCATGCATATTGGATCAAGTTTTGTAAGTAAATTCCATGTTTGATGAGTTTTGGAAAGAAGTTTACATGCATGTTGGGTTTTGCCACAACACGTTTAATTTTGATCCTTCATGTAGAAATTATGGATAATTGGCTCATGCATGTCTGAATCATTACTTATTACCTTTTACATCATGTTTTGAGAAAGAGTTTTGTATATATATGTTGAAGTCTTGAAGCTCAATTTTACTATGAATATGGACTTTGGGGAAAAGAGTTTATGAAACATACATGCATGGGAGTTTTGAACTCAATTTTAGCTAAATCTATGAGTTTTGAGCTAAGGGTTTGTAAATGATCATATATTTGTGTTTTAGAAAAGTTTTCCAAGTGTTTTGAACAAGCCATGCACGAATTTGCCATTGAATTTGCATTTGGAAACTCAAAACCCTGTTTTGGAAACCCAGAATTTTTGAAAGTCGCTCGAGCGGGGGATTTGCCGCTCGAGCGGACATTTTGTGTATCTAGTAGTTTTGCAGGCTATTACAGCCCGCTCGAGCGACCACTTGGACGCTCGAGCGAACCCTTTTGTAAATTGTTAATCCGCTTGAGCGTGGGAGTTGTGGCTCGAGCGTAGATTGAGACCAACCAGTACTTTTCCCAAGTTTGCAGACCGCTCGAGGAAAGGAAGTCGAGCTTGAGCGCCCCTCATATGTTTGCATGTTCGCTCGAGCGAGGAAAACTACGCTTGAGTGGGGACCCTGTTTTCAGAAATTTGATTAAGTGTTTTTTAATGCATTTTGGCATCCTCATTGCATCTTAGGCATTCCTAAGACTTAATTAAGCCATAGTAATGAGGTTGTGGATTAGAAACACACTAAAAAAGGAATGTACTAAGTTAAGAGGTTACAAGAGTGTGTTTTGAATAATGCGTTAAGCAAGAAACCTATGTAATGAGAACTAAACCGTGATGGCCAAGTACATGTGTAATGATACGATATGTTTGTGTTATGTACTTTTGTGTTTGTAGGTCAACGTCCGAGGATTGATTGATCGTTTACGGGAAACACTATGAGTAACATTTCTGAAAAGATATGTTGATATGAATTATGTTCCAAACGAGTTATGATAAGTTATGATTTCTGAAATGATATTGTTTATTTGAACGACTGTCCTATGTTTGAAATCTATTATGGCATCCATAGATAGTCCCAAGTCATGGGGGACGGCATGTAAATACGGGTCCATGACATATATGTAATTACGAGATCTCGTTAGCCACTTCATTATGGCGATATGTGTTTAATCGGTGTCTGGAACCGATTACTCTAGTCGGAAGACGCTATATGATATGTTCTATGGGATGTACCATTATTATGTTCAGATACGAGAATGATTATGCTATGATCTATTTTACGCTTATGATATGTTCGGATTTCGTTCACTAACCTCTTTACATTGATATTATTCACTGGGCTTTAACTCACTGTGTGTATATATATGTATAAGTGGGCATTCTGGAGATCGAGCCTGAAAGTTTTTGTCTGAATCTGTGTTCTGTTGTCAGCCAACCATTGCGCCTTGCGTGAAGGTTCCTGAAGTGTCATGTGTTTTAAGTTCTGTTGTTTCTGTATTTGAGAGTTGTTTGTTTTTGTTAGCTGTACTTAAGGTGCTATTATTTGTGTGGGTATAATGTATGAATGACTTTTGGATATGTATGGAAAGTTTTAAATACTATGTTTCATATAAGTCTGCACAGCTCAATGGACAACTATATTTATGTATTTGCTTCCGCTAGCCCCTTAATTTTGTTAATTAGTTCAGAGGCCTTCGGTAATCCAAGGATTACTGGCCGGTTACGATGCTAAACCCATAGGGGCGGGTTTGGGTCGTGACACTCGTCCCCTAATGGGGATCGGGTTTCCTCGACCCTGAAAATTCCCAGGACAAAAAAAAAAAAAAAAAAAAAAAAAAAAAAAAAAAACAGTAGCAGCAACAACAACGATTCAATTTAACAACAACATTCTCAACATCATCGACAACAACATCCTCAATAACAATATCATCAAACAACATCAACAACAACATCATCAGCATCACATAGATCTGAGTAGAGAGAGATAGATCTAAGTAAAGAAAGAGAGAGAGAGAGAGAGAGAGAGAGAGAGAGAGAGATCCAACTGCTCAAATCTGCCGTGGCAGACGGAATGTAGCGATCCTGGTTTTGATCCTTCTTTCATGTTTTACCACTTCGACGGGTCGGGTTGGTCGAGCCGCCTCGTCACCGTGGGTCCAGGGGCGCCTTGGCGAAGTCCAGCGGCGCCCTAGCGAAATCAGCTCGGTTGCTTCATGGGGTCCAGGGGACCCTAAAAAAAATGCAAAACGCATTTGAAGTTGCTTGTTCGCTCAGTCGGTCTGGAGTGTGGGAGAGGGCCGCACGTGCGGGGAATGAGGCCACACGCGGCGAAAAGCATAGGGGGGCTAATCGCTAAAAAAGCAGTCTTGGAGGTGCGGGAAGTTTGGTAGATCTGGAATTTTTCCTTTTATTCTCTCTTTGGGCTAATTGAATATCACTTTTTGTATCTCTCTCTCTCTCTCTCTAAAAACATTTCCTCTCCCTTCTCTCTACATTTCTTACCAGAAACCTCACAAGATCTTTGATTTCTCCAAATCCATTGGGATTTAGATCCAAGTCCTTCATCAAAGTTGATTATCTAGGCGAGGGCTACGTTGTGTGCGGTGGAGATCGAGTTTAGGCATTGTTGATTTTGAGGTTTCAACTCGTTTCTTCTTCAAACTTGAGGTAGGGATTTTCTACACTCTAATATGGTTTTTAGCTTAGTTATTTGCTATTGTGTATAGATGATGAGACTTGATTGTGGTTTGAACAAATCTAGGATTTGGGTGTGAAATGAAAAGAGGGGTTTGATGAATATGACGTAAACGACTATGATGCTTGAATATAAGATCATGTTGTGCCAAAATAGTTGATTTTGGTGTTTGTGTTGATATTTGGTGAAAGGGGGATTCTGCTCTAATTTTGATTAAATTATTATTTTGCATAAATAATTGGGATTAACATTGAAAATGTGAAATTAGAAGGTTGTGATTATAAATGGTGATATTGGATATGTATTATCTCACCTATGGAAGTTTTGAATAAACTATTTATTTTGATATTGAACATCTCTTTAGAAATAACTGCATTGGGCTATCGGTGAAGGATAGCTATGATTGTTATAGAAATTACATGAGGATTATGCGATTTAAATGCTAATCCATTGTTGGTGTCATTGAATATGACCATGTTATAGATACATTGTATATGTATGTTTATTAGGAGGAGAAAGGGGATGTACTCCATATGTGATTATGTTTATAAATACATTGCATATGTATATTTGTTTGGGAGGAGAAAGAGGATGGACTCCATTTAAAGCAAGTTGGCCAGAGTGTCTTGGGTGAAAGATCTGAAATTTTATATATAAATGGGTGTCGATTCCTACGGACGAAATATCCGTAAAATGGCAGGTTTGAAGTGTTTATGTGAGTTTTGCATAATTGGAAAATCATTGAGTTATAGTGTAACAACGCCCGCGTGGGACCTCGATGCTACAGTTCGGACTCCCCTGTTTTGTTTGTTGTGGTTCTTAATCTGAACCAAAGAGTCCAACTCTGGCAAATCGTTTGAGAAAACAGATTTTTTGAAAAGTAGTGCCAAACATGGACTGCTTTTGCGGAATCTGAGTCGCCACCTAAATATTTTAAAATGGGAAATTTAGGAAACCACGACTCGGTGCCGAAATCACGTGTCCCGCTATCACCAAAGTTGTCTTGGCTCGGGAGCTTGGGTACGATCGGGGAAGGTCAGCTATGAGCACCCCCTTTCGTCCGGTCCGAAGACCGGCCTCTACTAACCGTGATATCCGATTTTGAAAACATTACATGTTCTTATTCCGGTTATTAGCCTAGAATTACTATGTTATGCGCACAACAAACAAGTATAGACTAGATTGCCTAATTTGGAAACAAGCATTGCATATCCGTTTGTTTTGAAAGCGTTTCGGAATTTGTTACCCGCAAGTAGGCTAAAACACGGATTTCAACGAGTTTTTCCAACTCAAGCAATCCAACCTCCACCCACAGGCATTCAAACAGTTATCTCATATAAGCAGCTAGCCGCATGGTAAGCCTACTATCATGTCAACATCCACACACATGCGAGATGCTAAAGCGTAAAAACTCACCTAGTACTTCGTGCCAAAACAATAAACTAGTTAGCGAACATGCATGCCCTAGTTCATGTTAGAGTGACTAATGCATCGCATGCAATGGTGTAATCTAGACAGGCTCGGCTATCCTAAGCATGGCATGTGAAATGCTACAAGTAACAAGTATTCAATTTGGAAATTGAAATACAATGCAGTTAGCGTGATGTACCGAGCCCGGTGCATGTAAGACAAATGTATGGATGCACGCATGCTATCATACTGTATGCTAATATAAACGTGCCCTAATCTACCATCATAAGCAGGTAAATAAAAGGGAAGAAAGAAATGGGGGTTGGAAGACATACACACCACTCACACACGCTTATTACAGAATTGCCCTCGCTCGGAGGGACCAAAAGAATATACAAATTAATTAACTACGCAAGCTAATTAAATATTACAAATTGCCTAATTAATTAACAAATTAACCACGCTAAGAAAAACAGTAAACCGCCTCGGGGCGAGGACTCAATGCATGCGCCAGATTCGCTATTGCTTTGCCATGCCTAGCCTGCCTCTGTTTTCCCTGCTTTGCTCCTCTGAAAACTGCCAAAGTCTCAGGAATGCCTCTCAGGATACTGGGAATCACCACCGGCTAAGCAGAATTACCACTGGCAATGAATTTGTGGTCGTCGGCACAAAATTAATCCACCGGCCATCGATTGACTGCCGGTCGGCACTAAATACTGCCGGCCGGCAATGAATTCCTGCAGAACCTGCAACTCACAGCAGCAGAGGGCAGAATCTTGCATGGCAATGCTATTCAAGCTATGTATGCACCAATCACACTTCCTATCATGTTAATGACTCGATGGAGGATGTGCCTCGATTCCCGGGCCACCAATCACGCATTTCCATGCATGATGGCCCAAAGAATCAAGTGTGCACTTTCATGTCAAATGAAATGCAATGCAAACAACAAACCAAAGAGTCCTAACCTCTATCACACTCACTTCAAGAGGCCAAGCATGCACAATGCAATGCAATCCTAGACATGTTGGCTAGCATGCAATATGGACAATGCAAGGTACTTATACAAACATACAAGCAAGCATGCAAGGCAAGCATGTAAACCAAGCAAGGGGGTGGACTTAAACATGACTTAGGCAACTCCAAATAGGCCCAAAATCAGTAGCCAAAGTGCCTAAAAATGAAGGCTAAGCACACACACATGCAAGCACTCATGGTCCAATACTTAAAGCATAATGGGGCAACTTTTAAACACATTTAAAAGGGCACAAATATGAACAATTAGCATGCGAGTTAAGCTCTGAAATCATGTTAGAAGAGGTGCCAAACCAACTCAAATAAGGCAAACAAAAGCATGCAAATGGCCCAAGTATTTGAGGCAAACCAAGAGGCATTGAACTACACTTGACAAGACCTAACATGGCAAGACTTAAGCAACTAAAATCAGGGTTTTAGCACACAAAATCAAGCCCAAAGGTGTCACGACCCAAACCCGGCCCTATGGGTTTAGCATCAGAATCGCCAAGAATCCGAGATTACCAAAGGCCTCTGAATGATACCAACAGAGTATAGGGCCTGGCGGAAGCCAATACAGTAAATAACTAGTGTCCATTGAGCTGAGTAAATCAGATGTCAAAAACATTTTATGCATTCATACGGTTCAACACAAGACATTCTATACAATCATATACTGATCGAACAAGACGGGATTGAATCCTCGATAATCAGATAAGCAGAAATCTATACAAAAGTACAATACAGTAAGGAGACCGATAGGGGACACAAAACACCCCAAGCCATAGCATGGCAACACGGAACCTCGCAGTGAGGCACATAGGCTGGCTTGACAAAACTGGGGACCAATCCCACGCTCCTAGCTCGATGCAGTTCGAGAACCTACATATATATATATAAACAAAGGAGCTAAAGCCCGATGAATAACATACAAAGGTAAAGAGGTTATGAATGAATGTCCCTTACAGAATGAAATCAATTCATTATACTGATATTTCAATCTTTCAAGATTTCACCAATCAAGATTTCAATCAATCGGTCACCATATGTGGTACATCCATTAGCCTATAAACAGAGGGTCCAAAAGGACCGGCCTTATGAGACTCCAACAATAATGATGGCCATCAATCGATGCAAGATGGTTCCACAAGGAAACCCGTGAGCTCGTAACGATCAATAACAATGGGTGCTAAGGATGCCACATGTCTGATTCAAATCTGAGACATACATTCATTCAATAAACAGTTCAGTTCAATAAACAGTTTAGTTCAGTATTCAAAATATAACCATTTGAACATATCTTTACACAATCTGTTACTCACAGAGATTGGGCTAATAGCAGCTAGAGCGCGTCCCCGAGAGCCAACCCTAAACAGTTAACAAATAGAACACACACTAAGTTCACAGTCGGAAGGATATAATTTAAATCCTTAAATTTCCTCGGTGTGGTTCTACGTCTAAATCCTCATTAAGATGCCTTAAACTAGGCCTAAGAATGCCTAGGATGGGATGAGGATGCAAAAATGTGTCTGTCAGTTTAGAATTTTGAAGCAGGCCTCCGCCGGCGCAGTTTCCCCGCTCGAGCGGACAAGCCAACAAAGGTCCCCGCTCGAGCGTTAACTTCCCTTTCGGCGGTGATGCAAATCTTTGATGATCGATGCGCGATTTTCCTTTCGGCGTGAAAAACTCGCCGAGCGGATCAGAAATAATGCGAAGAAATGCTGGGAGCATGAATTCCCCGCTCGAGCGGAACTTCCCCCGCTCGAGCGGACCTCAAAAATCTGGAAAACCCAGAACTGTGTTCTGAGTTCGAAACTCAAGTTTGGGATACCAAAATCGATCCTCTTGGGCCCATTTTCTGGAAAACTCTTTTAAACCCATAGAATAACAAGTTTTAAAGCTCAATTTAAGAAATCAAAGCCCAAGGGTGTTTCAATTAAACTCAATTTCAAGAACACTTTCAAAACATGACATGCATGATCTTTAAACAATTCCAAGCTTCCAAACTAGCTCAAATGAGCTCCAATCTTTCAAAACAAAGTGAAAACATGGACTAATATATGAACATGAGCATGCATGTGACAATTATCCAAGAATTCAACTTCAAAATCACCAATTCAAACATGCATGCAACAATGGAGGTCCAATTCAACAAATATGAACAATTTCATAACTTAGCTCTACCATGATGCATGAAACATGCAAGATTTAGCTCAATGATACAATTAGGGAGATGAATGATCTACCTTAGTCTTGTAGTTTAAGCCTAGAAGCTCAATTAGACAATCAACACTTCAGTTCTTCAAGCAATTCTACAAAATGAGCTCAAATCCCCCTCAATACTCTCATTCTCACTCTAATTCTCTTCTTGGTCGGTTGGGACTAAGGGAAATGGCTGATCAAGATGTTGTTCACATGCATTAAGGCTCAAAAATATTAAACAAATGGGTCCACTAAGGTGGCAAGATCGTAATTAAATCAAACTCTTCAATTAGTCAATATTTAATCTAATTTAATCGTTCCTAATCAATTTTCAGATAAATATATCATTGAATCACAAATATTCTACTGAGTCTAAAACATCAAATGGTTTCTAAATCGGCCGCCGATAAGGCCTTCAATTAGCAGTTTAAACACATAAACTCAAACAGATAATCATTCAATCAAACAGATAGAAATGCAATTCAATAGATAAACTTATTCAATTTCAGTTTGATTCCATTCATGCTGTTCAAGAGTTCATCCAGATTCACTTATCGGTCATTATCGATTCGGTTTAGCGATGTCGATAGATAATTCAATGGTTTAACAGTGTCGATCTGAGGGTTGTTACAAAAGGACTACTTAGATGGCATGTAGGTGGCCCAAATTCAAAGGCATGCACAATGGTCAAGACATAGGGCATACAACACATGCTCTTAAAGCAACAAAGAGGCAACTAAGGCAAGCATATGAGCATGCCAAAGGGACTGAAATTACATGTTGGATGGTTCCAAACCACCAAAATGGTGCGATCAACACATGCTACACATTCACATACTTGAGGCATACAAGCCCAACAAGCCACAAATGCAAAGGAGCTATACTAAGCATGCCAAAATCGATCCAAAAAACTATGGACAGACCTAAAGCATGGCAAAATAAGCACAAAACATTCACAAGGCTAAGCCTAAAACATGCTCGAACAAAGGCTAACAACCTAAGGCATGTTAAGGGATCAAGGAGGCATTACATGGCAACTATACTAAACATGCATGGAGTACCAAAACCAACTTAATACAAAGTTATAACATGGCAATATAAGCATAAAATACAGCCATGGCATGCTCAACACACACTTGAACAAAGACTTCCTTAAGAGACCAAAAATGGTCCCTTTCAAGGACAACAAGGAGAGGGGGTGGCCCTCCCCTTTTGGAGACTTCAAGACACCATCTCCACCATTGAAATCCCTCAAGATTTCAGTGGTGAAGAGGCTCAAACACCAAAGTCTCGAAACTTGCACAAAATAGCACAAAATGAGGCCTTTCAAGGCCTAAGGGTGGTCAAACACACCCAAACCACAAAACACCCTTAACAAACAATCAAGAGGGCCTAAAAATAGAAATTTTTTATGTTATACACTAAACACAAAAACAGCTCTAAGATAGGTAGAAATAGGATGCAAAAATGGGGAATAAAAGGGAAGTTTCTTACCCTTGTTGACCTTCTTCACAAAGGGAGGACCAGCTGCCTCCTTGAGCTTAAACCAGCCCCAAAACTCTGAAAATGGTCCCTTAGAACCTCAATAGCCAAGGAAGGTGAAGCACTAGGTGCTTGTGTGCAATAGTATGGACTAAAACACATACAAGAGTAATATAGAGATAGGATATGTATTGAACCCTAACCCTAAAACCAGAGCTTCCTCTGTATCTTCTAAGCAAAAAGCTCTAATTTTTCTAACCCTTGAGCAAGGGAGAGGAGGGCTCCTCTTATAGAGGAGCCAATCTTGTAATGCTTAGCAAGTAAGCTAACAAGAGGGGCATCCCTCCATACACGTGTATGAAGGGGAAGAAAATGCCAGCCAGCTGTTTCAAAATATCTCCAAAAGCAGCTGAACAGTAGTCGGCCGGTCAAAAATGTCATTTTGACAAAATTGACTGCCGATCGGCAACAAAGAGTGCCGGCCGGCAATATATATTGCCAATGGAAACAAAAACCAGCCGGTGGCCTCTAGCTAGTGCCGGTGGTGTGTGAGGATGCCTCATAAGGCATTCCCTGCCCCTCCAAGGCAAAACACAAGTGTTTGGTGCAAAACCAGACACAAAACAGTCGAGTTCGGAGATCCTGAGGCAAGGCGCGTTGCCGAGAACTCCGGGAACTCCAAACGAACATAAACATGGATAATCACCAAGTGTTCAAACGGTGACGTCCAAGTCTTGAGGACGGTCAAGAATGGGGTGTCTACATGTAGTCTCATTTTGATTGTTGAAAGATAACGAATTTAACTCATGAATTGAGTAGCACATATGAACTGGAAATGAAATTAAAGGAAATGGAATAAGGTTAGTCTTAGTAGCATATGGATATGCAGGTCTTGTGGATGTTTCAAGATCGGTATTATTTATGTACGTGGTATTTATACCTTTGCTAAACCTCATAAATCGTGTTAGATTATTTCTACTGGACTGTTGGCTCACCCTATATGGGAATACCATTTTTAGGTACAGGTGAGATGCTTCTTCCAAGGCAATAGTGTGGATGGTGTTTTGGGAAGCAAGAGCTTCTTATTTATGCCTTATGTGTGTATGTTTGTTATTTGTAAAGCCAAGGGCTTAAGATGTAACAAGCGAGACTCAATTTGTGTAACCAAGCAATGACTTGGAAACATGTAAGCCTGCATGGCATTTAACTGGTTGTTAGACAGTGAACTCAGATATATGAAAGTATGTTGTTTCTCATATTTATTCTGCATATGAGTTATCTTTATTATATTATTTTGGGGGCGTGACAGGGAACCAATGCCAGAGTATGGAGGTTCAGCGACTCTAGCATCGCGGCAATAGTGGTGGCGCGAAGGAGGAGGCGACGGTGTTTTGTGCTCTCTCTCTCTCTCTCTCTTTACGCTTTGCTCGAAGGAGGAGGAAGTGGCGCTCGTCGTTGTCGTCGTCGGAGGGTTTGATTCAGTGTTCTCTCTCTCTCTCTCTCTCTCTTTGTGTTGCTTTTTACTTTTATGGTCTGATGGATATATATATATGAATTTCAGTTCGGGGGGGCGGAGACGGGCCGGGTATGGGGCTGGGACATTTATCCCTGTCCCCGTCCCGAAATTGATCGGGGATTAATTTTTAAATACCATATCCGCCCCGTTGGGGATATTTTTCAGGAAAAAACCGTTCAAATCGGGGTCAGGGGGTCCGATCCCCGTTGAGCCAGGTTCAAATTGCCATCCTAGTTTAAACGGATTTTTGAACAGCCCTAATGGTTAATGATAGGATTATTAAATTATTTTTATAAAAAATCTAAAAATAATAATTTGTATATTAAAAAATATCTAAAACAAATATAAATTCTTATTAAATCTATCTATTTATCTAG
Source organism: Camellia lanceoleosa (assembly GCA_025200525.1). Lineage (NCBI taxonomy): Eukaryota > Viridiplantae > Streptophyta > Magnoliopsida > Ericales > Theaceae > Camellia > Camellia lanceoleosa. Next base: position 100,604,661 of record CM045771.1, read on the forward strand.
CTATCTATATATTATATAAGGAAAATGATATTTTTAGTGAGGAGCCTGAGAGCTTTAATATCTCATACTAATTTTCTTGATTTTCTTAATTTTAAATAATTAAGAAAATCTCTATTGGCTAGCTTTTATTTGATAATCCCATATTGGAAAAAGAAGGAAAAAAATGAGTTGTTTTACTCATATAAAGAGAATTTTATACTCTTATCTTATTTAGTGAGGAGCTTTGTGAGAGTTTCAACATCTCATACTAATTTTCTTGATTTTCTTAAATTTAAACAATTAAGAAAATTTTCATTGACTAACTTTTATTTGATAATCCCACATCGAGAAAAAAGGAAAAAAATGAGTTATTTTACTCATATAAAGTGAATATTATACTCCCATCCCATTTAATATTGTAGTGTTGTACATGTTTTAATTCAATATATTTTAAATTTTAAAAGTTTTAATTAATTAATTATGACTTAGCTAATTAGGCTAAATCATTTTTGATTTGATTGATTTGTTGGTTTAATCGCAATTTTAGTAGTTTTATCAAAATATATTTATTAAATTTATTTGATTCAAAATAAACTAAAGATTGATCTAATTAAAGATTAAAAGACGAAGATTGCTTGATTAGAAATAAATTTTTTGTCCAAATAATTGTTAACTTTTATTTAATAATCACACTTTGGAAAAAAAAAAAAATTTGTTTCATTTATATAAAGTGAATCTTAATATTGTAGTATTGTATATATTTCAATTTAAGGCAGTTTAAATTTTAAAATTAAAATTACATTTAAAAGTTTTAATTAATAAATTTTTGTATAAATTGATTGGTCATTTGACCTAACCGATTAGGCTGAACCATTTTGGATTTGATCAATTCGCCAATTTAATCACGATTTCTCATATTGATTATATTAATTTTAAACTATTAAAAAAAAATTCATTGGCTAACTTCCATTTAACCATATAAAAATAAAAACTTTAATTAGTTAATGATTTATTTTATAATCCCACTTTGGGAGAAGAAGAAAAAACAAAGTTTGTTTCACTATCTATTTGTATATTAAATAAGGAGATGGGGATTTTAGGGAGAATTCTTCTAGAAGCTCCAAACTCTTATTCTAAAATTATTGAATTTTCTTAGCTTTAAACAATTAAGAAAATTTCTATTGGTTAGCTTCCATTTACCTTTTATTCCCGCAACAAAAAAAGAAAGAAAAAGTGAAATGTTTCATTTACATAAAGTGAATTTTATATTCTCATTTATATAAGCAAAATGAGACTTTTAGTGAGAAGTCCCATGATCAATATCTCATACTCATTTTTTTTATTTTTATTTTTTAATTTTAAACAAATAAGAAAATCTCAATTGTTTAGCTTTCATTTAACTTTTATTTTACAATCCCACATAGTTTTGATTTTAAAAATAATTTTGTATGAGATTTTGAAACTCTCATAATATTTAACTTTAAAATAATTACAATCCCACATCGAGAAAAGAAAGAAAAAGTGAGTTGTTTCATTTATATACAATGAATCTTATAAATAGAGTTTTAAGGGAGAAGCCCTCTAGAAGCTCTAAACTCTTATTCTAAAATTATTGAATTTTTTTAATTTTAAACAATTAAGAAAATTCTTATTGGCTAGCTTCCATTTATCTTTTATTTTACAATCTCAAATCGGAAAGAAAAGGGAAAAAAGTGAATTGTTTCATTTCATAAAGTGAATCTTATGCTCTAATTTATATAAATTATTGAAATTTATTAATTTTAAACAATTAAGAAAATCCCCATTGGTTAGCTTCTATTTAACTTTTATTTTATAATCCCATATCGGAAAAAGAAGGAAAAAATGAATTGTTTCACTTATACAAACAATTAAGAAAATCCTCATTGACTAACTTCCATTTAGCTTTTATTTTATAAAATATAGAAAAATTAAATATAATTATCATATTTTTATTAAATAATATATTATTTTATCACGTGCATAGCACAAGTAATATGCTAGTTACAAATTAAAAATTAGATGGGAGTATAAGATTCACTTTATATGAATAAAACAATTCATTTTTTTTCTTATTTTCCCGATGTGGATTATCAAATAAAAACTAGTCAATGGAGATTTTCTCAATTGTTTAAAGTTAAGAAAATTAATAAGAGATATTGAAATTCTCACAACACTCCTCACTAAATAGGATGGGAGTATACGATTTATTTTATATGAGTAAAACAACTCATTTTATTTTTCCCTTCTTTTCCTGATGTGGGATTATCAAACAAAAGTATAAAATCGCGGTTAAACCAACGAATCAATCAAATCAAAAATAATTTAGCTTAATCGGTTAGGTCATAATTAATTAATTAAAACTTTTAAAATTTAAACTATATTGAATTGGAACATGCACAATACTACAATATTAAATGAGATAGGAGTATAAGATTCACTTTGCATGAGTAAAACAACTCATTTTTTGCCTTATTTTCCCGACGTGGGATTATCAAATAAAACTAGCCAATAGAGATTTTCTTAATTGTTTAGAATTAAGAAAATCAAGAAAATTCATATAAGATATTGAAACTCTCACAAGACTCCTCACTAAATAGGATGAAAGTATAAGATTACTTTATATAAGTAAAACAACTTATTTTTTTTCTTTTTTTCCCGATGTAGGATTATCAAATAAAAGTATAAAATCGTTAAAATCGCAATTAAACTAGTGAATCAATCAAATAAAAAATGATTTAGTCTAATCGGTTAGGTCATAATTAATTAATTAAAACTTTTAAAATTTAAATTATATTGAATTGAAACATGCACAATACTACAATATTAAATATGATGAGAGTATAAGATTCACTTTATATGACACTACAAGAAATTTCATTTTTGGCAACTAAAATTTTAGTTGCCAAAACCTTGTTTTTAGTCACCAATTAGTTTTGGCGACTAATATATTTGGTCACCAACAGTTTGTCGGGGAAACAATCGGCGACTAAAAAACCTTTGGTCGGCAAAAAGCAAATCTTTAGTGACAAAGATTTTGGTCGCCAATAGTCAATTATATTTCTTTACAATTATATATTTACCGACCAATGTTTTAGTCCCCAATAGTCAAGGAATCGCCGACCAACACCTTTAGTCGCCAAAAGCTTCAAACATGAAAAAATAAGATAATTCGTTGTAGAACCAATTTGATCCACTCTTTCGGAAACTCAAACCGCCAACCTTCCGCACCACAAACCTTATGCATCACACTCTTCCCACTACGCCTCCATAACACCACATGATCGTATATGTGACATATATTATTTATATAGTACATACACCCAGGGCTGGCCCTGAGTTTTCAGGGGCCTAAGGCGAAACAATTTTTTGTGGCCTTTTAGATATTTATAAAAATAAAAATCACCCAAATTTTCAAAAACAATTATTTGAGTTTGCAATTTGTATTTTTTTATATTTTTTGTATTTGGCAACTTTTTTTGTTTTTTTTTAAAAAAAATATATTATAGTTTTTAAGTGTATCTAAATTAGATGTATCTCCAAAATAAATAAATAAAATTGTGTAAAATATTTAAAAAACCACTAAAAAACACATAATTGGGCCATAAAAAGAGAAGAAAAAAAAAATAGGCCCCATAGACATATACATATATTTTATATTTTATTTTGTTAATTGGGTTAACAACTAACACTTACAAATATTTTTTAACTGTGCCTTTTATTAATTGGGCAAAATAAAACTTTTGAGACATTTTAAAATGACCTAAATTAATTAAACAAAATTGGGCCATTTTGAATTTTTGATATATTAGAAGATAATGAATTCTGGGGCCCTTTTTTGGGCCTAATTTTTGGGGCCCTAGGCACAGGCCTCACTGGCCTTAGCCCAGGGCCGGCCTTGCATACACTCATATTAATATAAAAGTATATGTATAAACATAATTATCTTATTACATAATTATTGTAAAATAAACTATTTAGTAGCAAAATAAAAATAAAAAATTAACTTTTAGCAACCAAAATAATTTTAGTCGCTAAAAATGACCACTTTTGGCGACTAAACTTATTTTTTTGTCACCAATTATAGACTTTTGGCTACTAAAATTTTTTTAGTCACTAAAAAACTTTACTTTTGACTACTAAAATTTTTTCAGTCAGTAAAACCCATATAATCAGCGACCAAACTTATTTTTAGTCGCCAATTGTAGACTTTTTGGCTACTAAATATTTTTAGTCGCCAAAAACTTTAGTTTTGGCTACTAAAATTTTTTTAGTCGATAAAACTCATATAATCAGCGACCAAACTTATTTTTAGTCGCCAATTGTAGACTTTGTGGCTACTAAATTTTTTTAGTCGGCAAAAAGTTTTACTTTTGGATATTAAAATTTTTTTAGTTGGTAAAACCCATATAATCAGCAACCAAACTTATTTTCAGTTGCCAATTGTAGATTTTTGGCTACTAAAATTGTTTAGTTGCCAAAAAGCTTTACTTTTGGCTGTTAATCCTGTTTTAGTCACCAATAGCTATACTTTCAGCGATCAAATTTTTTTTAGTCAGGAAATTTGGTCGCCGAATGTGCTTTTTCCTATAGTGTGAGTAAAACAACTCATTTTTTTTCCCCGTATTTTTCCGATTTGAGATTATCAAATAAAAGCTAGCCAATGGAGATTTTCTCAATTGTTTAAAATTAAGAAAATCAAGAAAATTAATATGAGATATTGAAACTTTCACAAGGCTCTTTACTAATTGGGATGAGTGTATAAGATTTACTTTATATGAGTAAAACAACTCATTTTTTAAACTTTTTTTTTTCCGATATGAGATTATCAAATAAAAGTTAGTCAATAGAGATTTTCTTAATTGTTTAAAATTAAGAAAATCAAGAAAATTAGAATGAGGATTTGGATGGGAGTATAAGATTTATTTTATATGAGTAAAACAACTCTTTTTTATCCCTTCTTTTCCCGATGTGGAATTATCAAATAAAAGTTAGCCAATAAAGATTTTTTTAATTGTTTAAAATTAAGAAAATCAAAAAAATTAGAATGAGAATTTACAACTTTTGGGAGGCTTCTCCCTAAAAAGTCCATTTTCCTTATATATGTAGATTACTATATCAAAATTATTATTTTTGTTTAATAATTTTTAAAACTATTTAACATATCTTATTATTAATGATTTTTTTATTTTACTTTACATTAAAAACAAAATTTTACAATTCTTAATTCAAAATTTTATTTTATTTTATTTTTTATTTTTTATTTTTTATTTTTTATTTTTTAATTTGATTCACGAGTCCCTCTTGACTATTGCACTTGAGATCAGGGGCGGAGGCACACAGTGGCCTGGGGGGTCACGTGCCCCCCCTGCGTTTTTGGAATTTTTTTTATTTTTTTCTTGGTTTCAAATATAAGGAAAATATTTTAAATAAAAAAATTTATAAAAATATTCTTTAAAGTGAAATGTCAATGACATTTTTAAAATTATGAGAACAATAATAATTATTTTAATTGAAAGTAAAGAGACTATGATAAATTATATTATTATTTATGAAAATTTCAATATAATAGTGATGTCTATCATTATTGATATGCAAACATAATTAACATCAATGAAGATATATGAAATTTATTGGATTGTTAGGTACATTTGATATGTAGAGTTTGTCCTCCATATGTTTCTTTCTATTCATAACTAAAATGACCACTATATAAATTATAATCAAGCAACACATATTCAATTATAAAAAAAAAAAATAAAAATTACAAGTTATAACTAATATCAAAATGAGTCATAACTAATTATTACTTGATATATAGTCATAACCAAAATAACAACCACAAGAAGTTATAACTAAATTATATCTAATACGATAATGTGTCATAACTAAAGATCACAAAGATCATAATTGCGACATATGATTGATACTTTTTTTTATGGTGTGTTTTATAGAATTTCTCTACTAAAATATATTATTTCTATCTCAACTTATTTTCTTTTTTAATTTTCCAATCTACCTGTAAATAGTTACTCCCTAATATTTATATAAAATTTAATCTCAAATCCTTTAATTTAAAATTCACATTTATCCAAATGGACTCTTAATATTTAAGTTTAGTAATATCTCATTATTGTTTATTAAAAAAATAATAAATAATTTCTTGGTTAGAGTTTTCCAAAAACAGTTTTCAGAAAATTCTACCTTTTTGTTTTCCCTTTTTTTTTATTTTTACTGAATTTTTTTAATATTTTAAGTAATGTTTTTAATTTTTAGACATAACTAACATAAATATACCTAAAAAGCAAAAAAATTGTGAAAAAAACCTTTTAAAAATTCACTAAATACCAAAAACAAAAAAATAAAAATAAAAAAATACGGGAATTCTATACATTATTTGTATTTTTATGTATTTATTAATTTTAAAAATATTTTTTCACAAATTTTTTACTTTTTAAATATATCTAAGTAAAGTACATCTAAAAAAGTAAAAAAAAATATTTAAAATTTTAAAAATATTCACTAAAAACAAAAAAAACATGAAAATAAAAAAACTCAATTTTCAAAAAACTTAATCCAAAAAACTCAAACCAATCACATTAATGTTATCATTAATTTGTGTCCCCTTTCTATGAATTTTTTAGCTACGCCACTGCTTGAGATCCCAATTTAAACAACCTTGTCAGTATAATGATTTTTATGAAAGCATGAAACTTTTTCGCTGCCCTACCCCCGATGCAAAGGTGGCCTTGGCCAGTTGGAGTATGTATATATAAATCACCGGTGGCTTGTCTAGAAATTTAAGTTAGTGGAGTCAATTGAAAGGCAAACATCTCTAATGACTTTGATAATTCTTAAAACAAAAAATATAAATTGTATTTTATATTATAAAATATTTTAAAGAAAAAAATAAGCTAAGATTAATTTTTATGTAGATTCAAAGTCCTATTTGAAAAAAACATAAAAGTTAGCTTTTAAAATTATGGAGTTTTATATTAATGCTTAAAATGCTTTGAATAAGTTGTAATGCTTTATTTGATTCATTAGAATGAGATAAAATGAAATGTAATGAGTTGAATAAATTAGAAATTGGACCTGTTGAATAAGTTGTAATGCCTTGGATAAGTTATAATGCCTTATTTGATTGGAAGAAGCATTGCGGGGTTACAAGAGGGAAAATCACAAATAGTCGTACTGATTGAAAACGCATCAACACTTGCCTTGAATAAGTTGTAACGCTATTTGATTCGAAGAAGCATTGCGGAGTTACAAGGTTGGGGAAAATTTTGATTCGGAGAACCATTGGCGGTGTTTGGAGAAAAAAAAATTTGGATTTTTTTTTTTTCCCACTAAAAGATAAAGATTTTGTAAAATAGAAAAAAAAAACAAATCTAAACAAAATATCATATCTAATCTCATAATTATTTTATTTTTTCTCTCACAAACATTACATCTAACTACAAAAAATTCAAATATCTTTCCAAATATTAAATTTTTTTTATTCAATAATATCTTATAATTAAAAAAATCTACATAAAAACTCACTCTCTAAACACCACAGGAGGGAAAATCACAATAAGTCATACTGATTGAAAAAGCAGCAACACTTGCTCGCTAGTACGTGCCTAAAACGCGACCTGCGCTCTATTGGATTGGTTAGTAATATATATATAGGAGGGAAAATCACAAAAAGTCATACTGATTGAAAACGCAGCAACACTTGCTCGCTAGTACGTGCCTAAAACGCGACCTGCGCTCTATTGGATTGGTTAGTAATATATATAGGAGGGAAAATCACAAAAAGTCATACTGATTGAAAACGCAGCAACACTTGCTCGCTAGTACGTCCCTAAAACGCGACCTGCGCTCTATTGGATTGGTTAGTATATATATATATATATTTTCTTCTTTTCCTCCAATCAGGATTGGTTAGTGTATATATATATATATTTTTTCTTCTTTACCTCCCGCCAGCCAGTACATGTCAGTGGCGAGATCGTTATTGTTTAAAGGGTCTCAATCACATCGACCCTTACCTTTATCAGTGGTGAGATATTATTGTTGGAAGGGTCTGAATCACATCGACCCTTACATGTATCTACAGGTCCAATTTATAATATGAATTTATTGTGTTTGTGATTTGTCGGCTAGTCCCGCTTGCAATGCATGGACGCTGGTGATGGTTGGTGAAATATTTTTTTTTATTAAAAAAATGAGGTTTATGAGGAATAATTTTTTAATCATATCGAATTATTTTCATATGATATAAACCTCATTTTTTTAATAATAACTATTAGAATAATTTATATGACCGATAATTCTAATAATTATTAGAATTATTAGTTATATAGAATAATTTATTATTTTTTTTATAAGAAATTTAATTTTATTATATTTGAATTATTTTAAGCCATGATAAGATTAAAATTTTTTTTTGGAAAGAATATGATGTAATTTTTTAATATCAACTTATTCGATTACAAAAATTTTATTGAAAAATTTAAGCGTATTACTTTTACTTTTGTTCATTAATATTAAAATTTTAATTAATATTATTTATTATTAAAAAAAGAAAATAAAAATAATTTTATATGTTTATATATACAATTTTGTTTCGATTGCTCAGGTTATTTGGTATCTTTGCTTAAGTTCACTAAAATTTATTTAAATTTTTTAATTTTACATAGGTCATCACCGAATTAAAAATTATATTGCCCAATCTTTAAAAAATTCCAAACTTGACTCGTGTTGGTTGGATTGAACTCGCTCAAGTTTATAACGCTAATAAGGAGTTGAAAGTTACATGATTAAAATTATTCAAGTCTTTATAGTTTAGGATGATATAATTTCTTTTTTTCATAAAATTCAAAACAAAAAAAGAAAAAAAAAATTAATAGCGATTAATAATTTGAACACATGTATTTAAAACAAATTATATTTAGACCAATAATATTATGACACATCATTATGACACATGTAAATATTGATCTTGTTTTAATTGTAGTAATAATTTGAAGAAGAATTTAAATTCGAAATTTTATTTTATAATTTAATAAAGGATGCAAAATTTAAGGAATGAATATTGATCTCATTCCAATTATAGTAACATAATTTAGGTAAGAATCCAAATTTGAAATTTTATTTTAAGAATATAAAATTAATTTGTAGACCAATCATATTTTAACACGTATTAACAAAAAATTAAGCCAAAAAAAAAAAAAAAAGAGAAAAAAGAATTACAACTTTCAACCTTAATGAAATGACAATATTTTGCAATATATAGATATATAGATAAATCTTGAAATAGATTATTATTTAAAACTTATATATTATGGGATAAATCATTATAATTTTAAATTTAAATTAATGGGATGATTTTCATATTTAGTGCCCATCAAATTTAAATTTTAAAATGGATTAGTATACTTTCTTATTTTTATTTTATATATTTGATATACTTTTTATTTGAAAATCATAAATCAAGAAATATTATTATTTTACTTGAATGAGATATATAGATGATTTTTTTAATTATTTAAAATCATAATAAGTGGACGAGTCCCCATTTCCTCCCATTCCTCCACGCGTTTTACATATTTTCGACTAGTACGCGTTTGCAGTTTGCTTGGGTTGGACTTACCCCGCCATGCATCACATATTTTCGACTAGTGCGCGTTTGAAGCTATGCATCACATATTTTCTAACTAGTATATATATTACAAGAACAAAAATCTTCTGTTCAAAAAAAAGAACAAAAAAAATGAAGTTCAATACAGATTTGAGATATATAGTTCCGCCTTTTATGTACATCGTCCTCCCCCTCCTCCATCTATCTCAAGACTACCCTTATTGGTACTCTTCTTCGTCCTCGCCCTCGTCCCCATCCTTGACCTCGTCCTTATATCACTCATTAATGTTGAAGATGACTTCCCACTCCCAGGTAAATCTCCTCATCTTCTTCTTCTTCTTCCTCCTCCTTTTCATTTCCGTCAAACTTCCTGTGACTCTTTCATTAGTATTTTCACAGCCCATTCAATTGCGATTTGGTCATTTCTATATCTCTGGCCTCCTTGTAGTTACATTAACGATAGTCTCATTAGTGTTCCCACCTTCACTCTTTTGGTACTCCTATCTCTTATTCTGCATCTGCATCTACATCTCCAAATCTCCTTGGTTTCATCCACTTTTTGATGTGCTAATGGGCTATTTGCAAACTATCCCAACCCTTTTCATCATTTGCACCACCACCATCACCACCCAACCACAACCTGAAACCGCCACCACGACCACCCTAGAAACACAACTTCCTCATCAGTCTGAAGTTGAGTTGAATGAAATTGATGATGTGTATCTCTTCCTGAATGAGCGGCCAAGTTCGGAGCATGAACATTTTGAGATAATTTATGGACATGCGTAATGGTCTTCACTTGAGTATCGGATGTTCACTCCCCTCCTATTCAATCTTTTCGGTACCAGTGTTTCTTTCTTCTTTTGCATATTATAACAACTTTGTGCCTTGTAAAAAAATTTGCCTATGTATTGTATTTTTCTTTTTATTTTTGTCAGAACCAAATAAATTATGAACATTCTCCAGTTTAGATTATGCATATGTAAGAAGAGTCAGTGGATGCAATGATTTCTTTGTTGTATTTGCTTGTACCTGTACGGGACACTACTTTATAATTTGACTTTCTTTGGCTTTCGTTTACATCTTGTTGATCAATGATTGAGAATGTTCTTGGGTTTGCCTCCTGTTCCTGGAAATTTGTATAATTTCAAAGGCTCCTCCTTTATTTACCAAAACAATAATCAACATGATTGCTTTCTCTCAAAATGTTTTTGGAGAATTTTTTTAAAAATATGTTTGATTGAAAATTTAAAAAAATAAAATTAAAATCACTTTTTTCTCTACTACACATTAATTAATTATTTTTTTTTTCTCCTCTCTCATTTTTAATCACTTTTTCTCTTACACCCATCTATTCAATTACAAAAAATATTAAATCATCTCAAACTCTAAAATTCCAAAACTATTTTCAAAATATATAACCAAACAAATTTTAAAATTTTCTAAACTCTCTCCAAAAAATTATTTTTGAAATAATATCTCAAAACACAAACCAAATAACCTATGTCCTTTATCTTATAAAATTTTAATATTAGGAACCTTAAAAAAAATTCCCCTTAATTGAATGTATGATATTGCTAAAAATTATATTTTATAAATAAATATACAAAATAAACAAATTAAAAAAATGCATGATAAAAATTAGAGATCTGCCATCTAATTAATGGTAACATTAATTAAATTTTTACTAATGATGCCATTGAAAAATTTTCAATCTGAAAAGATGCGTTGGACGATAATTTTTTTTCCTCTTGAAAATCAATCAAAATTGATTTGCTCACATCTCTACTAACAATTGATTTGTAATTACCCCCAAACAAAATATATATAACATGTAATAAATTTTTGAGTGCAATAGTAAATTTTCGTAAACCCTGTAAATAGTCAACGGGACCTAAATAGAAACGACCCATTGGATTTACATGGGATTTGTCCTTATATAGCGAAACATGAGCCAATACTATTAATTACATTTTATCCTTTTGTAGTTTATTTTAAAAACATATTATTTTTCTCTAGTCTACAAATATGTACTTACCTTCCGGGTGATTATTCAGTATTTTCGGAGTATAGACACGTAGTGTTCCATAAAATTTTCATTGGTAGAGAAAAATAAGGGCCAATGATTTATATTGGGGATCAGGGAACAATATAGAACTAAATAATTAATGACCGATTTTGAGTATGGCTACGTGGTGTTCCGGAATTATTGAATAATTTCTCTTTAAACTCTCTCTAATATGAAGTTTATTATTATTTATTATCAAATTATAACAATAATAAATATTATTATAACATTTGTCATTAAAAATACTTTAATGAACCAAATGTCTTGATTCAATTTACCTTACTTTGGGCTATTTTGGAAACACGGCACCAGGCCTTGGCTTTGGCGAAACTTCGGTGGTCAGAAATTGGCTGGTGCAGCAAATTAATTATGTCGTTATCATGATTTTTTAAAATACTTTAAGTGATTTGGGTTGAAAAGAAATGTGTGGCTGGTTGAAAAGAGGAGGGCAGTAGCAGCTTTGGTGTTTTTCCTTTGGTTGTCTGGGTTGATTTTGTTGGGATTTTTGTATTTTATTTTTATTTTTAATTAAGTCTTTCTTAACTTTTTTGTTTTTTGGATTGTCTTTTATTTTTGTTTAAAAAAAAAATTGTGAGGTTGAGGAGTTGATTGTATAGATGTAAGTAACAGTAGTAGGAGTATTTGTACTTTTTGAATCTCTCTAGATGCATGTCATCTTTTTATACTTTTAATTTCATATTGTTAATGAAATTCTTCTTCACTGATCAAAACAAAACCAAAATAATAATAATAATAATAATAATAATAATAATAATAATAATAATAATAATAATAAGTCTAATTAAATTGATTATCATGATTTTTTTAAAAATTTAGTGTTTAAAAAAGATCATGAGTTCAACTCTTCTTGAGAGGAGTTGAATTAAGGGCGAACACTTAATGTTTTGTAAAGAGTGAGAAGACAAACTCTTATAAGTGCTAATCTTATAACTAATAACAACCAACTCACTGATAAATAAATAAATAAATAAAAGAAATTGACTCCTTCATAGAGACTCATAACTTTTATGGAGACTCATAAAAAAAAAAAAAAATAAGACTCATAACTTTTATTTTTCTGTGATTTTGTTGGGAGCAATGACAATGGATGATTGGTGTAGAATAATGCCCTATAATTTTTTATGAGAACTTATTTATTTATTTAATTTTAAATAATGAGAATGCTATTGTTAAGAAGTGCCCATGAGACTTAATGAAAAGACCAAAAAAAAAAAAGAGTTAATTTCAATACATAAAAATATTTTTTTATAAATTTTAAGACACAATGAAAATACCAAAAGTCTCATCATGATGATTTGTACAATTTTATTTTTACTTTTATATAAGATATATAAAATTTTTTGTGTTTATATTTTTCACAATTATTAATTATGAAATAAAAAAGATTCTAGATCGATTAATTAGTAGCCAAATATGATCGAGCAATATTATTTGCATTTTGATGAAGTTTTGTTTGGTTACTAATTAAAAAGGGCATAACAACAATCTATGGTCCTATTTGATTAGTAAGATTAATAATTTATGAGATTAATAAAGGAGTGATTATCTAGTTCGATTAGTAACATAAATAGTTCTTTCTTATTTACGTTTATTTTGTATTATTAATTATAAGATTTAAAAATTCATCTGTTTTGTTAGATAAAATATCAATCAAAATCTAATCTTAACAATAAAAATTACAATCCTATAAATTAATAATATCTATCTTATACTATAGTCAACCAAATCCTAAAAGGTCATGAATTGTTGGCATTGTCCAAATGTTCATTAGACTTTTCCATGACGGGTGGTGACCAATGTTTATCAGAATTTTTTATTTAAATGGCAAGATCTTACAATTTTACAATTTAATTGGATGAAACAATTTTAATAGTACTAGAATCTAGAAATATTAAGATTTATAACGATGTCTAGAATTGTACTATGATTCTAATTCTACTACGATTCTAATCCTATCAATTATATGTTACATGCATATTGCTACCAAAAAAAGAAAAATTGAACTCTCTCTGTTGGTTACATATTTTGTAAAAGCCAATTACAATTCGACGTGTGGCAGAGTAAGGGTAATATAGAAAGACTATTTAAGTCTTCAATCCTGATCATACACGTTACAGCTAATATTAGTTCTCACATGATCTGAGTAGCATTGGATCAGTAAAGAGATGCAAGGTGACGTGGCTTCAACGGTTACTCACATTCAAATTCAAATATAGGAGGGAAGCCCAACTGCAAGTAATGGCGTAGTGGAACTACTTATAAGTTAGCATGATCAACGATCATGGAGGAGCAGTTCGACGGTTTGAAGTGCAGTTCGATGGTCATCCTTGAGAAGTATAAATAGCAGGGAAGTTCCTAGAAAAAGCCCCCAGACTCAGATCCAACAAACCAGTCTTACTTTACATATTTTTCTTTCCAATTTTACATTTTCAGTCTTTACATTTCCTGTTCTTTACATTCCTGTACTTTAAATTCTTGCACTACACTTTATTCATAGGAGTAGTTTCGAGTAGATTGTCGCTGTAAACCTCTACGAGGCTGAGTTTAGATCATTGTAAGTTTTTCATACTAATGAAATACTTCAATTGCTCTTTATTTAACTGTTTTTGTGCTTAAATTCTCCTAAATCAAGCTACCAGTAAAAGTTCTCTTCATTGAGGCTGAAAGAACTACAACATAATCGTCTGATAATTGGTTGGCAATTAAAATTCTGTAAGGACTGATTGATCCTTGCTAGCACGCTCGCAATTACAAAAATAACCTTCGAAAGCCAAAAAGCCAACATATATTTTTGGCACGCCTGGTGGGACACTAATTGAAATGGCTAGACGTAGGAGACAAGGAGAAAGTGAACGCTTGGAAGAAGGCGTGGAAGGAGAGGTAGAAATACCTAATCCAGGGAATAATGTGATAACACATCCTGTGGAAACTCCTATTTTATCAGAACCTATAGTCGAACAAACCAGCACTTCGGAGCAAGAACCACATGTTCATAGTATTGGATGAAACCAAGGAATTTGACCATCCACTGTTCCATCTACTTAGCCAATAAATCCATGGGATGGCCTAGTAAATGCTATGGGACAGCAATTAATGAACACAATGGAAAGGTGGGCGACATCCTTTTTGGATCGAATGAATAACCACCAACCAACAAATACAAGACACATGGAGGAAGTAAATGTCCCTCAGCAAAGATTGGCTAGAGATAAACAGCCTATGCAAGTTAATGGACATTCTAATGGTCAAACTAGTAATCAGAATTATGAAAGACCACCACCTCAGTCTTGGTACGAACCTATTTCGAGGCCTATAGCAGGCCAAAATGCTTCAATGTTTAATAGTGAAGCCATGCAAGTTGGTGGATCTGGCCCAGTACAAGAAAATGGCATAAGAATAGTTCCAAATCCCATGTTCGAAGTCATACCTAGCACTAGGGGGTACAATAATCCCTTATTCGAATTTATACCAGGGGGGTTGGAAGGTTTTTCCACGAATGGAAGGGACACAACACCTGTTCCAGCACCCTTCGCAGATCCCTTCGCAGGACAGGCTCAAAGGGGTTACCCACATCCCCAACAGCAATCTGCACCACAGGAACAACCAGTCCCAAATGTACTACCTTATGGACCAAGAGGACCACAAGCACAAGTTTGTCCACCAAATCCTGTGCTTGTTTCCCAAGTGGTGGTTCAGCAGGCACAAAATATGGTCCCTAGGGACCAAATTGCTGATATTGTTAGGAAGATGTGTGGACCAATGGCTCGGGGGGTCCAAACTCCTGTATACAGAAAACCATACCCAGAATGGGTCGACATGGTACATGAATACCCAAGAGGTTTCAGGATACCAGATTTTGTCCTTTTTTATGGGAATGGAAACCAATCAACAGTAGAGTATATTGCTAGGTTTGTTGCTGAATGTGGTGAATTTACTAATCATGACTATATGAAGTTGAGACTATTTCCAAACTCTCTAACTGGGGGAGCATTTGTATGGTACATTAACCTTACACCTGGCTCCATTCAGACTTGGCAACAAATGGAAGAGGCATTTCATGCCCAATTCTTCTAATCGGAGCCAGAGGTTTCCATGGCAGACTTGGCAAGATTGAGTCAAAGGCCTGAAGAAAAGGCTACTCAGTTTATTGCTAGATTCAAAAGGGCTCGAAATAAATATAGAGTCATCCTGCTAGAGCCAGAATTCGTAAGATTGGCTCAAAATGGTTTAGAGTTCAGGCTTCGAAAGAAGTTTGACTCAACTGAATTCAGAGGAGGAACAAGATCGAAATAATGCATCGTACAAGACATATTATAGAGATCCTAACTATGAGATTGATGCAACAGAGATTGTGGGAAAAGAACCTGTAATCTGTGAAGCATTAATTCATAAGGATACAACAATTGACCAGCAGTTTAAAAAGAAAGACCTTCACAGGAAGTACTCTTTCAATTTAACAAAGGCAGATGACATTTTTGATCATTTGCTTGCGGCCAACTTCCTTAAGTTACCAAAAGGAGTGAAACTTCCACATCCAGATGAACTTAAAGGAAAAGTATACTGTAAATGGCATAACTTTTGGTCTCACTCGACTAAAAACTGCATTGTTTTTCGAGACAGGATCCAAGAACAAATTCGGAAAGGAAGTTTGAAATTCCCAGCCAAAGCAGAAAAGGCCATGGGGATTGACAGCTACCCATTTCCAGAAGTTGGAGAGGTGGCAGCCAATGTCATTACGTTAGATTTCCAGAACTTGTCCTTGACAAAATTGGAAGAAGTCAATGTGCAGATACATGTTGCCAACCAGACAACCATCAAGAAGGACACTAGAAACCCACCAGCTATTGGATAAGGTTTCTCACATCAGAGGGAACACTTTGATGAAGAATCACTGGATGATGATTCCTTAGAGGCAGCAGTAATGCAAATGATGTGTCCTAGGTGCAGACTAAGTTATAAGTGGTTGAAAGGGCTTCCAACTGATGAGAAGCAATATTACAGGGATGTGCAGAGATGCCCTAAACCAACCAATGCTTATAACAAAAGGTCAGATTCTGCTAGTGTTAGGCAAATGACCATTGGTAATTGAACCAGCAGTCGATAGAATGCATGCTAAAGGTAAGAGGCCCTTGTATGAGTCCAGGCCACCTAACTATTACAGAATGGAAATCAGTCATTCTGAAAGAAGACTGGAGAAGAGTTCAAATTATGGGATCAAAGCCAGAGATTGGCCTCCTAGACCAGCCTCATGCAGGACAGAAAGTGGCCACCTTCATCGAAGGCCTGAATCAGGCTCGAAACATGAGGTCAAGGCCAAGCAATTGCCTTCACAGCCAGTTTCGAAGATGGCTTCGAAGGTAGAAAAAAGCAGTTCAACGTCTGAGTCAGTAAGTTCGTGGGTACCTGGAGTTCCAGATTGGTTTGTGATGCAAAACAAACCTAGGGAAGTGCCTACCTAAGGAGATGTTGGAAACCAAAGAAGAATGGTTAAACCTCATTTGGTGGCTCCGAATAATTGGGTATTGCTTAAACACCTAAAGACAAAGGAACCAGATATGGTCCCAGTCATTTCGAGATCACAAAGGAGAAAGATTCAGGGCAAGTACACTCAATACCAGCAAGATATGAAAGAAAATGGAGAGAGCCCTTCATTGGTCCAGATAGAAGGAAAGAAGACTCCAAAGTCAGACCATACTACAAAGCCCACTCTACAAAGCAAAGTGGGTTGCAGCAGAGAACAGTTGGCCAAGGTTCATTCTGAACTAAAAGCCAGAGAGAAATCTAGCTTAGCAGGATTGGAGAAAGCTCTGATGGAGAGTGATAGCGAGATAGAAGAAGAAATTGGCATAAGCCAAAAGAAAGAAATGGTGGAGGAAGAAATGTTCAAAGCCTTCATGGCTGAGCAAACATTTCTGGTTGAAAAACCAGTCGAGAAAAACCATTCGAAGGAACCTGTTAGCAGTGAAGTGCTAGAATGCAGCATGGAAGATGCTTCTGAGGTAACTGATGAAGGTAGCCAAGAGGGGAAACAGGCACAACCAGCCATCCAATTTGGCTCATTTCCTCCAGTATCAGCCAACATGGTACATATACTACCTCATGAGTTCCAAACTGGAGATGAGGACCAAGATGGTCAAGAAATTGATCCAATTCCAGTCTCTAGTGAAGACTCACAAGTGAGTATGGTGCAGGATGATTTCAGAATGGCTACCCCAATGGAAACTGAATATGAGAGCGAAGAAGAGGTGAGCATCAACCTCTCATATCCTTTTGAATATCCCTCAAATTCTATGAGACAACATGTCAAGCCTTTGTACATCAAGGCTTTCTTCGATGGGATACAATTGAACCGAGTTCTGATAAATAATGGGGCAGCAGTGAAATTACTACCGAAATCTTCTTTGAAGAAACTAGGAAAAAAGAATCCCAGATTGATCCCAACTAGCACAACCATTGCTGGTTTCGCTGGAGACAAACAGATGGCTCAGGGAATTCTACCCATCAACCTGAGTGTGGGAACTAGGGACTGCATGGCAGCATTCTTCGTAATCGACAGTAATGCTAAATACAATGCTTTACTTGGGAGAGATTGGATTTACACTAACAAATGTGTGCCTTCCTCTTTGCATCAGAAAATAATGATGACTTTGAGCAATGGAGAGACAGAGGAAATTGATACAGATCCTCAACCCTTCATAGCCTGTGCAGACTTCGCAGAGGCCAAATTGTATATTAAGGGGGGTGACACCACTCAGTATACTGAGGAAACCTGATGGCTCAGCCGAAGTGACGACTGATGAGGAAGTGACACACCTGAAGCACTTAGTTCAGGAGACTGCTGATGAAGAGGTTATCGTTAAGGATGGTAATGATGCCTGGTTGTAGGTAAAGAAGTGAAGTCCAAGAAGCCAAATCTTTGGCTCTAATTAAATTCTCAAGATTGGATGTAAAATCAATAGTCCAGAAAGTACAAGAGCAGCAGCAGGCTAGAGTTTTGGCCCTTGGTAAATACTGTGCATTGAACATTGAGACAAAAGTCTAGGAGATACAGGAAGAAGAAGCCTTATGGACAGACTTTGTCTATGAAGAGGAGGGCAAAGATGTTGAATTAAAGAACCTGGGAGCAGAACAAAGCAAGGAGCTTGCTTAGAAGGTAGAAGAAATTAAAGAAGAAGTTTTAATAAGTTCTCAGACACAAGGCCCCTAGAAGAAGTAAATTTAGGAGAAGGTTCTATACAACAGCCCACCTATATAAGTGCTTGTTTGAATAATCTGGACAGGGACCAGTTGTTGGTTGTTTTAAAGAAATATAAAGATTGCTTTGCATGGTCTTATAATGAATTACCAGGATTGGATAGGTCATTAGTGGAACATAGGCTCCCTATGAAGCCTAATTTCAAGCCATATAAGCAGAAACCAAGAAGAATGAGTCCAGAAGTAATTCAGAAGGTCAAGGAGGAGATTCTTAGACTACTCAAGGTAGGCTTTATTAGGACAACCAGGTATGTTGAATGGCTATCTAATATTGTGCCTGTAGTTAAGAAGAATGGTAAAATGAGGGTATGCATTGATTTCAGAAACTTGAATCTAGCAACTCCGAAAGATGAGTACCCTATGCCTATAGTAGATTTGCTGGTAGACAGTTCAGCAGGGCATTAAATTTTATCAATGATGGATGGGCACTCTGATTATAACCAAATCTGCATTGCAGAGGAGGATGTCCACAAGACAGTATTCAGATGTCCTGGAAATATTGGCACCTTCGAATGGGTTAAAATGCCATTTGGCCTGAAGAATGTGTAGACACCCCATTTTTGACCGACCTTAAGACTCAGACGTCACCGATTGAGCGCTTGGTGATGTTACATATTGTGTTTGTTCTGAGGTTGCGGAGTCTCGGCTGCGAGCCTTGCCTCCGGACTTCCGGACTCTTTTGTACCTTACCTCGGTTTGCGAACCAGGTCCCGTTTTCTCCATTTTCTCTTCCTGAAGAGAGGGAGAGGTCTCGTAGATCATTTCTCAGTGGCCGTAGGCTACGTTTCGTGGTCGTAGGCCATTTTTCCCGTTTGGAGCCCGGTTTAGGTTTTGAAGTCGCCGTCGGTAGTGCCTCGGTTTGGGACCGCTTAACCACCTCCGTTTGCTCCGGTTTTTGGCATACACCTTATTTCCTCCCTTTTGAGGGACACTGTGGCCCGAGAGACCAACTTCATGGTCGAACACCATTTCCGGTGCTTGACAGTCAATTTTCGGGGCCCCGAACTACGTGTTTTGGCCCCCAAACCTTCGTTTTGTATCTGTCTTGGTCCATTTTTGGCAGGGACCTTATTTTCATTGTTAAAAAGCTTGTAGGAGGGTGGAAGGCCAGCATTTTTTTCTAAAAAATCAGCTTTTTTGGTCAAAAGTGGTTCAACATGAATCCAGGAAGGAGGAAAACATCTGCGCGGCTTCACCGAAACGGGCATAACTCTTTTCACAAAAGGAATTAAGATATGAGGCCACCACCGTTAGAAAGCTTACTTCCGGGGCTTCATTTTACACTCAAAAATATCCTAAGGACAAGTCTGGGCGGGGGAGATATGATTGGTTGAAGTAGGGGATCAATCCGGTTGGACCGAATCTGCGCGGCTTCACCAAAACTGGCATAACTTTTTCCACAAGAGGAATTTTAATGCAAGGTTTGCAGCATTGGAAAGCTGACTTCTGGAGCTTCATCCTAGGGGGTGGCTGGCCACCTTTGACCTTTTTGACTTGGTCGGCCGACCAGGTAAAGTGGCCGGCCGGCCACTTGAACCTTTTGAACTGGCCGGCCGACCAGGGGAGGTGGCCGGCCGACCACCTGACCCTTTTGTACCTGGTCGGCCATTTTTTTCTCCGTGAGTGTATTCCAGCTGTGCCAGCTATTTTCCACTTGACCCACTGTCCGAGTGTCTCCCTTTTGGGGGGGAAATTTGAATTGGTTTTTTCCCCCCTTTTCTTTGCCTCTCTCCCTCTATAAAACCAGCACTCAAGCTTCATTTTCAGGGGTGACAAAAAATTGTTTAAAGCCTTTGCATATAATCCTCCCTTTCTCTCTCTTCCAAGCTCCAAAACCCTAAGCTTCTTGCACCATTTACACTACAAGCCATAGCACCACACCTCCATCCTCCATTCCCACACTTTGAGGCTGATTTCCAGAAGTTGGAAGCTCAGAAATTTGGTCAAAAAGTTGCTGGTTTACTACTCTTCAAGGGTGAGTCCTCTTTCCCCCATTTTCTAGTCTTTTCTTGCTTCATCTATAAGTCATATTTGCTTACATTTTTGGGCTCCGACCTGAACTGGAAATAGTCTTATTTTGAGCCCGTTTTCATGTTTGATCAAGGAACTTTTTCTGTTTGAGGCCATTTGTTATCCCTTTCCCTTTATCCCTCTTTTAGGCCTATTTTTTGCATGATATGTTAGCCCTGTTTATAGGCATTTTTGGGCTTCGAGCCAAACTGTAAAGTGCCTTATTTTAAGCTCCTCTTCAACTTTTTTGAAGGGTTCTTCACTGTTTGAGGCCAGATACTGCCTCTTACTCTCTATCTCTCTTTTAGGGCCATTTTTGCATCACATTGTAGCCTTATTTGTGAGCATATTTGGGATTTTCTATAAACTGGAAAGTATCTTGTTTTGAGCCCCTCTTCAACTTTTCTAAAGGGCTATCCTCTGTTTGAGGTTATTTACTGCCATGTTTGCTCATTCTCTCTTTTGGGGCTGTTTTTGCATGATATATTAGCCCTATTTGTGAGCCTTTTTGGACCTCAACCTAAACTGAAAATAGTCTTTTTTTGACATCAACTTCATGTTTGATTAAGGCCTATTCTCTGTTTGGGGTCACCTTCCCCTATGCATGCTTCATTCTTCCATGATTAGGACCATACATGTGGGCATTTGCATTGGCCTTGTTTTGGCCTCTTAGACACTGAAATCCAGTGGATTTTCAGTGGCTTTGACACATTTTTGACCCTCAAAATCAGAGGGGGGGGGTCCCCCCCTCTCACCTTATTTTGTTTGATGGTCTTTTTGGCCTTCCAAAGAGGCCCTATCTTGCATGCTTGTTGACTGATTTCAGGGCCAATTCGGTGGGTTTTAGGACCATCATATTTGATTTTCAGAATTTTTTGTGCCATGCTAAGTGTCCTTGATGCATGTGCTTAATAACCCCTTTGTATGCCCTCTAAAGGAACCCATCATTTGTGCATGTGTTGGTTTCATTTCAGAGGTTATTTGGACATATTTTGGCATGTTTTATTCACTGATTTTTTCTGGTTTGATGAGTTCTCACTTGCTTCATATACATGCCATGTAAATCATGTTTGCTAGTCAAAGTTGCATGCTATTTTAGTCCATCTTGCTAGCATCTTTTGGCCATGCTTTGAACTAGAAATGTTCATGTTTTGAGACTGCCTTGGCTCTGTCTTTATGTTTCATGATCAAATAATGCATGCTTTGTATAGCTATAGGTCAATGCATGTGCCTAGTTTTGTGTTTCGGGACTATTCCATGCATCGGGTGCCATGTTTTCATGTTTCGGGATCTTTTTGCATCACATTTCAATGTTGGAACTTGCATGTTTGTATGTCATATTTCATGCCTTGCCATGCCTTGTTAGAGTGGCATTTGCGTCTTAGGATCGGTCCTCGGTTTGCATGCATGTGTGCACGCATCTCAAGTGTCTCATTTTCATCTCATGGCCGCTGATGTGAGTGTGGCTGAGGTCCACTCATGTTGGTGTAAGTCCATCATGCATTGTGTATGCCGTTTCAAATTCATAGCATTGTGTATGCTAGGTTGTATGCTAGAGCATCGTGTATGCCATGTTACATCGTGCATTGTGTATGCCATCTCATAGCATTGCGTATGCTAGGTTGCATGTTAGGATTGCATTCATGCATGTCATGCATATTGCATTGTGCTTGGGATAGGAGTTAGTCTAAGCACGGGAAACGAGGGACGTTTCGTACTCTGAGTGACGGAACGTGTCTCAATTCGTGACGAAGTCTTGGTCTTATTGTGTTTATATGTGCATTCATTTCATATTAAGTCGTGCAAATCGACTCCTCGGCCATCATGCATCGAGATGCGTGATTGGTGGCACGAGGATCGAGGACTAAGCTCCCTGAAGAGTAGTCAAGCATACATATGTGAAAATACATTGCCATGCCCCTTTCCTGCTCTCTGTTGTAGCAAATCAGAAACTGGCAATCTCTTGGGACTTCGTGCAATATTTCAGGCTTAATCATAAACAGAGGCTAATCGGGGCATCGCGATGGATTTCCGCGCCAAGCAACCCGAACATGCATCATTCATCATCCGGAGCAGAGTCGAGGCAGTCCCTAGCTTGCATGCTAATTTACTGCTTTCCTAGGTTAATTTGTTAATTAATTAGGATTTTGTATTTATTCGGACTGTATTATTTATTCGGGACTGTATTATTTATTCGGACCCTCCGAGTGAGGGCACAATTGTAATAAGTGTGCGTGCGTGTGATGTATGTCTTCCAACCCCACGTCTTTCTCTTCCTTTTATTTACTAGCTTATGATGGTTAGATTAGGGCATGTTTCAATTAGCATACAGTATGATAGCATATTTGCATCCATTCATCTGTTTTGCATGCACCGGGCTCGGCGCATCATAACTCACTGCATTGTATTTCAGTTCCGAGTTGAATACGTGTTAGCTGTAGCATCCCATATGCAATCTTTAGAATAGCCGAGCCTACTATAGTTGCATTTTTGCATGTGTTGCATTAGGCATTTCTGTATAGTTAGGATCATGCATGGATTTCTAACATAGCTTCTGTTTTGGCTTGGAGTACTTGGTAAGTATTTATGCTTTAGCATCCTTGCATGTGTGTGAGTGATTGCCATGATAGCATGCTTACCATGAGGCTATTTGCTTATGTGATATAACTGCCTGAATGCCTGTGGGTGAAGGTTAGGTTATTTGGATTGGAACAAATCATCAACTGTGAGTTTTAAGCCCACTAGATAGTGGCAAAATCATCTTTTCTAAACCCACCTGAAGGTGGCAAAATCTGCATTTTAAGCCTACTTGCGAGTAGCAAACCATCTTTCAAAGAAACAAACATGAAATGTTTTGTTCCAATTCAGGTGATCCAGTCTATACTTGTATGCTGTGCGCATCACATAGTAAAACTAGGCTAATAACCGGAATAAGAACGCATAATGTTTTCAAAACTAGATATCATGGTTAGTAGAGGCCGATCTTTGATTGGGCGGCGAAGTGCTTCCGCAAGTGACCTTCTAATCGTACCCAAGCCGAGGCAACTTTGGTGATAACGGACACGTGACCTTAGGCAAATGAGTTAGGGTTTCCTAAATTTTTCCAAAAATAAAATATTTAGGTGGCGACTCTGTATTTGGCAAAGCAGTCCATGTTTGGCACTTCTTTTCTAAAAATTTGTTTTCTCAAAATGATTTGCCAGATTTGGACTCTTTGGTTCAGATTACGAACCGTGACAAAATTGAGTCCGAATTGTAGTGAGCCCAAAACGAACAGAACGGGAACTCATCCCTCCCGGGGCGTTCGGGGACGTCTACAGAATGCTGAGGCTTCATATCAGAGGGCTATGAACACTATCTTTCATGACCTCATTGGAGGGTATTTAGAGTGTTATATTGATGACATTGTAGTAAAATCTCAGTTCATGGAGAAGCATCTATTTCATTTAGAAGCAGCTTTTGAAAGAATAAGGAAGTTCAAGTTGAAACTTAATCCTCTTAAATGTGCTTTTGGTGTATCTTCTGGAAACTTCTTGGGTTATGTAGTGCATAAGAAAGGAATACAGATTGATCAGAATAAAGCCAAAGCCATCATTGAAGCCAGGCCTCCATCAAGTAAGAAAGAATTACAAAGGTTCCTTGGACAGGTTAACTTTCTTCGAAGGTTCATTTCTAACACTACATGGAAAACTAAAGTATTTTCTTCCTTGTTAAGGCTGAAAGATGAAGAGGAATTTGTGTGGACAGTAGAGCATCAAATTGCTTTCGAAGGTATCAAAGCCTACTTGGCTAACCCTCTAGTGCTGATGCCACCAAAGGGTGATAAGCCCTTGAAGTTGTACATAGCTGCAGCAGATGATTCATTGGGAGCCTTTTTGGCCCAAGACAATGAAGAAGGCAAGGAGCAAGCTGTTTATTACCTTAGTAGGTTTCTAAATTCTTATGAATGTAAATATTCAGCTGTTGAAAAGCTGTGTCTTGCTTTGTATTTTGCTGCAATGAAATTAAGATATTATCTTTTACCTACAACTGTCTTGGTAATTGCAACCACAAATTTGGTTAAGTATATGTTATCTAGACCTATGTTGAGGGGAAGAATTAGAAAGTGGATACTAGCCTTATCAAAGTTTCATTTAGAATATGTTCCCCAAAAGGCAGTAAAAGGCTAAGTTTTAGCCAATTTTTTGGCAGACCATCCATCTCAAACAGAAAGCCAAGAGATAATGGAACTTGGAACAGGTAGTGTTGAGCCATGGCAAATGTGGTTCGATGGATCAAAAGCCAATGGTTTAACTAGAATTGGTATTGTGATTAGGTTACCACAAGGGGTAGAAACCACACATGGTTTCAGAGTGGATGAAGCTACCTGTTCCAATAACCAAGCTGAATATGAAGCCTTAATAGTGGGACTAGAAATTCTTATTGGATTACAAGTTCATGCAGTTGACATATTTGGAGAGTCTCAATTGGTGGTTAATCAAGTGAAAGGGATTTTCAAGTGTCAGAGCATAAGCATTTTGCCATATTATGTGGTTGCATTACATCTGCTTTCTCAATTTCAAATAGCAAATGTAACTCATGTCCCAAGATTCTTGAATAATAGAGCTAATAATGTGGCTTAGAAAGTTTCGAATTTCAAGAGAAGAGATAATGCCCAAAGGGACATAAGCCAAACAACATATCAAAAATTAATACCACATTTGAATAAAAGGAATGTGGTCTTGGAAGTCAATGATAATGACTTACAAGAACAAGATTGGAGGCATCCAATAATGCATTACTTGGCTGGTCCATCTTCGAAGGTCAGCAGGAAAATTAAATTGCAGTCTATGCAATATATGATATATGGTAATGCCCTATACAAAAGAGGGAGAGATGGCTTATTGTTGGAATGTTTAGGCTTAAAAGAAGCATTAACAGCTATGGTCGAGGTTCATGAAGGCATCTATGGTGCTCATCAGCCTGGTGTAAACATGAGATGGTTGCTTCGAAGACATTCCTACTATTGGCCAACTATCCTTAAAGACTGCATAGAATATGCAAAGGGTTGCCAGGCATGTCAAAAGCATGGCACAATAAGGCATGTACCCATAACTGACCTACATACAGTAGTGAAGCCTTGGCCATTCAGAGGATGGGCCATGGATATGATGGGAAAAATACACCCACCTTCTTTGAAGCACCATTGTTTCATTCTAGTGGCCACCGATTATTTCACTAAGTGGGTCGAAGCTAAGCCATACAAAGCTGTAAATCAGACAGAAGTTATTGGGTTCATTAAGGATTTGATCCACAGATTTGGCATTCCACAAACTATAACTATTGATAATGGGACTGTGTTTGATGGAAAAATGGTGAAGTCTTTTATGGCAAAGTTTGGGATTAGCCTTGTTAATTCCACCCCATATCATGCACAAGCCAATAGTCAAGCTGAATCATCCAATAAGTCCTTAAAAAAGGGAATACAAAAGGTTGTGGAAGATAATCCTAGGGATTGGCATAACCTATTGTTGGATGTTTTGTGGGCTTATAAAACTTCCCCAAGGTCAAGCACAGGAGTCACTCCTTATGCTTTAGTGTATGGGCATGATGCAGTGTTACCTATGGAGATTAATGTTAAATCTTTGAGGGTAAGATGCCAAGATCAGTTAGATCCTGAGCAGTACCATCAAAGTATGTGCTTGGAGTTAGAAGGCATAGATGAAGCTAGAATTCTGGCATTAAATAGCATTCTCTTTCAGAAGAAGAAAGCAGCCAAAAATTATAATAAGAAAGTCAAACACATTGGCTTTGATGAAGGTGATTTGGTATGGAAGACAATACTCCCAATAGGAATTAAAAGCCATAAGTTTGGCAAATGGTCACCTAACTGTGAAGGACCATATCAAATTCATAGAGTTCTGCCTTTTGGAGCATATCATTTGAGAAATTTGAATGGTTATGTGCATCCCAAAAAGATTAATGGCAGATATTTGAAGCCTTATTTTCCAACTATTTAGGAAACACAAGGAATAAAATAAACACTAAGTACAAGAACACAAGATTACTCAGATGATAGACAAGAATTTGTTTTTTCATAAAGAGTGAAATACATTGTGCCACAAATTGGCCCAAAAATCATTACAATGTTTTAATAATTTTTGTACAATAGATTTCCTATTGGTAAATGATGAAAATAGTTGAATAGCTGCAGCCATTTCTCCCTTTCTATCAGCCAGTCCTTGGTTGGTGATGTGTAATTTGGTGTCAATTCGGACCAAGGCCTGGTTTACTGCAGTTAGCTCCTCCTCAAGTCGAGCTTTCTTCTCCAGTAGCTAAATTTGAAACTGAGAGGCAGAGGAGTGTTGTTCCTTAAGATCTGACACTTCAGTATGCACTTGGGAAACAAAACTCTGGTCTCTAGCCAATTTCTCATCCGCAGCATTGGCAGCATAACAAATACTGATATAGAAGTCGATAGTAGCTGCAGCCTGGGATAGATGACTTGAGACATTCATACCGGACTGCTCAGCAATTTTGTAGCACTGAAGAAACCCATTTCTGATGATAGGCCTTTGTAGAGCCTCGAAGGGAATCCTCGAAAAGGAGATTAACAGTTCCAGGAAGGTGTCTAAGTCTATCAAAGGTACAAAAGGCTGGCTGCTGGAGGAAGAAGAGCTCTCAAAAATTTCCAGCAAAGAGTCAGCCAAAACTAATGGCTCAGCTTCCTCATTGAATGTTGGAGAGGTAGAGGGTATGTCGAAGAGACTAGCTAGTCTTGCTTCGAAGACATCAGCCTCATCCATAGACATGAGAGGCGCAGAAAGAGTTGTGGTGGATGACACAGAAGACTGCATAGGGATAGGAGAAATGGGTAAAGCATCTTTAGCAGTCTCCATGGTCCTAGCCACTAATGAATCAAGTGACGAAGGGCTGGAGCTAGGTAAAGGTGATAAGCCACGAGTTGGAGAGCTACCAGCACCCTCAATAGGGGAATCAACTGCCATCAGAGATGGAGTAGCAGTTGGAATTTCCTTGGAAGGAGGAGAAGCAAGGCTCGAAAGAGAGGTAAACTGAGGGAGGTCAAAAGTTAAGAAAGGAAGGTATGGCTTTAAGCCAAGAAAAGGAGATGCAGGAATGCTTGGCCTCAGGGAAGGTATAGAAAGTGTAGGCTTGGGAAGTGGGAGTATGATTTGAATGGTCTTCACATGTTGCATCTGATCAACTTCAACTGAAACTGAGGGAGTCCTCATTGGAAGAATAGGCTCAGTAATTGTTGCTGCAAGAAACAAGAAGTGTAAAGTGGTGTCAGGTCTCAATATCAAGAAATTGACAAGAAGAGAGTAGAGACACGAAAGAAATTACTTGTTTCAGAAGTATTGGCGATAATGGTAGAGCTACTAAGGGAATGGTGCTTGGCAGTGTGTTGCCTTCTTGCAGCTCTCCTTTCGATGGCATCAGCAGCAGCAGCCTCATCTCTTAGGAATTGCTGCTGTCGTCTTTTCTTAGCCCTCTCGAAGACAATTAATGCCTTGGAATGTTCTTGTTCTACTGCCTTGGCAGCTGCTTCATGGATGGGAGCTTCAACCAAGTCAGTAGCTGAAGCAGTCACTTTCTTTCTCTTTTCCATTGCTTCGGCAATTGTCTTGGAATTAGAGTCTTCGACGAAATCAGAAGGAGAGACAATCATCTTTCTTCTCTTTTTTCTCTGTATTGGTATTGTCTGCTCCTTCTTAATTTCCTTCTCAACTTCTTCAGTCTGAGATCCAGATTCCCTAGAAATGAGCTCATCTTCTACCTCTTTAGCAGCTGTCTCATCTTGAGCCAAGTCAATCACTCTTTTCCTTCTTTTCAAGGACGACACCTGCTCTTGATCTTCTTCTTCTTTTGGTTCCTCTACTTGAACCTCAGATGTTTCCTTTTCTAGCTCAAGGAGTCTCCTTTTCTAGCTCAAGGAGTCTCCTTTTCTTCTGTTGTTGACCACCTTCACAAGAGAAGAACTAAGAATAAAATTGCAAGCATCATAGAGAAGGTCAAAGAAAAGAAACAAAGGTATATACCTTTTTTTGAGGCAGCCCGAGTGACTCTTGGGGGAGTTGAGGCAGCAGGAGCAGATTGGTTTGTAGTATGCACTACAACTGGAACAGTGGAAGAAGTAACAATTTCAGCTCCTTTGGGCTTGGGCACGTCTAGCACCTTTAGTAGGTTTTGAGGTGAAATGGCCAAGTAGACTTCCATATTGGTCACCCACCAGTTCTGGTATCTCTTCAATAGGGTACCTTGAGGAAGGAAAGGGATATACTCGAAATTGACGAAGTCGTTGATGAATTTGGAAGTTGCCTTTCTAACCTAGACCTCCGAACTTTCAGATCTCTCCTGGTAAGACTGACATTGGTGTTGCTGCAGAGAGGTATTGGGACCCCTTGTGTGAAGCCAAATTGTCTAGCAAATTGGGCAGGACAGTAGGGCTTGTTGATGCATTTGTAGGCTCTGGGGTTTAAGGTCCCGATAAATAACTCTCTGGAATCAGAATGGAAGCCCATATATCCTTGTGAACAGGTGAGGCACAGAGCCTGTCACTTAGGAAATTCCTCAACCAAGACGGACCAATGGTAGGTTCGAAGGGACGAAAATGGCAAGTAGGAAGGGAAGTTGGAAGTTGGTGGAAGAAAGAAAAGTAAAAGGCAAAAGTAGAGGGATAAAGTGAAGCATTGGCCAGTCTTATGCCATGAGTAAGAGAGTGTAGCTCAGAAAATTTAAGGCATTTGGATTGTAACTCAGTGAAATAGGTAAAAAGCCAAAGCTGAAGAATCCAAAATGGCCCCCCTTGATCAGCATCTAAGGGTTTCTCACAAAAAAGGGAGCAGACCCTATATACGTGGCCTAGAACATGTGGGGCTAGGGCCACCTTTTTATGTAAAACAAGGGCTTTGGCAAGAGGAGCAAATTCAGGCATGATTCTCTGTGAGGAGGTGCAGAAGAGGAATTTGCAAAGCCAATACAATAAGAAAGAAAAGAATTCCCTATCAGTCACAAGGCCCTCTCTTTTATTCTCAGCCTTGGCGAAATCACTATAGGATGAGTTAAGAGAGAGGAGGGAGAAATGAACTTCAGAGTCAGAGTAATCTGGCCCGATGAGGGTACCAATAGGGAATAATCCTAGTAGATGGCAAATGTCAAGAACAGTAGGGGCCATCATCCCACATCTAAATTGAAAGAAATTAAAGATAGGATTCCAGAAACACAAAGCAGCATGAATTAGAAAAGGGTCCTCTGAGATAGTTACCCTGGATAGTCGGAGAGCATCGAGAAGGCAGAGCTCTTGAAGGTCTAGAGTTCTAACAGGGACAACCCGGTTGTACCATTCTTGCCACTCCGGTCTCACCGTGGGCCAGTATCGGTCGGGGCGATTCATCCTCCAGTTCCTCTAATCAAGACCACCTTCATAAAGAAGACATTGGTTTTCCAGACGAGGATATAGGGCTGGGAGCTCAGTAAAGATCTCCTTGAAAATGGGCACAAGCACGTAGTCTTACTGCATATGGCGACGAGGGACAAAGATATGCCCATCGATAGCGCTTTTCTCCCCAGCTTTGTACTTCTCACATTCTGCATCAATGAGCCTCTTCAAGGCTACAGATGAACTCACACGCTATACGACGGGCACGTTCAATGAAGAAGAAGCCATTGGTAGTTCGCTTTTTTAGAAAGTAAAGCTGAGAAAGGGAGTAGAGAGAAGCAGAAGATCGGTAGAAAGAAGGGTTTGTGCGTTAAAAGAGCAAGTGATTTCAAAGCACAAAACGAAAGGGGTTTTAAAGCTATTGTGTCTGGGAAATATATGGCGTAAGTCGTTAAGTACTAGAAGTATGAATACGAAGAGTTTCCTTCAATATTGATACTTTTGGAGGGAAAAACACAGCCCAGATGTAGAGGCTAGCTTCGAAGTAAGGTATTTGGCTTCGAAACCAGATTTTGGCGCCAAAAGTCAAATAACATCGGCTTCGAAACAGAGAAGCCGGCTTCGAAGCACATTCCATACTTAAGGATGCAAGAATGCTCAAGTATTTGTTTATTTCAGAAAGTGAAGTCCTTCGAAACAAAACTTAAGGCCCCTTAAGGATGTGAATTGTTGTTCGAAAACATCAAAACTAATAGTTGGTTGGTTTATATACGGAAAGACTTTGTCTTTTGGACTAAAAAAGCATGAACTATTGTTTGAAGCGAAAATGGTCAATTTAGGATTGATTGGTCATACTAGCCATGACCATATATTGGTTGTGACTAAAATAAGCTTTAAGGATAAGACTGTTAGATTCGAAGCACTGTGTCTAGATGAAAATCAGCAAAAAATGTCAACTGTATTCCATAAATTGGAAAGGTTCATGTTGATTCTTAGTGTTTCATTTTTAAGCAATTGAATCCATATTCGAAGAATAAGATAGTTCAGTTTGAAGCTCTGAATTGGCTTTTAAAGACAAATGGAAACAGGGTCAAGCAATGCCAAATGAGGAAGAATTTTGTTTATATTAAAGCCAAAGCAATTACATCGAAATGACCCTATCTGGGTATAAACTCAAGCTCATAAAAATAATGAATAGAATAAATAACAAGATCATAAAATTTAGTCCAACAATGATCAATGAATTTTTGTTCTTTCTTTATTATATCTTCTATTTCTTCTAACATTGGCTGCATGAGTTGATGTGCTCTCACTTCGTAGTAGAGCTCTTCAACCTTTGTTTCGAAGGCCGCTTCTCTCAATCTTTGTTCCAATTCGTCTATGTCTAAGTCATCCCAATACGCAGAATCTTTATTCTTGAAATCATCGAATTCTTCGATGAAGTTCTCTACTTCATACTGGGCATGAATTCGAAGAGACGAAAGTTGGTCTAAAGATTGTGTAGTGACCATAGAATTTCGATGCTAGTAGAGGAGCAATGGGAGTTGGTCCAGGAACATATGAAGTTCTGCTTGGGCAAGGGGATTAAGGACATGACCCCTAGTCAGAATATCACAAGCCCATCAAAGGTTCTTGAGAGGGACTTCGTCCTCAAGAACATTGAAGGGCAAGTGAGAGAAAGCTGCAAGCAGAAGTTGAGCTTGTTTCCGTTCAGCTGGAGTAGGGGAAGGTGGAGGTTTGTAAGGTGGAAAGACTTTATCCATAGGAAGGGCAAACCTCAGTCTCTCTGTCCAGGAAAGAGTTGGCGGAGGAGAAGGTGTGGATGCTTCTGTTTCAGAAGATGGAGAAGAAGGTGTGGATGCTTCAAATTCAAGAGATGGAGAAGAAGGTGTGGATACTTTTATTATGGGAGATGGCACGGGGAGCAGAAGGAACAAAGGCATTAATATAATTGAGCCAGTTAGAAGAACAAATCTTCGCCTTCTGGGCTAAGAATGAGGGGTTGTACCCTTGTGCTTCTTCTAGGCATCGAGCAGCGTGCACTATCTTTGTAGGCATGGAGGATGTGTATCATGCTACAAGCAGATTCTTCTCCAAACTACGTCGATGGTCAATGGGCACGTAGGGGTAGACCACTGAACTTCGAGCGTATGAAGGAAACTCTAAAGGATCAGTGAACTCAACAAAATGATGGTTGATTCTCTCCCTCAAATCATAGGTCTCAGGTGTTGACCAGCTTGTCCAGTCAGAACCCCCAGAAGAGGAAGAAGTTGCAGCTTTATCCCATGCAGAGGTTTGTGAAGAAGAGTTTCCCAAGTCCATATTTGCAACTTTCCGAATCAAAGGTTTGAGAGCAGTTTGTTCGAGGTACAAGGGGGAGTTAGAGGAAGAACTTCTTGTATTTATATCTGCAACTTTTTGAATCGAAGGATTAAGAGCAATGTGTTCGTAATCCAAAGGTTGGTAATTTGCAAAGGCTTCCATAACCTGAATATAGAAAGGTGGGTAAAGATGGCTAATTAATGCGTGGAAGTTCTTTCGAGGAAAGGCAGCATCATCATATGACTCTTCGTGTGCTCGATCAATGGAGGGAAAAATTGATTCGGCCATAGAAAATGTATCAATCTGTTCGAATACTAAGGTGGTGGGGGTGTTCAAAAGATTGAAGGATAGTTTTGATGCAAATGATGAATGACAGTTGCATTCCTAGGGGAATGCAAACCCTATGCACGTTCTAAAAAACGTGGGAGAAAGGCTGTGATCCACTAATATCACCAAGTATTGGGTATATTAGTGCGGGGGGTAATGTTGGCTACATATTTTGTAAAAGCCAACACAATTCGACGCGCGGCAGAGTAAGGGTAATATAGGAAGACTATTCAAGTCTTCGATCATGATCATACACGTGGCAGCTAATATTGGTTCTCACGTGATCTGAGTAGCACTGGATCAGTAAAGAGATGCAAGGTGACGTGGCTTCAACGGTTACTCACATTCAAATTCAAATATAGGAGGGAAGCCCAACTGCAAGTAATGGTGTAGTGGAACTACTTATAAGTTAGCATGATCAGCGATCATGGAGGAGCAGTTCGACGGTTTGAAATGCAGTTTGATGGTCATCCTTGAGAAGTATAAATAGCAGGGAAGGTCCCAAAAAAAGCCCCAGACTCAGATCTAACAAACCAGTCTTACTTTACATATTTTTCTTTCCAGATTTACATTTCCAGTCTTTACATTTCTTGTTCTTTACATTCCTGTACTTTAAATTCTTGCACTGCACTTCATTCACAGGAGTAGTTTCGAGTAGATTGTCGCTGTAAACCTCTACAAGGCTGATTTTGGATTATTGTAAGTTTTTCATACTAATGAAATACTTCAATTGCTCTTTATTTAACTATTTTTGTGCTTAAATTCTCCTAAATCAAGTCACCAGTAAAAGTCCTCTTCATTGAGGCTGAAAGAATTACAACACAATCGTCTGATAATTGATTGGCAATTAAAATTCTGTAAGGACTGATTGATCCTTGCTGGCACGCTCGCAATTACAAAAATAACCGTTAAAAGTCAAAAAGTCAGCACTCTCCAAACCTTTCCTCTAGATTATGTCAATATAAAATATAAAATATAAAATATACATCATTATATGGGAGAATTGCAGAAAACGGTATCAACACAAATAACTTTGGTCAAATGACTTTTAATGATGGACAATATCCATTCTGTTGTTCTGTCCTCTTCATTTAAATTAAATTAAAATTTGGGGGACAGTCCAAATCTTATATATACAACAATCTCACTGGTTAGTATGTTCCAAATCTAGTGGGTCATGTGCCTGAGCAATTGACAATTGCTTTTGGACCTAAGCTATTGGCCTTGTTTGATTTGTATTTGAAAAATATGTTTTGAGATAAAAAGTACGAAAATTTGTTTGGTTTGGTTTTTTTTAAAAAGATGTTTTGAAAAATTATTTTGAGAGAGAGTTTTGAAAAAAGTGATTGATTTGATGTGTATGAGAGAGAGATTGTAACAAGCCCGCGGGGGACCTCGCTACAGTTCGGACTCGATTTTTGTCACGGTTCTTAATCTGAACCAAAGAGTCCAAATCCGGCAAATCGTTTTGAGAAAACAAATTTTTAGAAAAGAAGTGCCAAACATGGACTGCTTTTCCAGATACAGAGTCGCCACCTAAATATTTTATTCTTGGGAAATTTAGGAAACCCTGACTCGTTTGCCTAAGGCCACGTGTCTGTCATCACCAAAGTTGCCTCGGCTCGGGAACTTGGGTACGATTGGGGAAGGTCCCTTCGTGAGCACCCCCGCTCGCCCGATCAAAGATCGGCCTCTACTAATCATGATATTTAGTTTTGAAAACATTGTGTGCTCTTATTCCGGTTATTAGCCTAGATTTACTACATGATGCGCACAGCATACAAGTATAGACTGGGTCACCTGAATTGGAACAAAACATTTCATGTTTGTTTTTGAAAAGATGGTTTGCTACTCGCAAGTAAGCTTAAAATGCAGATTTTGCCACCCTCGGGTGGGCTTAGAAAACATGATTTTGCCACTATCTAGTGGGCTTAAAACTCACAGTTGATGATTTGTCCCAATCCAAACAACCCAACCTCCACCGACAGGCATTCAAGGCAGTTATATCACATAAGCAGTTAGCCTCATAGTAAGCATGCTATCATGGCAGTCACTCACACGCATGCAAGGATGCTAAAGCATAAAAACTTACCAAGTACTCCAAGCCAAAACAGAAGCTAATTAGAAATCCATGCATGATCCTAACTATACAGAAATGCCTAATGCAACACATGCAAAAATGCAACTATAGCAGGCTCGGCTATTCTAAACATGGCATATGAGATGCAACAGCTATCATGTATTCAACTTGGAATTGAAATACAAATGCAGTTAGTATGATACGCCGAGCCCGGTGCATGCAAAACAGAATGAATGAATGCAACATGCTATCATACTGTATGTTAATTGAAACATGCCACAATCTAACCATCATAAGCGGGTAAATAAAAGGGAAGAAAGACGTGGGGTTGGAAGACATACATCACACACACGCACACTTATTACAATTATGCCCTCGCACAGAGGGTCCGAAAGAATAATATACAGTCCCAAATAAATACAGTCCGAATAGGTACAAAAATCCTAATTAATTTACAAATTAATCTAGGAAAGCTATAAATTGGCATGCAAGCCAGGGACTGCCTCGACTCTGCTCCGGATGATGAATGATGTATGTTCAGGTTGCATTTGCGCGGAAATCCACTGCGATGCCCCCATTAGCCTTTGTTTGCAATTAAGCTCGGAATGTCGCGCAGGGCTCCAAAAGGGATTGTCGGTTTCTGATTTGCTGCAACAGAGAACAGGAAAGGGGCATAGCAATGTATTTTCACATATGTGTGCATGCCTCGATCCTCGTGCCACCAATCACGCATCTCGATGCACGATGGCCGAGGAGTCGGATTGCACAACTCAATATGAAATGAATGCACATATAAACACAACAAGACCAAAACTCCATCATGGATAATCTTGAGTGTCGGTGACTGGGAATTGAGACACGTTCTGTCACTCGGAGTACGAAACGTCCCTCGTTTCCCGTGCTCGGGCTAACCCCTATCCCAAACACAATGCAATATGCATGACATGCATGAATGCAACTAAGATACAACCTAACATGCACAATGCTATGAAATGGCATACACGATGCACGAAGTAACATGGCATACACAATGCTATGAAATGAAATGGCATGCACAATGCATAATGGACTTACACCAACACAAGTGGACCTCAGCCACACTCACATAAGAGGCCATCAGATGGAAATGAGACATTCGAGATGTGTGCACGCATGCACGCAAACCGAGGACCGAACCTAAGGCACAAATGCTACTCTACCAAAGCATGGCAAGGCATGGAATATGGCATACAAACATGCAAATTTCAGAGCTAAAATATGATTCTAAACAGCCCCGAATCATGGCAACATGGCACCCGATGCATGAGATGGACCTCGAAACACAAAATTAAGCACATGGAATGACTTACAGCTATTCAAAGCATGTATTATTTGAACATGAAGTGTGAAGACAGAATCAATAAAGTCCCAAAAAATGCATTTTTCCAGTTTAAAGTGAGGCCAAAAGGTGAACAGAAGTAGGGCTAAGCTAACATACAAAAATGGTCTCGAAAGAGATAAAGAAGCAAGTAACAGCTGCTGGCCCTAAATGGCAAAGAGCCCTTCAACGAAGTTGAAGAGGAGCTCAAAATGAAGAACTTTACAGTTTACAACAAGCCACTAAAACAAACACAAGTATAGATAAACTATTATGCAAGAAATGGGCCAAAAGGGAGACAAAGAAGCAAGTGATGGTTTCTGGCCTCAAATAGAGGAGGGCCCTTCAACAAAGTTGAAGAGGGGCCCAAAACATGTTATTTTACAGTTAGTGACCAAACCCAAAACAGTGCACATGCAAGCTTAAAATACTATGCAAAATAAGGTCTAAAAAGAGGTTTAAACACAAAGAGCAAAAAGGGAGCTTCAAACAGAAAAAATCCCTTGATCAAACATGAAGAGGGGGTAAAAATAAGGCTATTTACAGTTCGGACCAGAGCCCAAAAATACAAGCACAAGGGACTAACAAAACATGCAAAAATAAGGTCAAAAGAGGGACAAAGAGGCAAGTGACAAAAGGAAGACTCAAACAGTGAAGATCCCTTCAACAATGTTGAAGAAGGGCTCAAAATAAGCCACTTTTAATTTTATAACCAAGCTCAAAACAATTTACAAATGAGCCTAAAATACTATGCAAGAAAGAGGCATACAAGAGAGGTAAAGAAGCAAGTGTAAAAAGGAAGTCTCAAACAGGGAGAGGCCCTTAAACAAACATGAAAAGGAGCTCAAAATAATTCTATTTTCAGTTAGGATCGGAGCCCAAATATGCAAGAAAGTATGGCTAATATATTGAGCAAAATAAGGCAAAAAAAGAGGGAAGAGAAGACTTACCCTTGAAGAACCGATCTTTGACAGCCTTTGGACCAAGTTTGGGTGCTCCTAAGCTCTGAAAAACAGCCTCAATTTCTGGTATGGAGTATGGAGGCCTTGTGCTATGAGGTGTAGTGTAAAATGGTGTGGGATTTGAAGGGTTTTGGTGCTTGGAGTAAGGAGGGAGAGAGATGTAATGCAAGAGCCTAAAACAATTTTTTGTAACCTCCAAAACAAGGGCTGGGGGGGTGGTTATATAAGCAAAAGAAGGGGGAGAAAAGGGGGGGAAATGGAATTCAAAATTTCCCCCAAAAAATTGGCCCCCCGAATACAAAATCTGGGGGGGAAACAGAGGGCATATTTGTAAAGTACCTGGAGAGAGGATCATGGCCGGCTGGTTTTCTAGAGTTTAGGTGGCCGGCCGGCCTTCCCCATGGCTGGCCGGCCAAGGGTCAAAAGGTTCAAGCAGTATTAGTGGCCGGCCACCCCAGATTGGTGGCCTCCCATGTGTGCACAACACAACCATGTGGTCAAAAACTAGATGAAGTGAATCAGGAGAGAGAAAATCCCACTTTTAGGAGGGGTTCAAAAGGGTCACACACAATTACTGGCCGGCCATGTGATATTGGTGGCCTCCCAGGTGTGTACAACACAAATATGTGGTTTAGGGCTAGAAAAAGTGGCCTTAGGGTGGTCAACATTGGCTTTCAAGTGAGAATAACGGGCGACAGAGGGCGATGGAGGAATAAAATTGGTTGTCAGAACAATTACTGGCCTCCCACCCTTCTACGACCTTCCTAACAATGAAAATAAGGTCTGCACCAAAAATGAGCCCAAACCGATGCAAAATGAAGGTTCGGGGGTCGAAACGCGTAGCCCGAGGCCCCAAAAACTGACTGTTAGGCACTGGAAGTGGTGTTCGACCACGAAGTTAGTCTCTTAGACCACAGTGTCCCTCAAAAGGGAGTAAATAAGATGCATGTCAAAAACTGGAGCAAACGGAGGTGGTTAAGCAGTCCCGAACCGAGGCACACGGCCAACGGCTTCGAAAAAAATCAGAAACCGGACTCCAAACGGACAAAATGGCCTACGACCACGAAACATAGCCTACGGCCACTGAGAGATGACCTACGAGACCTCTCCCTCCCTTCTAGAAAAGAAACAGAGAAAATCGAGCTTGGTTCGCAAACCGAGGCAAAGCATGAAAGAGTCCGGAAGTCCGGAGGCAAGGCTCGCAGCCGAGACTCCGCAACTTCAGAACGAGCACAATATACAGCATCACCAAGTGCTCAATCGGTGACGTCTGAGTCTTATGGTCGGTCAAAAATGGGGTGTCTACAGTTACCCCTCTTTGACAGAACTCGAAAGTCACACGTGACGGGAGTGAATGTCAAAGCACAGAGACGACCCATTTTTGATAAGGCCGAAGACTTAGACAAACAGGCGAGATAAACAGAGATGTGCCAGCAGGCGCGCCCTCAGGCAGGGGGGGCAAAATGCAATCAGCAATGCAAGACGCCGAAGGTAACTCAATGATCATGCAAATGCAGCAAGCTGTAATGAAGCACATATTCACAATAGATGCAACAGTTTTAAGCAAGAATGCAAAGCAACAACTACATTTCATGCAGTTAAGAATGCAGAGAATTATTCAATTCTCGCCACGTCTCACACGGAGAAGATACGATACCTGCGCAATTCGTCTGGTCGCACCAGCTTCAAATGAGCCGTACATACAATATCGTGCCTGCAAAAGAAAGAAACTCAACAAGCACAACATATCTAACAACATATGTTCAATGTGATATCGAAAGCAGACAATCGCGGTGTCGATGGAAAAGTGCATCGCAATGCGGGAAGAAACGCGCGTGACAACGCGAGTTTAAGCACGGAGGCTTGGTGATATCAAAGAGACGTGCATAACAATGCAAGTATGTGCATGAGAATTCAAGTTATGTGCATGATAATGCAGAACAAGCGTAAACCAGGATGTATGTTTGTCACAAAACAACGAGCAAGGAAATGCGTGTTTTGAGGCGACTTCGATCGACCTCCGGTTCACCTCCGGAGAGGTTACAACATGTTCAAAAGGATATATCTCACTTTCGATGAGTAATGATGAGACACGATCGGAAGTTGAAGCCGAGGTTCCATGAGCGATTTCGCAACAAAGTGCACTTCTCTTGTACTTTTTCAGTCAGGACTCAATCCTCCCCAAAATTTGCAGGACCTTGGGGGCATGTGGGGAACACGACCGCCATCTTTATTGGGAGAGGAGGCCACCGCCAGATTTTGAAAAGGAATGGCGGCTGCCCGAAAAAAGTGGCGGCCGTCGGTTTAAATTCGGGGCAATTTTGTACTTTCACCCTTTTTTCTTTAAATCCACTCATCCAAACACTTTGTGCTCACAAGTGAAGCTCTGAAATCATCTCCTCTAGCTTCCCAAACCATTTTCCCCCTCAGATCTGTGCTCTATACGCGTTTTCCAACGTCCCACGCAAGTTATTTTCGCGAAATCTTTCAGTTTTAAGCACTTTGAACCGATTAAATTTTGATTTCGGGGCTTCTTTTTTCATTTTCGCCACTTGAGGTGAGTTTGTCTCAATATTTGGAAGATTTTCTCGGGAGTTGACTTTTGTTGACTTTTTCATTTCCCGAGAGTTGACTTTTGTTGACTTTTTCCAATTTTGGCTCATTTTTGCCTCTTTTGTAGATTTTCTGAAATGGCTGGTCATTTCCCCCATGGTGGAGGTTCTCCGGACGCCGAAGGTGATCCCGATATCATGGCTCTGCCTCCGAGGGTTCGACCCTTAATACCCGAGAGGTACGACCCACCGGCACATATTCTTCTGTGGGCTATTTTCTATCACTTCACCGATTTCGACGAGCGAGCACCCGGAAATCTCCTTCTGCGGGAGCCAGAGTATCACCTCTCTCATGAGGCACGAGAGGTATTTACTTCGTTCTTACCTTTTCTGCAACATATTATGAATTTTTCATGCATTCTGTTTGCATTCTGAACACACGGTTCAATCACTTGAATTTCTGAACACTCAGCCCATAAATTGATTGTGAACACACGGCACACACTGGTTGAGAATTGAACACACGGCCCAAGCACTGATTTTCTGAGCACACAGCCCGAACTAGAGGTGAACACGCAGCACACACTGATTTAGAGTTGAACACGCAGCCCAAACACTGATTCCCTGAACACACAGCCCGAATTGAAGGTGAACACGCAGCACACACTGATTGAGAGTTGAACACGCAGCCCAAACACTGATTTTCTGAACACACAGCTTGAATTGAAGGTGAACACACAGCACACACTGATTGAGAGTTGAACACGCAGCCCAAACACTGATTTTCTGAACACACGGTTCGAATTGAAGGTGAACACGCAGCACACACTGATTGAGAGTTGAACACGCAGCCCAAACACTGATTTTCTGAACACACGGCTCGAATTGAAGGTGAACACGCAGCACACACTGATTGAGAGTTGAACACGCAGCCTAAACACTGATTTTCTGAGCACACAGTTCGAATTGAAGGTGAACACGCAGCACACACTGATTGAGAGTTGAACACGCAGCCCAAACATTGATTTTCTGAACACACAGTTCGAATTGAAGGTGAACACGCAGCACACACTGATTGAGAGTTGAACACGCAGCCCAAACACTGATTTTCTGAACACACAGTTCGAATTGAAGGTGAACACGTAGCACACACTGATTGAGAGTTGAACACGCAGCCCAAACACTGATTTTCTGAACACACAGCTCGAATTGATGGTGAACACGCAGCACACACTGATTGAGAGTTGAACACGCAGCCCAAACACTGATTTTCTGAACACACAGCTCGAATTAATGGTGAACACGCAACACACACTGATTCTGAACACACAGTTCGAATTGAAGGTGAACACACAGCACACACTGATTGAGAGTTGAACACGCAGCTCAAACACTAATTTTTTGAACACACAGCTCGAATTGATGGTGAACACACAGCACACACTAATTGAGAGTTGAACACGCAGCCCAAACACTGATTTTCTGAACACAAAGCTCGAATTGAAGTTGAACACGCAGCACACACTGATTGAGAGTTGAATACGCAGCCCAAACACTGATTTTCTAAACACACAGCTCGAATTGATGGTGAACACGCAGCACACACTGATTCTGAACACACAGCTCGAATTGAAGGTGAACACGCAGCACACACTGATTGAGAGTTGAACACGCAGCCTAAACACTGATTTTCTGAACACACAGCTCGAATTGATGGTGAACACGCAGCCTAAACACTGATTTTCTGAACACACAGCTCGAATTGATGGTGAACACGCAGCACACACTGATTGAGAGTTGAACACGCAGCCCAAACACTGATTTTCTGAACACACAGCTCGAATTGAAGGTGAACACGCAACACACACTGATTCTGAACACGCGACTTACTTACGTTACTTTGCACGCAGCCAAGGTTCTGAAAAGCGGTTGCGGTCGCCGTAACGGTGGCGGTGGCGCGTTCTTGATTGGGTCAGAAGGTCGAAGCGGTTATCTGGAATCGTGAATTTTTTATTTTTTGCACAATTTATAAAAAACTTACCGATACGCATATTTTTTTTTTAGAATCATATTTATTGGGTTTTAAAATAAATTTTGATAAATTTTTCATAATTTTTAAGTATAATCCAATATATTTCATATTTTTAAATCACTAGAAAATGATTTTTTTTACATTTTATTTCAATAATTAATGACTTTATATGTTATAAATCCATAATACACTTGTGGCAAAAAATTTTTGTTAGACTTAGATGTATAAAATTATTTTAATTATTATACTTGTGGAAGCATATGTACATTTTAACTCAAATAATTTTAAAAAAGTATACATTCTTAATAGAAGAACTTGACAAAGTACATAACATCATAGCATAAATCACAAATAACAGAGAGTATATTTTACATAATGTTACTACTAAAATTACATAATGTCACCACCAAAATGAGTGACTTGGTGCATCTTGGTATTCAGATTGTTGAGCTTAATTGTTGCTGCTACCTTCACCCTACCAAAATGAGTGACGTGGTGCATCTTGGGAATTGTTGAGTTTGATTGCTACTACCTTCACTCCATCCAATAGGAAATATATTTTTAAAAAAAGAAAATTCTGTCATAAAATTGTTGTCACAACAAATTGTCATTAAAAAAAAAAATTGTTATCACAACATATTACAATAACAAAATAAAAAAATATTTATAATTAAATGTTAAATGAAATGATTATAAAAAAAAATTCAACCATTATTTATACATTTGAATTTTACATGCTAATGTAATTAAGAATAAAGAAATTTTTCATAGCATTGTTTGAGCTATTGTTTTTATTTTTATTTTTTATTTTATAGAAAGACATTTTAAAAAAAAAATTAAATAAATTTGTGCCATCAAAATTGTTGTCACAACACATTACAATAACAATTTTTTTTAAAAAAAATATTTCAAATTAAATACTAAATAAAATAGTTATAAAAAAATGCAACCACTATTTATACATTTCGATTTTAAATGCTAATGTAATCATATAAAAATTAAAAAATGAATTATAAAGAATTTTTTTTGAGGTATTGATTTTTTTTAAAAAAAAGATATTTTTAAAATAAAATTGTGCCTTTAACAGTGTTGTAATAACAAAATAAAAAATATTTATAATTAAATATTAAATGAAATGATTATAAAAAAAATACAACCACTATTTATACATTTGGAGTTTACATGTTAGTATAATCATATAAAAATAAAAAATAAATTATAAAGAATTTTTTTTGAGGTATTGATTTTTTTT
This sequence comes from Camellia lanceoleosa, assembly GCA_025200525.1. Lineage (NCBI taxonomy): Eukaryota > Viridiplantae > Streptophyta > Magnoliopsida > Ericales > Theaceae > Camellia > Camellia lanceoleosa. The sequence continues at coordinate 100,647,902 of CM045771.1, forward strand.
TTTCTTTTGAAAAGATATTTAAAAAAAAATAGTGACTTCAACATTATTGTCACAACACATTATATAAAATGTATTAATATAATTATAGGTGTTATAATTTTTAGATATTATAAAAAAAAATCAATCACTAATTATTATATATAAAATACTAAAAATAAATGCATAACTCCATATATATATTTAAATTAAAATTACTAAATATATCACATAAATTTTATAAATTTTAAAAAATTTAAAACCTCAAAATTATTGTTAAAAAAAAATAATAAAACAAATAACAAATGCCAGTTGGAGACCACGGTGCACACACAAAATAAAAACAAAAGTTATACCTTCCCAAGGTCATGTATCTTCCCCAACAAGTTGAACAAACAAAATAATAAAAAAAAGAAAACCCATTAAAGGCAGCACTTCGTCTTCAACACGGAGGCACTTCGTCTTCGTCTTCAGCGCTTCGTCTTCGTCTTCAGCACAAAGCTGAACACAGAACAGAGGTGGCTTGAAGATTCAACACAGGTTAATCTCCTCCCTCTTCCCTCTTCTCTCTTCTCTCTTCTCTCTCTCTATTTCTCACTCATCCGTATTTCAGATCTGAAAATTTGTGATGAAATCTCACCTCAAAGTGGTTCATGTGCTGTAAAGACAAAAGAGAAAAGCTCAATCATAATAAAGGTGTGTATTACATCTTCTTCAGCCTTTTCTGTTGTTTTTTTTGAAAATAATCAGTGAAAAAAACCTCAGATTATGTAACGGGCCGTTACGGAGATTACATACCGTTATTCGACGCTACGTCGGCCGTAACGCCCGATACACCTGTGAATTTCAATCACACCGCAAAATCGGGGGTAACGCGTGGTGCCTACGGCCGAAACCGTTACGTAACACCGCATTTTTAAACCTTGCACGCAGCCTATTCATTTTATTCTGAAACATGTATTCATTCTAAATGCAGGTGACTTCTCGCCTTTGTCTTGAGGATATGGCTCTACATGGCGAGATTGGTATCTGAGCTCCGGAGGTCTGTCCGGATTTAGTTGACTTGGCGGGGTTCGGGCCTTCTGCCTTGGCTATCTCGTTATCCCGCACGAGGGCGTTGATGGCACGCCTTGGTGAGAAGATGGTGGGACACCACCAACTCCTTCCATTTTTCCGCCACGGGGACTTGACTATGACCGCTTGACTTTTGCCGTATTGATTGGCCTTGGCGTGGGAGGTTGGCCCATCCCTTCGACGAGGACATAGGCGATGGGAGGCGCTTGGATATATTTACTAGGGGCTCGCCTACCGTTGATAGATCTTGAGGCGGTCTGATACACACGGTTCTCTTTCCATTTTCGGAGGGTGGAGATGGAGCAGGACTCTGAGGAGGCGGACAAGATGCCGTGGTTTTCTGATGTTCCTCTTCGGGACTACTTTGCTTGCCAATAGGGGGAACACTGTTGGGCTATATCTGTTGAGTGCTTTGGTGGACCTATCACAGGTCAGACGGTATGATTGGGGTGGCGCCGGCTTGGCTACTCTTTACTGCTACATGAGTGTGACCTCCCGCGGACGGGGGGACTTACTTGGCGGCTATTGGAGAGCCTAGGAGGCACTTTCTGCCCTCTTGATTTACATTTCTGCTCCTCATTACTTGTACATTGCACACACAGCGCACTCTACACTCTGTATTTTGCCCTCAGCACTTTGCATTTACATTATACACTGTTTTCCACAGTTATGGGTCTATGTGTATTTCCCGATATTAGCCCCGGAGTTGGTGGTAGAGGGGCTCCTCGTGACCCCGTATTCACTTGTATTCGAGGGCCAGCACCGGCCGAGACCTCGGGAGTCTCTCCTTTATCTACGGCAGTACTTCGACACAGTGCGGTCGATGGAGGTATTTCAGAACTCTCAGTCCTTTTTGTTTCCATGTTTGATTTGTCTTGTACTTTCCCGATTTCTGATTGGTTTATGCATCGGTTATCCGGAAATCACATGGCAGCCCTGGGCGCCCTTAGGTGAAGGTCTTCGATTCCAGTTTGCCGGAGGGCGGGGTGCCTCCCAGTACAGGATCCTATTCGAAGGGCTAGTTGGTAGGGCCTGGTTTCTGGGGGAGCGCTTCTTGCGTCAGGTATGGGGCTATACTTCTCAGGACCCTCCCTCAACACCCCCAGTTGGTATGCGGATTGCTGATAGTCTCTCTTCCCGGGATGTTGTTAGTGCTATGCTGGGTACTGATGCCTTACTTCATCTTGAGGAAGGAGATTATGCTACTTACCGTCACATATACCTGATGCCTCCATTGACAAGAGTCCGTACTCCGACGATGAGGCCTGCTGGTATGCCATCTTCGAGCCAGGCCCAGGCTCGGGCTACAGGCGCCTCTTCCACCAGCAGGGCTAGTACATCTAAAGGTGGGGGTGGATTGGTTCCCCCGATTCCTCCGACTCATCCTCATCCTGGATGGCCAGATATGCCGACTGAGCTGATGGGGTGGCAATATGGGACTACCTCTCCGATTCCGATCCCGATAGAGCCTCCGATGCCTGGCCACCGATATGTCAGGGACCCCGATTCACCCCCGGTATGTTTTACAGCTTTGATTCATTACTCAGATACTTGGATGTTCATTCTTTTACTAATACCCTTGCCTTTGTATCTGCAGCCCCCTGTCGAGTACATGGATGAGGTGCTCGAGATGGTAGCCTCACTTGAGGGGATGGTCCTGCGGAGAGAGGCGCAGTTGTCCATCATGGGTTTCCAGGTACTCTTTAGTTTTCTAGCATTGTACTTCTGATAACATGCTGATTTTGAACATTTTACTGCATTAATAGGCTACTTGTGTAGAGCACGTCTAACACACACCACATTCATGCATTATTCCTGTGTACATCCACCATGTGTAGCTTGCTTGCATCTGTATCTGATATACATGTTTTGGCTGATGTATTCAAACTGCATTTTTTCATTTTCAGATGCCTCCAATATATGCTCAGCCGCAAGCCGGGCCACCTGGGCCTTCTCGGGGAGGTGGACCATCTGGGCCTTTTCGAGGAGCTGGGCCATCTGGGCCTTTTCGAGGGGCTGGGCCATCCAGGCCTTTTCGAGAAGGGGGGTCATTTCGCAGACGCAGAGCACATATTATAGAGGAGGAGCCCGGTGAGGATGAGGAGGAGGAGGCTGTAGATCGTCAGTCGGAGACATCTGCTGATAGAGGGGAGGGCTCTGGTCTTGGCTCCGGGAGTGGAGATGAGGCTGAGGAGGGCTCCGAGGATGGCGGCTCTGATTCAGATGATGATGATGGCGATGGTGGCGCAGAGTCTATTCCGTAGAAGAGGACGAAAAGGGCCTCTCATTCCTGCTCTTGAGAGCATAGATGCAGTTGTTCCCTGTTTTATTTACCTTTTTGCTAGTAGTTGTAGCACATTGTATGTTATTAGGCAGTTATTATTTTTTTTGTAAAACTTGTGCCCTTGTTTGTAAAATGTTGCAACAAACGAAGCATGATGGAATGAAACAACTTTTGAAAAAGTGTTGTATTTTAAACTCTTAGCATCATATCGCATCATTTTGCACCATAATGAGATTGAATGGAAATGTGCATTGTGCATTTGCCCAGTCAGGTAGTAAACCGACGCAACAACTTAACTTTCTAAGATATAACAAAACCTTAGCAAGTTTACAACTCGATAAGCAAAACACAACAGTGTTGACAACTCAATAAACAAGACTCAAACAAAAATTGCTTAAACAAAGAGTAACAACTCGAAAACACGAAACACGACAGCTCGACAAACAATTCGATAAACAAAACGACAACTCGATAAGCAAAACAACAACTTGATAAACAAGACTTAGCAAAACAAAGTGTACTTCGAACGATCTGGGCAACGGAACGCATCCGAAACAGAGGGAAATGGAGGCCTTTGACACACCCGTTGCATGGAAATGCTTGAAACTTCCTCCTGGGAGGTAAAACAGGGCCAAAGACACACATTGGAGCACGGCTGGCCACTTTTGGGAGCCGGCCAGCCAGCTTTATTGCAAAGGGGGAGGCCACCGGCCAGTTTTTGAAAAGGAAATGGCCGGCCTGCCAGAAAAGGTGGCCGGCCAGCCACTTAGTTCAGCAACTGTCAAATTTTTGACACGTGTCCCCCGAATAGTGTCTTCTCCTCTTTAAAAGCCTTAGCTCCGTGGTTCATTCAATTCATCTTAGTTTTGTACAAAAATGGAGGCATTTCTCTCGAAAATCTCACATCTTGGATTGCTTCTTTATATGGCTCGGAAAAGTTGAACTTCCGGGGTTTCGGGTTGAATGCACTATTCACGCTGAGTCGTACTCCGCTGCACCTTTCTTTCCTCCATGCCGCAGCAAGGTTTTGGAACCCGGTGACGCATGTCTTTAGCTTCGGCGGGCAAGAGGTATGTCCAACTTTCGAAGATTTTCAAGTTTTGATGGAATTTGAACGTTGTGAAGAGATTTTGCCTCAGTTTCGTTTTGGCTACGCCCAAGCTTTAGGGCGGATGTGTGGACTTACCGCGCATGATGCTTGGTCTCTGATCTGTAATGGGGAACTGGATATCCTCGGTTTGATTCATCGCTTTTCTGGTGCCGGTGACCGTGGTGACCATCATTGGCAAGGTTTCCGACAACATGCCCTCTGCTTGTGCATGCTATCTCACTTCCTGCTTGCCCCGGGCCTGGGTGGACCCAACATCCGTTTGATTGAAGTTGCTCAGGGCTTGAAGGAAGGGAAGAGTCAGATTGCTATGGCATTGGCGAAAGCCGATGGGCTTGGACGCTTTCCACCGTCAGGAGACGACCAGATTTGCGGGGAGTCCACTACTGCTGCAGGTAATGTTTCCCACCCAATCTCACATATGTATTTGCTCACATCACTCGGCCCTCAGACTCGGTTTTTCTCACAAAACCCTTGTCTCACTGTTCTCTCATCGCACGTCTCTCTATTCTTTATTCTCTCATTTTTCATCCCTCCCCAGGTGTGGTTGATGGATAAATTGCAGGTTGTGGACTCTTGCCCTGCCTACTCAGCCCGCGGCTACTTCTTTCGGCAACGCCTGGTTGATGCGCGTGATGAGGGATGGTGGTTCAACTGGATGTGCAATTTGTCTGCTGACCGCATCGCTTGGCGCTGTCCTTGGCTCAATCTTCCGGCAATGAGCTATAGCATGTTCCGGCAGACTGGGATCCAGTTGATTGGTCTGACCCACTGTGTGTTTTACTTTTCGTTTCGATTCCTGCGCCAATTCAGTCATGATCAGACTTGCCCGCCAGAGGGGATTGAGTACCCGGCTGCTTTCCCGGTTCGAGGCGCACAGCTTGCCCGACATGCTACGGCATGGAGGACTAGAGAGCTCCTGGCCCCCGCTCCCACTTTCAGTTGCACTTTGTCTGACGAGTGCTAGGATTAGCTCAATGAAGAGGCACAGATTGGGCCTAGCTTGGCATCAGAGGCTTCGACTAGCTCTGGGAGGGGGCGCAGGGACACCTGACTTGACTATGCCCCGGATTTATTGCTTTATTAGTACTTTCAAGTTTTCCTTATGAATGTAATAAAAAAGCAACTTCAATTGTATGCAAGTGCAAGAGAACTCTGTATTGAAATCAATGAAATTGAAGGTTGTGGTACTGAAAATTTTTCGCTTTGGTCCAAAAATGGTCTTAGTTGTAAAAAGATTAATTTGAACAAAGTCAACTTTTATTAAAACTTTTCAAAACTATTTTCGATATGGATCAGAACTGGACACGCCTGAGATCTGTCACTGAGATGCACAACCCCGGATCCTAGCAACTGGAAAGTTGCCCCTAGTCTGAATAGTACTGCGGCACTGTGTGGCAACAGAAAGTTGCCCCTAGTCTGAATAGCACTGTACCGGAGATTGCGATGAATGCTGATGGAAAAAGATGACTGAGATGATCAAAATGGACAAAGTTGATCGGGGAAAAGTTTATGGCTGAACTTCAGGATGAAGTTGCCTACGTATCCCAAAGATGAGAATCAAGCCTTACGTAGTTCAGGCTTAGGTTCACTCGGGTATTTTCACTCTCCTTTTACGCTCTAACTTTTGCCAAGGCCGCCCTTTGCGGGTTTTCAACCTTGCGAGCTCAGTTTTTGTAGTTTCAAATTTTTTTTGTGCTCTGAGTTTTGCCTAGGTCGCCCTTTCGGGTTTTCGGCCTAGCGAGCCTCTCAAGGGTAATATTTCTTCAACTTGTCCATGTTGATCGGTTGGGAGAACTCTAGGCCATCTAGATCCATCAGAACCACAGCTCCACCTGACCAGATAGACTTAATGATGTAGGGACCAGTCCAATTGGGTTTGAACTTGCCCCTTGGGTCGTGGATGGGAGCTCGGTTGTCCTTGAGCACCAAATCTCCTTCTTTTAGATTCCTGGACTTAACTTTCTTGTTGAAAGCCCGGGTAATTCTGCGTTGATAACCCTGAACATGGTGCAGTGCTTTCAGTCTTCTTTCATCAAAGAGCATGAGTTCCTCAAATCTGCTCTGCTGCCAATTCGCTTCGGCTATTTGACACTTAGCCAATACCCGCAATGACGGAACTTCAATCTCAATAGGCAGAACGGCCTCCATCCCATAAACCAATGAATACGGAGTCGCCCTACTAGAAGTTCTGATTGAAGTCCGGTAACCCCACAGAGCAAACGGCAGCTTATCTGGCCAGTCCCGGTAGGTTTCCACCATCTTCTGCAGTATGTGCTTGATATTCTTGTTGGCAGCCTCAACCGCTCCATTGGTCTACGACCGATAGGTAGAGGACTTATGAAAAGCCACGTTGTATTTTTCCAACAAATCAATCACCTCTTTCTTGAAGTAGAAACCGTTATCTGAAATAACCTCATTTGGGATTCCGTAGCGACAGATGATGTTGTTTCTGATAAACTTCGCAACATATGAAGCTTTCAACACCGCATAAGATTGGGCCTCAACCCACTTTGTAAAATAATCTATCGCAACCAGGATGAACTCATGCCCATTCGACCCCTTCGAAGTGACAGCCCCGATTACGTCAATTCCCCAAACTGAAAATGGCCATGGCGAAGTCATGTTGTACAGTTTTGATGGCGGAATGTTCATGCGATTTGCATGAATTTGACATTTGTGGCATCGTCGGACAAAACCGATACAATCCTCCTCCATGGTGGACCAGTAGTAACCCTGTCTGAGGATCTTCCGTGCCAGCATTACTCCATTCATATGTGCACCGCATTCCCCTCTATGGATGGCTTCCATCAGACGCTTTGTCTCTTCGGCATCAACACACAGCTTATGCATTCCCAGATGACCTCTCTTATACAGCTTACCCCCACAGATGATGAACTGAACGGCCATTCTTCTGATTGCCCTTTTGTCTTTGGCATTTATCCCTGGCGGGTATGCTTCATTCTCTAAGAAATTCCAAATGTCGTAATACTAGGGGTTTTCGTCCTGAACTTCATCTATAGCAGCAATCGACTCGTAGGCAGGTGCAAATTTCTGGTCAATGATGACTGGACGCGTCCGGACTCCACATGGGATGTCTATCATGGAAGATAGAGTTGCTAAAGAATCTGCGAACCTGTTGTTCTCTCTTAGTAGATGAACAAAGTTTAGCTTCTCAAACCGAGGAATTAGCAAGTCCAAGGTTTGGTGATACATCATCATCTTTTCCTCTTTTACTTTCCAGTCTCCTTTTGCTTAAGACACAACAAGGTTCGAGTCCCTGATGACGTCCAACCATCTTGCCCCTAGTTCCAGGGCTGCTTCTAGACCAGCAATGCATGCTTCATATTCTGCTTCGTTGTTCGAGACTTTGAACCGGAGTTTGAAGGCTAGAGGGATACGGGAATTGTCGGGTGCTATCAGCAACACTCCTATCCCATACGAGAATTGCTGGTTTCTCGAAAAGATATTCGATGGGATCAAGTTGTGAAACCAACATTACGGAGTGAGCTAACAGGTAGTGCCGCAGCTTCCTGGTAGCCTATACCAAAGCTAGGCAAGCCTTCTCCAGCGGTGTATAACGAGTCTCATACTCTAGTATCTTCTTGCTCAGATAGTATATGGCTCTCTTCACCTTGTCCTCTGATTCTTGCGCAAGCATGCAGCCCATTGTGGTCTCAGTTACTGACAGATACAAAATCAATGGTTTCCCTGGTTCTGGTGGTGACAAGACGGGCGGGTTCTGTAAATGTTCTTTAATCTGTTCAAAAGCAGCTTGGCATCGGCCGTCCCATTGGAATTTCTTTCCTTTCTTCAGGAGACCAAAAAGTGGTTCACAAGTCAAGGTTAATTTTGAGATAAACCGTCTTATGAATTGCACTTTACCCAGAAAGCCTCGCACCTCCTTTTTAATCCTTGGTGGGGGCATTTCTAGGATGGCCTTGATTTTGGAAGGGTCGACTTCGATACCTCTTTGTGTAATCAGAAACCCCAGCATTTTTCCCGCTGTAACACCGAATGTACATTTTTTAGGGTTCAGCCGCAACCGAAATTCTCTGATCCTTTGAAAGAACTTTTGCAAGGTGGTGTAGTGGCCCTCTCTTTCTTTGGACTTGACAATCATGTCGTACACGTACACCTCAACCTCTTTGTGGATCATGTCATGCAATATTGTGGTTGCGGCCCGTTGATAAGTAGCTCCAGCGTTCTTCAACCCAAATGGCGTGACTCTATAGCAGCATGTCCCCCACGGGGTGGTGAATGCAGTCTTTTCCCGGTCTTCGGGTGCCATCACTATTTGGTTGTATCCTGAGAAGCCATCCATGAATGAGAGCAAAGCATGCCCTGCTGTGAAATCCACCAACTCATCGATGTGCAGTAAGGGAAAATCATCCTTCGGACTAGCTCTGTTCAAATCCCTGAAATCTACGCACACCCGGATCCTGCCATCCTTCTTCGGCACCGGAACAATGTTGGCCAACCAAGTCGGGTATTTGGATACTAGCAGGAAGCCTGTGTTGATTTGCTTAGTGACCTCTTCCTTAATCTTGAGAGCCCAGTCCGGGTGGATCCTCCTGAGTTTCTGCTTGACAGGTCGGGCCTCGGGGTCAAGGGGGATCCGATGCTGTACAATCTCAGGATCGATTCCAGGTATGTCTTCGTAGGACCACGCGAAAACATCTTTGAAATCTTTTAATAAAGCGACTAAGCGCTCGCGTTCCTCCGAAGACAACGTGGACTCGATCTGGACCAGCCGCGGGTCCTTCTCAGTACCAATATTCACAGTAATGATTTCATCCATTAAGGGTTTGACAAATCTCTCTTGCTCCTGCTCAATTAAACATTGCAAAACCGGAGGAATTTCATCCTTGTCGTTTTTCTCAAAGTTTTGAAAGTCTGAATTAATGCAATAAATCAAGGGCACAGAAAAGTACTCAGAAACCACAGTTACTTGATTCTCATTAAGCACATCCAAATCGTCCGAATTCTCGGTTACAACAGACTCAAATGAGAAAGTAAAAGACGACCTGGACAAAACTGTGGTATCCGGGTTATCATCCCTAGGATTACCAGACTCAGACTCAATCGAGCTGGAACCTGATTCCGACTCACAAGACTAGCTCACTACCTGACCCGGTGCTGCTGGACAAAAATCCCTCCTCGTATTGCCAAGTGAAAGAGGGTGCGATAGATGCATCCAAAATAGTTGCTGGCAGGCTCGCAACCGTTTCATCCCCAATCATGGAAACCGAGAAGTTATCCCCCAAGCACTTATGGTCGATCGGAGGATCTGAAAGTAGACATGCCAATGCTACCCCTATTTTAATTTCAGTGCCCTCGGCATCCCCTGCTTTATACTGCTCAACCTCGGTGATGGGTGCATGCGCTCTTGACGTCATCCCCGGATAGTTGCAGGTTGAAGAAGATCTCGAAACCTGGCACGCGCTTCTTCTCCGCGTTTAGCCACGGCTCTGGGAAGCCGCAAAATGGAAAATCCTCCCCCTTCCGGACGAAGAGTCCGTTCAGGGTACCCTGGATGGGCCTATGCATTAATTCAAAAGGCTTCCCAGCCTGCTTTGCTCTGGCTCTTCCGGCCATTTCCTTTCCCTTCCTCACCCAGTCCTCTTTGGTAGGCAGATAACCCAAACCAAAGGTATGAGGGTTGTGTGGCACCTCGGCCAATGCTGCGACACCTTTTCGACCGCTCCTTCCTAATCCCATTCTGGGGATGTGTTGTAGCTTGTTCATGAGGTAGATGGATTGAGCACTGACGTACAACTCATTCACAACCATGATATTCTGCACCACCCGGGCCTCTGCCAAAGTGAACCCTGATAAGAACACATCCTCTGTGCCATGTTCGATTTCCAAGACTGGTGTGGACACTTCTGGCGGTGGATGGATTGATAAATTCCCGAAAACAATAGCCACCCGCTTCCCGTGAGGGTACTTCAACATCTGATGTAGAGTGGAAGAGACTGCCTTCACTTGGTGCAACCACGGCCGCCCCAAGAGTAGATTGAAGGTTGCGGGAATGTCCAAGACATGGAATTCGATGTTGTGTTGTCCTGGACCAACCTGGGTCTGAATCTTGACAGTCCCCATCATTTCCCTGCTAGTATTATCATATGCTCTGATCACTTGAGTAGTCGGCACGAAGTCTGCGGGCTTCAACCCGATTGCATACGCTGTTCTGGCTGGGCAGACGTTGATGGCGGATCCGGTATCAACAAGTACCACCGGTATCCATTTATCTTTACATTCCACAGAAATGTAAAGAGGTTTGTTATGATTTGCACCCTCAGGTGGCAGTTCTTTGTCTGAAAAGGTTAACATCGGGGAACCTTCTCTCGAGAAAACCAGCCCAACCAGCTGCTCTGGTGTAGTATCTATAGAGAGTTTGGCCTTGTCCATAGCAGATAGGACAGCCTATCTGTGCACCCGTGATGCCATGAGCAGTCCCCAGATAGAGATGTCTGCTTGTATCTTCTTTAATTGCTTGAGCACGACTTCTTCTTTAATCTGCTTCTCCCTCTGTTTCTCAGCTTCCTTGTCTTTCCCAGATGCCTCAGGTTGGTCTAAGTGCGGGGGCTTGAAATACCGCCCACTTCTTGTCATATGAGCGACCTCGTCAATACACCAGGTATCATCTGGTTGATTATTCCCCCAATCCTCATCTGTGTGGGCAAGACATAAATCATCGTCTTCCCACCACATTCCATCGGCAGCCGACAGACACCTGTCCGGCGCCGGTATGGTCGTACTCGCAGTATCTTCAGTCCACATGCCCGCAGAATTTTCTGTTCCCGTGCACACAACACTTTCGACTCCCGTGCACACAACACTTTCGACCCCCACATGGGCCTTAGCTTTCCTGATTCTCTCGGAATCCTCAAATCTTTGTTGTTCCAACTGCGTCAGTACAGCTGGTTGTTCAATATTCCCTACATTTACAATGCCCAAGTTCTGAGCGAAATTCTTAGTGCCGGCGCTCTCCGGCGGTGTATTCTGACTTTCGGCCTTTCCGGCCATCGATACCTCGCCCCTGCTCGCTGAAATTCTACAACGTCTGGTTGATCATCTAACCATCCGGTAGCTTCTGCCGACTCCTCATACTCGTACCAGTTGATTGCCGTATCCCCTGATTCTTGGTCACTGAAGAACTGGAGGTTGGCAAAGTCCTCTCCTACAGCTGTTAGATCATCCGTTCCCCGTTCAAATCTGTCCCCTCAATTACACATAATTACGCTCTTTCGCGACCCTACACTCATTTCGACCGCCCAATCGACCGATTTATTCACTTGGATCGTAGGCTCCTTCAATGAGATTCCCACTGCTCAATCCCGACTCAACAACTCCACTTTCCTCGAAACACCGCCTGTCCCATCTTCGGTGGTCACCACTATTGGCTCAGATTGGGTTGTGGAGATGTCCATTATGCACAAGTCAGTGCAGACAGGAAGGATCACCTCCGGCTTAGGTAGGTGGGATGGGGTGATATAGATACTAGGATCATAAGACGCGACCCCCAGTTTGGATGAAGTTGATTCTGTTGGGAGGAGGAGCTTGGTTATGTGGTGGGAGAGGATTTGTTGTGACGTTGGGTTTGTCGGGAGGCGCGATCACCTGCTTGTCAATAAGATCCTGGATCTCGTGACGCAATCTAAAACAACGGTTGGTGTTATGACCGTGCTGTTGGTGATCTGTGATATTTCTTGGGTCATGAGAGGGAGGGAGTGGATTTGGTAGTGGCCTCGGCTCTAGGGGCTTCAAATGTTTCTTCCTGATTAATACCCCCAGAGCTTTGGACAGGGGCATATATAGGGGTGTGAAGGTTCTTTGGCCTCTGGGCTAGTATTTGGTGGTTTGGGTATTGCTTCCAGATGCACCAGAGAAAGGCATGGCTGCCATGGGTCTCGGAAGGGGAGGGGGAATGGTGGTGACCACCATGCTCACCTCTGAAGCTCTTGCAGTTGCAGCGCCACTCGGGCCTGCATTGTTGTTACGGTTGAAAGTCCTCCTAGGTTGCTCCCTATCCTAGTCGATCAGACCCTGTTTCATTGCATCTTCAATTTGTACCCCCATTTCGTGCAGATCTGAAAAGGTGGGGAAGGGGAGTACAATCATCTTTTGCATGAGTTTTGGCTGGAGATTGCGCACAACCATCCTGATCTGATATTTGTCGGTAGGCCTCAAAGTCATCATCGATGCCTTCGCCCTCCATCGAGTTACGAAATCTGAGAAAGTCTCTTTGGGCTCCTGCCTCGTTGTTTCGAGATCACGAGTTGTAATCTCGATCTGGGTATTGTACGAGTACTGTGCGACAAAGGCCTCGGCCATTTCATCCCAACTTCTTTTGACCTCATCCTTCAACTTCGCGTACCAGATAGCGGCCACACCCGACAAGGTTCGGCCGAATAGCGAAAGCTTTTGTGGTCGGGTTAGGCCTATTGGCCGCAGTATATCTGAGAATAACCGGAGATGGACCATGGGATCCCCGGATCTGTCGAAACGATCAATCTGTGGCATCTTGAATCTATCTGGCAATGTTACGGCCACATCGGTATATCCGTCCTCGATATCCGGAATAGCCTTTACTCCTTGTGATTTCTTGAAAAGCTTCTCGAGCTTGCTTAGTTTCAGAGCTGTATGGTCTATTTCAAACTCGAAGGGAGAGTCCGGGTGGTTGGGTGTATGGGTCTTGGACAGTTGAGGCGGAAGCAGAGCGGGCCGGCCCTGGAAGGTCTCAGTGTCCTCTTGGATGTTCTGGACATTGGGTAAGGTGTTAGGTGTTTGGCGAGGCATTACAGACGATGGGTGCACCTTTCGGGTAATGGGGCCCCTGGTGGAGGAGGAACTTGATGTGAAGCAGATGCCGCATTTTGCTGTTGCAGTCTAGTGATTAGCTCGGCCTGCTAGGCCATGATTGTGGCCTGCTGTTTAGAGAACTCTACTTGGCGGGCAGCGTCCTCCTGCATTTGTTTCATGCTCTCATGCATTTGGCGCATCATTTCTTCTATCCCGGCCATATTCTGTTGGTCTTGCTGACTGACCGGTATGTGTATTTCTATGGTGGAAACTGGAACCTCAACCCGACTGTTTGTTAGGGTCGACCACTGCCCCGATAACCTCTGTTTAGACACACTGCGCTTCCTTGGCCTTCTCCTGACAACGGGGGGTAGAGAATGGAACATTGGATGTCCGTCAACCAGATCCTCAGATCGATTAAGCCGACGACCTTTTGTCCAAAGTGCTTGGGGAATATCTACTGGGTCGGAAGCAATTGTGCTAAAACTACCCTAGCAAAAAGATAAATAAAGCGAAAAGGAAATAAATAACCAGATAAATGAACAGCATGACAGCTTAAAATAAATACACAACACACAGTCGGGCATACAACATACGGTTGACAAGTTGAATACACACTGTCCTCAAATACTGATCACTGTCCCTGAATCACTGTTCCCCAAAGACTGAATCGGATACCCGCAGATAACTGATTCTTAAACACTGATTGATGCCCGTAGGCCTGATGCCCAAACTCATAAACTGATACATGCATTCCCTGTAGAGACACACTCTAAAAGCACATAACAGATAAGTGAGAGCCAAAACACCCCTATGTTGGGGTAGGGTTTCCCTGTCTTATTTTGTCAGGAACTAGGGTTTCACTACGCACGCAGCGGTTTCAAACAACCTATATCGGGTAAGCTACCTATCCTAGTTTGGAATGGTCACTACGGATTTCGATATACACTAGGTCGAATGGTCAAAAAGGGTGCCCTGGTAAAACCGGGGTTTGTGTTCCCATACTGGCAGAGCCCACAACCGGTCAGCCTTATGGTCATGCCTTGACAAGACAAGCCTCCAGCAAACCGTTCAGGAATAGCAGATGGCAAACACGGTGTCCTAGGCGCACCAATGCAAATGCAATGCAAAGAAACACACAAGTGTAATCAAAACAGGATATCATGAGTTCGAGTAAAGTTCTCTAACTCCCCAGCAGAGTCGCCAGAAACTGTAAACAAGCCCGTGGGGGACCTCGCTACAGTTCAGACTCGATTTTTGTCATGGTTCTTAATCTGAACCAAAGAGTCCAAATCCGGCAAATCGTTTTGAGAAAACAGATTTTTAGAAAAGAAGTGCCAAACATGGACTGCTTTGCCAGATACAGAGTCGCCACCTAAATATTTTATTTTTGGGAAATTTAGGAAACCCTGACTCGTTTGCCTAAGGCCACGTGTCCGTCATCACCAAAGTTGCCTTAGCTATGGAACTTGGGTACGATTGGGGAATGTCACTTCGTGAGCACCCCCGCTCGCTCGATCAAAGATCGGCCTCTACTAATCATAATATTTAGTTTTGAAAACATTGTGTGCTCTTATTCCGATTATTAGCCTAGATTTACTACGTGATGTGCACAGCATACAAGTATAGACCAGGTCACCTGAATTGGAACAAAACATTTCATGTTTGTTTTTGAAAAGATGGTTTGCTACTCACAAGTAGGCTTAAAATGCAGATTTTGCCACCCTCGGGTGGGCTTAGAAAACATGATTTTGCCACTATCTAGTGGGCTTAAAACTCACAGTTGATGATTTGTCCCAATCCAAACAACCCAACCTCCACCCACAAGCATTCAAAGCAGTTATATCACATAAGCAGTTAGCCTCATGGTAAGCATGCTATCATGGCAGTCACTCACACGCATGCAAGAATGCTAAAGCATAAAAACTTACCGAGTACTCCAAGCCAAAACAGAAGCTAATTAGAAATCCATGCATGATCCTAACTATACAGAAATGCCTAATGCAACACACGCAAAAATGTAACTATAGCAGGCTCGGCTATTCTAAACATGGCATATGAGATGTAACAGCTATCATGTATTCAACTTGGAATTGAAATACAAATGCAGTTAGTATGATGCGCCGAGCCCAGTGCATGCAAAACAGAATGAATGAATGCAACATGCTATCATACTGTATGCTAATTGAAACATGTCCTAATCTAACCATCATAAGTGGGTAAATAAAAGGGAAGAAAGACGTGGGGTTGGAAGACATACATCACACACACGCACACTTATTACAATTATGCCCTCGCACAGAGGGTCCGAAAGAATAATATACAGTCCCAAATAAATACAGTCCGAATAGATACAAAAATCCTAATTAATTTACAAATTAATCTAGGAAAGCTATAAATTGGCATACAAGCCAGGGACTGCCTCGACTCTGTTCCGGATGATGAATGATGCATGTTCGGGTTGCCTTTGCGCGGAAATCCACTACGATGCCCCTATTAGCCTCTGTTTGCAATTAAGCTCGGAATGTCGCGCGGGGCTCCAAAAGGGATTGCCGGTTTCTGATTTGCTGCAATAGAGAGCAGGAAAGGGGCATAGCAATGTATTTTCACATATGTATGCATGCCTCGATCCTCGTGCCACCAATCACGCATCTCAATGCACGATGGCTGAGGAGTCGGATTGCACAACTCAATATGAAATGAATGCACATATAAACACAACAAGACCAAGACTCTATCATGGATAATCTGGAGTGTGGTATCGAATTGAGACACGTTCGTCACTCGAGTCTGAAAGCGTCCTCGTTTCCCGTGCTCGGGCTAACCCCTATCCCAAACACAATGCAATATGCATGACATGCATGAATGCAACTAAGATACAACCTAACATGCACAATGCTATGAAATGGCATACACGATGCACGAAGTAACATGGCATACACAATGCGCTAACATACAACCTAGCATACACAATGCTATGAAATGAAATGGCATGCACAATGCATAATGGACTTACACCAACACAAGTGGACCTCAGCCGCACTCACATAAGAGGCCATCAGATGGAAATGAGACACTCGAGATGCGTGCACGCATGCACGCAAACCGAGGACCGAACCTAAGACACGAATGCCACTCTATCAAAGCATGGCAAGGCATGGAATATGGCATACAAACATGCAAATTTCAGAGATAAAATATGATGCTAAACAGCCCCGAATCATGGCAACATGGCACCCGATGCATGAGATGGACCCCGAAACACAAAATTAAGCACATGGAATGACTTACAGCTATACAAAGCATGCATTATTTGAACATGAAGTGTGAAGAAAGAATCAAGAAAGTCCCAAAACATGCATTTTTCTAGTTTAAAGTGAGGCCAAAAGGTGAACAGAAGTAGGGCTAAGCTAACATACAAAAATGGCCTCGAAAGAGAGATAAAGAAGCAAGTAACAGATGCTGGCCCTAAATGGCAAAGAGCCCTTCAACAAAGTTGAAGAGGGGCTCAAAATCAAGCACTTTACAGTTTACAACAAGCCACAAAAACAAACACGTATGGCTAAACTATTATGCAAGAAATGGGCCAAAAGGGAGACAAAGAAGCAAGTGATGGTTCCTGGCCTCAAACAGAGGAGGGCCCTTCAACAAAGTTGAATAGGGGCCCAAAACATGGTATTTTACAGTTAGTGACCAAACCCAAAACAGTGCACATGTAAGCTTAAAATACTATGCAAAATAAGGCCTAAAAAGAGGTTTAAACGCAAAGAGAAAAAAGGGAGCTTCAAACAGCAAAAATCCCTTGATCAAACATGAAGAGGAGGTCAAAATAAGGCTATTTACAGTTTGGACCAGAGCCCAAAAATACAAGCACAAGGGACTAACAAAACATGCAAAAATAAGGCCAAAAGAGGGATAAAGAGGCAAGTGATAAAAGGAAGCCTCAAACAGTGAAGAGCCCTTCAACAATATTGAAGAAGGGCTTAAAATAAGCCACTTTTCAGTTTATAACCAAGCTCAAAACAATTTAAAAATGAGCCTAAAATACTATGCAAGAAAGAGGCATACAAGAGAGGTAAAGAAGCAAGTGTAAAAAGGAAGCCTCAAACAGGGAGAGGCCCTTAAACAAACATGAAAAGGAGCTCAAAATAATGCTATTTTAAGTTAGGATTGGAGCCCAAATATGCAAGCAAGTATGGCTAATATATTAAGCAAAATAAGGCAAAAAAAGAGGGAGGAGAAGACTTACCCTTGAAGAACCGATCTTTGACAGCCTTTGGACCAAGTTTGGGTGCTCCTAAGCTCTGAAAAACAGCCTCAAGTTGCTGGTATGGAGTATGGAGGCCTTGTGCTATGAGGTGTAGTGTAAAATGGTGTGGGATTTGAAGGATTTTGGTGCTTGGAGCCGGGAGGGAGAGAGATGTAATGCAAGAGCCTAAAACAATTTTTTGTAACCTCCAAAACAAGGGCTGGGGGGGTGGTTATATAAGCAAAAGAGGGGGCAGAAAAGCGGGGAAATGGAATTCAAATTTCCCCCCAAAAAGTTGGCCCCCCGAATACAAAATCTGGGGGGAAACAGAGGGCATTTTTGTAAAGTACCTGGAGAGAGGATCATGGCCGGCTGGTTTTCTAGGGTTTAGGTGGCCGGCCGGCCTTCCCCATGGCCGGCTGGCCAAGGGTCAAAAGGTTCAAGCAGTATTAGTGGCCGGCCACCCCAGATTGGTAGCCTCCCATGTGTGCACAACACAACCATGTGGTCAAAAACTGGAGGAAGTGAATCAGGAGAGAGAAAAGCCCACTTTTAGAAGGGGTTCAAAAGGGTCACACACAATTACTGGCCGGCCATGTGATATTGGTGGCCTCCTAGGTATGTACAACACAAATATGTGGTTTAAGGCTAGAAAAAGTGGCCTTAGGGTGGTCAACATTGGCTTTCAAGTGAGAAAAACGGGCGACGGAGGGCGATGGAGGAATAAAACTGGTTGTCAGAACAATTACTGGCCTCCCACCCTTCTACGACCTTCCTAACAGTGAAAATAAGGTCTCCACCAAAAATGAGCCCAAACCGATGCAAAATGAAGGTTCGGGGGCCGAAACGCGTAGCCCGAGGCCCCGAAAACTGATTGTTAGGCACCGGAAGTGGTGTTCGACCACAAAGTTGGTCTCTCGGACCACAGTGTCCCTCAAAAGGGAGTAAATATGATGTATGCCAAAAACCGGAGCAAACGGAGGTGGTTAAGCGGTCCCGAACCGAGGCACACGGCCAACGATTCCGAAAAATCGAAAACCGGACTCCAAACGGGAAAAATAGCCTACGACCACAAAACCTAGCCTACGGCCACTGAGAGATGACCTATGAGACCTCTCCCTCCCTTCTGGAAGAGAAACATAGAAAATCGAGCCTGGTTCGCAAACCGAGGCAAAGCATGAAAGAGTCCGGAAGTCCGAAGGCAAGGCTCGCAGCCGAGACTCCGCAACCTCAGAACGAGCACAATATGCAGCATCACCAAGCGCTCAATCGGTGACGTCTGAGTCTTATTTTCGGTCAAAAATGGAGTGTCTACAGAGATTTGTTTGGAAAACTTGTAAACCAAACAAGTTTTGGAAAATTTGTTTGGTTTGATTACTTTTGAAAACTTATTTGTGGAGAATTTTTTTCAAAATTTTTTGAGAAAGACAAACCAGACTGTCTCCATCGGGGACAGCACAGTCCAATTCGGTTTTTGGGTCTATTTTTGTGTCTCTTTTTGATATTTAAAATCGTTCATATTTTAAGATTTATTAAGTATATTATTCTTGTAAAAAATTATGTTGATTGGATAACGGATACTATATATTAGGATCACTTTTGTCTGAAAAAATGAACTGTCAAAAAATTAACAATTTATAAAAAAAATAATCCGAATATATAGTATTCGTTATCTGATCGACTTGATTTCTTTATAGAGATAATGTACTCAATAAATTTTAAAATACAAACGGTTCGGATTATCAAAAAAAAAAAAAAAACCCTAAAATGGGCCCAATGAACCGAATTGGACCCTCTAGTCTAAATGATGGACTAGAAGAACCCAGCCTTATATTTTTGTTTAGTATCCCTTATTATCTAAATTCCTATTATCAGGACTTTAAAATAAATTTGCCTTCAT
The DNA here is from genome assembly GCA_025200525.1 of Camellia lanceoleosa. Classification (NCBI taxonomy): domain Eukaryota; kingdom Viridiplantae; phylum Streptophyta; class Magnoliopsida; order Ericales; family Theaceae; genus Camellia; species Camellia lanceoleosa. Next base: position 100,667,301 of record CM045771.1, read on the forward strand.
TTATTTATTTATTTATTTTTGAAATTTTCCTAACAAAGCAATTGTTAGTAAGGATGTGCATAGGTTGATTTGGGTTGGCTTTAATACTGTGTTTGTTTAGGAGATTTAAGAAGGGATTTGAAAAGAAAAACGAAAAAGATAAGTAAAATGTAAATAAAATATACGTATATTTTACTTAATTTTATATATTTTTTTATTTTTTATTTTTTATTTTTAAATTCTTCTTCAAATCTTCCAACAAAACATTACGTAAAATCATTAACCAATTCATCCATGGCTAATTGAGAAATTTTCAATCTATCTATCCCCGCGAGATTGGTGTTGAATAATTTAGCAAATTCAAACCAACGTTTTTAGCCCGTTAAAATGCAAAACAAGAAAGAATATCAATTTTCATACAATTATATATATATATATATATATGTTTTTATAATTTCAAGCAAAAAATTGATTATTTATTTTAAATCACAACATAAAACTTATAAATTCATTGAAGGAAAAATTAATAAAACATTTATCTCCAATTTTAGATAGTAAGAGAGATCCAATATATTTTTTTTTATTAGATAAGGTCTCTCGATGAAATTTCTCTGTAAAATCGGAGAAATTTCTGTATGAAAATTGAAATTTCTTTATGTCGAGGCGAAATTTCTTTGCGTCAAATTTTCTGTAAAAATGTTTGGGGATCCCAACTACTTTGAAAATATTCTATGCCCTTTATTTTATAAATTTTTAATATTAGGAACCTTAAAAAAAATTTCCTTAATTGAATGTAGGATATTTTTAAAAATTATATTTTATAAATAAATATACAAAATAATTAAATTAAAAAAATGCGTGATAAAAATTAGAGGTGCGCCATCTAATTAATGGTAACATTAATTAAATTTTTACTGATGATGTCGTTGAAAATTTTTCTATCTAAAAAGATGAGCTGGACGATAGTTTTTGTTCCTCTTGAAAATCAACCAAAATTGATTTGCTCACATCTCTACTAACAATTGGTTTGTAAAAAAATAAAAAAATAAAAAAAATAGAATAAAATAAAATAAAAATTATTGATTTTGCAAAATATATATAACATGTAATAAATTTTTGAGTGCAATATTAAATTTTCATAAACACCGTAAATAGTCAAGGGGACCTAAATAGAAACAACCCATTGGATTTATATGGGATTTGTCCTTATATAGCGAAACATGAGCCAATACAATTAATTACATTTTATCCTTTTGTAGTTTAGTTTAAAAACATATTATTTTCCTCTAATCTGCAAATATATACTTAACCTCCCTCTAGTATGAAGTTTGTTATTATTGATTGTCAAATTATAATAAGAGTAAATATTATTATAACATTTGTCATTAAAAATACTTTAATGAACCAAATGTCTTGCTTCAATTTACCTTACTTTGGGCTATTTTAGGAACATGGCACCAGGCCTTGTTCAGAAATTGACTGGTGCTGCAAATTAATTAGGTCATTATCATGATTTTTTTTAAAAACTTTTAAGTGATTTGGGTTGATTTTGTAGGGATTCATATATTTTATTTTATTTTTAGTTAAGTCTTTCTTAACTTTTTTATTTTCTTGGTTTGTCTTTTATTTTTGTTTAAAAAAAAAAAAGTAAGGTTGAGGAGTTAGTTGTATAGATGTAAGTAATAGTAGTAGAGGTATTTTTACTTTCTGAATATCTCTTGATGTATGTCATCTTTCTATACTTTTAATTTCATGTTATTAATGAATTTTTTCTTCCCTGATAAAAAAAAAGAAAGAAAAGAAAGTCTAATTAAATTGGTTATCATGATTTTTTAAAAAATTTAGTGTTCAGAAAAAGGTTATGAGTTCAACTCTTCTTAGAATGAGTTGAATTAAGGGCGAACACTTAATGCTTTGTAAAAAGTGAGAAGACAAACTTCTATAAGTGCTAATCTTATAAATAATAACAACTAACTCACTGATAAATGTGAGATCCAGAAAAATCCTCACACATAGATTGTTCAAGAGATCCAGTGAAGAAAAGGGCTTTATTCTTGTAGATCTGTCATGATGAACATAGTCGGTGCCACTCAACCGGAGTTGCTGGTCGGGGACACTCCGATGATGAAGTTAGTCATTGAATCAAGGAAAGAAGCAGTAGAAATGAAGGGGTGTCTGTGTTCTATAGAGAGAGATGATACATACCTTACTCTTGGGATGTCCCCCTTTATATAGATGGGGAAGGATGTGATATTTGTTTGGGCTGTACCCATTGTAGCCCTTGTTTGGATTATGCCCAATAAACTAGTATTTATTTTTTTCTGGCTCCCACAATTGCCCCAAAACTTTCACTTTTTTTGACAAAAGAAGCGGAAGTTTTTTGTTCTGAGTACATGGCATAGATAGATGCCAGATCTTTGATGGAGAATGCATAGTTGATGTAGGTCTTACTCCCGGACCACATTGTCGAGCGATGTTGCTTGAATAAATATTAAATCCTCTAGAAAAGCATTTTTGATACATATATACGTGAACAAAACAAATGAACAAATGTACGTATGAATCCATGCATGAATGTATGTATGTGTGAATGTATGCTTGCTCTAAATTAAGAGTCTTGGCGCTTGACGTGCCGAGCACAGAGATTGCTCCAAAATATAGAGCCTTTGTTGTGGCGCACCGTGCCAAGCACAATAATTGCTCCAAAATATGGAAACTTTTGTTGGTGTCAGGCAATGATTGCCTATACCAAATAATGTAGATATATTAGCCACAAAAAAGTGAAAAGCTGTAAAAGCTATACAAAGGATGATGCGCAAAAATATGTGAAGAACTGCCAAATGTGTAATATGAGTGTATTGCTCCAACACTGACGCTTGCTTGGAGGTGTGTGAAAAGGAGCGAGAGTTTGTCACTCAAGTAATTTTCTTTGTAATGCTTAGACCAAGTTGGTCGAGTATGCATGCATAGCAGAGGTGCCGAGATGATAATCGACTGATATGTCCCAAGTGGAAAGCGAAAAATTGACTAAGATGTCCCAGTTGACAATAAATGGCCAAGGTAACAAAATGAATGATCAAGGAGAATGGAGGATTGTTTCCTAGCCCCACGATCCTACTGCTGAAATTGCATGTCGATCAGATATGATGTGACCGTTGAGAAATCTTGTAACGCCCGAACTTTCCAGGTCATAGGCGTGGAATTTGTAGAATTGGACTCCAAAAATGGATTGTGCGATTCCAGAATTGTTGTTGATACTCTGCCAAAGGGATTATTTGGGGACACGGGAAATATGTTGAGTACGCGGGAGTTCATCTATGAATGCGGATGCTGCCAAGTTCGCGAATCGACAAAATTGAGTTGGGTTGTTCGGGAATGGAAGAGCAATTGGGTTGTTCGGTGAAAATTAATTGGCGGCATAAAGTTCGACCAAGCTAATGGGTTGCCGAGAATAGTAATGACCCAGTTGTAGGTATATGAATGGTGCATAGGTTTTGCGCAGTAGGTTTTGATGCGGCTAAATAGAGATTGAAATGCCAAGTTGCTGAAGTGAAAGTGTTGAGTGAGTATAAGAGTTTTGTTCAGTGGGTTCGGCGATGAGCTTTAAGCCGATTAAATTGTACCATCACCTCATTGAACTATAACATTGCCTCAGTTTTGCTTCCATTGCCGTGAACATGTAACATTTGTTCACCATTGCCCCAAAACTTTCATTGTTTGTGGTTGAAGGAATGGGAGTTTTTATTGTCGAGTCACACTGTTCAAATAAATGTTAAGTTTCTTGATAAAGAACACTTTGAATAAATGAGTGATAGGCCACAGTATTATTACCCCCGGGCGAGGGTCTTTGGACGCGGTAGTATTACTCTCGGGCGAGGGTGTAAGCCGCGGTAGTCTAACTCTCGGGCATGGGTATAGGCCACGGTATTCTAACCCCCGGGTGTGGGTGTAGGCATAGGCTGCGGTATTCTAACCCCCGGGTGTGGGTGTAGGCCGAGGTATTCTAACCCCTGGGGTGTGGGTGTACGTTGCGGTATTCTAACTCCCGGGCGAGGGTGTAGGCCGTGGTATTCGAACCCCCGAGCGTGGGTATAGGCCTTTGCTGCTGGTACTCTGGGCCAAGTACGAAGATTGCTCTATATTCGAAGACTTTTACTAATTTTAAGCGGCGATCAAGTGCCAATATTGCAAGGATTTTGAATAATGCATCATGTGTCAGTGATGACCTATACCGAATGAGGTAGACTTGTTAATCACAAATAAGTGGAAAGTGGAAAAAAGTACACCAATGGTAGTGCATTAAAAAATATCATTGCGGCATTGTAAAGAATCGCCGAGTAGATACTTTTTGCTCATGTCCTTTTCTTTATTGATGTATACCCAAACGTATTCATTTTGTGTTTCATCAATACAGTTTCTTTTTGTTGATAAAAAAAAATTTATGCATTAGAATGTGCAAAGTCTTGTACTTCCATCTATTTGCATTTATTTTGAATTTATATCACTTTTCTACAATCATCCCTTATTATATCAAATTTATCAACTATTTTTAATAATTTTAAAATTATTCAACATACATTATTATTATTATTTTTTTATTATTTTACTTTGCATTGAAAGTAAAATCTTATTGGATGACGAATTTACCTTGCACTCAATGAGAACGAATTTCTGTAAAAACTCTTAAATTTTTAATTTTATGACAATAGAGTGGAGTCTTATATTATTGAGTCACATTTCAATGTCTTACTAGTGAAGTTATTACCCGCATTTTGTATTTGTTTGGTAACTAATTAGAAACGGCACAACAACGTCGTAGAAAACTCATGGATTTTTGGGGACGGGTAGTTAGTCTCCTTTGTGCATGGAACAAGAATTACGCCTAACAGAAGACACGTTGTCAGTATCACGATAAGGAATTTTAAAAAAAAAAAAAAAAAACAAGGTCATGCTGATGTTCAACAACCCAACAACAAAAGGTCATGCTGATGTTCAGCAATCCATTAACACTTGCTCGCAGGTAGGGCTGAGTAAAGAATCCGTGAAATCTGTAATCCGATCCAATCCAGTCAAATTCAGTAGGTGTGGATTGGTTTTTTGAATATGTGGTTCGGTTCCAGATTGAAAAATTAAAAAACCGTAGTTCACGGATTGGTTCCGGATTGAACCCTACGGTTCTAGATTGAAACCGATCCGGACCGTATACAAATAGTCTATGTGGGGACATAAATTTTGAATTACGACACGTGGCTGAGGTGTCACCGGAGTGCCAGCCAGGGTGCCATGTGTCTTGGTCATGATGCCGAAATGATCTCGGCTAGACCGAGGTTATCTGCGAAGAAACCGGAATCCAGGATAAGCGGATAAGGGACAAGAGTCCTAGAATGAGAAAAGACAATAGTTTGGATAAAGATAAGACTCTTAGAGAGTTTTATCCCAATCCTACTGGGAGTCCAAGATTAGCAGTAATCCAGAGTCCATTGGGACTAGGTTTGTGTTGGCTATAAAAGTGAGGCACCTTCATGGGTCTAAGATACGCTTTTTATGCTCTGAATAGTGAGTTGAGCACTTTATCTATCTTTGAGAGATAACTGACTTGATCATCGGAGTACCCCCAGGTGGACGAACTACTGCCGAAATCTCTTCTTTTTGTTGCAGGTCATTCAGGCGCCATCTATTCTGCCAGTGCTCTCTAGTTGAATACTAAGTTGGCAGTGTGGTCAGAAATTGACACACACAATTTGGCGCTGTCTGTGGGAAAGAAGGAGAATAGATGGCCAACGATGGACAGAAAAAGAAGGTTGGAGATGTCACGACCCAAACCCGCCTCTATGGGTTTAGCACCGTAACCGACCAGCAATCCGTGATTACCGAAGGCTTGCTTAACAGTAAGACAGTATTACAGAGTATAGGGGCATGGCGGAAGCCAAAACAGTAATTAAACAATGTCCAATGAGCTGTGACAGTCTGTATGCAAAAAGACCTTTCATATATATACACATTCGGAAACAGAACAGTTTTTACAACATATACAGAAACATTCAGTACAGTACAAGTCTCATTCAGTCTATACAGGAGATAAAAAAAAGGGGGAATCTAAAACACCCCATAGCCTTGGCTTGAACAGTACTGGAACCTTGAGGTGAGGCACAAAGGTTGGCTTGACAAAACAGTGCTTAGCCTGACGCCCCTAGCAATGTCCCAAGGTTCTAACACCTACATAAATATATGAGCAGTGAGATAAAGCCCAGTGAATAACACAATGCGTAAAGAGCTTAAGAATGAATGTCCTTTCAGTATTGAAAACAGTTAATTGATTCAGTATATCAGTCATTCAGTCATAACAGTCATATGTGGTACATCCATTAGCGTAACAAGATAAAGAAATGAGGGTCTTGAAAGATCGAGCAGTCAATGATGGCCATCATAACAGTAAACAGAAGTTCCAAGATAGGAACTGACAGAGATCTCTGTAATAGTAGTAGTAACAGTAACAGTAGTTGCTATGGATACCACAATACAGTTCAGAATAGAGGACATACACTCATTCATTAAGATCAATTCGTAAACAAAGATGGTTTAACCATTCAGAAGATATTCATATTTGAACATATCTTTACACAGTTGTTAGTCACAGAGTTCTGGGCTACAGTTATGCTAGAGCGCGTCCTCAGATGCCAACCCTACAGAGTTTACAGGATGAACACACACTAAGTTCACATTCGGGAATCAAAGACTTAGTCCCTACTTAGACTCGGTGTGGTTCTACATCTATATCCTCATTAAGATGTCTTAAACTAGGCCTAAGAATGCCTAGGATGGAATGAGGATGCAAATATGTGTTTTAAAACACTTGTCAAAATTTTCAGAAAACAGAGGTCCCGCTCGAGCGTAGATTACTCCGCTCGAGCGGACATGCAGTCAAAAGTTTCCGCTTAAGCGTAGACTTACCCGCTCGAGCGTACTGCAAAACAGTCAAAAGTGCTGGATGTGTGAAAATCACGCTCGATGGGCGCTCGATACCCGCTCGAGCGTGAGACACAAGGTCCCGCTCGAGCATACTGCAAAACACAACAAAATGCTGGAAGCATGATTTTCACGCTCGAGCGCCAGTAACCCCGCTCGAGTGTGAGTTCAAAATCTGGAATTTCCAGATTTGAACCTCAAGCTCAAAATCAAGTTTCAATGTACCAAATTCGATCCTTTTGGGCCAATTTTATGGAAAACACTTCAAAACTCATAATATTACATGTTTCAAAGATCAATTTGAAAATTCAAAGCCCAAAGGTAGTTCAATTAAACACATTTTCAAACAACATTTCATGAACAAGATAAACATGGAACATGCATGAATGTAAACACTTCAAAGCTTCAAATGCTAGCTCAATTGAGCCAATTCTTCCCAAAAACAAGATGAAATCGTGGACTATACCAATAATATGAACATGTATGTACCAAATTCCATGTAATCAACCTCAAAATGCTAGGATATAAGCATACATGCATGATTCATGCTTTAACTCACCAAATTAAGCTAATTCATGACCTTAATCCCTAGACTTCCATAAACCATGCAACATATGACTTGAATACAACAATAAAAGGTTGAATGTCCTACCTTAGGTCTTGAATACAAGATGTACAAGCTCAATTATGCAAGACTCCTTCAATCCTTCTAAATTCCAAGCAATTCTTTGAAGAACACAAGGTTTTCTCCTAACTCTCTCTCTCTCTCTCTCTAGTCAGAAATAACAAGGAAATTGGCTAAGGAAAATGTTTTTTTTGAATGTAATAAGGCTCAAATATGTTTAGATAGTGGGCCACTAGTGTGGCATTTTGGTGAATTAAGCCAATTAGTGCAATTTATCAATATTTAACCTAATTTAATCATACCAAATCACATTTCAGATAAGTACACCATAAAATCACATTAATTCTAATTATCATAAATCATCAATCAATTTCAGATTCGGCCGCTGATAAGGCCTTCAATTTGCAGTTTAAAGCATACAACATAAACAGATAATTTTAACAGTCAACAGATAGGTATGCACTTAAACAGATACACTTAATCAATCAGTTCAGTATTTCAATCAATTCAATTACTTATCATAATCAGTCTCAGTTTAGCAGTAATCAGTGGTGAGGGTTATTATAGGGGACAACACTCCTACTGGGAGTGGGAAACCTATTGACCTTGACATTGAAGAAAACAACTGCAACAAAGAGACTCAAGATAAGAATCGCAGAGAAAAAGACGTCGGCCAGGAGGGCGACATGTCGAAGAAGTCAGACCGAAGCGAGTATTATAACGAGGACGACCTCTAGGTGTGGAAGGAAAGATGCCTTTGGAGGGATGACGAGATGAAGGTAATGACAAATAAATTAGCAGACCTGCAAACAGTCGTTAACTTCATGATACAGAACAATGTCATGTAGCCACCGTTCCCGTTGCAAGATACGCCAATTCCAGCGGCTAGGAAAGATGCCCGACAAGATGGGTAGAAAACAGTCTCTACAGTCCCCCAGCACACCAGGAGTGAAAAACACTCTCACCGGCCTTCAAGGGAGGTTGGGCGAGGAGAGTCGAGAAGGGAAGAATCTCGAAGGACACATCGCACCAAGGAAGCAGACCCCAAAGAACATCGGCATGTTCAAGGGCAGGAGTTGTGCTTCGACGCAACTAATGAAGAAAGGTTGAAGAGGGTTCACAATGAAGCTGAGAGTAGTGCACCGAAAAAGCTGAAGTCAGGAGATAGCCGAGCTCTTGGAGGGACCAAGGAGGATCTAAGGGATTACTTACAGAGGAGGTAACAAGATGCCGAGGTAACCTCCCCGGTCAAGCCGAGAATGCCGTTCTCGGTAGAGTTGGACAAATTCAAAGCCCCGAAGAGGTTTAGCATGCCGAGATTCCAGATCTACGACGGTAAGTCAGACCCCAACTTTCACGTCGGTTTGTACTTGAACTCGATGGCGTTATACACCGAGAACAAGCCGTTGCTTTGCAAGGTGTTCCCCTCATCCTTCGGAGAAATTACATCGGACTGGTTTCACAAGTTGCTGAAAGGAACTGTGAAAACCTGGGAAGGCCTGGCCGAGATGTTTGTGGCCAAGTTCATGACAAACAAGCTGCAGCCATTAAGGGTGGACGCCCTGATGGCCCTAAGAATTAGCGGGGACGAAAGCCTTAGGGCCTATGCCAAAAGGTATTATGAGGTATTCAACCGAATACCAGAATGCAACCAAGATGTGGCAGTTGTGTCGTTTAAAAACGACCTGAAGGATGACTGCTTGCTTCGGAAATCACTGGCAAAGACATTGCCAAAAAGCATGGAGGAGCTTATGGCCAGGATAGAAAAGTATGCCAAGGTCGAGGAGGATACGCCGGGGACAAAGGCATCAAAACCAGAGAAGAAAAATGGCTCGTCGAAGCGAGGCCGAGGTGATGGAAGCTACAACAAACCAGAAATAGGATTAAGGGCTGCTCAGGCAGTCACAACCGTATTTCAAATTCCGGTTTACAAATTCTTGGAGAAAATCCATAATCAGCCCTACTATAGAGCACCAGCAAGGGTACCAGGCGAGTTCATAGGAAGAAGCCTTGACAAGCATTGTGCTTACCATAATGAAGCTAGACATCTGACTCAGGGGTGCAGAGCCCTGAAAACACATCTGGAAGACCTGGTAAGACAGGGCCATTTAAGAGACATGGTAGATGAAGCCAGGACAAGAAAAGGGTAGGCAAGACTGCCCCAGGCACCAACAGCACCATCCCCACTAGCACCACAGCCACAGGCAGACGGACCTCGAGTGATCAATGTGATCCATTCAAAGGTGAATGAGAATGAGATAAGGGGGGAAACCCAAAAGGTAAAACACCTGCAACATGTATATCAGGTCGGAAAAAAGAGACCTAGGGCAGAGGAAAGTCAAGGACCAGTGGTGTCCTTTACTGAGGAAGACCTGGAGATAGTGCAGCATCCACACAAAGATGCCTTGGTAATATCCCTTCAAATTGGAGAGTGCCAAGTGAAGCGCATCTTATTTGACCAGGGCAGCTCTTGTGACATCATGTATGTCAGGTGTTACAAGGACCTTGACCTTCACCAAGATGACTTGGAATAGTCCAATGGCCTAATGGTTGGGTTCAATGGAACGCCGACATGGCCCCTAGGAGCAGCAAGCTTAGAGGTGTAGGCTGGCACCAAGAGGGTGAAGACAAAGCTCACCATAATTGACACCCCCTCCCCTTACAATGCAATTTTGGGAAGACCATGGCTACATGCAATGGGGGCTGTTCCCTCAACATTGCACCAGGTGTTGCGATTTCCAACAGAGCATGGGATAGAAGAGGTTAGAGGGGATCAAATGCAGGCAAAGAATTGCTCCATGGCAGCAATGAAATCTACCTGCAACATACGGGAAATAAAACCAGCAGAGGTTGAGGATGAAGACATGGAAGTCCTGGAGGACGTCGGCAAAGAACCAGCCGAGAAGAGTGAGGAAGCCTGAAGAAAGTCATTGTCCAACAAGGGGACGAAAAACTCTTCTTCCTTCTCGGCTTGGGCTTGGCCAAGGAAGAAGAAAAAGAACTAGAGGCGTTCTTGAGAACAAACATTGAGGTGTTTGTCTGGACGCCTTACGAGATGCCTGGCATTGACCCCGAGGTCACTTGTCACAGACTGAATATGGACAGGTCAGCCAAACATGTAATCCAGCGAGCCAGAAGGTCGACATTGACGTATGTTGAGGCAGTAGAAGAAGAAGTGGACAGACTGCTGGAAGCCAGAGCCATTCAAGAGGTAAGTTACCCAACATGGCTATCAAATACGGTTGTTGTGAAAAACTAGAACGGGAAGTGGAGGGTCTGTGTGGACTCCACTAGCCAGAACAGGGCTTGTGTAGACACCCCATTTTTGACCGTCCTCAAGACTTAGACATCACCATTTGAACACTCGGTGATCATCCATGTTCGTGTTTATCTTGAGTTCTCGGAGGTCTCGGCCACGCACCTTGCCTCAAGACCTCTCGACTCAACTATTCTGTGCTTGGTTTTGCACCAAACACTTGTTTTTTTGCTTCTGAGGGTAGAGGAAGGCTTGTTGGCCATCCCCACACCTCACCGGCCATGGCTTGAGGCCACCGGCCCTGTTTTGTTGCTACCGGCCATTGGTGATGGCCGGTCGGCACTCTTTCTGGTCGGTCGACCATTGGTTTGGTCAATTTATCATTTTTGGCTGGTCAACCACTGTGCATCTACTTTTGGCAGATATTTTATGCCAGCTGTGATAGCTGGCATACACTTTGCACCCCCTCTATACACGTGTATGGAGGGATTTCCCTCTTGCTTAGCTTGTTTTGTAAGCTTTGCAAGAGTTGAAATTCTATAAAAGAAGGGCTTCTCCTCCCTCCTCAAGGGTTCCAAAAAAATTCCAGAGCTTTGAGATTAGGGTTAGGGTTTGTGTATCTATCCATCTCTATATCTCCCTCTCCTTTTGAGTTGTGTGTGTATAAGTGTGTGTTTGTTCTTACTTTTGTGCACAAACACCTACCATTACACTATACCTTGGTTGCTGAGGTGCCAAAGGGGTGTTCTTGAAGTTTTTGAGCTGGTTTTGACCTAAAGAAGGGGCTAGAATAGTCTTTGTGAAGAAGGTCTTCAAGGGTAAGAACTTTACCCCTTTATTCCCCATTTTTGCTTAGGCTTTTAGCCATCCTTGCACCTGTTTTTAAGCTTAGTCTATAACTAATAAAAGTTCTTATTTTGAGTGCTTAAAATAGTTGTTTAAGGTTGTTTTGGTGTTTGGAGTTGTTTGACCCCTCTTAGGCCTTGTTTGGCCTCATTTTTGTGCATTTTTGGTGAGTTCCGGGACCACCTTGTCTTGGCCTTCCCACCACTGAAATCTAGAGGGATTTCAGTAGTGGGGATGGAGTTTTAAGATCCTAAGAAGGAGAGGGCCATCCCCTCTCCTTATTGTCTTCAATACTTGCCATTTTAGCCTCATGTGTGAGCACCTTGTTTAAGTCCATGTTGGCCATGTCTTAGCTGGTATTTGGTAGTATTTTGCCATGGTTTACCTCTGTTTTAAGTTGGTTTAGACACACCATGCATGCCTTGCATACTTGTCTTGTAATGCCATGAAATTGCCTTAACATGCTTTGTACTTTGAGCCTTGTTGTTAGCATGTTTTTGGCCTAGCTTTGTGAAGCTTTTATGCATGTTTTGATGTGCTTGAGGTCTGATTTTGGTCATTTGGGTCATCCATGACTTACTTTAGATAGCTACCATGCAATCTCCCTTGTAGGCCTTGAGTGTTGGCCCCTCTAGCATGCTCTCCTTGCATCATTTCAGTGGTTTGGCACCACTTATCATGTCATTTTAGTCCATATAGCATGCTTGTATACTTGCATTTATGGCTCCTTTGATGCTTCAAAAGGTTTGTGTTTTATGCTCCATGTTTGGGTCATTATGCATGCCTTTAGACTTAGGCCATTTAGATGCCATCTAGGTGTATCTTTGACCTTGTTTTGGTCTGCTTTAGGACTGTTTTGAGTCCTTTTGTCCCTTTGAGACTTGCCTTGTACGGCCATGGTTTAAGCTCCTTTGTTAGCTTTGAGCCTTGAACATTGCTTGCATGCTTTGATTGTTTTGTTTAGTTGGTTTGGCACCATCCTTAACATGATTTTCAGAGTTCATCATGCTTGTCATTTGTCCATGTTTGTCCCTTTTAAGTGTGCTTAAAAGTTGCTTCTTTATGCTTAGGCATTGGACCATGTGTGCATGAATGCTTGTGTGTACATTTGCCTTGCATGTTGTCACACACTTGGCCCATAGGCATGTTGTCTCATACTTGGTCTATTGGCATGTTGTTGAGTGCTTAAAGTTGTGTTGCATTTGGCATGCATTCCCCTTTTAGTTACTTAACATGTTGTCACATGTTTGCTTGATATGTTGTCACATATCATTTGCATGCTTGTTAGCTTACATACTTGTTACATGCTTGCATCTTTGCATACTTGTGCATATCCTCATGTTGCATACTTAGCTCACATGCTTAGGTTGCATTTGGCATGCATGTCTTGCCTCTTGAATCACCATGATAGAGGTTGGGCCTTTTGTTTGTTTTGTGTGCATTTCATTTGACATTGAAAATGCACACTTGACTTCTTGGACCATCACGCATTGAAATGCGCGATTGGTGGCCTGAGGGTCGAGTACTAAACTCCCTTGAGTCCACAACATGATGGGGAGGTTGGTTGTGCAAACATTTGCTTGAAATGCATTGCCATGCTTTGTCTGCCCTCTGTTGCTGTCAAAACAAGGTTCTGCAGGAATGGATGGCCGACCGACCACATTGAGAGCCGATCGACTAACAATGGATGGCTGATAGCGCAATAGATGGCCGATGATCATTTTACCATGACCGGTGGTGTTTCCTCTTGGCCGGTGACCTTCCACAGTGATCAGGGAGTGGTGTTGAAGCATCCTTGGGACTTGTGCAGTCTTCAGAGAGGCAAGAGCAAGAAATGCATGGTGACGGATTTCCGAGCAAAGCCGAGCATTCACGCATATGTTCCTCTCCCCAAGGCTCTTTATTGTTTTCTTAACTTAATTAATCTGTTAATTAGTTAAGTAATTTGTAATAATTAATGAGCTTGTTAGTTAGTTAATTTGTACTATTCTTTCGGACCCTCCGAGCGAGGGTGAATTTGTAATAAGTGTACGTGTGTGTGTGTGTGAATGTCTTCCCGCCCCACGTCTTTCTCCCTTTTACTTACCTACTTTTGATGGTTAGTATTAGGGCATATTTCAATTAGCATCCTTATGCTATGCATGTATGCATCATTCATCAGTATTGCATGCACCTGCTCGGCAAGATCATACTAATTGCATAGTATTTCAAATCTAACTTGAATACATGTTATCTGTTGCATTTCACATGCCATCTATAGATTAGCCGAGCCTACTCTAGCTGCATTTTACCTGCGATGCATTAGCCATCTTAACATGGACTTAGATCATACATTTGATTACTAACATGTTCCTTGTTTGGCTTGAAGTACTAGGTGAGTATTTATGTCTTAGCATCTTGCATGTATGTGAGTGTTAACATGAAAGCATACTTACCATGAGGCTAACTGCTTATATGATATAACTGCCTGAATGCCTGTGGGTGAAGGTTGGATTGCTTGAGTTGGAACAACTTGTTGAAATCCGTGTTTTAGCCTACTTGCGAGTAGCAAAATTCAAACTATCTTTCAAACGAGCGGATATGCAATGCTTTGTTCCAAATTAGGCAATCTAGTCTATACTTTTGTATTGTGCGCATCACATAGTAAGATTAGCTAATTAACCAGAATAAGAATGCATAATGTTTTCAAAACTAGATATCATGATTAGTAAAGGCCGATCTTCGATCGGGCGAGCGAGGGTGCTCATAGCTGACTTTCCCCAATCGTACCCAAGTTCCCGAGCTAAGGCAACTTTGGTGATGACGGACACGTGGCCTTAAGCAACGAGTCAAGGTTTCCTAAATTTTTCCAAAAATAAAACATTTAGGTGGCGACTCTATATCTGGCAAAGCAATCCATGTTTGGCACTTCTTTCTAAAAAATCAGTTTTTCAAAACGATTTGCCGGATTTGGACTCTTTGACGATTCATCGGTCTTGCATTGCACTCTGTGAGATTAGATACAGGACCGTGACATTTGAGTCCGAACTGTAGTGAGCCCAAATGAACAAAACAGGGGATTCCCCTCCCGGGACGTTCGGGGACGTCTACAGCTTGTCCCAAAGACAGCTTCCCATTACCCAAGATTGACCAACTGGTGGATACCACTTCAGGGCATGGAAGGATGAGCTTCTTGGATGCTTACAGAGGGTACCATCAGATATCCATGTACCCGCCAGATGAGGAGAAGACTGTGTTTATCATCCCAAAAGGGCTGTATTGCTACAGAGTGATGCATTTTGGGTTGAAAAATGCTGGAGCAACTTACCAGAGATTGGTAACCAAGATGTTCATACATCTAATTGGAAAAACAGTGAAAGTTTACATAGATGACATGATCGTGAAGACCAAGGAACCTGAAGGTCATCTGGCCGACTTAAAGGCAGTCTTTGACATCCTTAAAACATATCAACTTCGACTCAATACATCGAAGTGTGCATTTGGAGTTGGGTGTGGTAAGTTCTTAGGATATTTGGTAACCAGAAGCGGCATTGAGGCAAGCCCAGATCAGATCAAAGCTATCTTAGAACTGAAAAGCCCAACATCGGCAAAACAAGTGCAGATGTTGACTGGAAGGGTTGCAGCCCTGAACAGATTCATAAGCAGAAGTTTTGATAAATGTAAGCCTTTCTTCAGCTTAGTAAAGAAAGCCAAAGACTTCTTATGGACCGAAGAATGCGAAGCCGCCTTAACCGACTTAAAGAAGTATTTGACCACAACTCTAGTTCTCTCAAACCTAATACCTGGAGAGGAGCTGTTCTTATACTTGGCAGTTTCAGAACATACAGTAAGTGCAGAGGTAATCCGAAAAGAAAGGGAGAACAAAGGACTGTTTACTATGTAAGTAAAACCCTTGCAGATACAGAGACCAGATATCTACCCTTAGAGAAGTTAACACTGGTTTTAGTAATGGCCTCCAAGAAACTGAATCATTATTTTCAAGCTCACAAAATTGTAGTGTTAACTGAACACCCCTTGAAGTCCCTGTTGTAGCAAGGAGATCTGACAGGCAGAATAGCCAGATGGGCAGTGGCCTTGGGCCAATATGACTTGGAATTCAGACGCAGAACAGCAATCAAAGGCCAAGTTTTGGCCGACTTCATGGCCGAGTTCACACTAGGTTCCATCACACATCGGGCTCCGTTGAGCCAAGGTGTGCGATGTCCAGGTGAACAAGAAAAAACCCAATGGGAGACAACCAAACAAAGGATGTAAGATAAGCTCAGGCCCTACAGTATTTACATTGGCGACTCATTCTGGCTGTTTGTTGATGGGAGTTCAAACCGACAAGGAGCGGGGGCAGGAGTAGTGCTAGTATCTCCAAATGGGCAGATACTGGAATAATCTATTTGTTTGGGGTTTAAAGCTTTAAACAATGAGGCACAGTATGAAGCACTAATCGCAGGGTTAAAGCTGGCAGCAACCATGGAAGCCGATAAGGTAATAGTCTTTTGTGACTCCCGGCTTATAGTCAATCAAGCAACAGGGGAATTTGCAACCCGAGATGAAAGGATGTCGGCCTACGCAAAGGAAGTAAGCAGACTAGTAGCCTTATTTCAAAATTGCCGACTACAGCAGGTAAGCCGAGATGACAATAGCCATGCCGATGCTCTGGCCAACCTAGCTAGTGCAATGAATCCTGGAGAGGCAAGAACAATTATGGTTGACTACTTGTTAGGTCCAAGCATAGAACCACTGAGCACAAAGCATAAAGCAATGTGTGTGGAGATGGGACCAAGTTAGATGGATACAATAGTAGTATTCCTTAAAGAAGAAAAATTGCCAGACGACCGAAAAGAAGTGCACAAGATCAGATTGAAGTCAGCAAGATTTAGTTTGACAGCAGAAGGCCATCTCTACAGAAGATCCTTTACTGGACCCCTTCTGAGGTGTGTGCGTCCCGCATAGGTTGAAGACTTTCTGTACGAAATACATGAAGAAGTGTGTGGAAGCCACGCAGGGGGCAGGTCACTTGCTCATAGGGCCATTACTCAGGGGTATTGGTGGCTCATCAGACGCGCCTGGGCCTCGCTCTACACCGGACTTTTTGTTTGTTATGTTCGTAATCAACCAAAGAGTCCAACTCGCAAATCGCTTTGAAGGAAAACAGATTTTTGAAAAGTAGTGCCAAACATGGATCTTTGCAGACATGAGTCGCCACCTAAATATTTTAAAATGGGAAATTTAGGAAACTCGACTCGGTCTTAAGGCCACATGTCCGTCATCACCAAAGTGATCTTGGCTCGGGAGCTTGGGTACGATCGGGGAAGGTCAGCTATGAGCACCCCCTTTCGCCCGGTCCGAAGACCGGCCTCTACTAACCGTGATATCCGATTTTGAAAAACATCATGTGTTCTTATTCCAATTATTAGTCTAGAATTACTATGTTATGCGCGCAGCAAACAAGTATAGACTAGATTGCCTAATTTGGAAATAAACATTGCATACCCGTTTGTTTTGAAAATGTTTTGGATTTGCTACTCGCAAGTAGGCTAAAACACGGATTTCAATGAGTTTTCCAACTCAAGCAACCCAACCTCCACCCACAGGCATTCAAACAGTTTATCTCACATAAGCACTTAGCCGCATGGTAAGCATACTGTCATGGCAACATTCACACGCGTGTGGTATGCTAAAGCGTAAATACTTACATTGTACTCCGTGCCAAAACAAGAAACTAGTTAGCAAACATGCATGACCTAGTTCATGTTAAGTGACTAATGTATCGCATACAGAGTGTGATTAGGATAGGCTCGGCTAACCCTAAAAATGGCATGCGAAATGCACTTTATTCGATGCACGTATTCAATTTGGAATTGAAAATACAATGCAGTTTGTATGATGTACCGAGCCCGATGCATGTCAACAAATGCATGGATGCACGCATGCATAGCATAAGGTATGGTAAAATAAATGTGCCCTAATCTACCATCGTAAGCAGGTAAATAAAAGGGAGAAAGAAATGGGGGTTGGAAGACATACACACCACCCACCCACACTTATTACAGATTTGCCCTCGCTCGGAGGGACCAAAAGAATATACAAATTAATTAACTACGCAAGCTAATTAAATATTACAAATTCACTAAATTAATTAAATAAATCGACTAGGCTGATTAAAACAGTAAATGCCTCGGGAAAAGGGCCGGATGCATCACGCGCCCGGGGCTTGCTCGGAATCGCACTGCCATGCATGATTGCCTCTGTTTTCCCTGCTTTCCTCCTCCGAAGACTGCCAAAACTTCAGGAATACTTCCTTGGGGGCTGGAGATCACCACCGGCTGGGGTAGAACACCACCGGCTAAATTATGTGGCCACCGGCACTGAATTCATCCATCGGTTGTCAGTGGACCGCCGGTCGGCACTAAAAAGTGCCGGTCGGCACAAAATGCCTGCAAAACCTGCAACTCACAGCAGCAGAGGACACAACTTGCATGGCAATGTAATTCAAAGCATGTATGCACCAAACACACTCCTTATCATGTTTTGGACTCAAAGGAAGATGTGCCTCGGTTCTCGGACCACCAATCGCGCATTTCCATGCATGATGACCCAAGGAACCAAGGATGCAACTTCACTTTCAAATGCATGCAAACCAAGTAAACATGAAAGGGTGCCAAACCTCTATCATTTTCATCTCAAGAGGCCAAGCATGCATGCTTATGCAATGCAACTCTAAGCATGTTATCTAGCATGCAACATGAACAATGCGAGCAAGCTAAACATGTTAGGCATACAACCTAAGCAAAGAGGCATATAAACCAAGCAATAGAGTGGACTAAAACATGAATTAGACTACTCCTAATTGGCCTAAAATCAGTGGCCAAAGTGCCTAGAAATGGAGACTAAACACACACACACACATGCAAGTGTTATGTTCCAAACCCAAGGCATAAATATGGCAACCCTCAAGCACACTTGGAGATACCAAACAAGGACAATAAACACACATTGTAAAGCTCTGAAAATCATGCAAAACATGATGCCAAATCATGCAACAAAACAAGCCAAACAAAGCATGCAAATGGTCTAAGGTTCAAAGAAAATCAATGAGGCTTCGAACCACACTTAGCACAACCACACATGGCAATACTTAAACACTTAAAAACAGAGTTTTAACACATAAAACTAAGCCTAAAGGACTACCTAGATGGCATCTAGATGACATGAATCCAAAGGCATGCATTAAAGCCAAAACATGGAGCATTTAACACATACTCTTAAAGCATTAAAGAGGCATGCTAAGCAATCAAACAAACATGTATGAAGGACTGAAATAGCATGCAAAATGGTTCCAAACCGTCAAAAATGAAGCAAGCAAGGTATACTACACACTTGTGCTCTTAAGGCCAACAAGCCAAATACAAAAAGGACCCAAGATACAAGCCAAGATTGACCAAAACAACTTAGGACAGACCTAAAGCATGGCAAAATAAGCATGCATGCTTCATGGATCTAGGCCTAAAACATGCTAGAAATAAAGGCATACAACCTAGGCATGTTAAGGGACTATTAAGGCATTACAAAGCAACTATGCAAAGCATGCAAGGAGTGCTAAAACCAATACCTAGCAATGTCATATTAGGGCATAATAAACATAAAATGCAGCCAAGACATGCTCAACAAACAATCAAACACTATGCTCTCTCAAGAGGCCAAAACTTGCCCTTTTCAAGGACAACAAGGAGAGGGGGTGGCCCTCTCCTTCTTGGGACTTCAAGGCATCATCTTCACCACTGAAATCCCTCAAGATTTCAGTGGTGAAGAGATCCAAACACCAAAATCCCGGAGCTCAACAAAATAGCACAAAAAGGGGCCTTTTCAAGGCCTAAGAGGGGCCAAACTTCCCCAAAGCACAAAGTATCCTTAATAAACTATCAAGAGGACTAAAAAATAAAACTTTTTTGTATTGAACACCAAGCACAAAAACAGTTCAAGGATAGGTCAAAATGGAGTGCAAGAATGGGGTAAATAAAGTAAGTTTCTCACCTTTGTTGACCCTCTTCACAAATATTGATGTTGTTGGTTCTTTGAGCTCCAAACCAGTCAAAAACTTCAAGAACAAGCCTCTGGACCTTCAAGAATAGGTGTTGGTGAGCAAAAGTATGACACAAACACCTAGTCACACAAAACAAGAGAGAAGAAGAGAGATAGGATGTGTATCTATCCTAACCCTAAAAACCAAAGCTTGGCCTCTCTGAAAAATGTCTAAAATTTTGTAACCCTAAGCCAAGAAGAGGAGTGGTCCTCTTATAGGCAAGCAAAGCTTGCAAAGCTTACAAGCTAAGCTAACTAAGAGGGTCATCCCTCCATACACGTATATGGAGGGGAACCA
The DNA here is from genome assembly GCA_025200525.1 of Camellia lanceoleosa. Taxonomy (NCBI): domain Eukaryota; kingdom Viridiplantae; phylum Streptophyta; class Magnoliopsida; order Ericales; family Theaceae; genus Camellia; species Camellia lanceoleosa. The sequence continues at coordinate 100,687,347 of CM045771.1, forward strand.
AAACTATACAGCTGTCTGAAAATATCTCAAAAAGCAACTGCACAGTGTCCGGCCGGCAAAGAGTGTCATTTTGACAAAACTTAGTGCCGGTCGGCACAAAAGAGTGCCGGTGGCCTCTAGCCACAGCCGGTGGTATGTGGGGGTGCCTCACAAAGCATTCCCTGCCCTTCCAAGGCAAAACACAAGTGTTTGGTGCAAAACCAAACACAAGACGATCGAGTTTGGAAGTCCTGAGGCAAGGCGCGCGAGCCGAGAACTCCGGGAACTCCAAATGAATACAAACATGGATAATCACCGAGTGTTCCAACGGTGACGTCCAAGTCTTGAGGACGGTCAAAAATGGGGTGTCTACACCTACATGCAGAAAGATGTTGAAACTTATGTCAAGAAGTGTGAGAAGTGCCAAAGGTTTGCACCCTTGATACACCAACCAGCAGCAGACTTGAACCCAGTGTCCAACCCTTGGCCATTTGCCCAATGGGGCATGGATCTTGTTAGAAAACTGCCCCAAGCAACTGGACAAAGAAAGTAGTTGCTGGTAGCAACAAATTACTTCACCAAATGGGTAGAAGCAGAACCCTTTGCCAAGATTCGGGACGTTGATGTGAAGAACTTCATATGGAAGAACATCATCACCAGGTTTGGAATCCCAAGAGCAATAATAGCTAATAATGGCACGCAGTTTGACAATAAGCTAATCAAGAGCTTCTGTGCAAAGTTCAAAATCAAGAATTATTTTTCCACCCCAAGTTTTCCTCAAAGCAATGGACAAGCAGAAGCATCAAACAAAGTTATCTTGGATGGGATTAAGAAGAGGCTGCAAGCAGCAAACGGAAAGTGGGTGGATGAATTGCCCAATGTACTCTGGGCATATCGGACTATGTCGAGAAGATCAACTGGGGAATTTTCATTTGCCATGGCTTATGGCACAGAAGTAGTCATTCCTCTGGAGGTCGGCATCCCAGGGATCAGAACCCAAGAAGTGGAGAATGGCACTAATGATGTATTTATAGCCCGAGATCTGGATCTGCTAGAAGAGAGAAGGGAGAAAGCAGCAATTCAGCTGGGGGCATACCAGCAGCAGCTTGCCAGGGCTTATAATAAAAAGGTGAACCCGTGAGAATTCTAAGTTGGTGACCTCGTCCTGAGGAAGGTAGTCGGCAACAAGAAGGATCCCAGAGAGGGCAAGCTTGGCCCGAATTGGGAGGGACCCTATAGAATCATCTCGGTGTTGAGCAATGGGGCATATCGGCTTGTGGACTGTGAAGGCAAAGAATTGCCAAGACCTTGGAATACTTGCAATATGAAGTTTTTTTATCAATAGATTTTCTTGTTTTCTAAGTTTTCTTTTTTTCTTGTTATTAGCAGAAGTAATAAAGTTTTAGCTTGATCTTTAAACTTGTGTAATGTGATTGATCGGATACTTGACGATGTTTCTAAGAGAAACATGACGAATAACTTAGACTTATTATATGGCAGAGTAGAACTTTTACTTGCATATAATAGAGTTGAACTAAGTTACCGATGTTTCTAAGCGAAACATGACGAATAACTTAGACTTATTATATGGCAGAGTAGAACTTTTACTTGCATATAATAGAGTTGAACTAAGTTGGGATAACTTGAATTCAAGTACATATAAGTCAGATTAAAAAAGAGGCCGAGGTTGGTTACCTCGGCCAGTCTTTGTTTGAACATGACCTCTGCAACAAGGTTAAAGCCCCAAGCTTAAATGAGAACCCAAGTGGAACTTAGGTTCACATTAGGGGGTAGGGAGCTGGAAAATGATGCTTGGAAGATTGGTTTAAAACTTGTTAAAATTTGAGAAAAATTTACAACTTAAGCCAAGGTTGTAACGAAAAAAGTACTTGCGTACTTGTTGAGATCAAATCGTTGGTTTGTTTAACCGAGGTATATCACCCCGAGAAGATTGCACAGTTAAGGTGTATGAAGAAGACATGCAAATTATTCTAAATATAGAGGCATTAAAAGAAGAAGAACATACAAGCATTCAAAAGAAAGGAAATGGTATTTACATTCGAAATAAGGCATGTCGGCTAGCTAAAAGCTTTACATAAACACAGTACAAGGAACAGAAAAAAGGAGAAAAACATCAAGCTAAGACTCTTCGACGTCTCTAGCTGGTTGGGTCTGGAGTTCAGAAGACAGCTGAGAAGACATCGATTTCTTGAAGAGTTTGGTCGAGGCTCTTGTCGGTAATAGGTGCGTCTGAGGTTGCCTTCTTAGGAGAAGCATCTATGGAGACCTCACCTTCCTCATCCTGAGTCAAGTCCAAGACTTGCTCATTCAGAGTAGAGGATTTGGCCCCAACAGCTTCCTTCGTCTTCCTAACCAAAGCTTCCTCCTCAGACTCAAAATCATTTTCGGATTGGCTTGGAGTAGGAGGGAATGGAAAGGGGAGGTCGCCGGCATTCTTGAAGGGGGAGTCCTCAGGGACATCTAGCTTTTTAAGGGTAGCCATCCAACCAAGGGAGAAACCCTTGTTGCATGCCTGCCTTACTTGCTTCTTGTAGTCCTCCTTGACGTTGGTCGCCCCCTTAGCGTACGCCTTTTCATCAACAGCCTTGATCTCGGCCTCTTTGGTGGCCAAGGCAACTTGAAGCTCGTTTTGGGCCTCGACCATCTTTTCTTCGGCCTAATTCTTTTCGACCATAAAGACCTTGGCAATGGCCTCGGTAGCATCAGCCTTTTCCTCGGCCTGATCCTTAGCTTTAATGGCTACCGCGACCTAGTCGGATAAAGTTTTCATCTTGGCCTCAGTCTTCTTGATGGTCTTTTGCAAACCAGAGACCTCCCTGATCTTGTCGGCCAACTCCCTTCTTTTTTTAAAAGCTTGCATTGAGAAGGAGTAGGCGTGCTGGATCGCCTGAAAGAAAATGGACAGAACAAAAGTTAGTAAAAGTTCTAAAAGTATGGAAGAATAGAGAAAGAAAAATACGAAGTGTAAGAGACTTACTTGAGTAGAATGCTGGAGCATCAGAGCGAAGTTTTCATACTCGCTCATCTCGACGTTTCGGTTAAGATCGTTAGGAAAGAGCAAAGCCGTAGAGAGGGCGACACGGACTTCGAGATCAGTCGCACTATCGCCAGCTTTGATCGGTTTGTCCTCGATAGTGATTGGGGGGGGCCCAGGGGGCATCTGGTTTCATTGGCCCCGAGGTTGTGGCCGACTCAGACCTTGGCCTTTTTGACTGAGTGGATTGGGATGGTTCGGCCTTGGCGGGCCTCTTCTTGGCGGCAGAAGTGGTCTTTTAACTCTCAGCCAATTTTGAAATTGGCAAGATGTCCTTAGTATCAATCTGAGTCACCGTTGCCTTTGGCTGAGCCTTCTTCAGTCTTTTTTCTTTCGACTTTGGTTGAGGCTGAGATGGTGCTGGTTGAGTGTCAACAGTGGTAGGGATGTCGGCCAAAAGATCCTCTGCGACTGCTTTTTTGCGGTCCATCTTAGAGGCAATTGCAGTTTGGTGTCTTCGTTGGCGTTGAGATGGAGGGATCAAATATGGAGTCGAAGTTGATGGTATCTTAGTTGGATCAGAGGTTGATCCCTGATCTGGCCGAGATGATGAAGTTGTCGAAGGTGTAGTGACGGACGGATGAGACTTGCTCTTCTTCTTCTTCGGAATGTCAAGAAGAACCGACTTGTAAGTCGGGATGAAGTTGAGCAGTAGGGGGGCTCTCCGCTTGTGAACTGACAGGTCTAACAGCTTTTTCAAGCCTTTAAACCGAAAAAAGGACTTGCAGAAATCCTTTGCCGACTGGGGAAGAGCTGCAAGGAAAACAAACATTAGAACGAATAAAAGAACAAAGTATTGAAGACTTTGAAAATAATAAGGTATAAGCACTTGGCTCTTACCATTACCCTCTACGAAAACTGTTTGGCCAAGTGGTTAGAGGTGGAGGTCCTCATCTGGAGCGAACTCCCAGTTTCCCGAGACAATGAAGTAATCGTCTCCAACTCCCTTGTTAGAGTTTGGGAGGTCGGCAACAATTTTGTATTCAATGGACCTCGGTTTAAGGTAGTAGATGTAGCCTTTTTCTAATTTAAGGCCATACATGGTGTAGCAATACTGGATATCGGCTAAAGTTACCCTAGCATTCTCTTGTTTGGCTAAAGTTATTATACCGTTGATAACTCGGTAAGAGTTGATGGCGAGCTGCATTGGGTTCAATTTATAATAATAAAGGATTTCTCGGAAAAAGGATGTCGAGTGGGAGCCTAAGTCCACACTATATGAAAGCTACAACGGGGAAGGGCATAGAATTGATTGTGGGCATGATGGAGTTATCCTCCCCAGCCAACCTGAAATACTCTAACTTGGTTGGGGTATCTAGCCTATGCTTCTACATACCCATGATGTCAGCTTAGGGGAGAGTATTGGATTTGGGAAGGAAGTGTTTTATAGGGTCTGAAATGCCTCGGCTAAAACCTAAATATGTACTACGATAAGAATTTGTATGGATCTAAAGGGAATTTGTGTCAGTTCTTCCTAAGGTTCGTAAGTTCTACAGACAAATCCCAAACCTAGGTCTAGGCAAACAAGGATTAAAGGCAAGAATCTAGAAGAAAAAAAAAACACAGAAAAAAGAAACAAGAATGCGATTCAGAGTTAAGAACAGTGATAAATCATCAAGAACACAGTGGTAAAGCTTGTGCAGGTGTGTGAGGCCAAGAACAGTGGCAAAAATCAACAGATATGTAAGCAATGTGAGTATTCAAGAAAGGATTGGGCAAAAAACAGAATCACGAAGTACACATGCTCAAGCACATGGTGGAAATCGAGGTACAGATTAAACGATCAAAGACATGAGCAAGTTCGCAAATATGACAGAGTTTGAAGTAAATCAAGAATTAAAACCAGGAGGAACAACAGCTTACCAGGGGAGTGAAGTCGGCGTTGATTACGCCGAAGTCAGGTGATGGTTGCAATCGGAAAAGATCAGTGAAAGCTTCGCCGGAGGAGAAGAATGAAAGTGGTTGTAAAGCTTGAAGGCTTGAAACAAATGGCAGATTAGAGAGAAAGAGAGAGAGTTTGCACGAAGATGATGGTGGAAAAGTGAAGAGACGGAGAGAGAGAATTGATTTTGATCAAACGCGGAGAATGGCGGCAAAATACCATCAACGTGCCTAGGACGACGTGCCTGACAGACGGCGCACGCACGAGTGATGCGACTTGATGGCGTGTGTCGGGTATAGCTCATAGAAGAAGGACGCGTGGCGGAAACGGGTGAAATATTGTGCGTGACAGCTCACACGCGTGATAAAACTCTTGGAGTTCTTGATTTAATGAAGCAAAAACCTCGGCAATAGGGGCGATCTCGGCTCAATGAACTTGAACAGATTTGGTTAGTGGTTTTAAAGGCATTGGTGTAACACGCAGAAGAGTTTATCATATGGGAGCCGACGTATGGCGATCTCGGAAGAAAAAATAAGGCAATATAGCCGACGTATTATGGGGTCAAAAGGTATAGGTTCCATCACCTCAGGATACCGAGGTAATAGAACCTAGGAGGCAGTTGTGGGGACATAAATTTTGAATGACGACACGTGGCTGAGGTGTCACCGGAGTGCCAGCCAGGGTGCTACGTGTCCTGGTCATGATGTTGAAATGATCTCGGCTCGGCCGAGGTTATCTGCGAAGAAACCAGAATCTAGGATAAGCGGATAAGGGACAAGAATCCTAGAATGAGAAAAGATTACAGTTTGGATAAAGATAAGACTCTTAGAGAGTTTTTTTCCCAATCCTACTGGGAGTCCAAGATTAGCAGTAATCCAGAGTCCATTGGGACTAGGTTTGCGTTGGCTATAAAAGTGAGGCACCCTCATGGGTCTAAGGTACACTTTTTATGCTCTGAATAGTGAGTTGAGCACTTTATCTATCTTTGAGAGATAACTGACTTGATCATCGGAGTGCCCCCGGGTGGACGAACCACCGCCGGAATCTCTTCTTTCTGTTGCAGCTCATTCAGGCGCCATCTATTCTGCTAGTGTTTTCCAGTTGAATACTAAGTTGGCAGTGTGGTTAGATATTGACACACACAATCTATATTTTTATTATACACCCTTCTGTATAGTATCTTATCTTATTTCATATAAAACTTAAATCCAAACCTAAACTTGCATAGTATCTTATTTTATTACTTTTGTTTTTGCTAGTGTTTAGTGTTAATTTCTAATGGTCTAAATACTTGTGGTGGAACTAGTTTTCTTATGGTTGTTTAAATTTTAGAACAGTTTGTCTCTATTACGAAAAGACATGTTGCTATTGTGAAACTAATATGGTGCTATATTTATATTTTTATGAAACTGAAGTGTTATATATATATTTTTTGTTATTTAATTATGTAAATCCGTGGTCCTAAACCGATCTAATCCGTGTTTAAATGGATTAGTTCGGATTGGTTTCATGATTTAAACGGATTGGATTAGTTCTAATTTTTCAAGATCCGTAAATAACGGATTGGTCCTGGTTTTACTCCAATCCGGTCCAATCCAGACCATACTCACCCCTACTCGCAGGTAGGTGGTTAAAACGCACCTCGTCTTTCTTAAGAATGGTCACAAATTGAATTTAGGACGAGTTTCTAATAATTCTCTCTCATCTTGTATCATATTAGGGGCGACTTTTCATTACTTGCACCACCACCATCACCACCCAACAACAACCTGAAACTGCCACCATGACCACCACCACCATCCTAAAAACACAACTTCCTCATCAGTCTGTATTTGAGTTGAATGAAATTGATGATGTGTACCTCTTCCTAAATGAGGACCCCAAGTTTGGAGCATTAACATTTTTAGATGATTTATCTTCACGTGAATATCGGATGTTCACTCTCCCCCTCCTATTTAATCTTTTCTATTCCTCCTAGCAGTGGTTGTACTAGTGTTGCTTTCGTCTTCTGCATATTTTAATGAAAAATATTAGAGATTCTAAATATTTTATCAACATGTAAGTCCTACATTCATATAAGATATTTGATAAAAAATATTGATAAAATATTTAAAATTCCTAATATTAGTCTATTATAATTCCTAACATTCTAAATATTTTATCAACATGTGTGTTTTTCCTTTTCTTTTTATTTTTGTCAAAACCAAATAAATTGTGAACATTATCCAGTTTATCAGATTATGCATATGTAAGATAAGGCAGCAGATGCAGTGATTTCTTCGTTGTATTTGTCTGTCCCCACGAGGGGACACTACTTTATAACTTGACTTCCTTTAAGTTGGCTTTTGTTTACTTCTTTCTATGATCAATGATCGAGAATGTTCTGTGTTGTTGGGTTTGCCTCTTGGTTTTGATTTTTTAAAAATAATTATTGAATTTTTAATTTGTAATTTTTTAAGTGAATTTTTTCATATATTAGTTAATTTTATTTTTTTAAAAAAACATTTTAGATCCATCTAATCAAGATATATCTGAAAAGTACAAAATTTGTGAAATTTTTTTTACAAAATTCACTAAATACTAAAAAGTGTTAAAAAGTAATATATATTCTTTTTTTTATTATTATATTTATTGAACTTTTTTGAAAAATTTATTCATAAACATTTTACATTTTACGTGTATAAATGTATCTAAAAAAATTGATTAAAATATTTTTAAAAATTCACTAAAAACAAAAGGTTACATATTGAAAACTTAAAAACTGTTAAAACAAACAGAAACAAAATTTCCAAATTTGATGAAATGGTGTTTGAAAGATTTATAAAATTTCCAAATTTAATGAAATGGTGTTTGAAAGATTTATTCATAAACGTGTTCTCAATTTGTATTGCACAAAATAGTAAATACAAAGGAGGATCCAAAATTTTCAAAAAAAAAAATTAAAATGTAAATATTAATTTAAATATTATTGATGAGATATCAAAATAATTTACAAAAATGATCGGCAACTTTTCGGGGTTTTTCCCAAAATAAGCTAAAATGGTAACCTATTTCCCAAACTAGGCCTAGTTTGGGCGGAATTCCCAAAATAAGCTGAAACGTTATTTGAAATCACGCTTTCACAATATTTATGGCCCAGGCGTGGTAAATTTGTAAAATCATAAAAATGTTATTGCAAAGCACGCTTTTAATTAAGAATAAGGAAATCTGTGCTGTAAAGAAAGAATGGTTAGAAACCACGCTTTTAAAGAAAACTATTTTGTAAAGAAAGCGTGGTTATCATCCACGCTTTTAAATAAAATTTGGTTTTTATAGAAAACGTGATTCGTAACCACACTTTTAAAACTTATATAAAACGCCCCCCCTCATTTGTAACCATGCTTTTTAACTTCGTTTTTTCTTCCCCGATCAGTTCTCCATCTGCTCTCACTCTCTCTCTTCGTGGTTCCCCGCTCGCATTCTTCCTCTCCGTGGGTTCTGTGCTCTCTGTCTCTGTGGGTCTCTCTCTGTTCTCTCTCTTGGTATGTAGACTGTCTGTCTCTGTCTCTGTCTCTGTCTCTCTCTCTCTCTCTCTCTCTCAGTTTGAATTTGAATTTTATACATTTTGATTTTGTTTGTGAAAATGTGAATATGGGTACAATGTGAGTAGAATAGGGTTTATGAATGTAAAAACGTTGTGAATTGATGAAAATGTTGGTAGAATAGGGTTTGTGAATGTGAAAATATTGTGAATTGAAATTGATATTAATGTAGGTAGAATATGGTTTGTGAATTGAAATTGTGGTTTTGAATTCACAGATTGAACCATAGCCCTAGCCCTAACCCAAAGTCTGTAATGCAAATTGAACCATAACCCTAACCCTAACCCAATTCTAGGGTTTTCAATTGAATTTGAATTCACAAATTAGGGTTAGGGTTTTTTTATTTTTTTATTTTTTTAATTCACAATTGAATTGTAGGGTTTTTATTTTTTGATTGTCAGACAAATGTTCACAAAAATAATAAAAAATAAAAAATTTAAACTCTCTTAAAATGGATAATAAGAATCTTATAGTTTATGCTTTTTAATATCAAATTCAAATTTGTAAAAACCTGCACCAAACAGATAATAAATTTATTCACATTACGTAAATAATACACACTTTTCAATTAGTTGGACAATGAGATGGTTCCATCCATATCTGACTGAAAACCAACCATGAGCCCCAAGTGTGTTACACTCCTATCAAACAGCACAAAGTCATGGGACCTTCATAGTGAGTTGAGGGAAACACGCAAGGGGAGTAAAATATAATAAAGGTTAGGTGAACAGTTTCACAAATTTTTTTAGTTTTTAAAAAAAAAATTGTGTATTTAAAATATGAATTCAAATTTAAAATTATATTTTTAAAACAAGGTTTTCAAAATAACTTAAAGAAATAAGTTTAAAACTCATACAGACCCTTCCTTGGAACTTTTGCTTTAGGTGAGAGTGAATTATTTTATTTTACTTTTTATATCTATGTAGGTACAAAAATAAAGGTTGGGGACATTGGGACTCCACAGATAATAATAATAATTTTGGAACTTTTGGATTTGAACTCCATTTGAGTGAGGCTTATTAAGAATAATTTAATTTTGAACATAGTATAAAATGTATAAATTTTTTGGATCCCAATTTTTACATAATTTTGAATTTAAACTTTTTGTTTTAAAATGATATACTTATTATTATTATTAAGAATGATAATGTATTATTATTATTAGGAATGATAATGTAGGGATCCACTCATTTTAATTTTGAACTCATTATTATTATTAAGAATGATAATGTAGGGATCCACTCATATCAAATTGACAGAGATAAATACGAACGAGGTAATTTTATAATCTTAAGGATGGCGGTATTAATAAAAATGAGAGACAATATAGTATATTATAGATAATAATTTATAGGTCATGCTAAGGGTTGTTTATAAGTACCCATAACAAGATCAAAAAAATTATAATCCCAATACATTTTCCCATATATTCCAGAATATTTTTACACATTTCAATACACTTTTAATATACATGTTACACACTTTTTCAACACTATCAATAAGTGTTAGGGCTTATCTATATAAAAAACAATAATAATAATAATAAGCCTTAGGGCTTTTACTAGCATTTTTCCTAAATTATAAAAAATGAGACTTAAAAAATGTAAAATGAAAATGAGTGTTTTAAGTATAATATTTAAGTGTTTTAGTCTTATTATATTTTAAAAAAATTAAATTATATATACTATATAAAACTATATTTGATTAGTATAATAGAGATGGGGTGAGAATAGGAAAATGGGTCCCCACAAATAATACTATTTAAACATCCTTACTTATGTTAGTATATACCATTTATTCATTTTACACCATACACAAATTAAAACTTATAATTTTGTCTCAATACACATCATTTTACACCATACACAAATTAAAACTTTGATTAGTATAATAGAGATGGTCTATGTAATGGATGCCGGGCAAGAGGAGAGGAATGCTATAAAGGTGGTGATGATCAGAAGGAGGAGGTGATCGCGTATGTAAATGGCAAAGTTTACACCATATCTGAAGGTTTTAAGCAAAGTTCAAATCCGCATGTAAATTTAATTTCACTTTTTCGCTTACAAAAATAATTCAATTTATTTTGCCTTTGCAATATATTTAATTTCACTTTTCACCTTACATATTTAATTTAATTTAATTAGAGAAATTTGACCAATTTAATTTCAAGTTAACTATGTGTTGATTTAAGTCAGTGTTATTCTTGTCTGCATACTAGGCTAGCTTTTATCTGTAACACTTTCAAGTTCTATACATCGAAAAACCCATTCATTCTAACTCTACTACAAATTAATCTTCAATACATTCTAACTCTATAATATTTTCTCTTCAAGGTTTATGAATCTATTTGGAGCTGCACAGGGTGGATTTTTAAACACAAATTTGTTTTGTTGTTTTGTTCTGACACCCCCGCATCTCATTATGAATTGTAGAAATTCACATGGGCATAGTAGCTATGGTACGACCTCTTGCTTTTTTTCATACAGTGAGTAGTCTCTTCAAAGTTGGCGCAGTGATACGTCCAACATTTCTCAGTGATGTAGTGAGTTTAACAGACGTAATAAATTTTATGCTTTGTTTTTTCTTCAGATGCGATGTGACTTTGTGCAGCGATGCAGTAATGCATGTGACTTTTTTCCTCAGATGCAGTGATGCATGTGACTTTGTGCAGTAATGCATGTGACTTTGTGCAGTGATGCATCTGACTTTGTGACTTTATAAATTATATAATTTGTGACTTTTTTCCTCACATGCAATGATGCATGTGACTTTGTGCAACGCGACTTAGATGCTTTGTTTTTTTCCTCACATTTCAGAATTCATCTAAGTCACATTAATACGACCACATGGCAATAGTGTTGACAAACAACTATATAAAGGACTGAAGGAGTGATGGTAAACACACAACCTTTCCACTCAGTTCGCCCTAGGAAACTATCATTCATCTATTGAGAAAAAATCAAATGGAGTATAGATTCACGGCAGGGGATAGAAATCGCAGAGGTGAGAGTTCACGACGAGGAAGAGGAACGGGAAAGGGACTCGCAGGGAATAGGAACTTTGAAAGAGGTAAGAGTTCATGCCGAGGAAGAGGAACGAGAAGGGGAAGTGGCGATGTTGAAGATGAAACACCATTTACTTTATTAGATGCCTCTTGTGCTTATCATGATAGGTTTGGGAAGTGACATTTTGTCATGCCCAAGTACTATCGAGATCCATGTGGATTCGTGGAGGATCCATCTGATAATCAAACAGGATATGGTTTAGCAGATGCTAGACTTCTGAAGTGGCCCACACTATTTATAGAATGAGTGCAAATGGAAAGATTATGTTGGGAAAATCGACTAAAGGTGCCGAAAGCAAGATCAGTTTAGATCCAAAAAGAAGATCTAGATAATGTTGATCGACTATGTGAAAGACTTCGACGTGAGATTTCTCAAATGCGCCGTAGGTCAGCCCGCGATATAAAACTATCTATACTTAAGTCGAATGCCAAGAAGAACGGAACATCACCATATGTTGCAGTTATCAAGGACGATCCTGCATTTCTCTCTAACCCTGAGCTCTTTGATTGTTTGGACTTTGAAATTGCTGATTTGAGCGAGGATTAGGCATCTATCTGTCTACCAAATTATATTAGGTTATCCATAATTATGTGTTGTGTATGAAATGTTTGTCTAATATTTGTCTATGTAACTGTTAAGTATTGTACTCGTCACTTTATTTTATGTACTGTGTTATATTGAATGTTTCCACAAATTATTTTTGTGGGATACTTATGTTTGAACTAGTTACGTCATTCTAAAGTGTTATAAGTGTTATAGTCATACCTTTATTTTGTTTTCCTGTTCGTAGTAGTAATTAGCAAATTAGATACTTTGTATACCCTACAACAAAAAACACATTTGGCGACCCAAAAATTGGTTGCCAAAAGGACAAATTTCATCGCCAAAAGAATCAGCGACAATTATACAATTGGTCGCCAAAGGCCTGTCACTAAAAGTATTGGCAACGAAATCAGAAATTGTCACCGTATGTAAACATTTAGCGACAAGCAAAATTGGTCGCCAAAAATCGTATATTTCATTGTTATAAAATTACAATTTGTCACTAAAAGGTTAAAATTTGGATAGGCTATGTAGTTTTAGCGACAAATAAATGCGTCGCCAAAAGTACTATCTAACGACAAAATTAATTTGATTGCTAAAAATAACGTTTTTAACGACGAGTAAGTTTTGGTTGCTAAAAATTCTTGGAATAACCACTAACTTTTAGCGACTTAAACAATATGTTGTCACCAAACATATTAACAGCGATCAAAATACCACTTGTCACTAAAACTTCACTACACAAATTTTGATTTTAATAATTTTCCTGTTCAAAATAATCCAAAACACCTATTTTCTTGTGCACAATATATACACAAATGTAATGTAAATAATAATACACATACGTAAGAAATTCATACTAATTCAAAATTAATAGCTATGAAAAATCCCAATAAACATAACAAGTAGCTCAAAATTTTGTGGCTCAAATGGCTCAAATCACTCAAAACGACGTCGTTTTGACAGATTTTGAGTGTAAAATGACGTCGTTTTGACAGATTTGAGCCATTTGAGCCATAAAATTTTGAGCTACCAAACATTTTTCTAAACCTAGTTACAATTATCTGACAATCTAAAACATGCATACCAAAGTACTTACAAACTGCTAAAATCAAACCCATAAATACATTACCAAATCCTATGTCAAAATATTTTCAAAACCACAACCAAATATTTTGATGCTTAACATTTAATCCATAAATCATTTACCAAAATCCTATGTCAAAATATTTCCAAAAACACAAAATCAAATCTTTTGATGCAGCCCGAACTGTTTTCCATCATTGCCAATCTGTCAGATGAAAAAAGAAAAAACAATATTAGATTGACAAAAAAAAAAAAAAAAAATCTCGATATGAATTTCACAATTTTGATTTTAATTTTGTAACGGGAAGTCCAATCGGGTGCTGTTTGCTCATACAAGTTTGCTCATACAAGTCTATTTAGGTTTGAATAAGTTGCCCGTGCCAAGTTTCGGTAGTTTCAGTGGTCATTTCGCAATTTCGGCCCCCGAACGGGCCTTTTAAGTCTTGTGTTTTACATTTTTTCTTGTAATTTTCTAACCAAAAATCCAATCGAGGTCCCGTTTGTTCCTACAAGTCTATTTAGGTTTGAACAAGCTGTCCGTGCCAAGTTTTGGTGGTTTCGGTGGTCATTTCGCAATTTCGGCCCCTGAACGGGCCTTTTAAGTCTTGTGTTTTACAAATTTCCTTCTAATTTTCTAACCGGAGATCCAATCGAGGTCCCGTTTGTTCCTACAAGTCTATTTAGGCTTGAACAAGCAGCCCGTGCCAAGTTTCGGTGGTTTCGGTGGTCATTTCGCAATTTCGGCCCCCAAACGAGCCTTTTAAGTCTTGTGTTTTACAATTTTCCTTCTAATTTTCTAACCGGAGATCCAATCGAGGTCCTGTTTGTTCCTACAAGTCTATTTAGGCTTGCACAAGCTATCCGTGCCATGTTTCGGTGGTTTCGATGGTCATTTCGCAATTTCGGCCCCCGAACATGCCTTTTAAGTCTTGTGTTTTATAATTTTTCTTCTAATTTTCTAACCGGAAATTCAATCGAGGTCCCGTTTGTTCCTACAAGTCTAATTAGGATTAAACAAGCTATATGTGCCAAGTTTCGGTGGTTTTGGTGGCCATTTCGCAGTTTCGGCCCCCGAACGGGCATTTTAAGTATTGTGTTTTACAATTTTCCTTCTAATTTTCTAACTGGAGATTCAATCGAGGTCCCGTTTGTTCCTACAAGTCTATTTAGGCTTGAACAAGCTATCTGTGCCCAGTTTCGGTAGTTTCAGTGGTCATTTCGTAATTTTGGCCCTCGAACAGACCTTTTAGGTCTTGTGTTTTACAATTTTCCTTCTAATTTTCTAACCGGAGATCCAATCACGGTTCCGTTTGTTCCTACAAGTCTATTTAGGCTTGAACAAGCTGTCCGTGCCAAGTTTCAGTGGTTTCGGTGGTCATTTCGCAATTTCGGCCCCCGAACGGGCCTTTTAAGTCTTGTGTTTTATAATTTTCCTTCTAATTTTCTAACCAAAAATCCAATCGAGGTCTCGTTTGTTCCTACAAGTCTATTTAGGCTTGAACAAGCTATCTGTACCAAGTTTCGGTGGCTTCGGTTGTTATTTCGCAATTTTGGCTCCCGAATGGGCCTTTTAAGTCTTGTGGTTTACAATTTTCCTTCTAATTTTCTAACCGGAGATCCAATCGAAGTCCTGTTTGTTCATACAAGTCTATTTAGGCTTGAACAAGCTGTCAGTGCCAAGTTTTGATGGTTTTGGTGGTCATTTCAAAATTTTGGCCCCCCGAACGAGCCTTTTAAGTCTTGTGTTTTACAATTTTCCTTCTAATTTTCTTACCGGATATGCAATCGAGGTCTTGTTTGTTCCTACAAGTCTATTTAGGCTTGAACAAGCTGTCTGTACCAAGTTTCAGTGGTTTCGGTGGTCATTTTGCAATTTCGGCCCCCGAACGAGCCTTTTAAGTCTTATGTTTTACAATTTTCCTTCTAATTTTCTAACCGGAGATCCAATCGAGGTCCCGTTTGTTCCTATAAGTTTATTTAGGCTTGAACAAGCTATCTGTGCCATGTTTCGGTGGTTTCGGTGGTCATTTCATAATTTCGGCCCCCGAACGAGCCTTTTAAGTCTTGTGTTTTACAATTTTCCTTCTAATTTTTTAACCGGAGATCCAATCGAGGTCCTATTTGTTCCTACAAGTCTATTTAGGCTTAAACAAGCTATCCATGCCAAGTTTCGATGGTTTCGATGGTCATTTCAAAAGTTTGGCCCTTGAACGGTCCTTTTAAGTCTTGTGTTTTACATTTTTCCTTCTAATTTTTTAACCGGAAATGCAATGGAGGTCCCGTTTGTTCCTACAAATCTATTTAGGCTTGAACAAGCTGTCTGTGCCAAGTTTCGGTGGTTTCAGTGGTCATTTCGCAATTTTAGCCCCCGAACGGGCTTTTTAAGTCTTGTGTTTTACAATTTTCCTTCTAATTTTCTAAACCGAAATCCAATTGAGGTCCCGTTTGTTCAACACAACCAGACATATTAAATGAAATGCTTGTAGTGATTTGAAAATTAAATTATGAAAAATATACTTACAAAAGTGTTTGTCAATAAGATTTCTCTTATGGATAATCATTTTCATCAACCTGCATGCCTGCCCGATCCTCGGTCATCCTCATAAACTTCTCAATCTCTTCAAATCTTTTGTTTTGCATTTTAGTTATTTTAGCTTGCTCTTGTGCTACCAGGTTCTAGGCTACAATTTGTTCTTGCTGGTCCTCGGACAAATTCTTCAATGACTCTAGTTCTTTTTGTAGGCTTGAAACCACCTTCGTATGTGCTTGTGTAGTAACAGGAGATCTGGATGATGATGGTTTTGGACCAACTCCAAAGCCTTTTAAGTATCCCGATTTCTTTCCAAGAATCTCAATTGACAGCTGCTCGTGAGTTAAAGGTACTGCCCAGGCTCTAAAGACTCGTCAGGTCGCTTTTTCAAAGCTTCCTATCAATTTGTAAACAATTTCAACAAATACCACCATTACATAAATATGTAACTCTATTAATTGGCATACTTACATGTAATTGACCACTTATTGGGCTACACAACCCTGACTTTCTCTTGCTCTAATGGAATCTTTGTAGAAGTCTACAAAGTCAGTCTTATCGGTACCCTAATTCCATTTAAAAGTAAGCATACATAATTAATTTTCACACTTTTAAATATAATAAATGCATTACCTGTTTATACATTGCAACTTGAAATGACTTGGAGCCCATTGTATGATTATATGGTAACCTCGCTCGACTATCCCTTGCTTTTTTAGCCAAGTTCTGCAAAATTAATTGATTAGTAAAATTAAATTGAAATTACAACATGATTTTTTAAATTAGGAAATTTTACTTGATAATCGCCATCAAGCCATACATGATCGATCATGTATACCCAAGCCTCAGAATCGACCCCTTTGTATGGTTTACTATATGGGTCAACACCAGCGTCTACCAACTTCAAGTAATGAGTCTTCATCTTGGTACGCCAACTTCTGTAAAGAGTTTTACACTTTTTATTGACTCCTTTCCGAATCTCTTCATCCTCATCATAATCAACAATCTCAAATTTATCCTGCAAATATAATGAATGCTTTTATTAATATCAGAATACAAGTAATGGTGATAATCTAATTATCTGAAATTCTTTTTTCTTACATGTTCTTTGAACCACTTGGGGAATTCCTTTTTTTGTCTCTTTGTGATGTCACGTGCACCTTCATTTTCTAAAAGATTCTTGTGTTGCCTACTTACAAACATATGATTCATAAGTAACATATTATATTGAAAACATAATTTTACAAAAAAAACAATATTAAGAACATACTCTAGATAATGGTCCAGCTCGAGGCTATCATTCAAGGCAAACCAATGAGCCATTTCACGTTCGTTTTGAGACACGTTAGAAACCCTTGTAATTAGCCCAAAAGGATGAACATTTTGCGCAAAGACCTCTAACCCCGACTCATGCACACTAACATCGACATTTCATTCCTCTCGAGTAAATACAGTTTCAATCCCACCCAGATACATTGAGCAAAATGTGAGACACTCCTTGACAACATAAGCTTCTGTGATCGAACCTTCTGGACGAGCTCGATTTGCAACATATCCTTTTAAAGTTCCAAGTAGGCTATGAAACAAACAATAGAATAATCTTATTACACACACACTCACATTTTTATAAATATATACAGGTTGTGCTACAATTTAAGTATTCTAGTGTTTTAATAAGTTAGTAAGTACCTTTCAATGGGGTACATCCATCGATATTGCACAGGCCCACCAAGAATGGCTTCACGCGGCAAATGAATCACCAAATGGACCATCACATCAAAAAACGCTGGCAGAAATTTTTTCTCTAACTTGCATAGTATGAATATTATGCGATCTTCTAATTTTTCCAAATTCTTCATCTTTAATGTCTTCGAGCAAAGCTCTTGGAAGAAAATTCCCAACTCAAATAATGCGACACAAATATCATTATGAAGATATCCACACATTCTAATGGGAAGAAGTCGCTGTATAAGGACATGACAATCATGACTTTTTAGGCCTATTAACTTATCACCTTTTGTGTTCACACACCTTGAGATGTTTGCTGCATAACCATCAGGATACTTAATTGACTTTAAAAACTCACAGAAACCATGTCTTTCATCTAAGGACAAAGTGTACAATGCTGGGGCTTTTTCAAAAGACCCATCGGCACGCCTTTTTAAGTGCAACTCCTTCCTTATTTTCATGTCTTCCAAATCCATGTGTGCTTTTTCTATGTCTTTATTCTTCCCATCTATACTCAGTTCCAAGCAAACTATCACATATATTCTTCTCTATGCGCATAACATCGAGGTTGTGTCGGAGTTTAAGTGTTTTCCAATATGGCAACTCAAAGAAAATGCTTTTTTTTTTTTTTTTTTTTTGTCCAGTTCAATACTGGATTTTTCCTTTTTCTCTTCTTGTTGGTTGGATGCTTTCCAAATGGTTTGAATGTCCCTGAATCCAATTGTTCTAAGATTTGTTCCCCTGATAACTCTAAAGGTCTTGACACGAACTCAGTCTTACCATTATAAAGTCGACTCCTCCGCCAAGGGTGGTCATCAGGCAGGTAACGACAAGTGCCTATGTACCCTATCTTACCTCTCAACTGTTGTGAGGAAGCATTTTTTTTACAAGTGGGACAAGCCAAATAACCTTTCGTACTCCATCCTGACAAGTTGCCATATGTAGGAAAGTCATTAATTGTCCACATAACAGTTGCATGCATTTGAAAACTTAATTCGGTTGAGACATCATAAGTAAGCACACCATCTTCCCACAACTCCTTCAACTCATCAATTAATGGTCGCATGTAAACATCGATATCTCTCCCTGGTGCTTGTGGTCCAGGGATAAGCAATGAAAGCATACTAAATGATTGTTTCATACATTTCCAAGGAGGCAAGTTGTAAGGCATAACAATCACAGGCCACATACTGTACGAGTTATTCATGTTTCCAAAAGGATTGAAACCATCAGTGGCCAACCCTAACCTTACATTTCGACTCTCTTGGGAAAACAAAGGATGTTGCCTATCAAAATCCTTCCATGCCTCACCATCAGCCGGGTGTCTCAATATCCCATCATCTACTCGTTTCTCTTTGTGCCATCTCATATCTATTGTTGTTTTTCTCGACATATATAATCTCTGCAACCTTGATGTCAATGGGAAATATCTTAAGGTCTTGTGAGGAATGTTTTTACCTTTTCTATCATTCAACTTGTATCTAGAATCTTGACAAATCGGATAATTCTCTAAATTCGCATTCTCTTTCCAGAAAAGTGCACAATCATACTTGCATGCATGAATCAACACATATCCTAAGCCTAAGTCACGTAAGAATTTTTTGGCTTCATAAAGGGTCCATGGAATCACTTGATCACTTACCGGTAGAAGGTCCTTTAATATCTCCAACAACGTGTTGAAAGACTTATTGCTCCACTTGTTCAACACCTTCACATGATGCATCTTAACAACAAATGATAAAAGAGAAAACTTACGACACCTAGGGTACAACTTTCTTTGAGCATCATTCAACAATTTGTTAAAGTTGGGCACGCCCTCTTTTTCAGCATTGTTAGCCACGTCATCGTCATTGTCATTGTCATTGTCATTGTCATCGTCCTCCTCATCCTTTTCATTTTCATCATCATTTATGGTAGTCCCCATGTAAACATCTTCTAACAACACTTCCAAAGTCATTGTGGTTGTCATCATTCAATGCATGAGATTGATTCATGGGAACAAATTCCCCGTGATGCACCCAAGTCTTATAAGAAGGGGACATCCCTTTCACAACTAAATGATACTCCACAATTTTACTAGTATGTCGTTCACAATTCAAACAATCCATACAAGGGAAACGAATCTTATCATTTGGCCGTACATTCATCATTGCAAATTGAACAAAAGCCTTCACCTCATCTCAATACTGGGAACTCATCCTATTCTTAAGTAACATCCAACTCTTGTCCATATTTGGTCACCTACAAAGCCATGGTTATGTGAAATTCCTTTGCATTAGAGAATTTACAAGATTATGGTTCCATATCTTTTGGTGACCCACAAGATTACGGTTCCACATTCCTTTCATGACCAAATGATACATCACAATAGTAAGTGATAAACAAGAATTACTATTCAAGTAAAATATGCAATTTAGAGTAAAGGGTGAAAAAAAAATCATATAGTAAGTGATGAAATTGATATATAGATTACAATTGCTATATAAATTATGGTCTTGAAATTGTTACATATTAGTTTAGTTGTTCTTGGAAAAGCATATTCATCTATTTTAGCTATTTGACGTATTTCTTTGTTGAGTTAGACATGAAATTGAGATTTTGAAACCAAACACAGCAGCTATTCCTAATCATCGCATTTGGTCTTATTTTGTTTACATGTCAAATAGTTCCTTGAGTCATCTAAGTGTTTGTCATATTATGAATGCTGAAAACATTAGATAAAAAATGTGAAGCTTCTAACAGCCACAAATTTAATTAAAAAAAAAGTGCCAAAATTCTCTAAGTAAATTAAAAATGCCCTAAAATATAGTCAAAGCTTACTTGATGTAGTAATTGCCCCCAACGAATGATTGCAGCTTTTTTATCTCTTCGTATTAGCCAATAACCAATAACATTTGAATTGTAAATCAAAGTTTAAATTAAAATCGCACTATACTTGAAATTAATGGAGAGTAGGCATGAAATGAATGTCAAATAACATATAAGGATAAACAAGAGAACCTCCACTCAAAAATCAACAAAAACTTCATACAAAACCAGCATTGGAAAGACAAAACCAGCATGTTTCAAATATACAACATTGTCATATAACACAAACTTCATTAAAACCAACACTAAAAAGGCAATAGACTCGTTGTTTTTTTCCCTACAGACCAACATTTTTCTCAGTTATAGCCAATTTCAAAATTGCAATAAAGTTTGATACTTTCTTGTAAAAATTTATAGAGTAGATACCCAAGAAGGTAAATAAATTTGTTTCTATTTAGATTAGTACCAATGTTGATTGCCAACTTGATCATGAGAAGAAGTATAATACTATAATTTCTTAACTAAGCCTACAGGCAAAATTTAGAACAAGATCAATAAAGGCCCAAGAACATGAAACACCAAAATGATTTATGTGTATATATGTCATCTGAATCAGAGAATGTGATTTCAAAGGGACCACCTAGTTCACATAGTAGTTCTTCTCCCTTGTTTCCACTTCCAACTATTCATTCATACTAGTAATTTTTATGAACTCATAATCCTTAAGATTACTTCTTAATCATTTAAAAAAATATATATTTATGAAAATACATATGACACGAAATAGAAAAAACTTAATTAATACATAGATGAGCACAAAATCCTTAATTAATAGAAGGAAGATGAGCACAAAATCCTCAAAATAGTAGGAGCCACAGTCCTACATTTAGATGGATATTACTCCATTCAATGATCAAAACAATTATGTTAAGTCTTCTGCATTCGCAAGTTCTAATCAAATTCAGTTACACTACTTCAAGAGCATTGAAGTGCAGTGGGTTCACTCACAATACAATGGGTTCTTAGTCCTAGTTAATTGCATTACAGCATACATAAAAAATTCTGGTACAAACAATACAATGGGTTCACTCACTAGATCACTCCATGCTTGAAGAAAAATCGATCAATTTCAAATTCATTGTTGATAAAAGTGCATTTAGTTAAAAATTTAAAAGAGCAACATATTCCAATGAAAGGGGAAAAAATTTTAAACAGCTGTCTGCTTGTTTGGATGGGATGATTTGAAGAGAAAACAAAAAGGAAAACAAAAAGACTCTGTTTAGAAAATTACACGCAAATTTCATTAATCGATTAACAAGCAATTTCATTAAATTTCATTAATCGCTTAACAAACAAAACACACAAAAACAAAAACACAAACATAATCTGTCTCTACTCATATATATATATATATATATACATTGTAGTCTTTCATTTATCATATATTCAATGTAGAATTGCAGTCCCAAAATATATTTATCAATCCTAAATCTGTCTCTACTCATATATTTAAAAGACAGATTTTAATATATATATATAAATCGTTCAAGACAGATTTTAGGACTACAATCTATTATATGTTTATCAATCTATCATATATTTATCATATACTCATATATATATATATATATCTGTCTTCAAAATATCAGAGAGAGAGAGAAGTGAATGTTGTCGGTGGAAATCAATCGGTGGCGAGAGAGAGTGAGAGGAAGAGAGACGAAGACGAAAAGAAGGAGGAGGAGGAGGCGGTGTGAGAGAGTGAGAGGGAGACAGAGACGGAGACGGAGACATATCTCTGTTTTGCTGTGCGCCGCTTGAGGGAGAGGGAGAGAGAATGAGATGAACAATGGTTAGAGCTTATTTGTTTATTCAATAAAAGGGTCGGTCCAGTCTTAAAAATTTTAAAAAAAATATTTAAAAAAATGAAAAATGTAAAACGACGTAGTTTCATTTGCTAATTTATTGGCGACAAAAATCCTTCGGTCGCCATAAGTACCGTTCATCTTGTCCGCGACTATTTCATTTCCGTCGCCAAAACTTTACAATCGGCGACCAAACTTTCATCGCTATATGTTAATTTGGTCGCGAAAATATTTTTGGCGCTCTAGCCCAAAAAATTAAGTTGGCGTCAAACCTTTTGGCAACCAAAAATCTTAACTCATCGTCAATAGTGTAATTTTTGGCGACCAACAATTATATTGTCACCGATTATATAAAATTGGCGACTAATTTTAGTTTGGTTGCTAAAAAACGTCGCCAAAAAATGTTTTTTTGTTGTAGTGATATGTTGTGTGAAATTTTATTTAAATATTTCTTGGCAACAAAAATTTAAGGAAACAACAAATATTTAGTTTCGAAAATTCCGCAAAAGTAGGCTTAGTTTGGGAAATAAATTAGTATAGGGGCTTAGCTTGGGAAAAGCCCTGACAAAATCTCTCCGAAACTGCTCAAAATGTTCTTTGGGGAAGGTGCGTGTCTCGAGGCCATTATTTTCTTCTTTTTTTTTAATTTTTAATTTTTAATTTGTTGTTTTTATTTTTGTCCATCATCGATCATTTCTAAATTATATTTGAATTATATAACAAAATAAAATTTTAATTTAAAAATTTATATTTAAATAACAATTTTAAAATTATCAGGTAAATTAAGCAAATATTTAATTTACATTTTTTAGACAATTCACTACTCTTTGGACAATGCATGCTGTTTATTTTTTAAAAATTTTATGTATAAATTATTTATGTAAATATCAAATTGATCTAATAATCATACATATAATTTTATCATTTTTAAGAAAAAAATAATAGATGCGAAACATAATTTCAAAATTACATAATTTATTTTTAAATATTAAAATAATAAAATTTGGTAGCTAAGATTGTTTATCAATATGATATTTTATATGAATAATTTATATATAGAGATCTACAAGATGACTAAGTGAATTATAAAATGTGGATTGAATAATAATAATAATCAACAGTTGTGGATTGGTTGCAGTTTAAAAGCGTGGTTACGAACCACGTTTTCTGTAAAAACCAAATTTTATTTAAAAACGTGGATGATAACCACGTTTTCTTTACAAAATAGTTTCCTTTAAAAACGTGGTTTCTAACCACGCTTTCTTCTCAATACAGATTTCTTTAAAAGCGTGGTTTGTAACCACGCTTTCTTAATTAAAAGCGTGTTTTGCAACAACGTTTTTATAATTTTACAAATTTACCACGCCTAGGGCAGAAATAATGTGAAAGCGTGGTTTCAAATAACGTTTCAGCTTATTTTGAAAATTCTGTCCAAACTATGCCTACTTTAGAAAATAGGTTACTATTTTAGCTTATATTGGGAAAAGGCCCCAACTTTTCATGTTTTGAAAAGGAAAATAAAATTTATCA
Source organism: Camellia lanceoleosa (assembly GCA_025200525.1). Taxonomy (NCBI): domain Eukaryota; kingdom Viridiplantae; phylum Streptophyta; class Magnoliopsida; order Ericales; family Theaceae; genus Camellia; species Camellia lanceoleosa. Next base: position 100,710,996 of record CM045771.1, read on the forward strand.
TTGAATGAATTAATTTTTTTTTTTTTTTAAACCTTGGGTCCCGGTCCAGATGGCCAGATTTGTAAACAAGCTGGACCGTGTGAGCAGATTTACAAGTGCTGGGTCCTAGACCACATGACAATGCTATAAACAAAATTTTTAAACACTGGGTCTTGGCCCACATTAAACCTCAGCAACAGGCTGGGCCAATTTTAAAACTTAACACTCAGGCCCAGGCCTAAACCATTCCAATTTTTTTGTTTTTTTAAGTCCATTACAATAAATAAAATTGAATATTAAATCATGAAAACAAAAAACTTAACTTTAGTTATTGAAATGCATAATTACATTCATATTGATTGTATTATTAGATTGTATGCATCTTTAATTTTTTGGGAATTGTAATCTTATTATTTTATTAAAAATGTGTATATACACAAAAAATAGGAAATAAAAACAAGAGAAAAAAAAATAGTGTCTATATGGGTTTAATATGGAACTCTAATATGGACTTCTGAGTTGTGCCTTGAAAAGCCCATCAAGCCGGTTCACGGTGTCTACCCATTGGAAAAAGTCTAGCCCACATATTTTAGGGCCTGTCCGGATAAAGGCCATGAGTTACAACTTACAACGATTATGAGTTTTTCTCGTATGAGAATCTCAATATGAAAAAATTTAAAGGGTCTGTAGAGCTCATCACAAATTCCGTTTTGATAATTCTAATTATTCACTTTTTAAGATGCGCTTTAAGTAGATAGCCCATGTAAAAAACCAAGATGATCGATGCTATATATTTGAATAAAATTTGTATTATAAAAAATGAATAATTATTTTTGAAATTATATTTGTCATCTATTTTTTTAAAATAAATATGATTCAAATATATAGTTACTAATATCTAATCATCTTTTTTTTTGCATGAATATTCTATTTGATAAGTTCAAAAAAGTAATAAGCTTACCAAATTCAAATGCTCTTTCAAATTAAATGATAATTTAAGAGAAGCTAAGACCGAAAAATATATTTATATATATATATATTAAAAAGTAATTGCCAGTCGTAGAAAACAGGTGGCCGTGTAGTGGATGGTACGTTGTTGTCAATTGAAGACGGCGCAGATGGACTTGTGGAGAAGAGAAATCATGGAGTTTGGAGAAAGCTGATACGGCAAAAGGCCTTGACTTTGGGGGAGCTTCGGTGGTCAGAAATGGGCTGCTGCATGGATTTTAATTATATGCTTATGTTTTGCTTATGAAGCTTCTCTGCAAACATCTTCAACTTTCCAAATAAATTTCTATTTTTCTTTCATTTCTTATATGAAAAATTATATATAGAATTATGTGTTAAGTTTTAGTTGTATTAATTTTTAATCAAAAGACATATCAAAATTACTTATTTTTAATTTTTTATTTTAAAAAATAACTGCCACATTATTTCTGTTAGTAATTTTGTATAAAAAAAATTCTATAAACCTATCATATTCCTAGAACGAAATAGCAAAAATCACAAAAGAATATTAAAACTATACATGTACGGTGTTCATTTCTTATCTACATAAATATTTTAGTAGTTTTTGGGTGCTAATGGAATATTTATGATGTGCTTGCCCAAATTGGATGTAATTGGTTAAAATACATGATTCATCACTTTTATATTTGTGTAATTTTGTTGGGCAAGGTGACAGTTGATGATTGGTGTAGAATAATGCCTTATGATTATAAATTTCAAAGCATTTATCATTAAATTAAAAATAATTTTTATGAATTTCAAAACACAACGTTCTACTTTAAGCTTTTGCCTAATAAAATACCAACAAGGTCTCCTTATGATGATATGTACAATTTTATTTGTACTATTATATAAGATATACAGAAGTCTATGTATCAATATTTTTCACAATTATTAATTATGAAATAAGACTGAATCAATCAATTTGTAACCAATATTACTCGCATTTTGTTGAAGTTTTGTTTAGTTACTAATTAAAAAGGGCACAACAACGACCTAAGGTCTTATTTGATTAGTAGAATTAATAATTTATGAGATTTGTGTAGGAGTGATTATCTAGTACGATTAGTAAGATAGATAATTCTTTTTATATATATTTATTTTGTATTATTAGTTGTAGTATTAAAGAATTCATAAATTTTATTAGATAAATATTTATCAAAATCTAATCTTAATAATAAAAATTAAAATAAAATGGTGAAATGTGAGTTATTTCCATCTTATATTATAATCTCACCAATCAAATAAATCCTAAAAAGTCATGAATTGGTGGCTTTACAATGGACGCATTGTCGTTATATATTGGACACGGAATGACTTTTTATCCATATTAAAATTAGAAAGTCATGAAATGTACATTGGTTGCTTACAAATGTGAATTATGTATCATGGTCCAAATGGTCATTAGATTTTTCAATGACTTATGATGACCAATATGCATGTTTATCAGAAGTTTTATTTGAATGGCGAGATCTTGCAATTTTACAATTTAGTTTGATGAAATAAATTTAAGCTCACGAAAATCTTAAGAGCATTGCTATTAATCTTTATCTTTTTTCTTAGAACCCCTACTTGTTCTAATTTTTTTTTCTTAATTCCAATTTTGTTCCAATCTACAATTCAACTTTTACCCTTATTCCTAATCTTTTAACTCTAATTTTCTAAACCCTAACTTTAACCCTAATCACCTTCGGCAGTCACTACCATCTCCGACCACCTTTCACCGTCGCAACCACCACTCCCACTCCATTTGCCCTATCTACCGATCTTCGACTGAGCCGGTACTAGAAAACAAACCCGATATGGTTGTTTCTGTGAGTGATGATGAATTGGCCAAGATCGAACCCGATTTGAGTCTTCGCTGCGTCGCTGCAGTGACTTTCCTCGCCATCTTCGTTGCACTACTGCCACCTCCACAACCTTGTCCTTTCCCACCTCACTGTCACTCCTCAGCCTCTCCACCTACTCACTTGCATTCTCTCTCTCTCTCTCTCTCTCACTCTCAATCATGATCTGCGGGGGCTGCAAGCGAAGGCTGTGGGAGGCTAGCGACGGAGATGGAGGATTTGAGTGGCGGGGAAATGTGGTTGCCAACGGTGGGAAGACATGATGGTTGTCGACAAGGTTGGGGATGAGGCAACGAAGATGAGGGTGTAAAGGTGGTGGTTGCTTTGGAAGTTACCGGAAGAAGAAGAATAAGAAGAGGACTATTGTAGGTGACGGCCGAAGGTGGTAGTGATTGCTAGAGGTAGTGAGGATGGAATTAGGGTTAAAGTTTGGGTTTGGACTTAGGGTTAGGAGTATGGTTGGTTTTAAGCGTTCAAAAAGAAAATTGAGGGGCTTTATTTTGCTAGATAAGAGTTCAAAGAAGTGGAGGGGTCAAAATAAAAATGTGAGAACAAATAGCAATACTCTAATTGTATAGAATTGTACTAACTATGATTATAATTCTATTACGACTCCAATCTTATCAAGTATATCTTACATGCATATTGCTTCCAAAAAAATAAAAAATTAAACTCCCTCTAATTTATGTTAATATAAAATAATATAAAATATACATCATTATATGAGAGAATTGCCAAAAAAAAGATATCAACACAAAATAATAATTACAATATCAAGGAAGTCGAAGCAATGTATGCATTAGAATGTGCAAAGCTTTATACTTCCATGTATTTGCATTTATTTTAAATTTGTACCATTTTTCTGCAGTGATCTCTTATTATATCAAATTTATCAACTATTTAATAATTTAAAAATCATTCAACATACATTATTATTATTATTATTATTATTATTATTATTATTATTAATTTTTTAATTTACTTTCCATTGAAAGTAAAACCTTATTGGAGATGGCGGATTTACCTTGCACTCAATGAGAATAAGTTTCTATAAAACATTTAAATTCACTCATAATTATATGACAGTGGAGTGGAGTCTTATATCAATGAGTATATGTGTAATAAATAAAAAAATGACACCTATATTTGATCTCAAAAAAAAAAAACAAAAAACATCTATTATACTACATCATTATGGGTCGAATTATAAACACTTTTTAAACATCTCAAACATTTTCGTAAATTCCTCCACCACATTAAATTAAAAAAAAAAAAAGAGGATAAAATTAAGGGGGAACTATATAGAGGTGGAAGAAGAGAAAAATAATTATCAATACATGAGGGTACAAGTGACACTTGCACCCTACAGTCTTTCATTTACACCCCACCACAGACATATTTGCACATCTCATGTAGTGATAAATTTTTTTTTCTTTTCCCTACCTGCAAGTAATTTCCCCTAAAATTAAACTATAACATGCCGTTAATTTCGATTTCCCAAAAGATTGAGTTGAATAGAATTTTGCTAACAATAATTCTATGAACCCGAATTTACATCGAATGTGAATTTGTGATTGTGATTATGATTAAATTTGTATAATATGTGATCCATGTGTAAAATAAATCTAAATCACAAGATAATTTTTGAATAGTTAGATCTGAATTTGTAATAATATTCTTTTTCTAATACTCCGAACCAACTGAATTGTTTACACACAAAAGTTTGAGCAAATATTCTAAGTTATTTGGTAATCTTGGAATGTTACTCCACACCACTCATGTATAGACAAGTGTCATATTATCTACAAAAAGATGGTAACCTACTATTTTAATCAAGAGACCACAAAAATTGTGGCCTTCTAGCATTGTTGATCAATAATATACAAGTTCAAACACCACTTATGATTGTCCAAAGAGCAAATTATAATTTCTCAATTTGGAGAGTTAGGGTATGCATGTCTATAGACCAGTGACGTTATTACACGCATTTTGTTTTTGTTTGGTAACTGATTGGAAACGGCACAACAGCGTCGTAAAAAAGTCATGGATTGGGGGCGAGGCAGCCTCCTTTTTGCATGGAACAAGAGTTACGCCTACAGAAGACGCATTGTCGGTATCATGCTGATGTCCAAAAACCCAACAACACTTGCTTGCCCGTACGTGGTTAACACGCCTCGCCTTTCTTAGGAATGGTGACGGATGGTCACAGGTCAAATTTAGAACGAATTTGTAATAATCTGCACTTGCACTGTATCATATTAGGGGCATAGCAAATCAAGGGTGGTGGGACGGAAGGGAAAACCCGTGTGGAGTGGCGCGGGTGATGTGGGAGAAAATGATCATCCTTATATTAATTTGCCTACAATACAAACACGTATATCGCACGCACACCTCCTGCTAATTTTAAATCTAGTTTGTTAATTGATCAAATATCACGGTCGAAATGTCCTCATTTGGATTGTTCCTTGACTTGTTGGCGTTTTACGAAGGCTGATGTGGCAAGAAATGGCGGTGGGTTGGATGAAGGCATGCGTGAAGCTTCCCTGAACCTACCTTCCAAACGAAAACAAGGATGCCATCTCAACTAGTATATATATCAAGTTCACATACTAGTTCTTGATCATGAGAGAGAGAGAGAGAGAGCATAAAATCAGAAAGAAACAAGATGAAGTTCACCATAGATTTGAGATATATAGTTCCTCCATCAGTGAACATCCTCCTCCAATTATCTCAAGGCTACCCTAATTGGTACTCCTCTTCCTCCTCCTCTGATCACCCATTAATGTTGAACAAGAACTCCCTCTCCTTCATGAGTCATGGCTTTTTTTTCTTCCTCCTCCTCCTCCTCCTCCTCCTCCTCCTCCTCCTCTTGATCTCTATCAGACTTCCTCTCACCCTTTCGGTAGTATTTTCACATCCCATTATTCAACTGCGGTTCTGCGATTTCTATATCTCTGTGCTACTTGCCATTACATTGCTGGCCTCATTTGTGGTCCCACCTTCCTTCTTTTGGTTCTCCTATCTCATCATCATCATTGGCATCTACATCTCCCCTTTGTTTCATCCACTTGTTCATGTGCTTAAATCCTATTTTCAAACTATCCCAACCCTTTTCATCGTATGCACAACCACCGAACCTGAGCCTGAAACCACCACCACGCTAGAAAACACAACCTCCACCACCTCAGTCTGTATTTCAGTTGAATGAAATTCACAATGATCAGTACCTCTTCCTGAATGGCGAGCCAAGTTCGGAGCATGACAGCTTCGAGATCATATATGGACATGCCTAATACTGTTACATCTAGTATTAAGATCCCCTCCAGTCCAAAGGCGCTGTTTGAGTCCTGCGGTTTATCACGGATTCCATTTTGATAATCAAAATTATTTATTTTGTCGAATATTTCGTCTATTTCATCCACACAAAAAATTAAGTATAACTTATTCAATTTATTACGTTTGTCATTAAAAAAATGTATGGTTTATCTTTAAAAACGTAATTGTTATCTATTTTTTTAATAAAAATTAAATAAGTTATAATTATCGAATCCACCTAATTTTTTTTATGAATAAAATATAAAAAATATCTAATAAAATAAATAATTCAAATTATCAAAACTAGATCCAGGATAGTCTTACAATCTAAATAACGCCTTCCGATAAAAAATCTGGACTGGAGGGTCCTACATCTCATATTTACTCCTTGTGTAAGATGTTACACAAAATTAATGGGCCGCATGCCTTTGTGCCTAGTTGTAAATATATATATATATATATATAATGAAGGGGTGAAAACCAAAAAATTGCAGACATATCCATTTTAGATTGTGCATATGTAAGAGTCAGTCGATGCAGTGATTTCTTTGTTGTACCCAGGACTGTAAAACTTTCTTTTGCTTATGTTTTAGTTCTCTCTTTGTCGGTCAATGATTGAAAATGTTCAGTTTGTTCTGCTATTCTTTGTATGTTTCTCAATAATAAAATGATCAACAATGCTGGACCCCCAACACCTCCCACCTCCACGTGGGGACTGTAAATGGAAGATAAAAAAACATATGGTGGAGGTCACCCTCACTAGGAGTCTGGGACATTTTCCTAAAATGATAGTGATTCATGTTAAACTCTTCTGTGGAGGGGGACACCAAGGTATACTTACCCAAGTGTATAGAGAGTAAAAATGTTTAGCAATCTATGGATGGTCCAAAGTTTGTTCGTGGTTTGAGATGGGTTTAGTCCGATTAGACTTGGTTAGGCTTGAGTCGAAACCCAACCCAAGATCTTAGGCTTGGGCCTGGGCTTAGGCCATCATTTTGAAGTTTGACCCGACCTATCAGCCCACTCAAAATTTGGGCCAAGGCCCAGTGTTATTTTGGTGGAAAAAAAATAAAATTTTGGTGAAAAAAATAGAAATTTAAAAAAAAAAAAAAAAATGTTCAAGCCATGCCTAAGCCCGAACCCAAGCCCACCAGCCTGACCTACCAACCCACCCAAGGCCCGAATACCCCTTAGGTCTAGGCCTGATTTTCTGACCCGTGGGCCTAATCAGCCAGACCCAAATTTTGATAAGAGCTCACATGGACAAGATGGACTGGGTCGGGCCCGGGCCAAATTTACACCCTAAATACGTAAGTATGAATTCTACTTAATTATTCTAAATTTATTCTGAATGAGAGTGTATGGTTGAGATTAAATTAGTATAGTACAGGGTCTATGTATGGAATAAATTTGAATTACAGGATAATAATTTCAAATTATATATATATATATATATTATTAAAAGTAAGGTTTTTCCCATACTTAGGATTTACTTTTAGGTAAACCATCAATAGGTCATAATAGTTAGACTTAATTTTTATCAAATCCCATTAAAAATAAGTCTTGGTAAAATTGACGCTAAAAATAATTTTTTTGTGATAATTTTTTATATATGTCGCTAAAAATTGACAATTAGTGACTTTTTTTGTCATGACTTTTATAAACTGTCGCTAAAACTTACAATTAGTGACTTTTTTATGACAAATTTTTCACATAGGACCTATTAGACAATAAGTCCACTTATTAGGACCTATACGTAAATACTCCTTTACTTTTTTCTAAGAGAGTCACATCAATATGTATTTTTTTTAATTTCATATAGAGTTCTACTCAAACTCAACCTTATATCTATTTTATATAGATTCTATTTCACAATTATTTCTTTTCCATATATTTTTCATGATAAATTGAAATAATTCACAAATTCAATATTAATTTTGCATTTCACGTTTTTCTTCTTAATTTTTTCAAAGGTATTAGAATTTTTTTTTTTAATGCTAAATTACCTTCTTTTTTTCTTCTTCTTCTTATTTTCTTGTGCATTATTCTATACCCAATATCAATTCTATATTATTCTATATTATGGATTTGTCATTTAAATTTCATAGTGATTCTATATATGAAATTATCTTTCATTTCCTATATTATTTTACATAATCACAACTCACAAGAGGAAAAACCTACACAATAATGATACTCTTGAAAAACCTCTAAAGTTTGGATTTACTGCTTGAGTTACTTTTTCAATTGTTGAACAGTAAATTCTTTTATATTTTGATATCATATTTCAGATGATTAATCACTTTACACACTGAGATGTATCTATCGTTTGAATGTTTTCATTATTTTTTCTTTTTTGGTTTAGATGTTATTATGTGATTTATTCTTGGTTAGTCGTTGTTAATTTTTTTTTATATAATTGATATTTTAATTTAGTTAAGAGTGTTTATTTTACAATCCTATAATTTAATATATATATATATATAATATATAAAATCATTATATGATAATCCAATTACAACATATTCATATTTAATTTTTAAAATAAATTTTATATATTTTCTATTTCTACATATTTTTGTTTTCCAAATGAATATAAAAGAAAATTAAATAGTTAGAATTACTTTTAATTTTATGTTACTAGTTCTTCTTCTAATTTAACTATTATTTTTAATAGTAAAATGAGTATTTATTTTAGTTTTTTTATAATTTATATATTATACAAAATTAATATATAATAATTACACTTTTATAATACGATAGAATTAAAATTATCACAATACACAAATAATTTAACTAAAATTAATAGATATAAGTATTCAAGTAACAATTTTATAGAACGATAACTTCAATATTATCAAAATAAATAATTAAAATCATACTTTAATTAGAAAAATGATTGGTGGCCTTAAAAACTGTGGCTCAAATGGCTCAAAATTGCCAGTTTTGGTAACTTTATTTTTTTTTTTTGTTTTTTTTTTTTACCTGATAGGGAAATTTGAGCCATTAGGGGCACCTAAATTCGGGCTCCCTAACAGTGCTCCTTTAATTATTCTTTTATAATACACACACTGTATCATCAAATATTTTTTGACAAAAAAAAAACAGCATGAGTCAACTGATTAGTAATTACTAAATAGTTAAGTATGAATTTATAATATTAATGTATGTGGAATTACGTAGGTATGTATGCCCATAAGCCTGCCCCATGTTCAGAGTTCCCCTGTCCAATCCACGTTGTTATCTAATTTAACTGTAGCTCATCTTGTGGAAGCCCACTCACATAAAATTTTTTGGGGCCTTGGCCACCAGCCCACCTTGTCCACTAACCGAAGTCCTACAGTTCTAGGTTCCTATTTTTGTTCGTTTTTTTTTTTTTCTTTTGATAATCCGTGATATTTTTTGCTAAGCAAACCCAATTGGACCCAAGTTAGCTCACATGTGGACAATGAGACTTTAACTTTCTAGATGCTCTGGAAGAACTTCAAATGTTTCTCTCTTTTTCACTATGTTCAGCTTCTACATCTTTATTGTAATACTTTTAATGAGTAACGAAGTTTTTTTTCTAAGCGAAAAAATAAATAAATAAATAAAATAAAAATAAAAATTGTTATAAATAAATGGATTTTTTACTTTATTTTTTTTATTATTAGACACAAAGGTTTAGGCCTTACACAAAGGTATACAAAATTGTTCATTAACTTTTTTTACTTTATTGTATTTATAATTGTCCAGAACCTCTTCATATGCTTGACTAATGAAGGAGAAAGTTTGATTAGCCATGAATGATGTATCAGTCTCTTTGCTTGCACAGATACTGTAAGTGAAGTTCAAGCACAGGGGAAAGTTCAATGTTTTAAACGTTGCTTGAAAACGGTTATACTTCCAGGACAATTAATTACCATGCACGTCCCAGAACTTAGGTAGTAGTGCATCGATCCACTAATATTACCAAGTCTTGGTTATAGTAATGTGGGGAGTAATGTTGGCCATATATTTTGTATCAGCCAATCACAGCCTGACACGTGATTCATTAGGGTAACTTGAGGAATTAATGAAGGTCTCTAGTCATCAGAGGACACGTGGCAAATTATATCAATGGCAATGGAACTGCAAAGTACTGGAATAATCAAAAGAAGCAAGGTGATGTGGCTAAATAGTTCTTAAAGATTTAAATTTAAATTCAAGAGAGAAGCCCAACTGCAAGAAATGGCTTAGTGAAAGCAAAATGCTTAAAACCATGTCCCATGATCATGGAGGTTGCTTTGATGGTTGGTTATCATCTACTTCAACAGTTATCAGCCACTTCGACGGTTACTACCAAAGCATATAAATAGAAGAGGAAGCTGATTGTGGAGGACACCAAAACCAGATTCAGAAATTAGTTTATTTTACTTTACTTTTTTCAGTTCTTTATTTTCCCAGTTCTTTATATTTCAGTTCTTTATATTCCAGTCCTTTACTTTCCCGCACTACATTTCAGTTTCCTAGGAGTAGTTTAAGTTAGTCTGTTAGTGTTGTAATTCCCTTCGAGACTGTGGAAGTGCGAAGGTACATTTGTAAACATTGGTTTACTTAATGAAATTTATTTTCTAACACTGTTATCTCTCTCATTCTTTTACTTTTTTTTATTAGTTCTTCTGAATTTTCTCTTAAAACAAGTCACCAGTAAAAATTCTCTTCATTGAGGTTAAAAGAATTTCGAAGCAATTGATGGATTAATTGGTTGGCATTTATTATTTCTATAAGAACTTATTGATCTTCACTGGCACGCTCAAATTACATTTTTAACCTTCAAAAGCCAAAAAAGCCTACGGCTAGCATGAAGAGGAAGGATTAAATCTTTTGAGTTTCTGCAAAGGATTGGAGTGTTGAATGCCAATGTCAGCACATTGTGTGTGTTCGGTAAATCAGAAGTGAAATATATAACTCATGTTCTGCTGTTTTGAGAACTCATGTTTTGCTGCTTTGAGATTTGTTTAAAATATAAATTGTCTTCTGTAATTTTAAAAATTACATATCGCTCCTTGAAATTTCTAATTTCATAACAAACGGTCTATTTTATTAATAAATCATCAAGTTAAAATGTTAGAAATTTATTTTAATTAATAATTCAAATAATTTTATTATTGTGTAGAAAGTTAAGAATTTTATTTTTTCAGTTAATTATATTAAATGAAAATTTTTGACAAAAAAAAAGATATTAATAATTTTAAAATTACAAAAAATAATTTTTATTTTAAATAAATCTTAAAAATGCATCTCAAATTTACCTTAAATTTTCTTGACCATTATAACACGGGTTGCTAGTCGGTCTCTAAACGATAGCACCATTTGACATGAAGCAACTAGTCGGTCTCTTACAGTGTACAAGGTCGGTCCTTGCTCCTTTCTTGTACAGCCAAGCAACTAGAAAGTCGGTTGCTTTATTAAATGGCTCCTTCGCGGAAAGACAAGACATGGATGTTAAGATGAATAATACATTTTAGATTTTGTTCTTGCGTGGTCATAGGTTACAAGAAATTTAAAAATATTGTTGTATGAATATGAATGTAACAAAAAAATAAATTGAGGTTCCATTTGGTAGAACTTTTCAAAATATAATTTCACACTCATTTTTTAGTGTAGTGTTTGTTTAGTGTTTTCAAAAATTAATTATATACTCACTTTTAAAAACTCTTTGCAAGGTAGGAAAATTTGAGTTAACCGGTCGTCTCCCTGAATGTTCGGCTGGTTGATCGGAGCAGTGCTTTTTTTTTCTTTCTTTTTTTTGTTTAACAATTGGCATCTGGTATTTTTTATACTTTAAAATAAAATAAAAAATCAGAAATTTTTAAATTCTTTTATAAGTTTTGAATAGAATTTTAAATTGTGTGTTTGGTTATAAGTTATAAGTTTTTGTATCAAATATCACATGTTACATAAAAAATTCCCCATTTAATTCAAAACTCATTCACTAAACAAATTTTTCACACTCAAATCATGATTCCAAAACTCACAAACTCAAAATACAACTCTATTATCAAATTATATTTAGAAAACTCTACCAAACACTACCTGATATTCTTAATAAAATTTTTATAATTTCACCCACAATGATATGTAATAATAAGTGTTAATTTTTGATTTGTTATATATTTAATTATGTGAGGTTTTTCTTCCTTGCCATATAATTAGAGATGTATTTAAGGATCTCAAATGTGGATTTCTAACATTACTCTAAAAAATATGTAATTATTTTAAGCATTATGCTCTAAGAGCACATGTTAATAAGACTCCAACGCGCTGATTTTAAATTGGACACTTATGCTGTGTTTGGTTAGGGGATTTAAAGAGGGATTTGAAAAGGGAAAGGAAAAAAGTGTGTGAAACTATGTGAAATATAGGTATATTTTATTCACATTTCACTTTCCTTTTCCATTTCCTTTTTCAAATCCCTTCTCAAATTTCCCAACCAAACACAACATTAGGCCATAAGTCAATTTTTGAATCTTTTGAACCATTATGCCCAAGCTCCAATATCTTTGGACTAAAATGATATAATTTGTCTAAAAGAACAACTATTTATTGAAATCAACCTATTTGTTGAAAACAACCTATCTTTGTATCTGCTAAAATTCACTAAACTAATTATCTGTTGAAATGTGACATATGTTACTCATTCAACATCTTATTTGTTGAATATCATACATTTCTCTACCTCATCCTCACCACTACCTACTGCCATCAGCCGCCGTTGTTAGACTCCAGCAACTTTTCTGGCCAATTTTTTACCAACTTTTCCAGTATGTCTTTATCACTAAATAAGATTTTACCTTAAATCTAATTCTTATACCTCCTTTGAAATGAATTTTTCACCAATTTTTTCTTTTAAATTTGCACTGATTACGAGTAATTTTTTATGACTCCTAAAATTATTGTAAGTAATACTTTACCATATTAATAATAAATATTTAATATAACAATGATATTATTTTATAAAACGGAATTATATGTTAGAAGATTTCTTATCAAATTTTCTTAATATTTGTTACACAAGTTTTTGATCTCACATGTATTTAGAGCTTGTTTGGCATGATTTGTATTAATATTTTTTTAAATCTTTTTATCTTTTTGGAATCATATCACCTTTCTACTTTACTGTACATCTTTTCGTAAAAAATCAAAATGTACACTTATTTAGATCATCTCAAATAATCACTTAGTATTGTGATCCATATATGTTTGTGTCTGATGATAAATAAATAAAAAATTAGAGGGGAGGGGAGGGGGGACAACTTCAGTTGGAATTCCGATACTATCGTGGTGTATCTTTCTGTTTTGGGTTACATTTGAAATGTGAGATTTCAAGAAAGTGACAGGTAGCAGCCAAAAACCCTTTAGTGTATTTTGGGTAAATGTGTAATTTTATTTAATTGCCAAATCGCTAATTAGGGTCTCATAGACAGCTCATAATGGACATTTGATGGGGTTAAATATGTAAAACACACAAAAACAGAACTTTTGAAATTATAAAATTGAAGCATAAGACTAATAAGTGTATAAGACCATAAAATAAGGCCTCGTTTGGCAAGAGGCTAAAATAGTCAATTAGCCAAAAAGTTACCTTTTTAGCCAAAAAGCCAACAACTCATACCAAAAAGTCAAAGATTCCCTTTTCTCTCTACTTTTTGCACGTCGTTTCGTAATTAGCCAAAAAGTTGGCCCAAACATACAGGTTTTTCTTACCAACCTTTTTAGCCAATTAGCCAAAAAGTTACTAAATTAGCCTGTTCCCAAACGAGGTCTAAGATTTATTAATGTTTCACCTTAAATGATACTCTATTTTAAATGTTGTCATTGATTAATAATAACTTGTAAATAGATTAGTTTGACATTTTCTCTCCTTCACTATTCCATCTTTGTCCTCTTTACTGCAATATGAAATTTGTTATTAATTGATCATACTACAATAAGAAAATCACAATTACATTTAATATTTACACCTAAATCAATGAACAGGCCTCTCTCTCTATATATAGCGTTACCATAAACGCAAATAAAATCAGAACTCTGTAGTGTACATAGTATAGTATAGTTCTTATTAGATCTTATCTAGTTCTCACTTCTGATCATCAAAAATGTATTACTTGGACTTGAGATTTCTAGTCCCTGCACTGATCAACCTCATTCTCTTCCTTCTCCAAGACCACCACCACAATCCCAATTTCAATACAAACTTATGGTTCATTTTCATATCCATTGTCACCCTACTGTTCCTCCTCATCTCTGTCAAGCTTCCTCTTCATGTCTCTGTCATTATCGAGCCAGTCCGAGTCCAACCCAGAGACTTCTCTGGTCCCTTGGCTGTTGCACTGATAGCCTCTGTTTTCTTTCCAAAATCCCTTTTTTGGGTTGGTTATGGCACCATCATATGCATCTCTCCTTGGCATGGTTTGGTTTCGGATTCGACTGTAAAAATTATCTGGTGGATTTGGGAGATCATACAGGCCATTCCTGTTCTCATCATCAGTTGCATTGTGGTACATCAACACCAACAAGAAGGAGAACCTCAACCTCATCAAGTTGAATTAGTTGATGTTGGAGGATATCAGTCAACCTCTGAGCTCGATATTGTTCTTGACGTGCATCCTTAATTTCCCCGAGCTCATATAAATCAAAATTTGGTGTAATTAGCAATGTTTATGTCAGGTAATGTTTTAAAATGGTTTTTTTTATTATTATTTATTTATTATTATATCTTTTTTAGATGGGAAAGGTTTATTATTTTCTTATTTTTGTAAAAAATATATTTAAAATTCATTTTTACTAAAATATTTATTGTTGTTTTTTAGGGAGTAAAAATTAATTATGGTTAAGAAGACTATTATGGGCCTTTGATAAGGTAGGCTTTTATTTTATTCGGCCTTTAAATAAAGAAATTTGTTTTTATGCTTCGACCTTTTGTAAAAGAAATGTTTTATTCAATTTATTGGGGGGTTGTTGGAAAAAAATGGTCTCCCCTATGTAATGCTCAGATTTGATTTTCACTGACGCGTTATGTAAATTTTTTTCTTTCACTATTTCACATTCTAAAAGACAAAAACAAACATAAAAAATTTATAGAGAACTTCAAATCCAATACAAGTTGAAGCACTTATAGATTTTTTCTTTTATAAATAAAAAAAAAAACATTCATTTTATTTGGTAAGTGTTGGCTAAATATTTTATATAAGCCAATCACCTTTATAAAATGTGGTACGTAAAAGGTAATTTGGAGAGTTAATGCAATCTTCCTATCAGTAATAGACACGTGGCAGTTCATATTGGAAATAATGAATTTGCGCAGCATTAGAGCAGTTAGAAGGCACAAGATGACGTGGCCCAACGGTTTCTCAAAATTCAAATTCAAGAGGGAAGCCTAACTGAAAGAATGGTGTAATGGAAGCTAACTGTGCGAGACTATGACCAGTGGAAGTGTATTTTGACGGTTACCATTGGAAAGTATAAATAGAAGAGAAGGCCTCTGAATGAAGGACCCCAGACGCAGATCGAAAAACTGGTTTATTTATTTTGTTTTTCTTTCTAGATTTACATTTCCAATTCTTTACATTTCCAGCACTTCAATTCCTATACTGCACTTAATTTCCTAGAAGTAGTTTCAAATAATTTGTTACTGTGAACCTCGTCAAGGCTGAGTTATTGTAACTTCATTGTAAGTTTTTCATTTGCTTAATAAAATTCATTTTCTGAATTATTCCATACTTATTATTATTTAAATTTCTCCTGAACATGCCATTAGTAAAGTCTTCTTCATTGAGATTGAAAGAGCTTCAATACAATCGTCTGATAATTGGTTAGCAATTAACAATTCTGTAAGGATTTATTGATCCTTGCTAGCACGCTTAGAATTACATAATTAACCCTCGAAAGCCAAAAAAGCCAACATATATTTTTGGCACGCCCAGTGGGACTCTTTAAAATGGCTAGACATTGAAGACAAGAGGAAAATGAACGCCTAGAAGAGGGTGTTGAATGAGAGATAAAAGCACCAAACCTAGCGGATAATGGAATATCACATCCTTTGGATACACCTGTTTCATTAGATCCTCCACGAATGGTCGAACAAACCAATACTTCAGAATAGGCAACACAAGTCCACAATATTGGACAGGAACATGAAATTGGACCATCAAATGCCTCTTATACCCAACCAATGAATCCATGGGGAGGTTTGGTAGATGCTATGGGACAACAATTAATGCATGCAATGGAAAGATGGGCAACATCCTTTTTGAATCGAATGAACACTCATCAACCAACTGTCATAAGGCATGTTAAGGAAAACATAAATGTTCTTTAACAAAGATTGGGTCGAGATAAACAGCCTATGCAAAATAATAGACAAACTAATGGCTAGACTAATAACCAAAATCATGAAAGGCCATCACTTGTGCCTTTGTCATAGTATAAAGCTCCTTCGAGATTATTAGCAAATCAAAATGTGTCATTATCTACTAGCGAAGCCATACAAATTGGTGGGTCTGGACTAACACAGGGAAATGGCATAAGGGCGTTTTCAAATCCTATGTTCGAAACCATGCCTGGAATATGCATGTTCACTAATCCTATGTTTGAATTTACACCCAGGGGTTGAAAGGGTTTCCTGTGGTTAAAAGAGAAACAACACATGTTCCTCCTCCTGTGGCACTTTTCGCAGGGCAAGCCCCAAGAGGCCAGCCATACCCTCAGCAGCAACTAGTACAACAAAGGCAGCCAATCCTAAATGTACCTCAGTATGGACCAAGAGGCCTTCAAGCACATGGAGTTCCTCTATACCCTACGTTTGCTTCTCCAGTAGTGGTCCAACCAGCACAAAACATGGTTCACCGGGACCAAATTACTAATATTGTTAGGGAGATATATAGATAGGGTGCATGAATACCCAAGGGAATTTTGAATACTGGATTTTGCCATCTTTTATGGAAATGGAAACCAATCAACGATAGAACACATTGCTAGGTTTATAGGCCAGTATGGAGAGTTCACCAATAATGATTATATGAAACTAAGATTCTTTCCAAATTCTCTAAGTGGGACGACCTTTGTGTGGTACATAAACCTCACAGCTGGTTCTATCCAAACCTGGCAATAAATGGAGGAAGTATTTCATGTCCAATTTTTCCAAACAGAACCTGGAGTTTCTATGGAAAACTTGGCAAGATTGAGCCAAAGGCCTGATGAGAAAGCTACTCAATTTATTGCCAGATTTAAAAGGGCACGAAATAAATTTAGGGTCATTCTACCTAAGCCTGAATTTGTAAGATTGGCTCAAAATGGGTTGGAATTTAGGCTTCGAAAGAAGTTTGATGCAACTGAGTTTAAAGACTTAGTAGAATTAACTTATAAAGTCTCTAGATATGAAGCTTTGCTCGAAGAAGAGCAAGATTGAAGCAATGTATCTTACAAAACCTATTACAGGGACCCTAACTATGAAATTGATGCAGCAGAGATCATAGGAAAAGAACCTATGACCTGTGAAACATTAATTCAGAACGATACTACAATAGACCAGCAATTCAAAAAGAAAGACTTTCATAGGAAATATTCTTTTGACATAACAAAAGCAGATAACATTTTTTATCATTTACTTGCAACACATTTCTTAAAGCTGCCAAAGAGAGTTAAGATGCCAACAGAAAATTGTACTGGCTGTGGCACAATTCTTGGTCTCACTCAACTAAAAATTGCATTGTTTTTCGAGACAGAATCCAAGAACAAATTCGGAAGGGAAGGCTAAAGTTTCCAACCAAGACTAAAAAAGCCATGGGAATTGACACCAACCCATTTCCAAAAATTGGAGAGGCAGCAGCCAATGTTGGCATACCAGATTTCCAGAACCATTCCTTGAAAGAATTGGAGGAGATCAATGTGAAGATGCATGTTGCTAGCCAGGCTGCCTTCAAGAAGGACACAAGAAGTTCACCAGTCAGTGGACAAAACTTTGTAGGCCAAAGAGATGGCTCCAGTGAAGAAGCAATGGATGATGACTCCCTCAAAGCAGTTGTAATGCAGAGGATGTGTCCTAGATGCAGGCTAAGTTACAAATGACTGAGGGGGGCTCCCAATTCATGGGAAGCAACACTACAAGGATGTGCAAAAAGACCGAAAGCCAGTCAGCACTTACAACAAAAGGCCATATCTAACTGGTCCTAGACAGCATTCATCCTTGGTTGGCCTACCAGACACCAAGATGCAATCAAAGGGTAAAAGGCCTCTATATGAAACTAGGCCACCCAATTATTATAGGGTAGACAACCAGCTTGGTGCAAGGCATGGGACCAGGACAAATGATTGGCCCCTAAGGACTACTTCGAGGATTGCTTCGAAGGTTGGGACAGCAAATCCAACAGCCAGAGCAGTGGGCTCACGGGTCCCAGGAGTTCCAGATTGGTTTTTCATGCAAATCAAACCTAAAGAAATGCTTTCCCAAAGAAAGACTTTTGGAGATCAAGAAAAAATTATCAAACCTCCCTTGGTGGCTCCAAATAACAGGGTGTTACTCAAAAACCCCAAAGACAAAGAAACCATGGTTCTTGTGATCTCCAGGTCCCAAAGGAGGAAGATCTAGAGAATGTATACCCAGTATCAAAGGGATTTGAAAGAAAGTGGGAAGAATACTTCCTTGGCACAATCAAAAGGCCAAACAGTAAAAAGGGCAGGCTCGAAGCCTAGTCTGAAGATCAAAAGGAGTACCAGCAGAGAACAATTGGCTAAATTTCATACTTAACTAAAAGCCAATGAGAAATCTAGTTTAGCAGGCCTTGAGAATGTCTTAATGAAGTGTGATAATGAGACAGATGAAGAAGTTGAACTAGGCCAAGAGAAGACATTGGTTGAACAGGAAATATTCAAAGCCTTTATGGCTAAACAAACTTTCATGGTTAACAAGCCAGTGGAGGTAGACCACTAAAAAACTGCTTCGAAGGAACCTGCTAGTATGGAGGTACCAAAATACAACATGGATGATACTTCTGAGACAGTAGAACAGGCCAATATAGAAGGGCAACAAGTACAGCCAATAGTACAATTTGGCTCATTCCCTCCAATGCCAATCAATATGGTTTATGTGTTGCCTCAGGAATTCCAAGTTGAGGAGGAAAACCAAAAAGGTCAGGAAGATGACCCCATTCCAATTTCCAGTGAGGATTCACAAACCAGCATGGTTCAAGATGAATCTAAGGTAGCCAAGCCCATGGAAACTGATGAGGAGAATGAGGAGGTGAGCATTAACCTCTCATACCCCTTTGAATACCCTACAATATCCATGACCCAGCATATAAGCTCATGTACATCAAGACTTACTTTGATGTGATACTAATGAACAGAGTGCTGGTAGACAATGGAGTAGCAGTGAACCTGCTTCCAAAATCTTCTTTGAAGAAGTTAGGGAAAAAAAATCACAGGTTGATCCCAATAAGCACAACCATTGTTGGTTTTGTTGGAGATAAGCAGATGGCTCAAGGCATTCTGTCTATTAACCTGAGTGTGGGAACCAAAGACTGCATGACAACATTTTTTGTGATAGACAGTAATGCCAAATATGATGCTTTACTTGGCAGGGTTGGATCCACACAAATAAATGTGTGCCTTCCTTTTTACATCAGAAGATAACGATAGCACTATGCAATGGGAAAACAGAGGAGATCAATGTAGACCAACAGCACTTCATTGCTTGTGCAAACTTTGCAAAGGCCAAGCTATAAACTAAAGGGGTGGTATCACTCAATGTGCTGAGGAAATCAGATGTAACAGCTGAAGTGATGGCTGATGAGGAAGTGACACACCTGAAACATCTAGTACAAGAGAGTGCTGATGAGGAGTTTGTCACCAAAGATGACAATAATGCCTGGTTGTAGGCAAAAAGATCAAGACCAAGAAGCCAGGCCATTGGCTTTAATCCAATTCTCAGCATTGGATATCGAATCAATAGTCTAAAAGGTGTAAGGAGAAGAAAAAGAAGCCACGATGATTGGTTGTAGTCAACAAAAGGCCAGGCCTTTGGCCCTTGATAAAAACTGTGCATTGGACATTGAAACTAAAGTCCAGGAAATACAGGAAGAAGAGGTCTTATGGACAGATTTTGTCTATAAAAAAGAAAGCAAAGATGTTGAACCAAAAAAGATGGGAGTAGAACAAAATGAAAGGGTTGTTTTGAAGGTAGAATAAGCTAAAGGGGAAGCATTAATGAATGCTCAAGTACAAGATCCCTTGAAAGAAGTCAACCTAAGGGAATGTTCAGTATAGCAGCAAACCTACATTAGTGCTTGATCAAATCCTATTGACAGGAAACAGTTTTTGGTTGTCTTGAAACAATATAAGGATTGTTTTGCTTGGTCTTACAATGAGCTGCCTGGGTTGGACAGGTTACTAGTGGAACATAGGCTTCCAATGAAGCCTAATTTCAAGCCACATAAGCAGAAACCAAGGCAGATGACCCCTAAAGTGGTTCAAAAGGTAAAAAAGGAGATTCTTAGGCTCCTTAAAGCAGGTTTCATCAGAACAAGCAGGTATGTTGAATGATTGTCCAATATTGTGCCTGTGGTCACGAAGAATGGCAAGATAGGGTATGCATTGATTTTAGAAACTTAAATTTAACAACTCCAAAAGATGAGTACCCCATGCCTATAGTTAATTTATTGATGGATAGTTCAACAGAACACAAGATTTTGTCTATGATAAATGGATATTCTGATTATAACCAAATTTGCATTGCAGAAGAGGATGTCCACAAGACAGCCTTTAGGTGTCCTGGAAACATTGACACCTTCGAATGGGTTAAAATGTCATTTGGTAGAAAAAATGCTAGGGCAACATATCAAAGGGCAATAAATACTATCTTCCATGATCTCATTAGAGGATACTTAGAATGTTACATTGATGATATTGTTGTGAAATTTCCAATGGGTAATGCTATAGTGTGCAACTTACACCTTACACCTTTTTGTGTTCACTTACACCTTACACTTACACCTTTTTTACCTTGCACTTACACCTTTTGTGTAAGTGGCACATGGTGTGCAACTTATACATTTCATTTATACCTTCCACTTACACTTACACCTTACACTTACACCTTTTGTGTGAGTGGCACATGGTGTGCAACCCACTTACACCTTTTGTGGGTTGCACACTTAAGAAGAAGCCATTTCCAAAATCACACTCACTCTCCTACACATCAATCAATCATTTTTTCTCTCTCCTCTCTCATTTTCAATTACTTTTTCTCTCACATACATTTATTCAATTACAACAAAATATCAAATCATCCCAAACTCCCAAACTCCAAAACTATTTTCAAAATATACAACCAAACAAATTACAAAAATTTCTAAACAATCTCTCCAAAATATTTTTTAAAAATTTATCTTCCAAAATCAAACCAAACAAGGCCATCATATTCCCAAAATAAAATAGCAAAAATCACCCAAAAAAAAAAACTATTAAAAATATATACATGTACAATGTTCATTTCTTATATTAATATTTGAGTACGTTTTCGGGTGCTATGCTAGTGGAATACTCATCACGTGCTTACCCAAAATGGATGTAATTGGCTTAAACATAAAACTCATAACTTTTATTTTTCTGTGATTTTGTTGGGAGAGGTGACAATTGATTATTGGTGTAGAATAATGCCCTATAATTTTTTACGAAAACTTATTTATTTATTTATTTTTAAATAATGAGAATGCTCTGCTTAAGAAGTGCCCATAGACTTAATAAAAAGACCAAAAAGAAAAAGGTTAATTTCAATACATTTATCACTAAATTAAAAATATTTTTATGAATTTCAAGACATAATTCTACTTTAAGCATTTGCCTAATGAAAATACCAGTAAGGTCTCCTCGTGATGATATGTGCAATTTTATTTGTTCTTTTATATAATATGTATAAAATTTTGTGTATTTATATTTTTCACAATTATTAATTATGAAATAAAGAAGATTCTAGATTGATCAATTAGTAGTTGTTGGCTATATATTTTGTAAAAACCAGTTACAACTCAACACGTGGCAGAATAAGGGTATTGTGGGAAGAGGATTCAAGTCTTCTATCCTAATCATACACGTGGCGATGAGTATTAGTTCTCACGTGATCTGAGTAGCACTGGATCAGTAAAGAGACGCAAGGTGACATGGCTCCAACGGTTATTCGTATTCAAATTCAAATACAAGAAGGAAGTTCAACTGC
Source organism: Camellia lanceoleosa (assembly GCA_025200525.1). NCBI lineage: Eukaryota > Viridiplantae > Streptophyta > Magnoliopsida > Ericales > Theaceae > Camellia > Camellia lanceoleosa. The sequence continues at coordinate 100,733,379 of CM045771.1, forward strand.
AAGTGATGGCGTAGTGGAACTACTTCTAGGGTAACATGATTAGCGATCATGGAGGAGCAGTTCGACGGTTTGAAGTACAGTTCGAAGGTCATCCTTGGCAAGTATAAATAGCAAGGAAGCCCCCGAAAAAAGGCCCAGACTCAGATCATACAAACCAGTTTTTACTTCATATTTTCCTTTCCAGTTTTACATTTCTTGTTCTTTAAATACCTGCACTTTAAATACCAGCACTACACTTCGATTCATAGGAGTAGTTTCAAGTAGATTCAAGTAGACTGTTGCTGTAAACCTCTTCGAGGCTGAGTTTGGACTATTGTAAGTGTTCATTTTAATGAAATACTTCGATTGTTCTTCATATTAATTGTTATTTCTCTTAATTTCTCCTAAGTCAAGCCACCAGTAAAAGTCCTCTTCATTGAGGCTGAAAGAACTAAAACACAATCGTCTGATAATTGGTTGGCAATTATAATTTCTGTAAGAACTGATTGTTCCTTGCTGACACGCTCGCATTTACAAAAATACCCTTCAAAAAGCCAAAAAGCCAACATATATTTTTGGCACGCCCAGTGGGACAGTAAAAATGGCTAGACGAAGACGACAAGGAGAAAATGAATGCTTGGAAGAAAGCATAGAAGAAGAGGTAGAAATACCTAATCCAGAGGAGAATGTGGTAACACATCCTATGGAAACTCCTATCTTTGTCGAGAACCTTTGGCCTAATGCATCAAGATTTCTAGACAGGAACCATATGTTCATAATATTGGACGAAACCAAGGAATTGGACCATCCACCGTTCCATCTACTCAACCAACAAATCCATGGGATGGCTTGGTAGATGCTATGGGACAACAATTAATGAACATAATGGAAAGGTGGGCAACATCCTTTTTGGATCGAATGAATAACCACCAACCAACGAATATAAGACACACAGAGGAGATTTTAAATGTCCCTCAGCAAAGATTGGCTAGAGAAAAACAGCCTATGCAAGTTAATGGACAATTTAATGGTCAGACTAGTACTCAAAACCATAAAAGACCATCGCCTCAGTCTTGGTATGAACCCATTTCAAGGCCTGTAATAGGCCAAAATGCATCAGTACTCAACAATGAAGCCACACAAGTTGGTGGATCTGGCCAAGTACAAGAAACTGGCATAAGAATGGTGGCAAATCCCATGTTCGAAGCCATACCTGGCACTAGGGGGTATAATAACCCCTTATTCGAATTTACACCCGGGGGGTTGGAAGGTTTTCCCACAAATGGAAGGGACACAATACCTATTCCAGCACCTTTCACAGGTCCTTTCGCAGGACAGGTTCAAAGGGGTTACCCATACCCTCAACAGCAACCTGCACCACAGGGGCAACTAGTCCCAAATATACCACCTTTTGGACCAAGAAGACCACAGGCACAAGTTTGTACACCAAACCCTGTGTTTGTCCCTCCAGTAGTGGTTCAGCAAGCCCAAAATATGGTCCCTAGGGACCAAATTGCTGATGTTGTTAGGGAGATGTGTGGACCGATGGCTCGGGGGGTTCAAACTCCTGTATACAGAAAGCCATACCCAAAGTGGGTAGATAGGGTACATGAATACCCAAGAGGATTCAGAATACCAGATTTTACCCTATTCTATGGAACTGGAAATCAATCAACAGTAGAGCATATTGCCAGATTCGCTGCTCAATGTGGTGAATTCAGTAATCATGACTACATAAAACTGAGATTATTTCCAAACTCTTTAACTGGGGGAGCATTTGTATAGTATATCAACCTTACACCTGGTTCCATTCAAACTTGGCAACAAATGGAAGAGGCATTTCATGCCCAATTCTTCCAATCAGAGCCAGAGGTATCCATGGCAGACTTGGCAAGATTGAGTCAAAGGCCTGAAGAAAAGGCTACTCAGTTCATTGCCAGATTTAAAAGGGCTCGAAACAAATGTAAAGTCATCCTTCCAGAGCCAGAATTTGTAAGATTGGCTCAAAACGGTTTAGAGTTCAGGCTTCGAAAGAAGTTTGACTCAACTGAATTCAGGGATTTGGTCGAATTAACCTATAAGGTGTCTCGATATGAAGCATTACTAGAGGAAGAACAAGATCGAAACAATGCTTCGTATAAGACATACTATAGAGATCCCAATTATGAGATCGATGCAGCAAAGATTGTGGGTAAAGAACACCGTAATGTGAAGCATTAATTCATAAGGATACAACCATCGACCCGGCGGTTTAAAAAGAAAGACTTTCACAGAAAGTATTCTTTCGATTTAACAAAAGCAGATGACATTTTTGATCATTTGCTTGCAGCCAATTTCCTTAAGTTACCAAAAGGGGTAAAACTGCCGTCTCTTGATGAACTTAAAGGAAAAGTATACTGTAAATGGCATAATTCTTGGTCTCACTCAACTAAAAACTGCATTGTTTTTCGAGACAGGATCCAAGAGCAAATCCGGAAAGGAAGTCTGAAGTTCCCAGCCAAAACAGAGAAAGCCATGGGAATTGACAGTAACCCGTTTCCAGAAGTTGGAGAAAGCACGGCTAATGTGGTCGTACCAAACTTTCAGAATCTATCTCTGTAGGAATTGGAAGAGGTCAATGTGCAAATGCATATTGCCAACCAGACAGCTGCCAAGAAGGAGACCAGAAACCCGCCAGTTATTGGACAAGGTTTCTCACATCAGAAGGAACATTCTGATGAAGAAGTACTGGATAACGTTTCCTTGGAAGCAGCTGTAATGCAGAGGATGTGTCCCAGATGTAGACTAAGCTACAAATGGTTGAAGGGGCTTCCAATTGATGGGAAGCAATACTATAAGAATGTTCAGAGACATCCTAAATCAACCAACGCTTACAACAAAAGGCTGTACCCGGCTAGTAACAGGCAGCGACCAGTAGTGGTTGAGCCTGCAGTTGACAGAATAAATGCCAAAGGTAAAAGGCCCTTGTATGAGTCTAGGCCACTTAACTACAACAGAATGGAGAGCAAACATTCTGAAAGAAGATTGGAGAGGAGTTCAGGTTATGGGACTAAAGCTAGAGATTGGCCCCCCAGACCAACCTCACACAGAACAGAAAGTGGCCACCTCCATCAAAGGACAGAATCAAGCTTGAAGTATGAGACCAGAACCAAGCATTTACCTCCACGGCCAGTTTCGAAGATGGCTTCGAAGGTGGAAAAAGGTGATTCAACATCTGAATCAGTAAGCTCTTGGGTACCTGGGGTTCCAGATTGGTTTGTAATGCAAAACAAACCTAGGGAATTATCTGCCAGGAGAGATGTTGGAATCACAGGCAGGATGGTCAAGCCTCCTTTGGTGGCTCCTAACAACTGGGTATTGCTAAAACACCAAAAGACAAAGGAACCAAATATGGTTCCAGTTATTTCCAGATCACAAAGAAGGAAGATTCAGCGCAGGTATACCCAGTACCAGCAAGATCTGAAGGAAAGTGGAGAGAGTTCTTCACAGGTCAAGACGGAAGGAAAGAAAGCTTCGAAGTCAGACCATGCTCCAAAATCGACTCTCCAAAGTAAAGTGGTTTGTAGCAGAGAACAATTGGCCCAAGTTCATTCTGAATTAAAGGCCAGGGAGAAGTCTAGTTTGGCAGGGCTGGAGAAGGCTCTGATGGAAAGTGATAGTGAGACGGAAAAAGAGATTGGCATGAGCCAAAAGAAGGAAATGGCAGAAGAAGAAATGTTCGAAGCCTTCATGGCTGAACAAACGTTTCTGACTGAAGAACCAGTTGAGAAGGATCCTTCGAAGGGATCAGTTATCAATGAAATACCAGAATGCAGCATGGAAGATGCTGTTGAAGACACTGAGCAAGGTAGCCAAGAGGGGAAGAAGGTACAGCCAACCATCCAGTTTGGCTCATTTCCCCCTGTATTAGTCAACATGGTACACATACTACCTCATGAATTCCAGGCTGAAAATGAGGATCAGGGTGACCAAGACATGGATCCAATTCCTGTCTCTAGCGAGGAGTCACAAGTGAGTATGGTACAGGATGCTCTTGAAACGGCTACTCCAATGGAAACTGAGTTTGAAAGTGAGGAAGAGGTGAGCATCAACCTCTCATATCCTTTTGAATACCCCTCAAATTCCATGACCCAACATGTTAAGCCTTTGTATGTCAAGGCTTTCTTTGATGGGATACAGCTAAACCGAGTCCTAATAGACAATGGGGCAGCGGTAAACTTATTACCGAAATCTTCTTTGAAGAAACTAGGGAAGAAGAATCCCAGGTTGATCCCAACCAGCACAACCATTGCTGGCTTTGCTGGAGATAAGCAGATGGCTCAAGGGATTCTGCCTATTAATTTAAGTGTGGGAACCAGGGATTGTATGACAGCATTCTTCGTCATCGACAGCAATGCTAAATATAATGCCTTACTTGGGAGAGATTGGATCCACACCAACAAATGTGTGCCTTCCTCTTTGCATCAGAAGATCATGATGGCCCTGGGCAACGGAGAGACAGAGGAGATTGATGCAGATCCTCAACCCTTCATAGCCTGTGCAGACTTTACAGAGGCCAAATTGTATATTGAGGGAGTAACACCACTCAGTCTACTGAGGAAAGCTGATGGCTCAGCCGAAGTGACGGCTGATGAGGAAGTAACACACCTGAAGCACTTAGTCCAAGAAAATGCTGATGAAGAGGTTGTCGTGAAAGATGACAATGATGCCTGGTTATAGGCAAAGAAGTGAAGAACGAGAAGCCAAGTCCTTGGCTTTGATTAAATTTTCATCATTGAACGTAAAAGCAATAGTCCAGAAGGTACAAAAGCAAGAGAGAAAGGCCATGATAATTGGCTATAAACAAGAACAGCAACAGGTCAGAAGTTTGACCTTTGGGAAATACTGTGCATTGGACATTGAAACAAAAGTCCAGGAGATACAGGAAGAAGATGCCTTATGGACAGATTTTGTCTATGAGGAAGAGGGCAGAGATGTCGAATTAATGAACCTAGGAGCAGAACAGGGCGAAAAGGTTGCTTCGAAAGTTGAAGAAACCAAAGAAGAAGCTTCGATGAGTTCTCAGACGCAAGACCCCTTAGAAGAAGTGAATTTAGGGGAAGGTTCTGTGCAGCAGCCCACCTATATAAGTACCTTCTTGAATGTTCTGGACAGAGACCAGTTATTGGTTGTTCTAAAGAAATACAAAGATTGCTTTGCATGGTTCTACAATGAACTACCAGGATTGGATAGATCATTGGTGGAACATAGGCTCCCTGTGAAGCCTAATTTCAAGCCATACAAGCAAAAACCAAGAAGGATGAGTCCAGAAGTAATTCAGAAGGTCAAGGAAGAAATTCTTAGACTACTCAAGGCAGACTTTATTAGGACAGCCAGGTATGTTGAATGGCTATCTAATATTGTGCCTGTAGTTAAGAAAAATGGCAAAATGAGGGTATGCATCGATTTCAGAAACTTAAATCTAGCAACTCCTAAAGATGAGTACCCTATGCCTATAGTGGATCTGCTGGTAGACAGTTCAGCAGGACATCAAGTTTTATCAATGATGGATGGCCACTCTGGTTATAACCAAATATGCATTGCAGAGGAAGATATCCACAAGACAGCATTCAGATGTCCTGGGAATATTGGCACCTTCGAATGGGTTAAAATGCCATTTGGTTTGAAAAATACTGGGGCTACATATCAGAGGGCTATGAACACTATCTTTCATGATCTCATTGGAGGGTATCTAGAGTGTTATATTGATGACATTGTAGTGAAATCCCAGTCCATGAAGGAGCATTTGTTTCATTTAGAAACAGCTTTCGAAAGAATGAGGAAGTTCAAGCTGAAGCTCAATCCTCTAAAGTGTGCTTTTGGAGTATCATCTGGAAACTTCTTGGGTTATGTAGTGCACAAGAAAGGAATACAGATTGATCAAAATAAAGCCAAAGCCATCATTGAAGCCAAGCCTCCATCAAGTAAGAAAGAATTACAAAGGTTCCTTGGGCAGGTTAACTTTCTTCGAAGGTTTATTTCTAACACTGCAGGGAAGACTAAAGTATTTTCTTCTTTGTTAAGGCTAAAAGATGAAGAAGAATTTGTGTGGACAGCAGAGCATCAAAATGCTTTCGAAGGTATCAAAGCCTACTTGGTCAACCCTCCAGTGCTGATGCCACCAAAATGAGACAAATCTTTGAAGTTGTACATAGCTGCAGCAGAAGATTCATTATGAGCTTTCCTGGCTCAAGATAATGAAGAAGGCAAGGAGCAAGCTGTTTATTACCTCAGTAGATTTTTAAATTCTTGTGAATGTAAATATTCAGCTGTAGAAAAACTGTGCCTTGCTTTGTATTTTGCTGCAATGAAGTTAAGATATTATCTCTTACCCACAACTGTCTTGGTAATTGCAACCACAGATTTGGTTAAGTATATGCTATCTAGACCTATGTTGAGGGGAAGAATTGGCAAGTGGATACTAGCCTTATCGGAATTTCATTTAGAATATGTCCCTCAAAGGGCAGTAAAATGGCAAGTTCTAGCTAATTTTTTAGCAGATCATCCATCTCAAATAGAAGGTCAAGAGGTCATAGAACTTGGTATGGCCAGTGTTGAGCCATGGCAGATGTGGTTTGATGGGTCAAGAGCTAATGGTTTAATTGGAATTGGTATTGTGATTAAATCTCCACAAGGGATAGAAACCACACATGGTTTCAGAGTGGATGAGGCTAGTTGTTCCAATAACCAGGCTGAATATGAAGCCTTAATAGTAGGACTAGAAATCCTTATTGGATTACAAGTACATGCAGTTGACATATTTGGAGACTCTCAATTGGTGGTTAACCAAGTGAAAGGGATTTTCAAGTGTCAAAGTATAAATATGTTGCCATATTATGTTGTTGCATTACATCTGCTGTCTCAATTTCAAGTAGCAAATGTAACTCATGTTCCAAGATTCTTGAATATTAGAGCTAATGATGTAGCTCAGAAAGCTTCGAACTTCAAGAGGAGGGATAATGCCCAAAGGGACATAAGCCAAACAACATATCAAAGATTGATACCACCTTTGAATAAAAGGGGTTTGGTCTTGGAAGTTAATCATAATGATTTACAAGAACAAGATTGGAGGTACCCCATAATGCAATACTTAGCTGGTCCATCTTCGAAGGCTAGCAGGAAAATCAAATTGCAGTCAATGCAATACATGATATACAGTGATGCTCTCTATAAAAGGGGAGGAGATGGCTTGTTACTGGAATGTGTAGGTCCTAAAGAAGCATTAACGGCTATGGCTGAGGTTCATGAAGGCATTTGTGGCGCTCATCAGCCTGGTGTAAAGATGAGATGGATGCTTCGAAGGCATTCCTACTATTGGCCAACCATCCTTAAAGACTGCATAGAATATGCAAAGGGTTGCCAGGCATGTCAAAAGCATGGTGCAATAAGGCATGTGCCCATAACTGACCTACATGCAGTAGTGAAACCTTGGCCATTCAGAGGATGGGCCATGGATATGATGGGAAAAATACACCAACCTTCTTCGAAGCATCATTGTTTCATTCTAGTGGCCACTGACTACTTCACTAAATGGGTCGAAGCTAAGCCATACAAGGCTGTAGACCAGACAGAGGTCATTGGGTTTATTAAAGATCTGATCCATAGATTTGGCATCCCACAGACCATAACAGTTGATAATGGAACTGTGTTCGATGGGAAAATGGTAAAGTCCTTTGTGGCAGAATTTGGAATTAGCCTTATTAATTCCATACCTTATTATGCACAAGCCAATGGTCAAGTTGAGTCATCCAATAAGTCCCTGAAAAAGAGAATACAAAAGATGGTGGAAGATAATCCTAGGGATTGGCATAACCTATTGTTGGATGTTTTATGGGCTTACAGAACTTCCCCAAGGTCAAGCACAGGAGTCACCCCTTATGCTTTAGTATACGGGCATGATGCAGTGTTACCTGTAGAGATTAATGTTAAATCTTTGAGGGTAAGATGCCAATATCAATTAGATCCTGAACAATACCATCAAAGTATGTGCTTGGAGTTAGAAGGCATAGATGAAGCCAGGATATTGGCATTAAATAGCATTCTTTTCCAAAAGAAGAAAGCAGCTAAGAATTACAACAAGAAGGTCAAACACATTGGCTTTGATGAATGTGACTTGATATGGAAAACAATACTCCCAATAGGAATTAAAAGCCATAAGTTTGGCAAATGGTCACCTAACTGGGAAGGACCATATTAAATTCACAGAGTTCTGCCTTTTGGAGCATACCATTTAAGAAATTTAAATGGTTATGTACATCCCAAAAAGATTAATGGCAGATATTTGAAGCCTTATTTTCCAACCATTTGGGAAACACAAGGAATAAAATAAACATTATGTACAAAAACACAAGATACTCAGATAATAAATAAAGATTTGATTTTTCATAAAGAATCAAGTACATGGTGCCATAAACTGGCCCAAAAATCATTACAATGCTTCAATTGTTTTTGTACAGTTGATTTCCTACTACTAAAGTGATGGAAACAGGTGAATAGCTGCAGCCATGTCTTCTTTTCGTTCAACCAGTTCTTGGTTGGTGATTTGCAATTTGGTGTCAGTTCGAACCAAGGCCTGGTTTACTGCAGCTAACTCCTCCTCAAGTTGGGCTTTCTTCTCCAGCAGCTGAATTCGAAACTGGGAGGCAGAAGAGTGTTGTTCCTTGAGATCTGATATTTCGGTATGCACTTGAGAAACAAAACGTTGATCCCTAGCCAGTTTCTCATTGGCAGTATTGGCAGCATGACAAATGTTGATATAGAAGTCAATAGTAGCTGCAGCCTGGGATAGATGATTTGAGACATTCATACTGGACTGCTCAGCAATATTACAGCACTGAAGAAACCCATTCCTGATAATAGGCCTTTGTAGAGCCTCGAAGGGGATCCTCGAAAAGGAAGTCAACAGTTCCAGATATGTGTCTAAGTCTACTGAAGGTGCAGGAAGCTTGCTGCTAGAAGAAGGAGGACTCTCAAAAATTTCCAGTAAGGAGTCAGCCAAGACTAATGGCTCAGCTTCAGCACTAAATGTTGGAGAGGTAGAAGGTACGTCGAAAAGACTAGCTAGTCTTCCTTCGAAGATGTCTACCTCATCCCTAGACATGAAGGGCATAGAGAGCGCTGTGGTGGAGGACAAAGGGAACTACATGGGGATGAGAGAAATAGATGGAGCATCTTTGGCAGCCTCTATGGTCTTAGCCACCAACGAATCAAGTGAAGAGGGGCTGAAAGTAGGCACAGGTGATGAACCATGGATTGGGGAACTACCAGCACCCTCTGTGGAAGAATCAACTGCCATTGGGAATAGAGCAGCCGTTGGAATTTCTGAAAAGGAAGGAGGAAGAGCAAGGTTCGAGAAAGGGATAAACTGAGGCAGATCAAAAGTCAAAAAAGGGAGAAATGGCTCTAAGCCAAGGAAAAGGGATGCAGGGATGCTTGGACTCAAAGAAGATGTGTCGAATCTAGGCTTGGAGAGTGGGAGCATGATTTGGATGGTTTTCACATGTTGCATCTGATCAACTTCAACTGAAACTGGAATAGGCTTCCTGGGGAAGATAATTGTTGCTGTAAAAGGAAGAAATGTAGAGCAATGTCAAACTTTAATATAAAGGCTGACGAAGGAAAAAGAGCAGAAATATGAAAGAAATTACATGTTTCAGAAGTGTTGGCACTGATAGGAGAGCTGCGAAGGGTATAATGCTCGATAGTTTGGTGTCTTCGTGCAGCTTCTCTTTGTAATACATCAGCAGCAGCAGCTTCATCCCTCAAAAATTGTTGATGCCTTCTCTTCTCGGCCCTCTCAAAGACAATTATTGCCTTGGGATTTTTCTGCTCTACTGACTTGGTAGCTGCTTCGTGAATGGGATCCTCAACCAAGACAGTAGTCGAAACAGTCACCTTCCTTCTCCTTTCTATTGCTTGGGCGATTGTTTCGGAATCAGAATCCTCAGTAAAGTCAGAAGGAGAGACAATAATCTTTCTTCTTCTCTTCCTCCTTAGTGGAGATACTACTGGTTCCTTTTCGATCTCTCTCTCCTCAATTCGGGATTCAAATTTTTCAGCAGTTAGCTCTTTCTCCATTACTATAATGTTTGCCTCGGGAGAAGGATGCTCAATTGTATCAGAAGGGGAGGCAGCCACCTTTTGTCTCTTTGTTCTTTATAAGGGCACTTCCTGCTCTTGTTCAACTGCTTCTTCTCCCAAAGTTTCCGATCCTCGAGGAGGATCGACTTCCTTTTTGTTTACATTCTTTGTTTCTTTTTGAGAATAGCTGAAGTTTCAGCTCTCTTAGGAGACTCTTTTTGCGGGGACCCTGCATCAAAGAACATAAGTGTAAAGGAAACAAACAAGAGATTCAAAAGGGAAAAAAGAAAAGTTGGAAGTATATACCTTTCCTTGAAGCAGCCCGAGTGGCTTTCGAAGGAGTTGAGGTAGCAGGGATGGACTGAGCTGTAGGAGGTACAGTAGAGGAAGGGACAGTTTCAGCTTCTTTGGGCTTGGACACATCTAAAACCTCCAATAGGTTTTTAGGTGAAATAGCTAAATAGAATTCCGTATTACTGTCCCACCACTGTTGGTATCTCTTCAATGCAGTTCCCTCAGGAATGAAAGGAGTATATTCAAAATTAGCCAAGTCATCCATGAATTTGAAGGTTGCCTCATCCAACCTTGATTTTCTAACTTTCAGATCTCTCCTAGTAAGGCTCAGATTGGTGTTACTGCAGAGAGGTATTGGGACCCCTTGTGTGAAACCAAATTGTCTAGCAAATTGAGCAGGACAATAAGGTTCAGCTATACATTTATAAGCTCTGGGGTTTGTGGTCCCAATAAACAATTCCTTGGGAAGCAGAAGAAAGGCCCATATATCTTTATGAATAGGCGAAGTACAGAACCTGTCACTCAAAAAGTGACTCAACCAAGGTGGACCTATATTGGTCTTGAAGGGACGGAAGCGGTAAATAGGGAATTCGACTGGTAGTTGATGGAAGAAGGAGAAATAAAAGGCAAAAGAAGAAGGATAGAGGAAGGCATTGGCTAGTCTTATGCCATGGGTAAGAAAGTGTAACCCAGAAAATTTAAGACATTTGGATTGTAGTTCAGTGAAATAGGCAAAGAGCCAAAGCTGAAGGATCCAGAATGGCCCCCCTTGATTAGCATCTAAAGGCTTTTCACAAAAAAGAGAGCAAACTCTGTATACATGACCTAGAATATATGGGGCTAAGGCTACCCTTTTTTGCAAAACAAAGGCTTTGGCAAGTGGAGCAAATTCAGGCATAATTCTTTGTGAAGAGGTGCAGAAAAGGAATTTGCAAAGCCAATATAACAAGAAGGAGAAGAATTCCCTATCAGTTACTGGGCCCTCTTTTTTATTTTCAGCTTTAACAAAATCGCTATAAGATAAGTTAAGAGAAGGAAGGGAGAAAGAGACTGTTAAATCAGGAAAGTCTGGTGTAATAATGGTACCAATGGGGGATACTCTTAGTAGATGGCAATATCAAGAACAGTAGGAGCCATCATCCCGTATCTAAATTGAAAGAAATTGAAGATAGGGTTCCAAAAGCATAAAGCAGCAGGGATTAAGAAAGGGTCCTCCGGAATAGTTACCCTAGATAGTCGGAGAGCATCGAGAAGGCAGAGCTCTTGAAGGTCCAGTGCCCTCGCAGGGATGACCCGATCATACCACTCTTGCCACTCCGGTCTCATCGTGGGCCAACATCGGTGGGGGCGATTGATTCTCCAGTTCCTCCAATCGAGACCACCTTCATAAAGGAGACATTGGTTTTCCAGACGAGGGTACAGGGCTGGGAGCTCAATAGGGACCTCTTTGAAGATTGGCCCAAGCACGTAGTCTTGTCGCTCATGACGACGAGGGACAAAGATACGCCCGTCAATGGCGCTTTTCCCCCCAGCCTTGTACTTCTCGCACTCCACATCAATGAGCCTTTTCAAGGCTACGGATGAACTCACACGTTCTACGATTGGCACTTCTGGCGAAGAAGAGGCCATTGATAGTACGATTTTCAAAAAGAGAAGGAGAAGTAAAGAGAAATGGAAGATATGAGGGTTTGAACGTTAAAAGAGCAAGTAATTTCAGAAATACGAAGTGAGAGGGTTTTAAAAGAAAAGCTTTTTATGTCTGGAAATATATTGCATAAGTCGTTAAGTACTAAAAGTACGAATACGAGGAGTCTCTTCCAATATTGATAGTTTTGGAGGGAAAAAGTATATTCCGGATATTGACGCCAGCTTCAAAGCAAGATATTTGGCTTCGAAATGAGATTTTGGCGCAAAAAAAAATCAAATAACGACGGCTTCGAAATACATAAGTCGGCTTCGAAGCATACTACATGCTTAAAATTGCTAGAACGCTCGAATATTGGTCCACTTTAAAGGGTTTTAAGACCTGTTTGAAGGTTAATGACCTTTGGAGCAACTCCTTGGATCCTTTGAGGATGAGCACTATTCGAAGTATTAAAACCAATTGTTGGTTTAGAATTGCTTTTTGAACCAAAAAACAGCGTGGATTACTCTTCGAAACAAAATAGTCAATTTGAAATTGATTGTCTATATTAACCATGACCATATATTGGTTATAGTTAGTTTTGAAGAGTAATGTTGTTAAAATTCAAAGCATTAATTTCAGATGATATCAGCCAGAATTGTCAACTATACTCCATAAATTGAAAAAAGACATGTTGGTTCTTTCAGCGTTTCATTAAACAATTGAGTCCAGATTCGAAGGGTGAGATTGTTCAATTCGAAGCTATAAGTTGGCTTTTGAAGACAAAAGGAAATAGAATCAGACAATGTCAAATACAGAAAGACTTTGTTTGTATTAAAGCCAAGACAATTACATTAAGTAACCTTGTTTGGGTACAAATTCAAGTTCATAAAAATAAAGAATAGAATAAATAACAAGATCATGAAACTTCGTCCAACAATGATCAATGAATATTTGTTCTTTCTTTATTATATCTTCTATCTCCTCTAATGTTGGCTACATGAGTTGGTGTGCTCTCACTTCATAGTAGAGCTCCTCAGCCTTTATTTCGAAAGCATCTTCCCTCAACTTTTGTTCCAACTCATCTATAACTAAATCATCCCAATACACAGAATCTTTATTTTTGAAGTCATCGAAATCTTCGATGAAGTTTTGTGCTTCATACTGGGCATGAATTCGGAGAGATGAAAGTTTATCCAAAGATTGGATGGCGATCTTGGAATTCCGATGCCAGTGGAGGAGTACCGGAAGTTGGTGCAAGAACATGTGAAGTTCTGCTTGGGCAATGAGATTAAGGACATGGCCCCTAGTCAGAATATCACAAGCCCATCGAAAGTTCTTGAGAGGGATGTCATCCTCAAGAACATTGAAGGGCAAGTGAGAAAGCCGCGTGAAGTTGAGCTTGTTTCCGCTCAGCTGGAGTTGGAGATGATGGAGGTTTATAAGGTGGAAAGATTTTGTCCATATGAAGGGCAAGCCTTAGTTTCTCTGTCCAGGAAAGAATGGGAGGAGAAGAAGGAGTAGATGGTTCTACTTCAGAAGGTGGAGAAGGTGTGGATGCTTCTATTCCAGAAGGTAGAGAAGAAGGTGTGGATGCTTCTATTCCAGAAGGTGGAGAAGAAGGTGTGGATGCTTCTATTTCAAAAGATGGAGAAGAAGAAGTGGATGTTTCTGCTAGGGGAGATGGCACGGGAGTTGAAGGAACAAAAGCATTAATGTAGTCAAGCCAGTCAGAAGAGCAAATTTTCGCCTTCTTGGCTAAAAATGAAGGGGTATACCCTTGTGATTCTTCCAAACGCCGGACAGGGTGCATTGTCCTTGTGGGCATAGAGGATGTGTATCAAGCCACAAGCAGATTCTCCTCCAAACTACGTCGAAGGTCAATGGGCACATAAGGATAGACCACCGAGCTTCGAGCGTAAGAAGGAAAATCTAAAGGGTCAGTGAACTCAACAAAATGGTGATTAATTCGTTCCCTCAAGTCCTAGGACTCAGATGCTGACCAGTTTGTCCATCCGGAAACCCAGAAGATGAAGAAGTTGTAGCTTCATCCCAAGCAGAGGTTTGTGAAGAAGAGCTTCCTGAATCCATATTTGCAACTTGTTGAAGCAAAGGCTTGAGAGTAGTTCGTTCAAAATACAAGGGGAGTTTAGAGAAAGAACTTCTTGTATCTGTAAATTTGTAAACCAAAGGATTAAGGGCAATGTGTTCGTAGTCCAAAGGTTGATAATCTGCAAAGGCCTCCATGACCTGAATATAGAAGGGCAGGTAAAGGTGGCTAATGAATGCGTGGAGATTCTTTCGAGCGGAAACAGCATTATTCAGTGGCTCTTCGTATGCTTGATCAATAAACTGAGAAGTTGATTGAGCCATAGTCCGTTCAAATGCTAAAAATGTTGGAATGTTCAACAAATTGAGAGTTAATGTGAACAATCACCAAGTAGATGACGGTTGTGTTTCCTGAAGATGGAACCCATACACGTTCCAAAAGCGCGGGAAAAGCTTTTGATCCACTAATATCTCCAAGTATTGGGTATATTAGTGTGGGGGGTAATGTTGGCTATATATTTTGTAAAAACCAGTTACAACTCGACACGTGGCAGAATAAGGGTATTGTGGGAAGAGGATTCAAGTCTTCTATCCTAATCATACACGTGGCGATGAGTATTAGTTCTCACGTGATCTGAGTAGCACTGGATTAGTAAAGAGACGCAAGGTGACATGGCTCCAACGGTTATTCGTATTCAAATTCAAATACAGGAAGGAAGTTCAACTGCAAGTGATGGCGTAGTGGAACTACTTCTAGGGTAACATGATTAGCGATCATGGAGGAGCAGTTCGACGGTTTGAAGTACAGTTCGAAGGTCATCCTTGGCGAGTATAAATAGCAAGGAAGCCCCCGAAAAAAGGCCCAGACTCAGATCATACAAACCAGTTTTTACTTCATATTTTCCTTTCCAGTTTTACATTTCTTGTTCTTTAAATACCTGCACTTTAAATACCAGCACTGCACTTTGATTCATAGGAGTAGTTTCAAGTAGATTCAAGTAGACTGTTGCTGTAAACCTCTTCGAGGCTGAGTTTGGACTATTGTAAGTGTTCATTTTAATGAAATACTTCGATTGTTCTTCATATTAATTGTTATTTCTCTTAATTTCTCCTAAGTCAAGTCACCAGTAAAAGTCCTCTTCATTGAGGCTGAAAGAACTAAAACACAATCGTCTGATAATTGGTTGGCAATTATAATTTCTGTAAGGACTGATTGTTCCTTGCTGGCACGCTCGCATTTACAAAAATACCCTTTAAAAAGCCAAAAAGCCAACAGTAGTCAAATATGATCGAACAATATTACTTGCATTTTGTTGAAGTTTTGTTTGGTTACTAACTAAAAAGGGCACAACAATGATCTAAGGTCCTATTTGATTAGTAAGATTAATAATTTATGAGATTAATATAGGAGTGATTATCCAGTTCGATTAGTAAGATAAATAGTTCTTTCTTATTTACGTTTATTTTGTATTATTAGTTGTAGAATTTAAAAATTCATCAATTTTATTAGATGAAATATCTATCAAAATCTAATCTTAATGATAAAAATTACAATCTTATAAATTAATAATTTTTATTTTATACTATAGTCAACTAATTCCTAAAAGGTCATGAATTGTTGGCTTTACAATGGACGCATTGTCATTTTATATTGGATGCAGAATGACTTTTTATTTATATTGAAATTAGAAAGTCATGAAATGTACTGGTTGCCTAAAAATGTGAATTGATGTATCGTGGTCCATATGTTCATTAGATTTGTTCGATGACTTGTGGTGACCAATATGCATGTTTATCAGAATTTTTATTTTTATTTTACAATTTTGTTGGATGAAACGATTTTAATAGTACGAAAATCTTAAATTTTATAAAATCTAGAAATATTATGATTTATAAAATTGTCTAGAATTGTACTACGATTCTAATTACAATTCTAATCTTATCAATTGTATGCCACATGCAGATTGCTACCAAAAATAAAAAATTTAAACTCCCTCTCCAAATCTCTCCTCTAGTTTATGTTAATATAAAATATACATCATTATATGGGAGACGTATAGAAAAAATGTATCAACACAAAATAATAATTACAATGTTATGGAAGTATAAGCAATTTATGTATTAGATTGTACAAAGTCTTGTACTTCCATCTGAACCAAAATACTAATTACGATGTCACGGAAGTACAAGCAAGCACATGAATGGATATTCTTTTCAATGTCAACGTAGTTGAGATTTAGAAAGTATGCTTATGATGATTTTAGCTCATATCCTCCCCTTTATTGATGTATACCTAAATGTATTCATGTTGTATTTCATTAATAAATTTTTTTTTTTGATCAAAAAAAATTATGCATTAGAATGTGCAAAGTCTTGTACTTCCATCTATTTGCATTTATTTTGAATTTCTAGCATTTTTCTGCAATCATCCCTTATTATATCAAATTTATCAACTATTTTTAATAATTTTAAAATTATTCAACAAACATTATTTTTATTATTAATTTTTTTTTTATTATTTTACTTTGCATTGAAAGTAAAATCTTATTAGAGAGGACAGATTTACCTTGCCCTCAATGAGAACAAGTTTCTGTAAAATGCTTAAATTCACTCATAATTTTATGATAATAGAGTGGAGTCTTATATCATTGAGTGTATAATAAATTAAAAATGACATGTATTATACTACATCATTATAGGTCAAATTATAAAAACTTTTTAAAGGTTTCAAATATTTTTGTAAATTCATCCTCCACATTAAATTAAAAAGGGGATAAAATTAAACTATAATTAACATGCAGTTAATTTCAATTTTTCAAAAGATTGAGTTGAATAGTAAATTTTCGTAACAAAAATGCTATGAACCCCCACTGAATTTATCCCGAATGAGAATGTGTGGTTGTGAAATTTGTATAGTATGAGGTTCATGTGTAAAATAAATCTAAATCACAATATAATAATTTTAAGTAATTTTGGAATAGTTAAGTCTGCAATTATAATATTACTTTTTTCTTAATACTCCAATCCAATCAGCGGCGGAGGGAGTGAGTGACCGGGGGTTACGTGCTCCCAGATTTTGGAATTTTTTTATTTTGCAAACATAAAGAAAATATTTTAAATAAAAAAATTATAAAAATATTATTAGAGTGAAACGCGAATGACATTTTAAAAATTACGAGAACAATAATGATTGTTTTAATTAAAAATAAAGAGACTACTATAAACCATATTATTTATGAAAATTTTATGAAAAAATTTGAATGCAACGGTGATGTCATTATTAGTGATATGCAAGTATAAGTAATCTCACTATAAAGACATGAAATTTATTATATTGTTAGTTACATTTGACATGTGAGGTTCACTTTCTATTGGTTTATTTACTATTAATTAGTGGGTGATATTACATACCAATGATGACGTGGTATTACTATTATATTAAATTTTTAATCAAATTTCGTATAAAAAACAAAGTCATTATATAATTTATTTTCAAGACTTATATCAATATTTTTTTTGTATTGTCTATGATACACTAGTTATAAATAACATTAGTTTCTCGAAATCAATCGTAAAAATTTGTGTGAAATATTTTTATAAAAATTTTCGATATTCTAATTAATAAGTGCCCCCTCTAATTTAATTTTTTGACTCTGTCACTAAATCGAATTAAATAATTTATACAAGAAATGATGATTTGGAAAAAAAGTTATTTGGTGATCTTAGAATATTGTTTCACACTACTTAAGTATAGACAAGTGTTATGTTGTCTCTTCAAATCAGACAAAAAGATGAGGCAACCTAAAAAGATAGTAGAATCTATTGAGGGTTGATTTGGGATGTCCTAAAAAAGTATACTTTTTGACTTATTGATGAATTTGGGTTGAATTTGATGTGATGTGTTAGAGAGGTGATGTGATTTAAATAAGATGAAGTGACTTAAATAAGATAGTGATTTTTAAAATTTTTTAACTTATTTAGTACATGCCAAACTAACCCTAAGTCACTAATATACAAGATACCACTTTAAATTTTTCCCGACCAAATTATAATTTCTCGATTTGGAGAGTTGAGTATGCATATAAGTGAGGTACACGCATTTTGTACTTGTTTGGTAACTGATTAGAAACGGCACACGACAACGTCCTACAAAAGTTATGGATTTTTTGGGCAGGGTAGCCAGCCTCCTTTTTGCATAGAACAAGAATTACGCCTACGGAAGACGCATTGTCGGAATCACAGGTAAGGAAATTTTTTTGAAAAAGAGTCATGCTGATGTTCAACAACCCAACAACACTTGCTTGCCGGTACGTGGTTAAAAGGCACCTTGTCTTTCTTAAGAATGGTCATGCGTTGAATTTAGGACGGATTTCTCATTACTTTCTCTCATCTGGTATTATATTAGGGGTGAGACAAAACAAGAATAATAAGAGATGAGACAAAATTTGTAAGTTAAAAAATAAAAATATTAATAAAAATTATAAATAAATAATATAATATATTACGGAGTAATGATTTATATTTAATAAAAATTATAAAATTTAAAATATAAAATAAATAACTAAAAATTAATATTGAATATATTATTTTTAGTGTTTTAATTTTATTATAATAAAAAAATTAAATTATATATTATATATATATTTATAAGTAAAATCCGTCTCTTCCACTTTTTTATCAGAGAGGAAAAACCTGTATGAGAAGGCAGCAAAAAATGGCGCTCCCTAATTTGATTTGCCCACACTACAAACACGTGCATCCCACGCGCACCACTTGCTAATTTTAAATCTAGTTTGATAATTGATCAAATATTACGGTCGAAATGTCTCGCTTGGATTGTTCATTGACTTGTTGGCGTTCTATGACGGCTGATGTGGCAAGAAATGGCGGTGGGTTGGATGAAGGCACGCGTGAAACTTCCCCGAAAATGCCACCAAACAAAAACAATGATGCCATCTCAACTAATATATACGAAGATGTCGCTTGGTAATCTGTACTTACTATATATATTAAGTGAAAGACAGATTTTAATTTCAAATTTTGTGGGGGGTTTTAATCTTTTAATTTTAATTTTTTTATTTAAAAAAAAATTTAACATTTATTAATTTTTCTTAATCTCCAAGTTATACTTTCATAATAACACTTTAATACATTAAGAATAAGCATAAAAAAAATTATTTAAAATCCAACACATATAAATTTCTTGAAAAGTCCCAACACATATAATTATTATTTCTTATAATAACATTTTAATGCAACCTGAGAACAAGTATAAAAAAAAATTTATTGAAAAATCCAACACATATGATTATTATCAAAATATTAAACTTTAAGATAATATAATAAAAAAAGAAGATATTTAATTCCTTGAAAAGTCCAACACATATGATTATTATCAAAATATTAAACTTTAATATAATATAAAAAAAGAAAAAAAAAGACATTTAAAAAAAAGATATTTAAAAATTGCAATTCACATATATAGATAATTGTAAATATATTAAGGAGAATGGGGTTTCTAAACCCAAAGCCTTGTGGGAGCTCCAATCTCTCAATCTTAATTTTCTAAATTTTTAATTTAAAAAAAAAAAAAAACTCAGTATTTATTGATTTGGTCAAAATTTTCTGATCAGCATTTATTAACTTTTTCCAATCCACATGTCTGCATTTATTGATTTGGTCAAAATTCTTAATTAGTATTTAAAATCCTCTCATACAAATAATTATAGATACAGCCCGTGCATAGTTACTGCAGTAGCTTTTTTAATTTCTCCTGTACCCTATGATTAGTGATAAGATTGTTAAATTATTTTTATAAAAAATTTTAAAAAACATAATTTATATATTAAAAGAAATTAAAACAAATATAAATATCTATAATTATTCGGTGCATAGCACGGGTGATAGGCTAGTTTAATATTTTAATATAAAAATTAAAAAGTTATTAAAAAATTTAATAATTTATATTTTTATTATTATATATATATTTTAAGAATTAAAAAAATCATTTAAATATATTAAATTTCTTATTTTATATTTTAATTAAAAAATTATTAAAATAATATATTCTTAAAAGAAAATTAAGTCCACATAATTAGTTCTTGATCATGAGAATGAGAGAGAGAGATAGCACAAAATAAAAGAGTAGATTAAATTAAGAATAAAAAAAAAAAAACAAGATGAAGTTCACCATAGATTTGAGATATATATTTTCACATCCCATTATTCGACTGCGGTTCTGCGATTTCTATATCTCTGTGCTACTTGCCATTACATTGCTGCCTCATTTGTGTTCCCACATTCATTCTTTTGGTTCTCCTATCTCATCATCGCTACCGGTTGGTAGCTCGAAATTTAGAGGCCCGAATGGCCCTAAATTTCCATATAAGGCAACAAAAAAAAAAAACAAGGCAAAAAAAAAAACAATTTTTTCCAAAAAAGGAAATTAGGGCCATTAGGGCCACAAATCTTTATTCATCTCATCATCATCATTGGCATCTACATCTCCCCTTTGCTTCATCCACCTGTTCATGTGCTTAAACCCTATTTTCAAGCTATCCCAAACCTTTCATCGTATGCACCACCACCGAACCGGAGCCTGAAACCACCACCACGCTAGAAACACAACCTCCACCACCTCAGTCTGTATTTTAGTTGAAAGAAATTCACGATGATCAGTGCTTCTTCCTGAATGACGAGCCAAGTTCAGATCAGGACTGTTTCGAGATAATTTATGGACATGGCTAAGTTTCGTTTCGATAATTCGAATTGTTTTATTTATCCGACATTTCATCAATTTTATCTACAAAAAAAATTAGGTTAATTCAATAATTGTAACTTGTTCAATTTATTGTGTTTGTCACTAAAAAAATGTATGATTTATTTTTAAAAACATAATTATTGCCTATTTTTTTAGTAAAAATTAAACAAATTACAATTATCGGATCTATCTAATTTTTTTTTATGGTTGAAATAGGTGAAATGTCTAATAAAATAAATAATTCGAATTATTAAAATAACATCTGTAACAAGTCTTACGAGTCCAAATAACAACCTCCGATCCAAAATCTAGAGAGTCTTCCGTCTCATATTTACTCCTTGTGTAGGATGTTACACAAAATTAATGGGCCGCATGCCTTTGTGCCTAGTTGTAAATATATATATATATATATTTTGAAGGAGGTGAAAACCAAAAAAATTGTAAACATATCCATTTTGGATTGTGCATATGTAAAAATCAGTGGATGCAGTGATTTCTGTGTTGTACCAGGAAGATTACTATATGCATAGTAAAACTTTCTTCTGCTTATGTTTTACTTCTCCTCTCTCTGTTGGCCAATGATTGAAAATGTCCTGTTTGTTTTGCTAATGTTTCTCAATAATGAAATAGTGCTCGATGTTAAACTCTTTTGTGCAGGGGAACACCAAGGTATACTTAGTAGGGAAATTATACAATATTTCTAGAATTTTACGTCGTCATATTTTAAATCAATTATTAATTATTTAGTCTCATGTTGTGCTTTCATTCCCAACATAAATTGTGAGTCTCTATTCATCTCTATGAATCAAAACCTTATAGAGCACCATGTATTCACACTCCGAGAGTATTGAATAATCACCTTACTTACCTTAAGTGCATATGTATGAATTGTTGGACAATCTTCACTGTTTTTTAAAACATTTTAATTATATTGTGTACAAAACAACAATTAGAATTTAAAGAAATAAAGAAAATGAAAGAATTTGTTTGATTACAAAAATCAAACTCGAAATAAAAATAAAAATAAATAAATAAAAACAGATTTTATTTTGTTACAAAAACAAAATTAAAATATGATTTAAATAAATAATAAAACAGAATAATAAATTAAACAACTTACTTGATTAATTTCTTTGAATAATTATCTGATCAAGTCTAGTATTTGACACTGTGTTCTTAAGACAGATTCGTCCTCTCCACGATGCTTTCAGAATTTGGACGTCTATCTCCCAAGATGAAATGATCTTCTACAAACAATAGCAGCACTACAAATTGTCTTTCTTTTAGAAATTAAATGCAGCAAAATGCAGAGAGATTTATAGCAGAGGATGGAGTACGAAAATTGAAGTAAAATCCAAATGGAAGACTGGTCTATTTATAGATGTAAAGGTGACTCTTAGTTTTGAATTCAAACAGATTTGAATCTATTGGATTTATATATCAAACAGATAACAAAAACGGGAAGGGCCTTGTTTAGGTGTGCAATAATACTAGACTGGTTTATTTCGGGAAGGGCCCTGTTTGGATGTACAATAAAACCAAACCAGTTTAATTTAAATTGCCCAACCCAACCTCACACCACGCACCTGCGCCCAAGCCCAGCTGGATGGACGGCGGCGCACGTGTGTGGTGATTTTTGGGTCCAATGGGTCTAGCCTATTTTGCCTATAACCTCTCCCTCTAAAACACTTGGGTACCCCTTGGGGCACACTCCAAGTACCAAACCCATGCCTTATAAACCCTTTCAAAACTTCTCACCAAATCAATGTGGGACAAGCCTTATTCAAACCTTTAAGGAATTTCTACCAAAAACTCCATTTCCATGAAGTATACTTTGGCTTCAATTTCCCATTCACTCGGTAATGGTTTTGAGCAACCAAATATACCATGTGAATCACAACGCGGCATAGAACGCGTTATCACTTTGACCCGTGTAAAATGATGCACGGGGCCCAACTAAAAAATAGACCAAACCTAGAAAAAAAATTCTGATTTTACCCAGAATTTGATAACCATTTCCAACATGAATTTCACTTAACTATTCCAAATTTATTTTGAACAAGAGTGTGTGGCTGAAGAATTTATTCTGAACGAGATTATGTGATTGAGATTAAATTAGTATAGTATAGGGTCTACGTACGGAGTAAATTTGAATCACGAGATAATAATTTCGAATAATATATATTTTATTAAAAGCAGTATTTTTCCTATGTTTAGGTGACATGTTATAAGAACTTACTTTTTTCTAAGAGAGCCACATCAGTATCTATTTTTCTTAATTACATATAGAGTTTTACACAAACCCAACCTTAGACTAACTTTATCTATTTTATATAGACTCTATTTCATAAATATTTCTTTTCCATATATTTTTCATAATAAATTGAAATAAACCACAAACTCAATACTAATTTTGCATTTCACATTTTTCTTCTTAATTCTTTCAAGGGTATTAGAATTTTTTTTTAATGCTAAATTGTCTTTTTTTTTTTCCTTCTTCTTTTTATTTTCTCGTGCATTATTATACACCCAATATTAATTCTATATTATTCTATATTATGGATTTGTCATTTAAATTTTATAGTGATCTTATATATGAAATTATACTTCATTTTTTATATTATTTTATATAATCACAACTCACTGGAGGAAAAATTTACACAACAATGATACTCTCGAAAAACCTCTAAAGGTTTGGATTTACTGCTTGAGTTACTTTTTTAATTGTTGAACAGTAAGGTCTTTTATGTTTTGACATCATATTACAGATGATTGATCACTTTACACACTGAAATGTATATATCATTTGAATGTTTTCATTATTTCTTCTTTTTGGGTTTAAATGTTGTTATGTGATTCTTTCTTGGTTAGTCGTTGTTAAATTGCTTTTTATATAGTTGATATTTTAATTTAATTAAGAGTGTTTATTTTACAATCCTATAATTTAATATATATATATATATATCATATAAAATCATTATATGATAATCCAATTGCATCATATTCATATTTAATTTTTTAAAATAAATTTTATATATTTTCTATTTCTACATATTTTTATTTTTCAAATGAATATAAAAGTAAATTAAATAGTTAGAATTATTTTTAATTTTATATTACTAATTCTTCTTCTAATTTAACAATTATTTTTAATATTAAAATGAGTATTTATTTTACTTTTATAATTTATATGTCATACAAAATTATTATATAATAATTACACTTTTATAATACGATAGAATTGAAATTATCAAGGGTAAATTACAAACACACCTCCTAAGATTTATTTGAATTATAAATTATCCCCTGTGGTTCTAGAAATTACATTATGTCCCCCAAGGTTTCTAATTTTATAACAAATAGGTCATTTTATTAATAAATCATCAAGTTAATTAACTGTTTTTAATAATGTTAAAATTTTATTTTAATTAATAATTTAGATAATTTTATTGTTGTATAGGTGAACAGTTAGAAATTTCACTTTTTTAATTAATTCTGTTAAATAAAAAATTCTGACAATGAGACATTTGTAATTTTCTAAATCCAAGGAAACAATTTGTATTTTAAGCAAACCTCAAGAGGTGTATTTGTAATTTATCCAATTATCAAAATACACAAATAATTTAACTAAAATTAATATATATAAGTATTCAACTACCAATTTTATAGAACAATAATGCCAATATTATCAAAATAAATAATTAAAATCATACTTTAATTATTTTTTTATAATACACATTGTATCATCAAATATTTTTTGACAAAAAAACAGCACGAGTCAACTGCTAGTAATTACCAAATAGTTAAGTATGAATTTGTAGATTCTATTTAAACCCAAAAGATGTCTCAATATGCCCAATTTAAATTTATAAATTTTAATTCCTACTATATCCTAATATGAATTTACTAATAAGGAAATACTTATTAAACCCTAAAATGATTTTTTTTTTTTCATGGTACACCCTAATCAGTAATTTCTATTTAAATATCTGTATCTTCTTCCTCAAGAGATCAAATCAAAGTTATTTCTTCTTCTTTTTCTTCTTCTTCTTCTTTTCCCTCCAAAACTCCAATCCACCTTATCAAAACTCACCATCATCATTAACATTATTGTTTTTTTATTATTTTGAAACCCTAAACCCTAGAAGAAAGTTTGAACAAAATCAAATAATAGATGAGAGAAACAATCAAAATAGTTTTTTTGAAGCAACCCATCAGAAAAGAAGGTAAGTATTCATATAAATGGATTTCACAATTTTTGTAAAGCACTATCAATTATTTTCTATATCATTTTTTTGACAAAAATTAAAGGGCCCAGTAGTTAGATTAACAATAACATATTATTGGAGTTGTTCTTATTTTGTCATTTAAATAGTACATTATTTGAGAACTACGCTTTCATGTTAGCGCCTGATGGTTATCTGCTTATAAATTTGGTCTTTACGTTTCCATGAGCATTCTTGTGGATAATTTATAATGTAAAAGTTTTTTTTTTTCTGTATTGAAAAGTTTTATAATGCATATATAAAAGCTTGGTTTTTTTTTTTCTTTTTTTTTGTATTTATAATGCTTATGTGCTTATAAATTTCGTTTTTTTCCCCCCTGTATTTGTGAATTATTTTTTGTATTGAAAGGTTTTTGAAATAATTTAATTTTTTTAGTTTGTTTATTATTTATTATATGGGTTTACCTTGAGGATAATTTGAAAAAAATAATAGGATGTAATGAGAGTAAAATAAAATTTTAAATAATTAAATAGGGTGTATTTAGAAATTAGAAATATTTAAAGATTTTTTAGGGGTAAATAGGTATGTATGTCCATAAGCCAGCCCCATGTTCAGAGTTCCCCTGTCCAATCCGCGTTGTTATCTAATTTAACTGCAGCTCATCTTGTGGAAGCCCACTCACGTAAAGTCATATTGGGCCTTGGCCACCAGCCCACCTTTTCCACTAACCAACGTCCTACAGTCCTATGTTCCTATTTTTGTTAGCTTGTAATATCTTTTTCTGTTTTTTTCTTTCCTTTCTTTCTTTTGATAATCCATGATATTTTTCGCTAAGCAAACCCAATTGTATCCAAGTTAGCTCATATGTGGACAATGAGACTTTAGCTTTCTAGATGCTCTGGAAGAACTTCAAATGTTTCTTTGTTTTTCACTATGTTCTGCTTCTACATCTTTACTGTAGTACTTTTAATGAGTAACGAAGTTCCTTTTCTATGCCCAAGTGAAAAAATAAATAAATAAAATAAAAATAAAAATTGTTATAAATAAATGGATTTTTTACTTTACTTTTTTATTATTAGACACAAAGGTATAGGCCTTACATGTATTTATTGTATTTATTAATATGGACTTCACTAAGTGATAATAAGAAAGCACTATGAAAATTTTAGGATAAATTACATTCGCCTTATTGAGGTTTGGAAAAAATAACACAGTTAGTTTCATAATTGTACTAGTTTCCCTGTCAATATAGTTAAAACGATCAAAATTAATGCTAATAGTGGATAAATACTTAAATAAATAAATGCTAATGGTGGATCCACTTGCTTTGGATTGCATAGTCGCTATTAGATCAATCTTCATGTTTGGGATTGAGTCTTCAAGAGCAGATCTCCAATCCCACATCTGCAACATGAGATAAATTGACTGCCTTCCTTATTTCTACAAGTTTGCCCTTTGCTACACTGCCTTCCCAAGACAAATGTAAGAATACAGTGTCACGATGATACAATATAACCAATCAATAATAAATTTATATATGGAGAATGAACCCTGTTTTTATGAACTAATTACCTTACCACATATATATCATATCATATCATATAAAATAAATGCCGATCAAAAAAAATATCATATAAAATAAAAGTAAAACTGTGCATTTTTGTTAGTATAACTAGGAATCTGCCACATGTCAAGCTAATGACTTGCCATGTGTCTATATTTAGTTATCTCTTTTTTATTTGTTCAATAATGCTCTAAGAATTTCACACCTTCAATTGGCCGATGATACTATTATTTACTCTGAGACAGAGTGGGAGGAAATCACTACTTTTAAGAGAATTCTGAGGTGCTTTGAGATAATTTGAAGACTTCAAATTAATTTTCATAAAAGCTTGGTTTGTGGGATTGATGTTCAAGATGACCTGGTAAAGGAGTTAGCCAAAAGACTCAATTGCCTTAGTCAGAAACTGCCACTTAGTTATCTAGGGGGGCAAACTCTAGAAGGAAGAGTACTTGGCAGTCTGTTGTGGAAAAATTTGAGAAGAAACTTGCATCTTGGAAGAGAAAGTTCCTGTCTTTTGCAGGAAGGTTAACCTTGATTAGATCAGTCTTGTCTAGCCTACCTGTTCATTTCTTATCTATTTTTAAGTTGCCGGTGGGTGTAGCAAAGACAATTGACAGAATTCAATTTAATTTTTTGTGGGGTGGTTCTGAAATCAAAAAGAAGGTACACCTAGTTAATTGGATGGAGGTGTGTATGGGTAAGAATCAAGGAGGACTGGGGGTGAGAAACTTAAGTGAGGTCAATGAGTGTTTACTACTATAGTGGTGGTGGAGGTATGGTAGAGAGGACAAATCTCTATGGAAACAAGTGGTGTGCAGCAGGTATGGTGGGGATGGAGGCAGGTTTAGTCCAGTTTCATCTGATACAGGTACGTCATCTTTTTTGTGGTAGGATATATTGTCCATTGATTCATCGAATTCTGCTGTGATTAATTTCTAGTGACAAAATTTTAAGATTGTTGTTAGGAATGAGAGAAGGCTGCATTTCTGGTATGACATTTGGTGTAACAATCTAAGACTTAGAGATGAATTTCCCAAGCTGTTCAGCCTATCAAATGAGGAGGGTACTTTGAATCAGTTCTTGTTGGGATCGGGGATCCCGCCCAAGACCTTATAGAAATCATTCGAAGCAGAAATACACACCCACACACAAGGAGACATAATATTTTACGTGGTTCGGCCTCAATGCCTACGTCCACGGGAGAGTAGCCGGTTTTCACTATACCAATTTGGAGATTACAGAAAGATTACAATAGAGGAGGAGCTCACACTCTCCTCACTCACCCACTCTCCCGTCTCCCTCGCTCACACCGAGGGAGACGGGTCTCTCCGCCTCACATCTCAACACCTCTTTGGTATGCCTTGCTCTTGGCTCTCACTCACTCTCTCATTTTCTTCCTCATCTCTTCATCTACTTATACACATGGAGAAGAGAGAATCTAGACAGCAATGGTGAGTGGCTTGGTGGGTTCTCCATTAAGCTCTCCAACCACCCCACTCTCTAAGCCAACCACCCCACTCTCTTTCAAGTGGGTGCTCCATTTACATGGGTGATCCAACAGTTCTATCAAAGGAAGAGGTTAGATAGAGATTGGAAGCTGTCTTTCAGAAGATCTCTCTTAAGCTTGGGAAGAGGAGGAAATTCAAAAATTGAATGATTTGCTGGTTGATGCTCCTTGTCTCAATCTAAACCTGGTGGCAGATGATTCTTGTACATGGTTAGCTCATTCCTCTGGGAGTTTCACTGTGGCTTCAGTTTGGAAGTAGTAGGAGTCAACTAGAGGGCCTATGCTTGGAATACCAAAAATACCTATGGAGAATATGCTTGGAATATCAAACACCATTCCCTCCCCCCCTCCCCCAAGTTCAGTTTCTTGGTTGGCTAGCATGGAGAGGAAGGATTAAATCTTTTGATGTCAGCACATTGTGTGTGTTCTGTAAATCAGAAGGGAAATATGTAACTCATGTTTTGTTATTTTAAGATTTGCTTAAAATATAAATTGTCTTCTGTACTTTTAAAAATTACATACTGCTCCTTGAAATTTCTAATTTCATAACAAACGATCCCGTTTATTAATAAATCATAAAGTTAAGATGTTAGAAATTTATTTCAATTAATAATTCAAATAATTTTATTATTGTGTAAAAAGTTAGAAATTTTATTTTTATCAGTTAATTATGTTCAATGAAAATTTTTGACAAAAAATATTAATAGTTTTAAAAGAGCCCCAGTTGGGAGCTCGAAAGCCCCGGCCCCAAATCCCCCGAAATTGCCATTTCAAGGCAAAAAAAAAAAAAAAACAAGGCAAAAAAAAAAAAAAAAAAAAAACAGAATTTACCAAATATAGAAATTAGGGGCATTGTGTGCACAATTTTTGTCTGCACCAATCATTTTTCGTTTTAAAATTACAAAGAATAATTCATATTTTAAACAAATTTTAAAAATACATTTATAATTTACCTTAAAATTTTTTGATCATTAAACCACCGATTGCTAGTCGGTCTCTAAACGATAGCATCATTTGATATGAAGCAACTAGTCGGTCTCTTACAATGTACAAGGTCGGTCTCTTGCCACTTTCTTGTACAACCAAGCAACTAGAAAGTCTGTTGCTTCATTACATGGCTCCTTCGTGGAAAGACAAGACATGGATGTTAAGATGAGTAATACAGTTTAGATTTTGTTCTTGTGTGGTCATAGGTTACAAGAAATTTAAAAATATTATATATTGTATGAATATGAATGTAACAAAAAAAAAATAAATAAATAAAAAATATTTGAGATTCTTAAATAAAATTTTCATAATTTCACCCACAATAATATGTAATAATAAGTGTTAATTTTTGATTTGTTATGTATTGTTTTTCTTTCTTGCCATATCATTAGAGATGTATTTAAGGATGTCAAATGTGGGTCTTTGACATTACTCTAAAAAATATATAATTATTTTAAGCATTAAGGCCATGTTTGTTTCGGTGGACATGAGCTTAGGATTAGACTAATAGTCCAATAAAATTATTAATCCGATGTTTGGTTAAACAATGGAAGTACGGACTAATAATCCATTCGGATATGGTATCCTACATATGATGGACTATTCAATCCCACAGAGGGGGTGTGATATAAATTGGAGGACTAAGTCAAAGTCTGGACTTTTAATCCCTTCTTATAATCCTAACTCAATCCAAACATAGAATATGATATACAATCAAAAGGGATTCGTAGTCCTAAGACTATTAATCATAGAAATGTTAATCCAACATGATCCAGTCCGCCTAAACAAACATGACCTAAGCTCTAAGAGCATATGTTAATAAGACTCCAACACGCTGATTTTAAATTGGACACTTAGGCCATAAGTCAATTTTTGAATCTTTTCAACCATTATGCCCAAGCTCCAATATCTTTGGACTAAAATGATATAATTTATCCAAAAGGACAATTACCTGTTGAAATCAACCTATCTTTGTATCTGTTAAAATTCACCAAACTAATTATCTGTTGAAATTTGACACATGTTATTCATTCAATATCTTATTTGTTGAATATCATACATTTCTCCACCTCACCACCACCACTACCTACTGTCGTCAGCTGCCATTGCTGGCCTTCAGCAACTTTTTCGGCCAATTTTTTGACAACTTTTCCAATGTGTCTTTATCACTAAATAAGATTTTACTTTAGATCTAATTCTTATACCTCCTTTGAAATGGATTTTTCATCAATTTTATCTTTTAAATTTGCACTGATTATGAGTAATTTTTTATGGCTCCTAAAATTATTGTAAGTAATACTTTACCATAATAATAATCAATATCTAATATAACAATGATATTATTTTATAAAAAGAAATTATATGTAAGAAGATTTCTTATCAAATTTTCTTAATATTTGTTACAACAGTTTTAGATCTCACATGTATTTAAAGCTTGTTTGGCATGATTTGTATTAGCATTTTTTTTTAATCTTTTTATCTTTTTTGGATCATATCACCTTTCTACTTTACTGCACATCTTTTCATAAAAAGTCAAAATGTATACTTATTTAGATCATCTCAAATACACTTTGTATTGTGATCCATATATATGTTTGTGTCTTGTGATAAAAAATATTAATAAAAAAAAGAAGGAAAAATTACTCATAAATCCCATTTGGGGAAATGTTAATCCATTTAGTCCTACAAGTTTTTTTTATAAACCAAATAGTCCTTTTTATTTGTAGTATGTATTATTGATTTGATTTATTAATATTTGAGTTTACTTGCCCCTTATTGTGATTATGTTTTTGATGTTTTTTTGGGATTGAGTGTATGTGGATAAGGTATGGTTTAATATTTTCATTTTTTTTAGGGATTTCACGGAGTGATTGTGAGGATTATTGATGTTACCTACTTGGTGTTACATTATTGATGTTAAATCATTTGCGTTTTCGTGGGGAGGTGTATGGATTGTAATGTTCACATTTACCTACATAACATCAACCTAGAGCCACATTGCCATACCGTTAAGCTTCCCACTAACAACTTATAACATTAGCACCAAACATCAAACACATAACATAATATCGACACAGTCCGACAATCCCAGACAATTAACAGTCACTACCCCCTACTATCACCAAACCCCACCAACACTTTCAGGTATACATCCTCTCACTTGTCCCCAACATTACAAAATGCACACCCAATAGCTACAACACCATGCGCTTGTTACATTATATACATGCATAACATCACATTTGCAATCACTGGTAACCACCAAACCTATGAAAATATTACAACATTAACTAACAAAACCATGTGTCTGTCACATTACAAATATGCACAACATCATATTTGCGATCAATGGTAAACCCCAAACCTGCGACGTGAACAAGATCACCTAAAACCCCACATGACGTACCAATTAAACAAAAACCCATTTCGAGTATCGACCTTGATGTCGTATTGTTCTACAAACAACCAAACTAACATCGAAGGCACCCATACTCGTTGTCATCGCACTAACACACGATCAACGATATTGTCCATGGATTAATTTTAAATCGCTGACGTTACATCCTCAATATTAATCGCACTCCAAGATGTCCCAGTGCCCATGGTGCTTCACCTCTATAAATTTGATAGAAGGGGTTTCCATGATTTTCTAAGGTTTTTTTGGGGTTTTGTAATGTTATTTGGGGCATTACGAATTTTGGGTGTGTAGACAACCCATTTTTGACCGTCCTCAAGACTTGGACGTCACCGTTTGAACATTCGGCGATCATCCATGTTCGTGTTCGTCCTGAGTTCTTGGAGGTCTTGGCCACGCGCCTTGTCTCAAGACCTCTCGACTCGACTGTTCTGTGCTTGGTTTTGCACCAAACACTTGTTGTTTTGCTTCTAATGGTAGATGAAGGCTTGTTAGCCATCCCCACACCTCACCGGCCATGGCTTGAGGCCACCGGCCCTGTTTTGTTGCTACCGGCCATTGGTGATGGCCGGTCGGCACTCTTTATGGTCGGTTGACCATTTCTTTGGTCAATTTGTCATTTTTGGCTGGCCGACCACTGTTCATCTGCTTTTGGCAGATATTTTATGCCAGCTGTGATAGCTGACATCCGCAATGCACCCCCTCCATACACGTGTATGGAGGATTTGCACCCTTTGCACCCTTTTGCTCTAGCTTCTTGAGGAAGCTTGGACCCCCTTAGCTTTCTCAAGAAGCTTGACCCTTTACCTTAGCTTTCTCAAGAAGCTTGAACCTTTGGCCTAGCTTCTTGAGGAAGCTTGACCCCTTTTTGCTTTAGCTTCTCTTAGAAGACTTGAGCCCTTGCCTTGTCTATAAAAAGAGAGCTTCTCCTTCCATTTCAAAGGTTGAAAAAACTCAGAGATATAGCTGATATATCACTCTCTCTCTATATCTCCCTCTCTCTCTACATTTGTGTGTGTTAGAGAGCCTTCAAGTGAGTTTTGTTCTTAGTTTTGCACTAAGACACCTAGTGTTACACCATGCTTGGGTTGCTGAGGTGTTAAGAGGTTGTTCTTGGAACTTTTGAGTTGGTTTTGATCAGAAAAGGGGGCTGGAGTTTTGGTTCTTGAAGTGTTCTTCAAGGGTGAGCACTATTGCTTTATATTCCCCATTCTTGCACTAGCTTTTAACCTATCTTGGATGCAGTTTTAAGCTTGGTGTATAACTAATAAAAGTTCTTTTTTTTAATTTTTTAAGATGTTTCATTAAGGTCATTTTGGTGTTGGGGGTTGACTTTCCCCTCTTAGGCCTTGTTTGGCCTCTTTTGTGTCTTCTTTGTTGAGCTTTGGGAGCTTTCATGTATTGGCTTTCTCACCACTAAAATCCAGAGGATTTTCAGTGGTGATGAAGGGGTTTTGAGGTCTTGCATAGGGGAGGGACACCTCTCTCCCTTTGTGTTTCATTTGCTTGTGTTTTTGGCTCATAAAGGTAGCATGTTTGCTTGACTTTACTTGGCTCCATTTCAGAGTCTTTTTGGTGCCATTTGGTCATATTATACCTCTATTTTTGGTCGGATTGATAGTCCATTGCATGCATCATACACTTGCTTTGTAATCTCTTTTATTGTCATAACATGCATCTTGCATTTGGACCACCATGCTTACATGTTTTGGTTGAGCTTTGTGAAGTTTTTAGTCATGTTTTTCCATGCTTAAGGTCTGACTTTAGTTGTCTTAGCCATGTTTGCCATGTTTTGTATAGCCTCTTTGCATTTCGGCTTGTTAGCCTTGAGTGTGTGAGTCATAAGCATGCTTTAGTTGAGTTGTTTTAGTGATTTGGGATCACCTACCATGCTATTTCAGTCCATGTTTCATGCTTGTATACTTACATTTGTCATCCATTCAATACTTTGAAGAGTTGCTCTTTTGTGCCTTAAAATGGGTCATTGTACATACCTATTTGTTTAAGTCCTTGGGCTGCCATATCAGTGGGTTTTGGGGTGTATTTTGACGCATTGAAACTCTATTTTTGGTTGCATAATCCATGCCATGTGTGGTCATGATAGTTATAGTGGAATGCTCCATTTTATGCCTTAGTTTTAGGCCCATTGGTGTGCATGTTTGCATGAGCATTTGTCCATCATTTCCATCACTTTTGGCCACTGTTTATGGCAAGGCTGAGGTCTGCCCTTTGCGGTTTAAGTCCACCATTGCATGTTCGTCGCATGTTTGGTGCATATTTGGTTCATTGTGTGTTAACAGATGCTAGTTCCATTGCATATTTTTCCATGTTTGCTACATTGCATTTTGCATGCTTGGCATATTGCATAGTTGCATGTATAGGTTGCATTGCATTTGGCATGTTTTGCTAACTTAGCCTCATATTGCATACTTGATGCCATTTTGTACACTTGAGCCATATTGCATACATACATTGCATTATGTTTGGTTTGGGGTGTCAAACCAAACATGAGGAATGAGGTGTGTTCGTACTTAAAGTGACGAAACACGTCTCAAATCCTCGGTCACCGACGCCCTTGATCTCAACATGAGAGGGCGTGAAGCATTCATTTGTTTTGTCGCATTCATTTACATCGATTTGCAAACTTGGTGCCTTTGGCCATCATGCATCGAAATGCGTGGTTGGTGGCCCGAGGGCCGAGGGCCACATTCCCTTGAGTCTATAGAATGATAGGGAAAGTGGCCATGCACACATTGCTTTGAAATTTCCTTGCCATGCACTGTCTGTCCTCTGCTGCTGTCAAAACAGGATTCTGTAGGAAGATTTGGCCGACCAATTACATACAGTGCCGACCGACCAAAAATATCTGGCCGATGGCTTGACAACTGGTCAATGACCATTTATCAATGGCCAGTGGATCTTTACCTTGGTCGGTGGCATCTCACAATGCTTAGGGAGCAACTCAGAGGCATCTGCAGGATTTTCACAGTCCTCAGAGGTGTAGAATAGTGCAAACATAGGCAACAATGGCATGGCAACGGGTTTTCAGGCGAGGAAAATCTAGCATGTATCATCTAATCATCCTGAGGCAGGGCTGCGACCACTTCCCTTTTTTTTTTTTTTTGCAACTAATTTGTTAATTAATTAGAAGTTTTGTAATATTTAATTAGCTAGAGTAGTTAATCATTTGTTTGGTTTGTATTATTTATTCGGACCCCCCGAGCGAGGGCAATTGTGTAATAAGTGTGTGTGAGTGTGTGTATGTCTTCTAACCCTACGTCTTTCTCCCTTTTGTTTACTAGCTTATGATGGTTAGATTAGGGCATATTTCAATTAGCATACTTATGTTAGCATGTTTGCATCATTCATCTATATTGCATGTACCGGGCTCGGCGCATCATGCTAACTGCATTGTATTTCAATTCCAAGTTGAATACATGTATTGGATTGTCGCACCTCATATACCATTCTTAGGATAGCCGAGCCTATCTTAGTTGCATTTTGTATGCGTTGCATTAGCCATCTTAACATGAACTAGGATCATGCATGATTACTAACTAGTTTCTTGTTTTGGCTCGTAGTACACTGTAAGTGTTTATGCTTTAGCATCTCGCATGAGTGTGAATGTTAATATGACAGCATGCTTTCCATGAGGCTACTTGCTTAGGTGATATAACTGCCTGAATGCCTATGGGTGAAGGTTGGATTGCTTGAATTGGGATAATTCATTGAAATCCGTGGTTTAGCCTACTTACGAGTAGCAAACTTCAAATCATTTTTTAAACAAACAGATATGCGATGCTTTATTCCAAATTAGGCGATCTAGTCTATACTTATTTTGCTGCGCGCATCACATAGTAAATCTAGCTAATTAATCAGAATAAGAATGCATGTGTTTTCAAAAATGAGATATCATGTTTAGTAGTGGCCAATCTTTGATCGGGGGAGCAGGGGTGCTCATAGCTGACCTTCCCCAATCGTACCCAAGTTCCCGAGCCGAGGCAACTTTGGTGATGACGGACATGTGGTTGTAGGCAACGAGTCAGGGTTTCCTAAATTCCCCCAAAATAAAATATTTAGGTGGCGACTCTGTATCTGGCAAAGCAATCCATGTTTGGCACTTCTTTCTAAAAATCTGTTTTTCAAAACGATTTGCCAGATTTGGACTCTTTGGTGATTTATCAATCTCACATCGCACATTGTGAGGTTAGATTCAGAACCGTGACATTTGAGTTCGAACTGTAGTAAGCCCTAAATGAACAAAACGGGATTTCCCTCCCGGGACGTGCGGGGATGTCTACAGTTTCTGGCGACTCTACTGGGGATGTTTAGAGAGCTTGACTCGAACTCATGATATCTTGTTTTGACTACATTTATGTGTTTCTTTGCATTACATTTTCATTGGTGCGCCTAGGACACCGTGTTTGCCGTCTGCTATTCCTGAACGGTTTGCCGAAGGCTTGCTTTGAGAAGCATGCCACAAGGCTGACCGGTTACGGGCTCTACCAGTATGAGAACACAAACCCCGGTTGTTACCGAGGTACCCTTTTGACCATTCGACCTAGTGCATATTCGGAATCCATAGTGACCATTCCAAGCTAGGACGGGTTACTTACCCGATTTTAGGTTGTTTGAAACCGCTGCGTGCATCGTAAAACCCTAGCTCCTGACAAAATAGGACAGGGAAACCTTACCCCAACATAGGGGGTGTTTTGACTCTCATTTATTTGCTATGTGCTTTTAGAGTGTATCTCTACAAGGAATGCATATACCAGTTTGCAAGTCTGAGTATCAGGCCTGAGGGTATCAGTATCAATGTTTTGAGGAATCAGTTATATCTGCGGGTATCAAATTCAGTTTTTGGGGCAGTGATTTTGGGGAACAGTGATCAATAGTAGAGTACAGTTATTCAGCTATGCTTGTGTCTGTTCTGATTGGGTCGAAATGTTGCGTGTTTTCTCTTTCAATTCAGAGATTTAGTACAGAATAGCCAGTGTTCTCCTTTGCTAAGGCAAAACAGACATCTGATCTGTCAGTCACCGTTCAGTTCAGCGGACTTATGATGACGCAAAGTTCAGAGGAAATTGTGGTTATGGCAGCCGCATTAGACCAAGGAATCATCTTGCAGGATGAGACCAATGTTGATGTACCGCATCCGCCTAGGTTGCCTGTCGCACACCCGATCTGGACACCCCAGTTGTTTCAAGCTCGTGAGCCCACCACGTTCGAGTTAATGGGAATGATTGGTGACCTTTAGAGGTCTGTGGCTGATCTCGCCTACGGAATGTCGGCTTCACCAGCAACTACATCGTATGCCGAGAGTTTTGTACCGCAAGAGTCCCCGTTACTGGGGCGAATTGTGATCGAGCTCAGCCAACCTGAGGTTGTCTCAAGCTATAGCAATGATGTGTCAACAACAACAGGGTTTCACTCTGATGTAGCAACCCAAAACCTCGATCAAGCTGAGGCTAGAGGTAAGAACAAAGTGGGAACAAATGCTGATCCCGTTGAACAACTGCTGTGGGCAGTCGAGGCTTTGAAAGCTGGGGGGTTTAATAAACAGCAAGTACTCACAGTCGTGGCTAAGACTGTGGATGATGCTTTCCCTACTCCAACCGAGAGGAGTTCCCGCCAGACGAAAAATCGGGATAGGCCCCGTCATACCAAAACAGTTCCCTCCAATCCCAACCCTGCACCGGGAAAAGATCAGAGAGCCAAGGCAGTACCTGCCGATCCTTTTTCGAGTACATCCAGCAAAGGTCCACAGACTTCGAAGTATCTGCCTCAAGGGCGTAGAGTTTTTCACGCCCTCTACATGCCTTTGTCTAAAGCACTTCAAATCCTGGCGGAAAAAGGTCATCTCAAACCTCTTGAGCCTCGGTCTCTCCCTAGTCATCTTCCAATAGGCCATGATGCTACCGTGTACTGCGCGTACCACCAGCAAACCGGTCATAGCACTGATAACTGCTTCCGTCTTCACCATGAAGTACAGGACTTGATCGACAATAAGGTCATCCTCTCACCTACCTCAGCAAAGTCTGTCACCACTGAGCTGTTGGACTTCGAGGATACTACAAGTATGTGATCAAGGGGTTGGACCACCTACAGGCGGCGCTCGGTGTATTTCAGATTTGGCGTCTGGCACGCACTGTTTTGAGCATTTGCGAATGCTGGTTTTTGTAATTTCTGGCTTAGGTGTTGAGTCAGTTCTCCGGTTCTATTTTTGAGTCTGTCTCTTTGTTTTGAGTCAGTCTTTTTGCTTAAGGGTCTGTCTTGTTGTATCGAGTCAGTCCCATTGTATAGAAATTAGGTGATTCCAGGGTTGTTGCCTCGGATATCATTATTTTGTTTTGTAATTATCCTTTTGCTTTCTTTTGAGTCTGTCTCTGCTGTGGAGCCAGTTGCAACCAGGAAATCTGAATGAAACAGCTGCGGCTACCATGTTTCCATGCTTATTGCTACTTTGAGCTAGTTATGCCAGAGGATTTGAATGAAACGGCGGAGCATCTCACCTGCTCTTCTGCACCCCGAACTCATTGCATTGACCTAAGTTTTTTCAAAACCTTTTGAACACTGTGGTGAAAACGAAGAGGAAGGAATTCCTCGGGTTTTGCAAAATTTGATCAATTGAGAGAAAGAGAGGTGTGCTAAGCCTTTAATGAATAAGATCATGTTTGTTAACGTGAGTACTGAGAAGGATCCTGGCTTAATCCAGATTGCTCCTACATTGTCTTCCGCTCGAGCGATTTGTCGCTTTCTTAAAAGTTTTCAAAAAATGTTTTGCGCAGTCCTGCGAAGACCTGTGTGGAATCGCTCTTGAGATTGTGCAGCCTAGGATCGCTCTCAGCCTCAAGATTCAACCCCTTGCTCTCAAAACCT
Organism: Camellia lanceoleosa; assembly: GCA_025200525.1. Lineage (NCBI taxonomy): Eukaryota > Viridiplantae > Streptophyta > Magnoliopsida > Ericales > Theaceae > Camellia > Camellia lanceoleosa. Next base: position 100,771,783 of record CM045771.1, read on the forward strand.
TGAACGTGAATTCAGAATGTTCAATGGCCAACCGCAATGTGAGGCTTGTATGGCCAGATCAGAAGCACCCCTCGAACAAGGGGCAAAAGACGTCAGAGAATGTACTCGAAGAGTCCACGACGAAGATCAGCAAGAATGCCAAATCCTAGAAGGGAAGAAAGAAGAAGGTATCGCTGAAGGACAATTGAGTTCCGATCCACAACATTAGGGGCAAATTCAGCCCCCTCATTGGATGGACTCCTGCATCGTTAGCGAACAGCAGCCGTTCTCTTGGATTCAGATGACTTCAGGATCTCAAAAACCATTTGGCATGGACCAAGCTACACTTTTACCCTTGAGAGGCTCACTGGGCTGAAAACCCGAAAGGGCGACCCAGGCAAAAGTTAGAGCAAGAAAAAAAAAGAAAAGAACAAAAAAAGAAAAATGCAAAGAATGGAAAAAAAGAAGAAAAATGAAGAAAATGAAAAAAAAAAAAGAAGAAAAAAGATGAAAAGAATTGAAAAGAAAAGAAAAACAAAGCTTGCAAGGTTGAAAACCCGGAAGGGCGGCCTTGGCAAAAGTTAGAGCGTAGAAGGTGAGGGTTAATACACAAGTGTAACTTGACCAGAACTACGTAAGGCTTGATTCCCATGTTTGGGATACGTAGGCAACTTCATCCTGAAATTCAGCCACCAACACTTTCAAAGTGACTGTGTCCATATATTGGTTTTGACCATCTTCGTCTTCTCTATATTCGAGAGTTTGGTTGCGATCATCACTAATGAGAACTGTTCACAGTATGCTGCGACGTTATTCAGACAAGGGGCAACTTTCCGTTGCCATGAGTCGCCATTAAAACAAGGGGCAACTTTCTGTTGCCATGCAGCTCTCTTCAAGCAAGGGGCAATTTTCCTTCGGATACGAGGTCGTGCATCTCGAGAGTAGGTTCCGTGCTCGTTGAGCACTGGCTGTTTGCCAAAACGGTTTTTGAGAATTTTTACTGAGGTTGACTAATTTCCTCGAAAAATCATTCATTTTTTCCTAAAAAACTGGACCTTTTCTTGGACCCAAAACAAAAAAGAAAATTTTCAGTGCTCATAGCCTGACTTGCATGATTTTGAATCAGAAAATCGAACAAGTATGTTAATCTAACTCTTGTATTGGTCAAAACTTGTTTTAGTAGAAAATCAAAACAAAAAATAGTCAAAATGATGAACTAGGGGCACAGTTGAGTCAGGCTTCCTGTCTTTCCCCCATCGCCAGCATACTTGCTAGAGAGGGCACAACTAGAGTTGTCTGTAAAAGGCTGAAAGCTCTCTCACCCTCCTAGTAACGAGGTATCACACCAAATGTAAACCACGAATTGGAATGGGTCAAGATACTCCACTCCCTCATCTGGGGCATCGGCTAGACGCCACCAGAAGAAATAGCTGCGAGCTAACAGTGTTGGGCATGAACCCACAACTTTCTGTTTATCCATCAGTCACCCAGGGGAGGGATAAAAAGAAGAGAGATTGAAGAATAGAGAGATGTGCAATGAGGAAAAAAGTGAGAAAAGGGCTTTTTCAGAAAAACAGAACCTAAGGGCCGAGTAATGTGAGAATCACAAATAAGAAAGGGTGGGAATAGTACCCGAAGAAACTGGCTCCTCGCGAACTGAGAGATCTCTTGTCTTTGTAACACGTCTGTGTGTTGTGTCTTTTGTTTTGTTTACCTCAACTTTTGTTTTGAGTCTTTTCGAGTGTTACTTGATGTGTTTAGGTTGTGTACCTTCTGTTGAGTGGTAGTATGCTGTGTTCAGTTGTAGGCTCAATATCCAGTTGAGAACCCTTTTCTCATTTTCAAAAAAAAAAATCGTTTTGTGCTCAGAGTGCTGTGCCATTCTCCACATTTGTGCAAAACATGATTTGGTTCTTTCATGAAACTGTAGGGTTTGACCCAGGTCATCTCAGAATAGTAAAACCTAGACCTATCTGAAGCTTTTTTGGGTTCCGGATTGCAAAGCAGAAGAAAAATAAGGAAAGTTCGGAACATTAGAGTTTGTTATGACTCCTGCAAATCCCGCCCTTCCATCCGCCGTGTGCAAATGAACAGAATACTGTGTTATGGGCTATAAGTTCAGAATGAGCAGTGTTCAAAATGAGCTATGTGTATGAGCTGTGTGTCGGGTAAACCAAGCGTTGTGTTATGGGCTGTGTGTTCAGAATAAGCAGTGGGTTGTATGAGTTGTTTTGTCGTTGGCCGGTTCATTATCTGGTTATTACGATGCAAGTGTTCCAATTTTCAAACAAAAGATCAATCTCACTTACATTGTTATGTAATGTGATGCAATGCGATGCGATGTGATGTACAAATGTAACACTTTCTTTTTCAAACAAAAAACTTGTTTCATTTCATGATCTTTTCAAGTACATAGCTTTGAAGAAAACAAAACCTGTCTGCGACAGTACAATATGTTCAAGCTACCAGCAAAAAGAAAAGTAAAACAAAAAGAAGAAAAGCAGCAAAAGTCTAGATCAACGCCAAGTGGTCTCAGGCCTGAGGGTCTGTCCTCGTCCTCTTCCTGGACGAAGGTCTAAGAGCATCATCGCTGGCTCCATAGCCTGAGCCCGAGTCATCTCCGGTCTCCTCATCAGATGACTCTGCCTCTGCCTCCACCTCGGACTCATCATCGTCGGGAACCGGTGCTCGAGAGCTGCTCTCACCATGAGTGCACCCCGCTTTGGTGCAGGGATATAGTGTGCCTTCTCGCCCTCCTCCTCGAGCAGAAATAGACGGTCCAGTTAGAGCACCTCCTGCAGTCAGAATCTGGAATGGAGGCTAAAAAAGACAAATGACAAATGCATCAGTACGCTACGCAAAGCAGATTATGAATCTTGTGGCGGTGTATGAATCTGATCACGGTGTATGAGTACAGTATGAATCTTGTGGCGATGTCTGAATACTAATGCAATGATCGAGTGCAGTGTGTGAATGTCGTGAGCAATGCTGTGAACAGTCTGCGAGTTACAGTGTATCAAATGCCGTGAGGGCCGTGTATCAAGTGCCACGTTGATAGTGCGACGCATCAGATTATGTATGAAACAGATTATGCGCAATTTGAGATTGTGAATTGAAAGAGCTTACCGGGATACTGTAAATGGCCAGCAGGTCGAGGCTTTGCTGCAGTATCCCCATCACGGAAGCGGTCAACTCTAAAGACTGGCGAGTGTACTTGGCAGAAGTCTGCAAGAGTGTTAGAAACATCAGTATTCTGCGGAATATCAAGAAAAATGAAATGAAATGACTGTGCAGAATGCAAAATGTAGTAGTACATACCGGGGGCAAGTCATAGAACCCGACTAGCTCGTGATCAGCTGGAGGGGGAGCGATAGGGATCTGATAAGTCTCCCCACCCTGCCCTCTGCATGTCATCATTGTAGGCAGCACTGGCCACCCACCTCCCGTGCCCTTGTTTGGGTCAATTATATGGTTTGGCACCTTCGTTACTCGAGACAATGCAAGAAAGTGCACTTTTGAACATTAATTGGCCTTCGTGTTAACCTCGAGCCATGTCTTTTGTGTGCGATGCTCAGTGCGCGCAAAGAGTATCCTTCCTCGTATCCTTTTATATGCCTTGCAGATTCTGCAAATCGTTTTAAACATGTGGTATTGCATTGTTTTGTTTTGACTGTAATTGTTACGCTCATTACGCGTCTCGCATTACACAATGCCTCGTCTTGTTCTGAATTTGCATCTCAACATCATGAATAACATGCCTTTACCATGCTTCAGTTGAATATGCCCCCTTTTTCCTTTTATACACATTACATGCATTGTCGCGTATTGCTTTACTTACATGTATTCAAGTTCCTTTTATACACATTGCATGCGTTGTCGCGTATTGCTTTACTTACATGTGTTCAAGTTCCTTTTATACACATTGCATGCATTGTCGCGTATTGCTTTACTTACATGTGTTCAGGTTTCTTTTATACACATTGCATGCGTTACTGCATGCTTTACTTACATGTGTTCAAGTTCCTTTTATACACATTGCATGCGTTGTTGCGTATTGCTTTACTTACATGTGTTCAAGTTCCTTTTATACACATTGCATGCGTTGTCGCATATTGCTTTACTTACATGTGCTCAAGTTCCTTTTATACACATTGCATGCATTACTGCATGCTTTACTTACATGTGTATATGTATCTTTCAGGTGGTTACACATTGTATGCGTTTTCGCGTGTACTTTACTTACATGTGTTCATACCTTGCTTGCTTTACACATTGCATGCGTTTCTGCGTGTGCTTTACTTATATGTGTTTATGCATCTTACAGGAGGTTACACATTGCATGCGCTACTGTATGCTTTACTTACATGTGTTCATTTCTGCTATACACATTGCATGCGTTACTGCATGCTTTACTTGCATGTGTATATGTATCTTTCAGGTGGTTACACATTGTATGCATTTTTGCGTGTACTTTACTTACATGTGTTCATACCTTGCTTGCTTTACACATTGCATGCATTTCTGCGTGTGCTTTACTTATATGTGTTTATACATCTTACAGGAGGTTACACATTGCATGCGTTACTGCATGCTTTACTTACATGTGTTCATTCCTACTTTACACATTGCATGCGTTACTGCATGCTTTGCTTACATGTGTATATTTCAATTCTTGCTTCACACATTGTATGCGTTGCCGCGTATGCTTTACTTACATGTGTTTATGCACCTTCTCGCATTGTTATACTTGTTTCAAACTGCATTGTTATGCATACCACTCGGCTTGCGTTGTCGCGCATGCCCTACTTGCATTGTCATGCTTGTGTCAAATGCATTGTTATGCACTCCTCACCTGTGTTGTCGCGCATATCTTACTTGCATTGTCATGCTTGTTCCAAATGCATTGTTATGCATTCTTCACATGCGTTGTCACGTACTTTTCAATTGCATTGTTATGCATGTTTCTAACAATATTGTACCTGTTAAGTTTCTTTCTTTTACAGGCACGATATTGCATGTACGGTTCATTTGAAGCTAGCACGACCAGACGAACCGGACAGGTATTGTATCCTCCGTGTGAAACGTAGCGAGAATTACATAATTCTCTTATAACCTCTCTACATTGTAGTGTAGTTTGGTTTATGCTGGCTTAAAACTGTTGCATGTTATGCCTCGTTACAATTTTCTTTGCATGATCATGAGTTATGCTCGGCTTTGTGCATTGTCTTGCATTTTGCCCCTGTCTTCGGGCGCATATCTTTGTTTGTAGCTTGTATGCTTTATCTAAGTCTTCGGCCTTGTCAAAAATGGGTCGTCTCTGGGCTTTGACACTCACTCCCATCATCATTATGACTTTCGAGTTTTGTCAAAGAGGGGCAACTGTAGACATCCCATTTTTGACCGTCCTCGAGACTTGGACGTCACCGTTTGAACACTCGGTGATCATCTATGTTTGTGTTTGTCCTGAGTTCTCGGAGGTCTCAGCCACGCGCCTTGCCTCAAGACCTCTCGACTCGACTGTTCTGTGCTTGGTTTTGCACCAAACACTTGTTGTTTTGCTTCTAATGGTAGATGAAGGCTTGTTAGCCATCCTTACACCTCACCGGCCATGGCTTGAGGCCATCGGCCCTGTTTTGTTGCTACCGGCCATTGGTGATGGCCGGTCGGCACTCTTTATGGTCGGTCGACCATTTCTTTGGTCAATTTGTCATTTTTGGCTGGCCGACCACTGTTCATCTGCTTTTGGCAGATATTTTATGTCAGTTGTGATAGCTGGCATCCGCAATGCACCCCCTCCATACACATGTATGGAGTATTTGCACCCTTTGCACCCTTTTGCTCTAGCTTCTTGAGGAAGCTTGGACCCCCTTAGCTTCCTCAAGAAGCTTGACCCTTTACCTTAGCTTCCTCAAGAAGCTTGAACCTTTGGCCTAGCTTCTTGAGGAAGCTTGACCCCTTTTTGCTTTAGTTTCTCTTAGAAGACTTGAGCCCTTGCCTTGTCTATAAAAAGAGAGCTTCTCCTTCCATTTCAAAGGTTGAAAAAACTCAGAGATATAGTTGATATATCACTCTCTCCCTATATCTCCCTCCCTCTCTCTCTCTCTCTACATTTGTGTGTGTTAGAGAGCCTTAAAGTGAGTTTTGTTCTTAGTTTTGCACTAAGACACCTAGTGTTACACCATGCTTGGGTTGTTGAGGTGTTGAGAGGTTGTTCTTGGAGCTTTTGAGTTGGTTTTGATCAGAAAAGGGGGCTGGAGTTTTGGTTCTTGAAGTGTTCTTCAAGGGTGAGCACTATTGCTTTATATTCTCCATTCTTGTACTAGCTTTTAGCCTATCTTGCATGCAGTTTTAAGCTTGGTGTATAACTAATAAAAGTTATATTTTTTGTTGTTTAAGATGTTTCATTAAGGTCATTTTGGTGTTGGGGGTCGACCTTTCCCTCTTAGGCCTTGTTTGGCCTCTTTTGTGTCTTCTTTGTTGAGCTTTGGGAGCTTTCGTGTATTGGCCTTCTCACCACTGAAATCCAGAGGATTTTCAGTTGTGGTGAAGGGGTTTTGAGGTCTTGCATAGGGGAGGGACACCCCTCTCCCTTTGTGTTTCATTTGCTTGTGTTTTGGCTCATAAAGGTAGCATGTTTGCTTGACTTTACTTGGCTCCATTTCAGAGTCTTTTTGGTGCCATTTAGTCATATTATACCTCTATTTTTGGTCGGATTGATAGTCCATTGCATGCATCATACACTTGCTTTGTAATCTCTTTTACTGTCATAACATGCATCTTGCATTTGGACCGCCATGCTTGCATGTTTTGGTTGAGCTTTGTGAAGTTTTTAGTCATGTTTTTCCATGCTTAAGGTCTAACTTTGGTTGTCTTAGCCATGTTTGCCATGCTTTGTATAGCCTCTTTGCATTTCGGCTTGTTAGCCTTGAGTGTGTGAGTCATAAGCATGCTTTAGTTGAGTTGTTTTAATGATTTGGGATTACCTATCATGCTATTTCAGTCCATGTTTCATGCTTGTATACTTACATTTGTCATCCATTCAATACTTTGAAGAGTTGCTCTTTTGTGCCTTAAAATGGGTCATTGTACATACCTATTTGTTTAAGTCCTTGGGCTGCCATATCAGTGAGTTTTGGGGTGTATTTTGACGCATTGAAACTCTATTTTTGGTTGCATAATCCATGCCATGTGTGGTCATGATAGTTGTAGTGGAATGCTCCTTTTTATGCCTTAGTTTTAGGCCCATTGGTGTGCATGTTTACATGAGCATTTGTCCATCATTTCCATCACTTTTGGCCACTGTTTATGGCAAGGCTAAGGTCTTCCCTTTGCGGTTTAAGTCCACCATTGCATGTTCGTCGCATGTTTGTTGCATATTTGGTTCATTGTGTGCTGGCACATGCTAGTTCCATTGCATATTTTTTCATGTTTGCTACATTGCATTTTGCATGCTTGGCATATTGCATATTTGCATGTATAGGTTGCATTGCATTTGGCATGTTTTGCTAACTTAGCCTCATATTGCATACTTGATGCCATTTTGTACACTTGAGCCATATTGCATACATACATTGCATTATGTTTGGTTTAGGGTGTCAAACCAAACATGAGGAATGAGGTGTGTTCGTACTTAAAGTGACGAAACACGTCTCAAATCCTCGGTCACCGACGCCCTTGATCTCAACATGATAGGGCGTGAAGCATTCATTTGTTTTGTCGCATTCATTTACATTGATTTGCAAACTTGGTGCCTTTGGCCATCATGCATCGAAATGCGTGGTTGGTGGCCCGAGGGCCGAGGGCCACACTCCCTTGAGTCTATAGAATGATAAGGAGAGTGGCCGTGCACACATTGCTTTGAAATTTCCTTGCCATGCATCGTCTCTCTTCTTTGTCAAACAGATTATGCAGAAGATTTGGCCGATCGACTACATCTGATCAGGCCGACCAAAAATATCTAGCCGATGGCTTCACAACTGGTCAATGACCATTTATCAATGGCCGGTGGATCTTTACCTTGGCCGGCGGCATCTCACAATGCTCAGGGAGCAACTTAGAGGCATCTGCAAGATTTTCAGAGTCCTCAGAGGTGTAGAACAGTGCAAACAGAGGCAACAATGGCATGGCAACGGGTTTCCGGGCCAGGCAAATCGAGCATGCATCATCCAATCATCCTGAGGCGGGGCTGCGACCACTTCTCTTTTTTTTTTGCAACTAATTTGTTAATTAATTAGAAGTTTTGTAATATTTAATTAGCTAGAGTAGTTAATCATTTGTTTAGTTTTTATTATTTAGTCAGACCCTCCGAGTGAGGGCAATTGTGTAATAATGCGTGAGTGTGTGTATGTCTTCCAACCCCACGTCTTTCTCCCTTTTATTTACTAGCTTATGATGGTTAGATTAGGGCATATTTCAATTAGCATACTTATGTTAGCATGTTTGCATCATTCATCTGTATTGCATGTACCGGGCTCGGCGCATCATGCTAACTGCATTGTATTTCAATTCCAAGTTGAATACATGTATTGGATTGTCGCACCTCATATGCCATTTTTAGGATAGCCGAGTCTATCTTAGTTGCATTTTGCATGCGTTGCATTAGCCATCTTAACATGAACTAGGATCATGCATGATTACTAACTAGTTTCTTGTTTTGGCTCGGAGTATACCGTAAGTGTTTATGCTTTAGCATCTCGCATGAGTGTGAATGTTAACATGACAGCATGCTTTCCATGAGGCTAATTGCTTAGGTGATATAACTGCCTGAATGCCTGTGGGTGAAGGTTGGATTGCTTGAATTGGGATAATTCATTGAAATCCGTATTTTAGCCTACTTACGAGTAGCAAACTTCAAATCATTTTCCAAACAAAGGGATATGCGATGCTTTATTCCAAATTAGGCGATCTAGTCTATACTTGTTTTGCTGCGCGCATCACATAGTAATTCTAGCTAATTAATCAGAATAAGAACGCATGTGTTTTAAAAAACGAGATATCATGTTTAGTAGTGGCCGATCTTTAATCGGGCGAGCGGGGGTGCTCATAGCTGACCTTCCCCAATCGTACCCAAGTTCCCGAGCCGAGGCAACTTTGGTGATGACGGACATGTGGCCTTAGGCAACGAGTCAGGGTTTCCTAAATTCTCCCAAAATAAAATATTTAGGTGACGACTCTGTATCTGGCAAAGCAGTCCATATTTGGCACTTCTTTCCAAAAATCTATTTTCCAAAACGATTTGCCGGATTTGGACTCTTTGGTGATTTATCAATCTCACATCGCACATTGTGAGGTTAGATTCAGAACCGTGACATTTGAGTCCGAACTGTAGTAAGCCCCAAATGAACAAAATGGGATCTCCCTCCCGGGATGTTCGGGGACGTCTACAGGGTGCAACATTCCCAAATTCGGCGTTCAACTCACACAAATTGAGGGTCAACATTGCAACATCGTCAAGGAAACGTTGACGTTCCCATTTTTGAGCTTTTGTTTTGTTTGCAATGGAGGGAATAGGAAAAAAATGCTATAGTATACTTTTGGATTTTTTGGTAATTACAATATCACCTAAACACCCAATATACCCCTCCAAATAGCCAACCCATGCATTACATTCATGGGCTCAAGAGTAATTAACATTAACATGGGACCAATTAGTTTACCAAATAAATTGCAGGCCTAAATGGTTCAAACTATCTAAACTTGGGATTTATTGGGGTTTCCCCTCCCAAAAAAAAAAAAAGAAAAAAAAGAGAGAGAGAGAGTGAGAGAGGAACAATTTCAATTGGAATTCCGAAACTATCGTAGTGTATCTTTCTGTTTTGGGCTACATTTGAAATGTGAGATTTTAAGAAAGTAACAGCTAGTAGCAAAAACTTTTAGTGTATTTTGGGTAAATGTGTGATTTCATTTAATTGCCAAATAACTAATTAGGGGGTGCCTCTATTTACACACTACCTTTCTTTTCAAGGCACACAATTGATTAGTTTATTTTTTATTACAATATTAGCCTAATATAAAGTGACCACAAAGGACAAAGGATTATGATACAGAGTTTATGTAAAATTACCACAAAGAACAATAATGAATACAATACACACCTCTCTTCTTAAACGTTACTTACGTATCTTCTCTTTCAAGAACCCAAAAACCCTAAAACAAAAACCAAAAACCACTACAAAAAATTTGATTTTTTGCGATGGCAAAATGCTGTCGCAAATACTCAAAATGCTGTCTCAAAAACTTTTTAGCGATGGCAACTGACTTTTAGCGACGGCAAGTGGGGGGTCACAACAAAGGGCGTTGCTAAAAGGTTTTAGCGACGGCACAATGCTGTCACCTTTTTTTTGCGATGGCAAAGTTGCCTTTTTGCGACGGAATTCTGCTGTCGACTTTAATATGTAAAAATTTGAGATTTTTTGAGACGACACTGTGTTGTCGTTGCTAAAATTGATATTTGCGACGGCAAAAATGCCGTCGCGAAAGTGTTTTTATTGTGACGGGAAACCTGCCGTCGCTAAAAGATTATTTGCGACAGCAAAGAACACTGTCACGAAAGGTTTTTTGTTTCAATTGTTGCCAATATCTTTTGCGACGACATTGCTTATGTCGCAAAACAATCTGATTCTAATGTTTTTTGAGACGGTGTGGTGCCGTCTCAAAAAAAAAAAAAACTGCAATAAAATTATTAAAAATATCAAAATTACCTGTGTTAAATGAAAAATAACTGAAAAAGAAACCGATAATTAGATAATAATATAAAAAATTCCAGTATAAAAATAACAATTTATCCATAATAAACATATTCTTTTATTCATAACAACACATCAGCAAAATTATCCCACTACCTAATGCTGCATAATACATATACAATGTTTAAATACATAATGTTGTTCACAATTCAAAATAACGTAAATCAAAAATAAAAGTTTTTCTCATGATTCTTCCATGGGTAACAAAAACAAAAGTTAGTCACAATCTTTACACGCCTGTATTCCACAAGAAGCAAACTGCTACTCGGGAAATATCTGAAAACAAAAAATAAAAATAATTAATGACAATATAATTATGTGTTAATATTTTAATTACAAAAAAAACATAAAAAATTAACTACTATATAATTACAAAGATAATTAAGTAAATAATTTTGACTAGACAGAAATCTGACTCTAACTCCCAAATCGAGAACCCGATTGGAGTCCCATCTTCTCGCAAAAGTCTCTCGTGCCTAGGCGGTCGTGTGTGCCAAGTTTCATGCCAAACCGACGCCGTTTGGTGATTTTGGGACGTCAATACTTCGAATTCAAGTTTCTTAAGGAACTAGTTTGCCTAGAGTGAAATCCGGCTCTAACTCCCAAACCAGGAACCCGATTCGAGTCCCGTATTCTCCCACAAGTCTCTTGTGCCTAGATGTTCGTGTGTGCCAAGTTTCGTGCTAATCCGACCCCGTTTGGTGATTTTGGGGCGTCAACACCTCCAATTCAAGTTTATTAAGGAACTAGTTTGCCTAGAGTGAAATCTGGCTCTAACTCCCAAACCGGGAACCTGATTGGAGTCCCGTCTTCTCCCACAAGTCTCTCGTGCCTAGACGGTCGTGTGTGTCAAGTTTTGTGCTAATCCGATGACGTTTGGAGATTTTGGGACGTCAACACCTCGAATTCAAATTTCTTAATGAACTAGTTTGCCAAGAGTGAAATCCGGCTCTAACTCCCAAAACAGGAACCCGATTCGAGTCTCGTCTTCTCCCACAAATTTCTCGTGCCTAGGAGATCATGTGTACCAAGTTTCATGCTAAACCGATGCCATTTGGTGATTTTGGGGCGTCAACAGCTTAAATTGAAGTTTTTTAAGGAACTAGTTTGCCTATAGTGAAATCCAGCCCCAACTCCCAAACCGGGAACCTGATTCCAGTCCCGTCTTCTCCCACAAGTCTCTCGGGCCTAGGTAGTCCTATGTGCCAAGTTTCGTGCTAATCCGACCCCGTTTGGTGATTTTGGGGCGTCAACACCTCCAATTCAAGTTTCTTAAGGAATTAGTTTGTCTAGAGTGAAATCTGGCTCTAACTCCCAAACCGGGAACCCGATTGGAGTCCTGTCTTCTCCCACAAGTCTCTCGTGCCTAGGAAGTCGTGTGTGCCAAGTTTCGTTCTAAACCGACACCATTTGGTGATTTTGGGGCGTCATCACCTCGAATTCAAGTTTCTTAAAGAACTAGTTTGCCTAAACTGAAATCCGGCTCTAACTCCCAAACCAGGAACCCGATTCGAGTCTCGTCTTCTCCCACAAGTCTGTCGTGCTTAGGCGGTCGTGTGTGCCAAGTTTCGTGCTACTTCAACGCCGTTTGGTGATTTTGGGGTATTAACACCTTGAATTCTAAGTTTCTTAAGAAACTAGTTTGTCTAAAGTGAAATCCGGCTCTAACTCCCAAACCGGGAATCCGATTCGAGTCCCGTCTTCTCCTACAAGTCTCTCATGCCTAAGCGGTCGTGTGTGTCAAGTTTTGTGCTACTCCAACGCCGTTTGGTGATTTTGGGACATTAACACCTCGAATTCTAAGTTTATTAAGAAACTAGTTTGCCTAAAGTGAAATCTGGCCCTAACTCCCAAATCGGAAACCCGATTCAAGTCCCATCTTCTCCCACAAGTCGCTCATGCCTAGGCGGTCATGTGTGCCAAGTTTCGTGCTACTTTGACTCCATTTGGTGATTTTGGAGCGTTAAAACCTTGAATTCTAAATTTCTTAAGAAACTAGTTTGCCTAGAGGGACATTCAGCCCTAACTCCCAAACCGAGAACCCAATTCGAGTCCCGTCTTCTCCCACAAGTCTCTTGTACCTAGACGGTCGTGTATGCCAAGTTTCATGCTACTTTGACACCGTTTAATGATTTTGAGGCATTAACACCTCAAATTCTAAGTTTCTTAAGAAACTAGTTTGTTTCTTAAAAGTGAAATCAGACTCTAACTCTCAAACCGGGAATCTGATTTGAGTCCCGTCTTCTCTCACAAGTCTCTCGTGCCTAGGCAGTCATGTGTGCTAAGTTTTGTACTACTCCGATGTTGTTTGGTGATTTTGGAGCATTAACACCTCGAATTCTAAGTTTCTTAAGAAACTAGTTTGCCTAGAGTGAAATTCTGCCCTAACTTCCAAACCAGGAACCCGATTAGAGTCCCGTCTTCTCCTACAAATCTCTCGTGCCTAGGCGGTCGTGTGTGCCAAGTTTCGTGCTACTCTGACGCCGTTTGGTGATTTTGGGGAGTCAACACCTCAAATGAAAATTTATTTTTTGTAGTATGTGTTTGGTTAAGATACTTTTTTTGAGAGAAAGTTCTAACATATAGCAACTTTCATGAGAAAATAAATTTTCTTGTATTTTTTGGAAGGAATTAGAACCTAAATTACAATAATGATGTAGGTCGTCTCAACTAAAAATGAGAGAGTAAATTTAAATTTTAGGAGGAAGTTTAACGGTGGAACATGTAATTACCTAGAATGTAGTTTCAAAACTGATGTTAACTACACATTTATTATATAAGAGTACATATCCAAGAAGCCCATGCCAAGCCATAAAACAATGCCTGTGCATTTAAAAAAAAAACAAACACTTCCATGAGATAAAACTTATACATACTTTCGACTATGATTAAGTCCAGAGCTGCAGAGACTTAAATTAAGTAAATAAAGGACAACTCACATGAGCTATTGATGAAAGTAAGGTTGTGCCCATCATGGACCTAGATATAGATCCTATTGCCCAACATAATGTGTTTAAGTTGTTCCATGTCCAATCCTCGCCACTCAGTTGTTTATTCAATTTCTTTAGCATCTATATCATCCCAGGAAGGAAAGAAACATTTACATGTAACTAGATGGCATAGTCCGATAAATTCACTATTAAAAGCACAGTAACGCACAACTTCTTACTTGAAAAGCATAGCCACGAATTGCTGAGTGAATAACCTACAATAATCTGAACTCCAAATAATTTTGAGTTTTGTTTAATCATATTATTGCTATATCCAGGCATATCCACATAAGGACAGAATACCAAAACATGATCAAACAATACAGTGTCATCTTTTCATGCTATTGGCATGAGAATATATATTCATATGGGTACAACCATTATATATCTATCTAGGAGATATTGCAGCACAGTAAAAAAGGTGAACAACAAGGGCAATTGTAAACCAATACCTGCTTTTCGGTATCTTCGTGGTCAAGGTGTGACAAATAGATAAGTGTTTCCTTCATGATCTGCGACATTGTAGTTTAAATTAGAAATAGCAACTAAAGGAGAAACATAGACAAAGAAACCAAACATAAATAATAAAATATAAAGGATCCCAGTGCACGAGGCTCCCGCTAGCCTTCCCCACTTTTTTGTGGACATTGTAACAATTGTGAACCAAGACCATCAACAATACCAGGAAATAACATCTGTCAATTCAACATGCACAAACAAATTGAAAACAGTAAATCAAACCTTCGATACATATAGATTGAAACAGAAAATCAGATAAGAAATTCATAAAGGTCAGTCATCGGTATAACAGAAATTTACAGCATTGGACCGCCCTATTAACATAATAGAACAGATAAAACAAACTTGTGCCAATTGTGTACCTCATTTTAAAAAAGAAAAAAAGCAAAACCTAGCCTTCACCTCTCTAACATGGTGCCAACAAGTTAAAGCTGTAACACTAGTATGTTCACAAGCATATAAAATAGGTCGTTCGAGATCTTAGTTGCACAAATTTCTCACATCAGGTGACATCCCTTGTTTATTAATTGTTTAATCACCAAGTAGATAAGTGAATAGTGAGGGTTCCACGTGCACATATTGTAAACTAACTAAAATAAATGATGGAATAGGTTTAAGATCAATAACCTTTAAATCACACACAAAAGTAATTGCCAAAACCAAGCATACCTGGAATTGATGAGTGAGTTCTGAAATAAAAGGATATTGCACCAGATCAAAAAAAAAAAAAAATTTCTTACTGTGGCAATTAGACATGATTGAATTTATAAAGGTGAGAATCTAGGCAAAACCCAGTTCCTAATTTACATATAATAGGAATACTTCGTTACACCAAATTATTAATACTCCAAAAGCTGAACAACTCACAATTCACATCATATAAGATGCCTCTAAAATGACTCAGAAAATAACCAAAATCCTTTCCATAAAGGTTCACTATGAATCAAAGGAAGTCAGATTGGAGAAAATTAGACTTGGGAACTGAGATGGGGTCTCTTTAATGTTAATTATATTCTTAAAGAACATTACATCAAAAGAGATCAATTGGAGAGAAGAAAACAAAAAGGGAAGAAGAAGAAAGAATACATCACCAAGGAGAACAAGACAGAGAGATCTTGAAAAAGTTACGTTGTTTATTCAAGGATATTAATACCATTATTTGCTTGATATTCATATTGTATCCAGAAAAAAGTGCCCCTAAAAACCATATGATCATTAAAATTAATCACATCAGTTGTGCAGATAGTTGGTCAAAGTACACATAGAAGCTATGCTATCTCAAATAAGACTCTCAAAAACAACTTACTTGGACAGATAATAAAGAATAAATAAATAAATTATATGTTTGTGTGTGTATGTACATGTAAGAATTTAGAGAAAACACACAAACAAACACAGACTCTTGGAGATTTTTAGGACCTAGTTCATTTTAAATTAGCAAATTTAATATTTAAAAAAAAATAAAAGTAGCAAAACTGCATGAAAATATCTGAAAAATTCAAATTCAAATTGATCATAAAAAAGGAGTATAAACACAAAGAAACATGTAGATTAGAGTAGTAAGGAGAATAGAAGTGAGATCAGTAGGATTTGTGTAACATACAGGCTTGGAAGGCTCGAGGATTGAAGCCATTCGTAAAGGTTCTTCGAGAAGCAAGTGATTCAAATGCATTTTGGATCAACAATTAACGGTCTCTATCTCTCAGATGAAGAACAAGAACAAGAACACTTACTGTACGAAACTGAATCTGAGGATGGCCATGAAGAAATTGAGCAGGTTTTGGCCGCTCCTAAAACAGATCCTGACAATGACTTGAATTGATCCAAGCTCCTCATGCCTAATAACCTTACCAGCTTACACATTTCGAAATCGAATAGAAACGTAAGGAAAAAAAACCCTAGAATTTCGTTCTTGAAGTTTTGCTCTCAGAGTGTCTTCGACTCTCAAAGTGTAAAGCTTATTCGTTGAACTGAATAGAAGAAAAACTCTTGAAATTAGAAATTTGAGTCTGCTCACAAACCAAACACCACAAATCTCAATCCTCTCATGTGCGCGCGCGCACACACACACACACACATATATGCATATATAGAGCGAGAAATCAATATTAGCTCGACCTCAAGCAGATGAGAGTTAATAGATTAGGATTGGTGAGACTGATTTTAGAGAAGTAAAAATCGGAGGTTTGGAGTTTGTCGAAGGTGAAGACGAGTTTGATGAAATCGGATTTAAGAGGGTATTTGAGATCGCCCTCGGCAATCTATTCGAGGACATGAATCCAGGAATCGCGAGAGGAGAATAAGAAGTGATGAGACAGTTCGTCCTGGTGAATGGGCTAGACCGATCCAAGCTCCTCAGCCCACTGGATAACCTGCAAGCAAGTTCAACGGGGAACGGGGTAGTCCCCCGGCGAACCCTCCGGTGTATGAATTAGAAAAAGGTAATGGACAAAAAGTAGAGAGAGAGAGAGAGGGAGATAGAAAAACTCAGCCTTCTTCTTGTCTTCAAGCCTTGCTTATATCCGTTGGTAATCATTTCGCTGTCTCCGCCGTTTTGACCTCTCCGCCAAAAGCTTACGCCGTGGTTCGTCTTGTTCAGGGTGAGGGGATGCCATTCCGGCTGAGAGGTGTTGTCGCAATAAATGCTGTGATGGCTGCATTAATGGCGATGTGCTGTGGCAATAACTTTGCAGATCTTTGTCTGCTGACGTGGCCTGTCCTGCATCTGCCGTGTGTCCGAACATCATTGGCCTTCCCTGCCCAGTTGGCTTCCAGTGATGGTGGGCTTTACTAACCGGGTTATGCAATGGGGTTTAAATGGTGGGCCTGGGTTTACTCATGGTGGGCTGTGGCCCTTGTGGGCTTATCCATGTCAGTAGTCCCCCATTCCCGAGTGCAGCTTTAGTCCAACGAAGGGAATAATAATAAGGAAGATGAATCCGACCGGTAGGGGGAGACTGACCACGAGGGTGACCGAGCGAGAGAGGCCGAGCGTGAGGTGGCCGAGAGGCCGAGCGTGAGGTGACCAGCGGGAGGCCGAGCGTGGTGAAAGCGGAGAGGTGGCGTGGTGGACCGAGTGGGAGAGGTCGAGCGTGAGCGTGACCGAGCGGGAGAGGCCGAGCATGAGGGTGACCGGCGGTGAGAGGCCCGTGAAAGGCCGGCGAGAGAGGTCGGCGTGAGGTTGACCGAGTAAGAGGCCGGCGTGAGGGTGACCGGCAGAGGCCGGCGTGAGGTGACCAGCAGAGAGGCCGAGCGTGGTCTGGCCGAAAGCGAGGCCGAATTGAGCGGAAGGAAGACCGACCGGGACAATGAATGTGAGGCCGACCATGCGAGGGCGGCCGAAGGGTGGCAGCGACAGCGAGGGTGACCGAAATGGTGGAGTGGCCGATCATGAGGTCGACGAGAGATCGACCGTGGGGGTGACCGAGCAAGAGGGCACGGGGCTCAAGAGGCGGCGTGTCACGTGATGATTTGAAGTGGAAAAGACAAGGTAAGGGTAGAAGTCAGTGCATCGGGGCCATACACGTGGCAGAATTTCGGGGGAGGGGAAAGGTCAAGCGTTAGATCAGGAGTGAAACGTCAGGGCATTATTATGGGCATTGATGATACAGTTTTGGCGGATGATTTGAAAAGTTTTCAAGCTGGCAAAAATTAATTTGGACCCTTGGAATACGGGTAAACCGTGGGTGTTTGGTATTATTTGATTTACCTACCTGTTTTCAAGAACCCAAAACATTCCAAGTATCACACCATTTGTTGCGCGCGATACACCATTGGAGCATTTCTTCGACTTCTTAGTGCCTGCTTCAGAAGCGATCCGCAGACATACTTTAGAGATGGCGCAGGAAGGAAACGTGAATGTGAGGGTGGATCCTCTGGGAGACGACGATGTAGAGAATTAGGCACTGTCTGACGGAGAGGGTGGGGAACGGCGTCGTTTCCATGGTTCCACCTTGGTGGCGACTCAACGCCGATCGGAGGCGGAGCGATCATTGGCACACAAAGGCGGACAAAGCGACGATATGAGAGGCGAGTTAGGGGCAATCGCGAAAGTACCAAATTCGTGGGAGTGGAGTTTGTGTTTATACGTCGACGGAAAGGCCGTCGGACGCCAGGCTAGGAGGGTTTTCCCTATACGAGGAGGCATTGAAGGGGGGGCTGAGGTTGCCACTGCCTCAAATAGTGGTGGACGTGCTCAACCACCTAGAAGTAGCCTCGGGCCAGCTGATGCCCAATGCCTGCAAGATCCTGATGGCCTGTGCAAGTGCATGGCCAAAGGCAAATGGGGGGGAGTCGATGGCGGTGGAGGAGTTCTTTGCTTGTTACAAGGCCTCAGGGCAACAGGAGATGTGGGTCACCCTGCAGGCAGTTGTGGGGAAGGGGTTGGTGGCTAGTTTGCCTACGTCGATCAAGGGATGGTGGGCACGGTGGTTCTACGTCTCTGCCAACGGGGGGCCTGGGGTGCGCACCATCTGGAAGGTGCCAATCAGAACGGTAGAGGCAAAATTGGGGCCCGCGGCAGGGGAGAAGGTGAAGAGGGTGAAAGAGTGGAGGGAGGAGGAGAATGTGAGATGGGACGACCTCGTGCAGCCCTCTGCACTGTTTGAGGCAGGGCTGGGTCCTCAGCCGATCGGTGGGGATCTTGACCGAGCAGAGCTGGAGGCGAGGAGAGAGGCTCAGGAGGCTGAGGATCAGGCCCTTCTTGCCAAAGCCACCATGTTCAAGAAGGCACAGGACGACCGACCTTCGCAACCGATCGCGAAGGAGAGGATCAGGCCTCGCCCGAAGCCGTTGGGGGAGAAGGACTTAAAGTAAGTTTGAACCACGAAAGCTTCCTGTGGATCTTGTGAAGGAGAGGGCCATGGGTGGAGAGGAGGCTCTGAAGAAAAAGAGGAAGAAGAGAAGTGCCCCTGTAGAGGCTGCAGGGGAGCCTGGGTCCAAGAAGGTGAAGGAGGCCCCAGCTGTGGTGGAGACTCTTGTTGTGAAGGATACCCCAGAAGTAGCAAGGGTCATCCCAGCACTGGAGGCTGTGGAGGTTGCCCCAGCAATTCAAGTGGCGTGGCGTGGCGATCTTGAGCCAAGTGGGGGGCAGCAGACCCAAAGGGGTCCTGCCCCAGGAAGGAGGAGTGGGTCTGAACACCGCCTTCTACCATGCTCATGTGTGGTGGAAGGGTGGAAGGGAAGGGGGACCCGGCTAGGCGGTGACCGTCTGAAGATTGTGGAAGGGTCGGACACTGCCGCTTGTGCAGATTCAATGGTGACTTCTTGAGGGGTTATGCTCGCCAGATGGAGGTAATGCTGGCTGGCAGGGCTCTGCTAAGGAAGGCGGGGGGAGCCAGGCTCAAGGCCGAGGCAAAGCTTGGAAAAATCAAGATGGAGAAGGCAAGTTGGACGAATGCCAGTGGTACCGCGATCAAGCTAGATTTGGAGGATACACGCCAAGAGGTTGTGTCACTCGAGTTCCAGCTGGTCGGCGAGCAGAAGAAGTTGGCAGAGTCCCAACGAGCCTGTGCCATTGCCAAGGATCGGCATGAAGAGGCCATGAACAGCAACGAAGAGCTGGTGAAGCAGAAAGATGAGGCAGATGCCAAGGTTGAAGCTCTGCAAAAGGAGTTGGAGGACGAGCTTGCCAAGGCAGAGGAGAAGAGAGGGAGGCTTAGGAGGGAGTTGGAAGCAGAGATAGAGAAGGCGAGGGTGGAGAGGGAGAGCCTAAAGAAGGAGGTGGAGGAGGAGAGGAGAAGGGGAACCACTGCGGTTGATGCAGAAAGAGCCAAAGCGTCCTCTGAGAAGGCGATCCTTCAACGAGAAATTTGGGCGAGGAAAGAAG
The DNA here is from genome assembly GCA_025200525.1 of Camellia lanceoleosa. Classification (NCBI taxonomy): domain Eukaryota; kingdom Viridiplantae; phylum Streptophyta; class Magnoliopsida; order Ericales; family Theaceae; genus Camellia; species Camellia lanceoleosa. The sequence goes on from CM045771.1 coordinate 100,791,843, forward strand.
CGAAGGCCTCACGAAAAGCGATTTCTTGCGTCTGTCTGGCGGTTGAGCAATTCAAGGATCGCTTTGAATTTCAGATGGCCATTGATCTTGCATGATGGCGAGCAAACTGCAAGGAGAAGTCTGCAGGTGGCCCATCACGGACGGCCAAGGAAGACCTGAATCTGAAGTCATAGAGAGCTTCCAACGGTCAGACTTTTATAAGCATGAAATGGCAGAGTTCTGGGACAGCGGGTGGAAGATGTTCAAGCGCAAGACTGAAGAGCTGTTCCCAGAACTTGACTTTAGCAGGGTGACTATTGGGGAGGATGATGTGGCCCAGACCCCCCTGGACGAGGGTATGGAAGAAGTAGATCTTATCTCCAGTGAGTAGGAGGAGTGATCTGAGGGATAGGTGTACTTAGGAGTTTTTGTATACACATTTTCGTTTTGTTTTGTTTTTGAAGTATTGTAATAAATTGATGTACATATTTGGCCAATGAATAAAACTCTATTTATGTCTTGCAATTAACTGTGTTTATTTGTTTGGTGTATTTGAGATGGAGAAGTGCTTGTAATAAAAACGAGTAATGAACTTATGAAAAAATTCAACTTCATGACAGAGTGAAATTGAGCTAAGTGAGCTAAGTGAATTTGAACTTGTGAGATTGGATTGATAAAGTTGGACTGATATATTGAAGAGGATGAACTTGTGAATTTGAATTTGAATTAGAACTTGTGAATTCGAACTTGTTAAATTAAAAATTCCATCACGCAGAGTAAGAGTGAACTGATAAAATTCCTTCATACAGAGAGAGATTGGACTTGTGTAAAAATTCAATGGATGAGGGCAGGAAGGTAGGTTTTAAATTGTAACTAAAGGAGCAATGGTAAGATTGTAGGAGGGAAATTGGGAAACACTGTTGGAATTTGACTAAGTAGAGATGTTGTAAAATCTTGTGACCTTAACTTGTGACTAAGTGTTCTCCCAAAGCTATGCTGGTACTTGTTTCGTTGGGTCTTCTGATGTTCGAAAGTGCTCGGTCGGACTGAGGCTTTTGAAAGTGCTCGGTCTGGCCAAGGTTTTTGTAAGTGCTCAGGTCGGACTGAGGCTTTTGAAAGCGCTCAGGTCGGACTGAGGCTTTGGAAGGTGCTCGGTCTGGCCGGGGCTTTTGTAAGTGTTCAGGTCGGACTGAGGCTTTTGAAAGTGCTCGGTCTGGACTGAGGCGTTTGTAGGTGCTCAGGTCGGACTAAGGCTTTTGAAAGTGCTCAGGTCGGGCTGAGGCTTTTGAAAGTGCTCAGGTCGGGCTGAGGATTTTGAAAGTGCTCGGTCTGGCCGAGGCCTTTGTAAGTGCTCAGGTCGGACTGAGGCTTTTGAAAGTGCTCGGTCTAGCCGAGGCTTTTGTAAGTGCTCAGGTCGAACTGAGGCTTTTGAAAGTGCTCGGTCTGGCCGAGGCTTTTGTAGGTGCTCAGGTCAGACTGAGGCTTTTGAAAGTGCTCAGGTCGGACTGAGGCTTTTGAAAGTACTCGGTCTGGCCGAGGCTTTTGTAAGTGGTGCTGCAAATGAAAGTTTCATGGAAGCGACATTCTGACAGTTGAATTATAAAAGGTTGGAACTCCATTCGATATTTGTATTACGTTTTGCAAAAGGAAAATACAACAAGTTTGACAATACAAAAGTAAGGATTCATTGATAGTAACGCTTCAGATGTTCAGCATTCCAGGGATGGGGAAGGTCTCGGCCATCCATGTCTTGAAGTCGGTAAGTGCCTGGCGTGGTGCCTTCACAACGTAGGGTCCCTCCCATCTGGCTGCTAGTTTGCCCTCAGTCGGATTCCTTGTGGCGAGAGTTGTTTCTCTCAAGACAAGGTCCCCTACAGAGAACTCCCGTGGTCGCACTCGGCGGTTGTAGTGTGTTCTCATTTTCTGCTGGTACGAAGCCAATCTGACAGCAGCAGTCTCTCTGAGCTCTTCGATGAGGTCCAGGTCTGCTCGACGGAGTTCTTCGGTTGAGGCGAGATCCGGATGTAAGATCCTGGGTGGGCAGACCGACTTCTACCGGAATGACCGCCTCAGCGCCATAGGTTAAGCAAAAAGGGGTTTCCCCAGTAGGAGTCCGGGCGATGGTTCGGTAAGCCCAGAGTACGTTTGGTAGCTCCTCAGCCCAGAGGCCTTTAGCAACTTCGAGCTTAGTTTTGATGATCTTAAGGAGAGAGCGGTTGGTGACCTCAATCTGGCCATTTGCTTGGGGATGACCGGGGGAAGAGAAGCATGGTTGAATCTGGAGATCTGTACAAAATTTCCTATATTTGGAGTTGTCGAACTGTTTACCGTTGTCGGAGACGATGGCCTGAGGGATGCCAAATCGGCAAACGATCGATTGCCAGATAAATTTGGTGGTGTTCCGCTCGGTGATAGCGGCGAGGGGTTCTGCTTCGACCCACTTGGTGAAGTAATCAATGGCAACAATTGCGAATTTGGTCTGGCCTCGGCTAGTGGGGAGTGGACCAATCAAGTCGATCCCCCATTTGGCGAACGGGTAAGGGCTGCAGAGGGTGATCAACTCAGTGGGAGGAGCATGGGGGATGTTGGCAAAGCGCTGACACTTGTCGCATTTGAGCACAAAATCAGTGGCATCTTGGTTGAGAGTCGGCCAGAAGTAGCCTGTACGGAGTATTTTGTGAGCGAGAGACCTGCCACCTGAATGATTGCCACATATCCCTTCATGGATTTCTTGCATCACATAGGTTGCTTGGGCGGGGTTGAGGCATCGCAGGTACGGGCGTGAAAGACCGCGCTGGTAAAGGACGCCGTCGACCAGGGTGTAGTTAGCCGACCGAGCTCTGACCTTGGCAGCCTGCTGTTGGTCATCTGGGAGTTCTCCAGTGGTCAAGAAGAGGAAGATGTCGGATGCCCAAGGGATGGGATCCGTCTGAAGGAATTGCACCTCTGGTAGGTCGGGCGAGATGGCCGGGTGGGCTAAGTATTCGAGGCGGACTCCATGGCTGAGGTCGGAATGGCCGGCAGAGGCGAGCTGGGCCATCTCATCTGCTTTGGAGTTTTTCGCCCGAGGTATGTGTCTGATCTGGAAAGTATTGAAGAGGCGAACAAGGGGGAGTGCCATGTCCCTGTAAGCCCGCATTGTGCCATCTTTGGCGTCGAATTCCCTTGTGATCTGTCCGACGATGAGTTGGGAGTCACTAAACACACGGATGTGGCTGACACCAATGTCTTTGGCCAGACGAAGTCCTGCTATTAATGCTTCATATTCAGCCTCGTTGTTGTTGGCGGCAAACAAGAGACGGAGAGCACATTTGAAATAACCACCCTCAGGGGAAGTGAGGATGAGCCCAGCCCCGCTTCCTTCCCTGCGGGACGAGCCGTCAACATTGAGCGTCCATGAATGGGGATCTTCTGGCTCTGGTGGAGCTGGTGGGGGTGGAGGGTTGGCGGTTGGGGCTGGATTGGTGAATTCCGAGATGAAGTCAGCAACAGCTTGCCCCTTGATTGCTGTCTGGGGGCGATAAGAGATGTCGAACTGGCTCAGCTCTACTGACTATTGCATTAGTCTTCCTGAGAGCTCTGGTTGCTGCATGACCTTCCTCAGGGGCTGGTCGGTGAGGACCACTATGGAGTGGGCTTGGAAGTAGGGGCGGAGTCGTCTAGAGGCGGTGACCAAGGCCAGGGACAGCTTTTCTAGTAGGGGGTAGTTCTGCTCCGCTCCCTTGAGAGCCCGACTGATGTAGTAGACCGGCCGCTGGATGGAACCGTCCTCTCTGATGAGAGCTGACCGATCATGTGCTTGATACTGCTAAGTAGAGGAAGAGGGGCTCACCCGTGATTGCCTGTGAGAGAAGGGGAGGATTGGCCATGCACTGCTTTAACTGTTGAAAGGCTTCTTCGGATTCAGTCGTCCATTCAAAAGTTTGCCAAAGAACTTTAAAAAATGGTAGGCATTTGTCCGTTGCACGGGAGATGAAACGGTTGAGGGCTGCCACTCTGCCAGTGAGTCTTTGAACCTCTTTAACCATTTTGGGTGACTGCATCTCAATCAAGGCCTTTATCTTCTCAGGGTTGGCCTCAATGCCGCGTTGACTGACCATAAAACCCAAGAACTTTCCAGATCCTACACCAAAAGCACACTTCTCTGGGTTGAGCTTCATCTGATATTTGCGAAGGGTGGCAAAAGTTTCTCGTAGGTCGGTGAGGTGGTCAGTGGAGAGTTTGCTCTTGACTAGCATGTCATCTACATACACTTCCATGTTTCGTCCGATCTGGTGGTGGAAGACTGTATTGACTAACCGTTGGTAGGTGGCCCCAGCATTCTTTAGTCCGAATGGCATTACACAATAGTGGTAGGTGCCTCGATCGGTGATGAAGGGCGTGTGTTCCCGATCGGACGAGTGCATCATGATTTGGTTGTACCCGGAGAAAGCATCCATGATGCTGAGCATTTGGTGACCGGCCGTGGCGTCAACCAGTAGATCTATGCGGGGGAGTGGATAGCTATCTTTGGGGCAAGCTCGGTTCAGGTCAGAATAATCGACGCAGAGACGCCACTTGCCATTGTTCTTGCGGACTAGAACCACATTGGACAGTCATTTGGGATAATCTACGTTTCGGATGAACTGAGCTTCAAGGAGTTTGTCGACTTCTGTGGCTATGAGGTTATTGCGCTCTGGGTGGAAGATAAGTTGCTTCTGTCGGTAAGGTCAGAAATGAGGCTCGATACTGAGGCGGTGAGTTATGAAAGAGGGGTCAATGCCTGGCATGTCTGCATGGGTCCAGGCAAAGACGTCTCTGTGCTCGGTCAGGAGGGCGGTGAGGTCGGCCTTTGCTTGGGAAGGTAGTTAACTGCTGATTTTGGCGGTTTTGAGTGGGTTGGTGGGATCGATGTTAACTTCGACGAGTTCCTCCACCGGTTCGCCTCTGATCAGTTCATCCTCATCTCAGACATCAAGTCCTTCAATGATCATTGTCTCCTTCAGTTTGACTTCTTTAAGTGAGGCCACATAACATTCTCTAGCGACGGTCTGTTCTCCTCTGACCGTTCCGACCCCGAGATCAGTAGGGAACTTGAGGGCAAGGTGGTAAGTGGATGTGATGGCTTGGAAGGCGTTGAGGGCACTGCGGCCGAGAATGATGTTGTAGGCAGAGGGGCAGTCGACTACAAGGAAAGTGAGCAGCTTCGTGGTCCGTCGTGGGTATTCCCCAATGGTGATAGGGAGATCAATGGAGCCAATAGAGGTCACCCGGTCGCCAGTAAAACCGACTAAGAGGGTTTGCAGTGGAGACAGACTTTCCTCTCCGATCTTGAGCTGGTGGAAGCAGCCGAGGAATATGATGTCCGAAGAACTTCCATTGTCGATGAGGACTCGCCTGACCTTGTAGTTGGAGAGGACGGCAGAGATGACGAGGGGATCATCATGTGGATAACGGATGCCTGTACAGTCGGCGTCTGTGAAGGTAATGGGCTCAGTCCACTGCTTGGGCTGCTTGGGGGGTTGGTCTACCGTGATGACTGCCTTATCCGAGCCCCGTCGTATTTTTCTCAGTTCTGCCCTCTGAGCCGAGCATGACGGTCCCCCGCAAGCAAGACCGCCCGAGATAACTCTGATTTCACCGACAGGCGGGGGTGGATTGCCTTGTGGCAGAGGTTGTTGGGGAGGTCGGTCGCGGCCCTGGTCTGGTTGAGTTGGTCGGCGTGGAGGGGTGTGCCTGCGATTGTCCCTGTGGGGCTCGGCTTTGTGCCTCTGTTGAGGGCGGGTGTCTGTGAACTGGCTTAGATGCCCCTGGCGAATGAGGGTCTCCACTTGATCTTTGAGGCTGATGCAATCGTCGGTGTTATGGCCGTGGTCCTGGTGGAAACGGCAATATTTGGACTGGTCTTTGTGGTTGGAAGGGTTCCGTGGAGGAAGAGGCCACTTGAGGGGGTAATCCCGTTGGATCTGGTTAAGGACTTGTTCTATTGGAGAATTGAGGGGTGTATATCGCTCGAACCGGCCGGGCGGTCTTACTGGTGCTGACCGGTCGGCGCGGGGGGATCGGTCGGCATAGCGGGATGTTTGGTTGTGATGTCGGGTGTTACTGGGTTCTTGGTCTTTTCTCTTTTCTTTGGGGGCCAGATATTTGGTTGTTGAGTCCTGTCGAGCGGTTAGAGAATCCTCGGCGTTCATGTACTTTTGGGCTTTAGAGAGCAAGGCTGCCATGGATGTCGGGGGGTTCTTAGAGAGGGAGAAGAGGAAATCGAATGACTGTAAGGATGACTTTATCGTCGTTTTCAGCAACTTGCAAGGCTTCGGTGTTGAAGCGAGTGACAAAGTTGCGCAGTGATTCCCCCTCGGTCTGACGGATGTTGAGGAGTTGGGTCGCCGGGCGTCGCTGGCGTTGGGCCCCGATGAAGTGGCTCAGGAAGGAGTCATGAGATGCTGAAATGTAGAGACCGAATCTGGTGGTAACTGACTGAACCATAGCCGAGCCGACCCCTTCAGTGTCACGGGAAAGGCTCGGCACATGATTTTGTCAGGGAAGGCATGGAGGATCATGAGGGTACGGTAGGTCTCCAGGTGGTCGACGGGGTTGGTCGTTCCGTCAAAGGGGTCGATGGTAGGCATTTTGAACTTGGCGGGTAGGGGTTTGTCTCGGATGGAGGCGACAAATGGGAAGTTTGCTGTGGTGGACGGCTTATGTTGGATATTCAGCATAACCCCTTGAAGTTGGAGTTTCATGGCTCGGAGCTCAGCGTCTTAAAGGGGAATGTTGTCACCGCTAGAGGGAGACAGATGTTGGACGCTGCTGGCTTCTCCCTCGGGGGCTGGAGCTATGACTGATGGACGTGGGGGTGGAGGAGGCGGATGTATATGTGGGTGAGGGTGTTGCAAGCCCCCCGAGTTGGGAGGATTGGGTTGTGGGACAGTATGGCTCGGAACATGTTCTGGATATGGTGGGATATCTGGGGGTGGTGGAGGAATATAGAGGTTCCGTTGGAGCAGAGCATTGATCAAGGCTTGGTTTTGTTCGGCCATACAGTTGATGCTGTTGGTGAGCTCGATGAAGTACTGTGGCGGGTTGTTTGGATTGGGAGGGTCGGTTTGGTGATCGGTAGCATTATGGTGGGAAGCCATGGATCTAGTCGTGACCATACACTTGCCGGACGAGGTGAAAAGGTTATTGGGACAGGGTCTCCAGCGGCAATGAACACAACTGGCGCACGGACAAACTGGTATTCCCACAGACGGCGCCAACTGATGAGACAGTTCGTCCTGGTGAATGGGCTAGACCGATCCAAGCTCCTCAGCCCACTGGATAACTTGCAAGCAAGTTCAACGGGGAACGGGGTAGTCCCCCGGCGAACCCTCCGGTGTGTGAATCAGAAAAAGGTGATGAACAAAAAGTAGAGAGAGAGAGAGAGAGGGAGATAGAAAAACTCAACCTTCTTCTTGTCTTCAAGCCTTGCTTATATCCTTTGGTAATCATTTCGCTGTCTCCGCCGTTCTGACCTCTCCGCCGAAAGCTTACGCCGTGGTTCGTCTTGTTCAGGGTGAGGGAATGCCATTTCGGCTAAGAGGTGTTGTCGCAATAAATGCTGTGATGGCTGCATTAATGGCGATGTGCTGTGGCAATAACTTTGCAGATCTTTTCACGACGGCGTGGCCCATCTGCATCTGCCGTGTGTCCGAACATCATTGGCCTTCCCTGCCCAGTTGGCTTTCAGTGATGGTGGGCTTTACTAACCGGGTTATGCAATGGGGTTTAAATGGTGGGCCTGGGTTTACTCATGGTGGGCTGTGGCCCTTGTGGGCTTATTCCTCTGCATCGTCGTCTCCCAGAGGATCCACCCTCACATTCACGTTTCCTTCCTGCGCCATCTCTAAAGTATGTCTGCGGATCGCTTCTGAAGCAGGCACTAAGAAGTCGAAGAAATGCTCCAATGGTGTATCGCGCGCAACAAATGGTGTGATACTTGGAATGTTTTGGGTTCTTGAAAACAGGTAGGTAAATCGAATAATACCAAACGCCCACGGTTTACCCGTATTCCAAGGGTCCAAATTAATTTTCGCCAGCTTGAAAACTTTTCAAATCATCCGCCAAAACTGTATCATCAATGCCCATAATAATGCCCTGACGTTTCACTCCTGATCTAACGCTTGACCTTTCCCCTCCCCCGAAATTCTGCCACGTGTATGGCCCCGATGCACTGACTTCTGCCCTTATCTTGTCTTTTCCACTTCAAATCATCACGTGACACGCCGCCTCTTGAGCCCCGTGCCCTCATGCTCGGTCACCCCCACAGTCGGTCTCGCCCGCTCGGTCAGCCTCGCGGTCGGCCTCTCCCACTCGGTCACCCTTGCGGTCGGCCCCGCCCGCTCGGTCGCCCTCACGGTCGGCCTCACCCCATTCGTCGTCCTCGCGGTCTTCCTTTCCCGCTCGGTCAGCCTCACGCTCGGCCTCTCCCGCTTGGCCAGCCTCACGCTCGGCCTCTCCTGCTTGGTCACCCTCGCGCTCAGCCTCTCTCGCTCGGTCAGCCTCACGCTCGACCTCTCCTGCTCGGTCACTCTCACGCTAGGCCTCTCCCGCTCGGTCACCCTCACGCTCGGCCTCTCCCGCTCGGTCACCCTCACGCTTGGCCTCTCTCGCTCGGTCACCCTCGTGGTCAGTCTCCCCCTACCGGTCAGATTCATCTTCCTTATTATTATTCCCTTCGTTGGACTAAAGCTGCACTCGGGAATGGGGGACTACTGACATGGATAAGCCCACAAGGGCCACAGCCCACCATGAGTAAACCCAGGCCCACCATTTAAACCCCATTGCATAACCCGGTTAGTAAAGCCCAGCATCACTGGAAGCCAACTGGGCAGGGAAGGCCAATGATATTCGGACACACGGCAGATGCAGGACAGGCCACGTCAGCAGACAAAGATCTGCAAAGTTATTGCCACAGCACATCACCATTAATGCAGCCATCACAGCATTTATTGCGACAACACCTCTCAGCCGGAATGGCATCCCCTCACCCTGAACAAGACGAACCACGGCGTAAGCTTTCGGCGGGGAGGTCAGAACGGCGGAGACAGCGAAATGATTACCAAAGGATATAAGCAAGGCTTGAAGACAAGAAGAAGGTTGAGTTTTTCTATCTCCCTCTCTCTCTCTCTCTCTATACTTTTTGTCCATCACCTTTTTCTGATTCACACACCGGAGGGTTCGCCGGGGGACTACCCCGTTCCCCGTTGAACTTGCTTGCAGGTTATCCAGTGGGCTGAGGAGCTTGGATCGGTCTAGCCCATTCACCAGGATGAACTGTCTCATCAAGAAGAAGATTTGGGAGAAATCAGGCTTGGGAACCAGTCTCAACGACGAGGGAGTGTTAGGTTAGGAATTGGGGATTTCAAATCGTAAGAAACGAAAGGGGGGGAATGAAGGGGGAATTTAGATAGAAATTGTGGGGAAACGAAAATAATTTCATTTTTTTTTGGTTAAAATAAATTTTTTTTTTGGTAGTTAATTAATTTATTTTTTTTATTTTTCTTTTTTTAGTTAATGGATTTTTTTTTTCATTTTTCGTTAAAAAATTATTTGTTTCATTTTTATTTTAATGAAAAAAATTTATATTATTTTTTATTTGGTAGAAGTAAGGGTAATATTTTAATGAAAAATATTTTCTATTAAAATAAAGTTAATTTTTTGTGGTCAATGAAAAATATTTTTTTGTGATCCATTTTTTTGGGTTACTATAAATTAGGAACTAATTTTTTGTGGTAGAGGAGAGGGAGCAGCAGCAGTGGTGAAGATGGTGGATAAGAAGTGATGGTGGTGGTGGTGGTGGTGGTGGTGGTGGTGGTGGTGATGGCAAAGGAGATTAGTGGTGAAGTTGTGGTAGTGGTAGAAGAGATCGAGTGGCGGTGGTGAAGGAGAAGTAATAGTAGTAGTAGTAGTGGCAGTAATTGTGGTAGGGGTGGTAGTGGAGTGGTGGTGATAGTGGTAGTAATGGTAGTTGTAGAGGTGGAGTGGAAACAATGGTAGCAGTGGTGGCAATGGAATGACATTTGCAGTAGTGGTGAAGGTGGTAGAGGAGATGGGTGGTGAGAAAGAGAGATGAGTGAGAGACAGATATAAAAGAGAGAGAGAGAGAGAGAGATAAGGACAGAAACAGAGTGATAAGCGAGATAGAGACAAAGTGGTCACTAAAAGTACATTTTCTTGTAGTAGATCGATAAATCGAGAGGGAGCTCGGTAAATAGAGAAGAGAGGAGGGAGAAAGTGAGCAAGGTAAACATAGTGAGGGAGAGAGACAAACAGACAGACAAACAGACAAGTAGACATAGAGAGAAAGAGAGATATAAGAGTGATGAATGAGAGAGAGAGAAAGAGCGAAAAGAGATAAACGAGAGAGAGACAGAGAGAGATGAGCGAGAGAGAGAGAGAGAGAGAGAGAGAGAGAGAGAGAGAGAGAGAGAGAAGAGAGATGAAAGAGATAGAGAGAAGAGAGATGAGCGAGAGACATAGAGAGAGACAGATAGACAAACAAAGAAGAGAGATGAGCGAGAGAGATAAAGAGAAGAGAGACAGAGACACAGAGAGAAAGAGAGAGACAGACAAACAGACAGACAGAGAATAGTGATGAATGAAAGAGAGAAAGAGAAGAAAGATGAGAGAGAAGAGAAATGAGAGAGATAGAGAGAAGAGAGATGAGCGAGAGACACAGAGAGAAAGAGAAAGACAGACAGACAAACAAAGAAGAGTAATGAGTGAGAGAGAGAAAGAGAAAGAGAAAGAGAAAAGAGAAAGAGAGAAAGAGAGACAGAGATAGAGATAGACAGACAGACAGACAGAGAAGAGTGATGAGTAAGAGAGAGAAAGAGAAGAGAGATAGAGACAGAAAGACAAGAAGATGAAAAAATTGGTGAAAAGAGAAATATTATATCAAAAGAGTAAGACGACGTCATTTTTAAAAAAAAAAAAATTGTGACAGAAAAATACCGTTGCTTTTATTTAAACCATTTTGTGACTATATATATATGAAGCCATCTCAAAGCCACAATATATATATTTATTTTTTTTTATTTTTTATTTTTTATTTTTTATTTTTTATTTTTTATTTTTTTTTGCAACGGTACCTATTACAGTTGCAAAAAACTCATTTTTTTTGCGACTGCAACTGATGCCATTACAAAAACTCTATTTTTTTGCGACATCAATCTCTGCCGTCACAAATACTCTTTTTTTTTTTTTTTTTTTGCGACAGCAATTTCTGCCATCGCAAATGCTCTCCTTTTTTCGCGACAACATTTTCTGCCGTTGCAAATACTCTTCTTTTTCGTGACGGCAAGTTGTGTCGTCGCAAAAAGTCACTTTTTGCAACGGCAAGTGTGCCGTCGCAAAAAATTCTGTCTTTTAAGCCCACTTTTCTTGTAGTGAACCCTAAAGAAATAACCAAAAATATATGTATTATTGAAAATTTTGATTGGACTGAATGATGGATGTATCTGGCAATATTAGTTTAAAACAATAGAGTAAGGAAAAGGTTAGTTTTTCATTTTTTTTTCTTTTTTTTGAAGTTTTCGTGTACTTGAGTGGTAAAATCATTGAAAAAAACACTCCTATTACATCCCTGCTTCACTAGGAGTTATTCATCAGTTTTCTGTATCTCTTTAATTACTAAAATACCGCTTTAAGATCAGTTTATAATGTAGAATGTGCTTGCAATTACAGTGTTGGGAAGCTTTGATTTCCAGATATATGCCATAAGCATTATCGGAGTCCCTCACTTCAACATTTCTCTACTAGTAGTAAGACAGAAAGTGTATGTTGGGATGGAGGATCATCACACACGATTCTGCTTAGAAAGCACGAAGTGGCTTTGAAGGATCATCAAGTTGATGAAGCATGGGAAACTTATAATGATTTTAGAAACCTGTATGGTTTTCCAAACCAGTCTCTCATGAGTACACTGCTACTTGAGTTGTCCTACTCATCTAATCCCCACTGGCTTCAAAAAGCATGTGATTTAGTTTTTCTAATTCGAAAAGGGAAATATGATTTAGTTCGATCCGACTTTCTGATTAAGTTTTCCCTATCCTTTGCAAGAGCTCAAATACTTATTTCCATATCCATGATTTTCAGGCTGATACTGGAGAAAGAGAGTTTGCCCCCAGCGAATATATTGGGGCTGGTCTTCATGCATATGGTAAAGACACAGGTTAGGACATATCTTGCATTAAATATATTGATTGAGCTTTGTGATCGATTTCAATATTCAAGTACAAACAGATCTACTTCTACAAAGCTGATAAAACCTGATATGGTGATCTTTAACCTTGTTCTGGATGCTCGTGTGAGGTTTGGGTCATCTTTCAAAGTCCAAAAACTACTTAGTAAGTTTTGGGTCATCTTTCAAAGGCCAAAAACTACTTAAAATATGAAATTCTTCAAACATTTCAAAAGAATATTAGATTTTTCAAACATTTCAAAAGAAGTACAAAAATAAGTTTTGGCTAAATGTATAATTTCAAATAGTAATATTCTAACGTAACACTCCAATATAACACTAAACAAAAAAAAAAAAAATCTTAGTATAATACTCTAATGTAACACATAAAAAGACTCCTTACTGTATTTTTCTCAAACGTAACACTCTAATATAACACTCCAAAAAAACTTCTTAATATAACACTCTAATGTAACACACAAAAAAAATTCTTATTGTAACACTCAAAAAAATCCCTTAGTGTATTTTTTTTTTTCCAAACGTAACACTCTAATATAACACTCCAAAAAAACTCCTTAATGTAATACTCTAATGTAACATACAAAAAAACTTCCTAGTGTATTTTTTTTCAAATGTTACACTCTAATATAATAATCTAAAAAAACTCCTTAGTGTAACGCTCTAATGTAACAGATACAAAAACTCCTTAGTGTAACACTCTAATGTAACACACACAAAAATTTCTTAATGTCTTTTTTCCAAATGTAACACTCTAATATGATAATTTTAAAAAACTCCTTAGTGTACTCTAATGTAACACACAACAATTTCTTAGTGTAATATTTTATTGTCACACACAAAAAAACTTTTAAATGCATTTTTTTTAAACATAACACTTCAATATAATACGAAAAAAATTTCTTAGTGTAACACTTTAATATAACACACAAAAAAACTCTTTGATATACTTTTTTTAAATGTAACGCTCTAATGTAACATATAAAAAAAAACTTCTTTATGTATACTTTTTCTAAACGTAACACTCTAATGTAACACGAAAAAAAAGAAAAGAAAAGAATGTGAGATTTTTCAAACCATTCCAAAAGGAGTACAAATATTCATTAGTAAGTTTTTGGCAAATGTATAATTTTAAACTGTGAGTATTACGTTTGAAAAAAAGTACATGTGTTATATTGGAGTATGTTACATTGAAATGTTACGTTTAGGATTATACTGATTGAAGTGTTATGTTTGAGAAAAGTGCACTAAGGAATTTTTTTTTTTTTTTTGGTTATATTGGAGCGTTACGTTTGGAAAAAGTACATCAAAGAGTTTTTTTAGTGTTACGTTGTTATGTTTGGAAAAAATACACCAAGGAGGTTTTTAGTGTATTACATTGAAGTGTTACGTTATTGGAGTGTAATGTTAGAGTGTTAGGTTTTTGTTCGTAATGTGAGATTTGTTCTCGAATGAGGGAAAATCCAAAACTTTTATAGTGCAAATTGTCCAATGTGTAATTTTACATTTTGAGAAACACACTTTTATTCCTAAAAAACTAAACCAAAATATATAAGTAATTACCCTTTTATGTAATTTCTACTTTAATAGGACCTTTGGGTTCATAAGAAACGTAATAAAATGAAAAATATTATAATTATTAGATTAATTTATATTTTTTTCATTGATGATATATACTAATGACTCTCTAAATTGAAACAGGATCTATGGTGAGTTCCACAAACCTGGAACATGAGATCAAATTCAAATTTGAACTTGAGAGAATCTCAACTCATAAAATTTAAGATAAATTATAAATACATTTCTTGAGATTTATTTAAAATACAAATTGCTTCTGTAGTTTTAAAAATTACATATTGCCCCTTTAAGTTTCTAATCACATAACAAATGACCTCTTTTATTTATTAATCACAAGTAGAATGAGATCTTTTAAGTGTGGAAAAGTTAAAATTATTACAAAGTCCTTGGAATCGATTAATAGGATGATTCGGTTAAATTGTAATGGTCGGTTGTACCCTGTTAGGGTATGTGAGGCTCTGGAGATTCTAAATAGTGGTATTAGTAGCAGCAGTAAAAGTGATGATGTAAAGGTTGGAACCATTGCTGAGCTTGATAAGTCCTCTGTTAATGGTGGTGTAGCATCAGGAGGTGAGGTGAGAGAGGAGGCAAATGCAACTGCTGAGGTGGAGCCACAGGGACAGGTAGTTAACAAAGATTTGGTGTAGGTATCAGAGCACGTCAATGAGGCGGTAAACATTAATGGGGTACTGCCTGCTGTCGGCATTTGTAATGATGGTATGCTGCATTCTACAACTAATGAGGCTGTGTTGGGGATGGGAAAAGTTTGGGAGGAAGGTAGAGTGAATGGGGCAGTAGTGGGAGAAGGAGAAGAGTCATGGATTGAGGGAACGGGTAGATCGCAGAGGGTGGATGAGGAGGTAGTGATCTAGGGCTTTTTAAGAAGTATTAGTGGACTGGAGAAGGATAGGCCCAGTATTAATTTGGAGGTTGTGTTGAAAGAGTCCCATGGGGGGGTAATGGGTAGGAAAGGGGTTGACCCAACTGTAAGGGGCAACTCTTTTAATTCTGTTGGGCCTGGTTTCAAAATAGCAGCTTCACAGTCTAGTTTTAGGAAGGATAAGGGGAAGCAAGGTAGAGTGGAGAGTAGTAAGATGAGGCAAAGACTAGCAGTAAGGAAGGGTGTTCAGAGGAAGAAAAGGATTAGCTCAGGAACTGCTTGTAGCTTTTCGAGAGGAGCTGTTTTCCGAGCTGCGGCTATTGTATTGTCGGCATCCTCTTCTTAGAAGGCTGAGGCTGTCCGGAGGAATTCGCTGTTCAAGGAAGCTCGAGCTAAGGTGCAGGTGGGCAAGATACTGGGGATGAACTGTATGGGCAAGGAGATGGAGATAAATCGCATTGTGGAAATGAAAGCCAAGGATCTGGGCTAGGTGGGAGATGGTGGAAGGTGTTGGAACAATCTTCTGTGTAAATGAAATAAATTGAAATAATTCAAACAAAATAAATAAATAACATACCAGTTTTATTTATCGAACCGGAAAAAATAATTCAAGACCAAGTCGAGTGTGTGACACTCTGTCCTTAAGACAGATTCGCCCCGCTATGGTACTTACGGTTGAGTGGCGTCTATCTCCCAGGATACAATGATCTTCACAAATTGTAGTAGTACTCCAAACAATTTGTTCGGCGAACCAAACCTGTGTTCTAACTCTCTGAATATTTATT
This sequence comes from Camellia lanceoleosa, assembly GCA_025200525.1. NCBI lineage: Eukaryota > Viridiplantae > Streptophyta > Magnoliopsida > Ericales > Theaceae > Camellia > Camellia lanceoleosa. The sequence goes on from CM045771.1 coordinate 100,807,288, forward strand.
CCTAAAACTAAAATGAGGAATAAAATACAAATGAAAAATTATGAATAGTAGTATATAAGAAACAGACTAATTTTTCGAATAACAAAGACTCAATCCTCTAGGGCCCAAAACCGCTGGAACAAATGTTATTTATAGGCAAACCAACACACACAGCCCGAACAGGTGCACCAAAAGAATGAACAGATGCACCAATTCATTCAAACAAATCTGACAGTTGGAAAAAACGAAATTCCAAACAAATTGAAAAGCGCCGTTGGTCGTTGGTCCAAAAGTCAAACATGATGGAACTTCATTTATTGAAACTATTGAAATATATCTATATATATATTAAACTAGTTTAATATATATATATGAAACTATTTAAATAGTATAATAAATAAAGAAAGAGGTAAAAAATTTAAGAAACTATATAAGAACTTAAAATTTAAATTTAGAATTAAATTAAATTCTCATAATTAATTTTTATTGAAAAAATTCAAAAGAATTTTATCTAAATAAAAATTAATGTTTAGACCCGAAAACGACGTCAACTTCTCATTCACTCATAAATGGTTTTGACGTTCCGTCTTCCCCGTGTGGCTTGCCATGCGGCAAGGAACACGTCACCTCTTCGGACCCACCCTCAAAAGACGTTTTGGGGTACACCCAAATTGGGCTAAAAAAATATGCCTATATAAAACCATTTTTCCAACAATCCCCCACATGAATGGAATTTGACGGAGAGAAAATGCAACAACATGATCTAATCAGAGAGTTTAGAAAATTAGAAATATTCTGCAAAGGATAGGTAGCTTTTGGCTTTGAACCTTCCCTTGTGAGACACTATCGGATTTACTAGCTAATCAGTGAACATGATGTCTTGAACTGTTCAGCCGTTTGTGTAAACCAAGACAATAGAACTCACACAAAGATATTCCTGCAGACGCTTTAGTTCTCACTATTGTGTTCATTTTGGCCCTGAACAACCTGGTCTTCATGAGTGCTCTAGAGAATTGTAGCCCTTCACAAATCTCACAGAACCGGCCCAGTTCACACTCACATAGGTGATTCTTATGAAGAGTATCCTGCCATACTCCACTAGATTTACCCAGATATAAGAATCATTAAAAGTTTTACTTAACCTAAAACGCTGCAGACATCACTATTTCATCATAGAAATGGGTAGGAGTTAGACTCCCCAGTGATCCTTCTGAGTCAATCACAACTCGGTTGTCCCTTTGAACCTAGATCTTGGAATCTCCATCAACTAGGTTGGGTTGCCGCCAGGTAACTCTTATTTAATAGCCTTAAGTCCCATTCCCCTCGATGAATTCTCAACTAACTCTCTTGCTAACCCTTTGGTTAGTGGATCCGCTATGTTGTCTTTAGACTTAACATATTCTATGGAAATAATTCCATTAGAGAGTAGTTGTCTTACGGTATTATGTCGATTTACGAATGTGTCGTGACTTCACCGTTATACATATGACTCGTGCTCTACCAATTCTTGATTGACTATCACAATGTATGCATATAGGTGCACGGTTTTGGCCATATTGGAATATCTTCAAGGAAGTGGCGGCCATTCTCTCTTCCCCGCTTTGTCTAACGCTATGAATTCGATTCCATAGTAGACCTAGCAATACAAGTCTGCTTTGGAAGATTTCAAGATACCGCCCACCAAGAGTAAAGACATACCCACCGGTGGACTTGAGTCTCTAGTATCGATATCCAATTTGCATCACAAGATCCTTCAAAATCGCTAGATATCTAGTATAATGAAGCCCAATGTTACGAGTAAATCGAGATATCTTAGAACCCTTATAATTGCTTTCCAAGGCTCTACTCCTGATTACTCAGATATCTACTTAATTTACTTACTGCATAAGCTATATCTGGGCGAGTGCAGTTCATCAAGTACATTAAGCTTCCAATAATTTGGGCATACTCTAATTGAGAAATACTTTCCTGTACATTCTTAGAAAGATACAAATTAACATCTACAGGAGTTCTAGCAAGATGATCATCATCTTTGCTGAATTTGTCAAGTATTTTCTCAATGTAATGAGATTGTGATAAAGCATATCCTTCTGATGTTTTGGTAATTTTCATACCAAGAATTACATCAGCAATGCCCATGTCCTTCATGTCAAAATGTTTATTCAACATTTTCTTAGTAGTTTTAATCATATCATTATTACTACCAATGATGAGCATATCATCTACATAAAGACATACAATGACATAACCTTTGTCTGTGTTTTTAATATAAACACATTTGTCACACTCATTAATTTTAAAACCATTTGACATCATTGCCTTGTCAAATTTCTCATGCCATTGCTTTGGGGCTTGTTTTAAACCATATAATGATTTAACCAATTTACACACTTTCTTTTCTTTCCTCGAATGTAAAACCCTTCAGTTGTTCCATGTAAATTTCTTCATTTAACTCACCATTTAAGAAAGCGGTTTTAACATCCATTTGATGAATTTCTAGATTGTATAAAGATGCTATGGCAATTAGCATTCTAATGGATGTTATTCTAGTAACCGGTGAGTATGTGTCAAAGTAATCTAAACCTTCTTTCTGTCTAAAACCTTTGACTACAAGTCTTGCTTTGTATTTGTCGATTGATCCATCTACTTTCAATTTCCTTTTGAAAATCCACTTGTACCCAAGAGGTTTACAACCTGGTGGCAAGTCCACTAATTCCCAAGTGTGATTTTGCAAGATGGATTCAACTTCACTGTTGACAGCTTCTTTCCATAAAGGAGCTTCAGGACTAGACATAGCCTCTTTAAAAGTTAAAGACTCATTTTCTAACAAATATGTTAGAAAATCTGGACCAAATGATTTTGAGGTTCTAGCACGTTTACTACGCCTAGGTTCCTCTTCCTCATTTTGATCTAACTCTTGTTCTTGATCATGTTCTTGATCCTGACTAGTAATGGCATCATGAGATCTTTTATTGTTACTAGTCTCTTGTCCAGTCTTCTTTGGAAATACATGTTCAAAGAATGATGCATTCCTTGACTCAATAATAGTATTTACATGCATTTCGGTATGTTCGATTTATGAATCAAGACCGATATGCACTACTATTCTTAGCATAACCAATGAAAATGCAATCAATGGTCTTAGGACCTATCTTAGTCTTTTTAGGACTAGGAATAGCCACTTTAGCCAAACACCCCCACACTTTTAAGTATTTGTAGGATGGTACTCTTCCATGCCACAATTCATAAGGTGTTTGATTTACTTTCTTTCGGGGTATTTTATTTAAAATATAATTAGCAGAAAGTATTGCTTCCCCCCACAAGTTCTGAGGTAATCCAGAACTTATTAACATGGCATTCATCATTTCTTTTAAAGTCCTATTTTTCCTTTCAGCAATTCCATTTTGCTGAGGTGAGTAAGGAGCGGTGGTCTGATGAATTATTCCATGTTCTTTACAAAATTCACCAAAAGGTGATTCATATTCACCACCTCTATCACTTCTAAGTTTCTTGATTTTCTTACCAAGTTGATTTTCAACTTCATTCTTATATTGAATGAAAGTTTTCAAAGCTTCATCCTTGGTTCGAATTAAATAAATATAACTATATCTAGTATAGTCATCTATAAAAGTGATTACATACTTTTTTCCCCCTCTTGTTTGAATTGATTTAAAATCACAAATGTCACTATGAATTAATTCAAGTGGTTCCGTACTTCTTTCAATTGAATGAAAAGGAGTTTTAGATAATTTTGCCTCAACACAAATTTCACATTTATGATTTGAATCAATATCAAATTTAGGTAAACATTCCATATTAATTAATCTACGCAAAGATCCATAATTAACATGTCCTAGTCTACCATGCCATAAATTTGAAGACTCAAGCAAGTAAGAAGAAGATGTAGTATTATTAATAACAGAGGGTACAACAGTCATTACATTTAACTTGAAAAGGCCATCAGACATGTAACCTTTTCCTACATACATCCCATTCTTAGTAAGTACAAATTTATCACTCTCAAATACAAGCTTAAACCCATTCTTACTCAGCAGAGATCCGGAAACAAGATTCTTGCGAATGTTCGGTACATGTAACACATTGTTGAGAGTGAGTTCCTTTCCAGATGTCATCTTAAGTACAATCTTTCCTTGTCCTTCAACTTTGGAAGTTGAGGAGTTGCCCATAAAAAGTTGTTCACCATTGTCCACTGTAGAATAAAATGTGAACATCTTTTATCGCACAAATGTGGCAGTAGCACCAAGATCCACCCACCATTCTTTAGGATTTCGACAAGATTTGCCTCGGAAACAACTGCAGAAAGGATTGATGACATCTATACCATTGGAAATTTTATCCAATTCTGTCATTTTAGCTTTAGCAACCTTCTTACTTGATCTTCCTTTGCCTTTGCAAAAATCAGTTCTTAAGAACTTCTCTGGTTTTCCACCATTATTCACTGGCACAGTCCCAACATAAGGAGAGGTTGGCGTAATGGCAATCACCATACCAGTACTGGTTTGAACATTAGTTTGACTAGTTTTAGTAGCCATAAATTCTAAATTATAAACCACAATTATAATTAGAATTTAATACTACACAGAAAATTGAAACCAAAAAACACAGAATTTTAAATTCTGTAACAAATAAAAGAAACAAAAATTGTAACTTTTATTTCCAATTAATTTGAAAATAAAATAAAATTTTATTTAAACAAATTAAACCAAAACTAGATATAAAATCATAAAATAAAAGAAACAAAACAAAATGTAACTTTTATTTTCCAATTAATTTGGAAATAAAATAAAATTTTATTTAACAAAATTAATTCCACACGTAAAACTAATCCAAATACGTAATTAAATTCAGAAAATAAAAGAAACAAGAATGTAACTTTTATTTTCCAATTAATTTGGAAATAAAATAAAATTTTATTCAACCAAATTAATTCCCCACAAGAAATTAAATTCTGTAAAAATAAAAGAAATAAAAAATATAACTTTTTTTTTTTCCAATTAATTTGGAAATAAAATAAAATTTTATTCTACCAAATTAATTCCACACAAGAAATAAAATTCTGTAAAATAAAAGAAATAAAAATATAAATTTTATGTTTTCAATTAATTTAGAAATAAAATAAAATTTTATTTAACCAAATTAATTTCACACAGAAATTTAAATCTCTTGTAACACTCCAATAATTAAAATACTGAAAACAGAATTTTAATTAATGAAAACACAGAAAATAATTTCTAAAACCCAAAATTAATTTCTAAAAAAATTTCACAAAAATATATTCTGAATTGTTAATGACACCAGTATCGTACTACTAGTTGTTGTCAAAGAAAAGAGACAGTATATTACTACTATCTGTCAAATAGCATATAATCACTATTTGTTTTTCCAACCAGAATATTATTTTGTAAATTCACAGAAAATAATTTTCTTTCGAAATTATTTACGAAGAATGAAAACAGGAAACAAATGAAAATATTCTGTAAACAGAATAAATTCAAAGTCTGTCTTAAGATTGTTGGAACAATCTTCTGTGTAAATGAAATAAATTGAAATAATTCAAACAAAATAAATAAATAACATACCAGTTTTATTTATCGAACCGGAAAAAATAATTCAAGACCAAGTCGAGTGTGTGACACTCTGTCCTTAAGACAGATTCGCCCCGCTATGGTACTTACGGTTGAGTGGCGTCTATCTCCCAGGATACAATGATCTTCACAAATTGTAGTAGTACTCCAAACAATTTGTTCGGCGAACCAAACCTGTGTTCTAACTCTCTGAATATTTATTCCTAAAACTAAAATGAGGAATAAAATACAAATGAAAAATTATGAATAGTAGTATATAAGAAACAGACTAATTTTTCGAATAACAAAGACTCAATCCTCTAGGGCCCAAAACCGCTGGAACAAATGTTATTTATAGGCAAACCAACACACACAATTAACAGGCACCAAAAGAATGAACAGATGCACCAATTCATTCAAACAACTGACAGCTTGGAAAAACGAAATTCCTACCAAATTGAAGAGCGCCGTTGGTCGTTGGTCCAAAAGTCAAACATGATGGAACTTCATTTATTGATACTATTGAACTATATCTATATATATATTAAACTAGTTTAATATATATATATGAAACTATTTAAATAGTATAATAAATAAAGAAAGAGGTAAAAAATTTAAGAAACTATATAAGAACTTAAAATTTAAATTTAGAATTAAATTAAATTCTCATAATTAATTTTTATTGAAAAAATTCAAAAGAATTTTATCTAAATAAAAATTAATGTTTAGACCCGAAAACGACGTCAACTTCTCATTCACTCATAAATGGTTTTGACGTTCCGTCTTCCCCGTGTGGCTTGCCATGCGGCAAGGAACACGTCACCTCTTTGGACCCACCCTCAAAAGACGTTTTGGGGTACACCCAAATTGGGCTAAAAAAATATGCCTATATAAAACCATTTTTCCAACAGAAGGGATGTCCCAGTTTGAATGGGTATCTGAAAGGGGTGTTTTGGGGTTTTTTTTGTTGTGCTTATGAAGTTGATGTCCTAGAATATTAGGGGTCTGGGAAGGGAAAACAAAAGGTTGAAGATTAAGAAGCTGGTCCAAGAGAGGAAGATTGATATTCTTTTATTGCAGGAGTCCAAGAGGAGTAGCATGGATAGTAGTTTTGTGAAGTCTATGTGGCCTTGGGAGTCCTTGCAATTTATGGCTATGGATTCGGAGGGAAGTGTTGGGGGTTATAACGTGTTTGGAACCCAGAACTATTTAACCTTGTTAAGTGTTGTGGTGCAAGGTCTTTCATTTTATTGTCAGGTACATATAATCAGTCTTTTGGGTGTGTGGTAGTCAACATATATGCACCGAATGATAGTAGGCTGAGGAGTCAATTATGGGAAGTTTTATTTAGACTGAGGCTATCTTTTCAACAACCTTGGTGCATTGGACGGGATTTTAATGAAGTTAGAAGTATGGGCGAAAGAAAGGGTTGTTTGCGGCGTGACTGGGGTATGTCTAAATTTAATGAGTTTTTAGAAAAAATGGAGTTGTGTGATCTGCCTGTGTTAGGTAGGAGGTTCACTTGGTGCAACTCTGTTGAAGGTGAGAGATGGAGTAGGATTGATCGATTTGTGGTGGATCCGGAGTGGTTGGAGGTTTTTCGGCTTAAGCAATGGGGTTTGCCTAGAAATGTGTCTGACCATTGTCCGTTATTGCTCATGGAAGATGTTAGGAATTGGGTGCCTAGGCCATTTAGGTTTATAAATGCCTGGTTCCTTCATCCTGATTTTAAGGCAGTGGTTAAGAAGTCTTGGGAAGAGGCCAATGCTCTAGGGTGGGCAGGTTATAGATTGAAAGGTAAATTGGCCAAGCTTAAGTCTGATCTCAAGAAATGAAATGTGGATGTGTTCGGCAATGTGGAGCACCAGTTAAAAATAGCTGAAGAGGAATTACATGAGATTGATTTGCTAGCTGAAGATGGGCCATTGCTGGGGGCTGTTATTGATAGAAGACGTGAGTTGAGATCTTTAGTTTGGAATTACAGTAGAAGGTTAGAATGGTTGTGGCGTCAAAAATCTAGACTGAAGTGGGCTCAAGAGGGGGACAAAAATACTCGTTTCTTCCATATGTTGGCTAGTAGAAGGCAGAGTAAGAATGTGCTTGACTCGGTTGTTGTGGATAGGGTCAGAGTTGGTGATCCAGAACAGGTCAAACAAGATGTATTTAGGTATTTCAAAGATCTGTATTCTGAGGTGTGGAGAGGAAGACCAAAGTTAGAAGGGCCATTTACTACTATTGGCAGAGATGGGACTTCAGCGGAGTTAGCAGCTGAGTTTTCTGAGGATGAGGTGTGGGCTGCTGTGAAGGAATGTGATGGAGATAAAGCTCAAGGGCCTGACGGTTTTAACTTAGCATGTATTTAGAAATATTGGTTAGTCATGAAGAATGAAGTTATGCAATTCATGCAGGAATTCCATTTAAATGGGAAATTGGTCAAAGGGCTGAACAATTCATTCATTGCCCTTGTGCCAAAAAAGGAGAATGCAGTGGAGCTGAGGGATTTTAGGCCTATTAGTCTAGTAAATTGAATTTACAAAATTTTGGCAAAGGCCCTATCTAGGAGGTTGAAAAGTGTGATTCCTAAAATAATTATTGAGGTCCAGACAGCGTTTATTGGGGGGTCATTGTATTTTAGATGGTGTTATGATTGCAAATGAAGTTATTGAATGGTGGAAATGCTCAAAGAGTAAAGGGGTGATCTTGAAGATTGATTTTGAGAAGGTGGGCGACTCGTGAATTAGGATTTTTATTCTCAATGGCGCAATTTTGGTTTTGATGAGAAGTGGTTATGTTGGATTAAGGAATGTCTATCCTCTTCCAGGATCTCTATTTTGGTAAATGGATCACCTACGGATGAGTTTTCACCTCAAAGGGGTCTTAGACAGGGTGATCCCCTTTTTCCCTTCTTATTTACTATTGTGGTTGAGGGCCTTAATGTGCTTCTAAGTAGAGCTAAGCAACTGGGTTTGTTTAAGGGAGCTTCAGTGGGTTCTACTAATATGAACATATCGCATCTGCAGTTTGCAGATGATACAATTATTTTTTGTGAAGCTGAGGTTTCGGAGTTACTCTCAGTTAAAAGGGTGCTTAGGTGTTTTGAAGTTATGTCGGGTCTCAAAATTAATTTCCATAAAAGCATTGTTTGTGGGGTGGGTATACCAGATTGTGAGGTATTAAATTTTAGTGCTGTGCTTAATTGTAAAATTCAGAAGCTGCCTTTGATGTATTTGGGCCTTCCTTTAGGAGCTAATCCGAGAAGGAAGTCTACTTGGCAGCCAATGGTTGATAAAGTGAGGAAGAAGTTATCTCTTTGGAAGAGAAAGATATTGTCTTTCGCGGGTTGGTTAACGTTAATCAAGTCAGTTGTCTTGTTTACCATTATATTAAATATCGGTCTTCAAAATGCCTAGAGGAGTGGTTAGGTTGATTGAAAAATTACAGGCTGCATTTCTTTGGGGGGGCAGTGAGTTGAGGAGAAAAGTCCATTTAGTAAAATGCCAAGAGCTAACTAAGTCTAAAAGTCAAGGTCGTTTAGGGGTCAGTAGTATAGAAGTTGTGAATGCTTGCTTGATGTTAAAGTGGTGGTAGAGGTTTGGGGTAGAGGATAGGGCCTTGTGGAAGTCAGTCATTTCTAGCATTTATGAGAGGGTTGGTGAGAGGTGGTGGCCAGTGCAAGGGGCTGTTAGGAGAGTGTCTCCAATTTGGCAGGGGATTCTTGATATTGCAAAGAGTCATCCTCAGTTAGTAGAGTTTTATTTGGATAATATAAAGATAAGGGTTGGGAATGGGGAGAGAGTCAAATTTTGGACTGATATTTGGTGTAATAATAGTAAGCTCAATGAGGAATTCCCAAGGTTGTTTTGTTTATCTGAAGATAGGGATGGTTCTGTTATGCAGTTCATACAAAGAAGAGGGAGTTTAGGGGATTGGAATCTAAGGTTTAGAAGACCACTTAGGGTGTGGGAGGAGGAGGAGGTAAGTCGTCTCCATACCTGGTTGGTTAATGCCTCTGTTAATAGTGGGCAAGTGGATGACTATCTGTCGTGGGAGTTGAATGATTCAGGTCAATTCACTATGTCCTCTGTTCGGCTGTGGTTATCCGGACTTGAGTGTTGCCAAATGGTTGTGGAAGATTGCCGTCCCTTCAAAACTGCAGTTTTTTGGATGGCTAGCTTGGCGAGGCAGAGTAAAAACAGCAGCTTTCCTTCATCGGATTGGGGTGTTGCCAGCTGATGCTAGTACTTTGTGTGTTTTCTGCACAAGTGAAGTGGAGTCAGTTAGTCATGTTCTTCTACATTGTCCATTGGTGTGGAAAGTGTGGGCTGCAATGTTGAGCTGGTGGGATATGTGTTGGGCAACTCCGAGTTCTATTGTAGCTCTGTTACAATGGTGGCCTGGAATTAGATTCAAGAAAAAAGTTTTGTGCATTTGGAAGATTGTGCCATTGGTTGTATTGTGGTCAATTTGGAAATTTCGAAATGAGATTGTTTTCAATAACGGGCAGGCAAATTTCTCTGATTTGGTGGAAGTTGTAAAACTTAGAGTAGTTTTTTGGGCCAAGAGTTGTGTGCCAGGTCTGCAATATTCTGTGCATGACTTCTTGTTCAATTTGCAGTAGATTAGGATATGTTTGTAAGGTGTAGTCCAGATGCTGCTGCTGTTGTTGGTTCAAGTGAATTTCTGGGCTGCTGCTGTGGTGTTCTGGGGCGCGATCTGTTTGGGGTGTTCTGCTATGATTTGCATGTTGCTGTGTTCTGTGGTGGATATAATCAGGTTGTGCTTGGGGAGATGGTAGTGTGATTGAGTGTTCAGTCCAGTTGGTCTTTGTGTTCTTTGTTACTGCTTTTGGGCGAAGAGGGGGTGGGGTGCACACCATATAAGTCTGAGTTTGATCTTTGGTTTTAGGTTTGCGAATGGTGTTCAAGCCTTCTAAATGATGTTTGTATGTCTTTGTTGGTCATACCGCTATATTGTGTTGCTTTGAGAAGGATGCTCTGCAGGATGAAGTAGATTCTTTGTTAGTCCGGTAGTCTGTTGTCGCTTGGTGTTGAGTAATATCGCATTAGGAATGTCTTCTTTGTATGTCGGTTCTGGTATAATTGTCTTCTTTGATGCAGTAGTGTTTTGGATCTTTGCATTGGTTGATTTGTTGGAGCTGCATTGGTTGTTGTTGTTGTGTTGGTTGTTTTGTTGTTTTTGTTTTTCCCTTTATCTTACTTAGGTTGTTTCTGATTGGTTTCTCACCAATCTTGGGCTAGTGCTAGCATATGATTGTGCTTCCTTTGCGATACCAACCTAGTTGGGATCGTTAAGGTTAGCTATGATGCTTAATGCACTCCCCCGCTTTGTTGATGTATTGTATGCTTGTTTTGTGCTTTATATCAATAAAGTTCTTTTGCTGATAAAAAAAAAAAAAAAAAAATTCATCAAGTTGATCAACAATTTTTAATGATGGCATAAATATATTTCAATTAACTATTTAAATAATTTTATTATTGTATAAGAAATTAGTTAGAAATTTTTATTTTTTATATTAATTCTGTTAAATACAAATATTCTAACAATAAGATATTTATAATTTTCAAAAGTGTAAGGGATAGTCCTTATTTTAAAAAAACCCTAAGGAGTATATTTATAATTTTCCTAAATTTTTATACAACTTGAAATGAAAAATAATATTTTTCACATGACATAATATAGTGGAATTATCAACCAGTGGTAATTTGAGATAATTATTACATAATTATGAAAAAAAAATTATATTTATATTATTAATATTGGCAAACTTTTAACCACTTATTTGTAATTAGTTTGTATACTGGTACGAAGTTTCTCCTATAATTTATTGTTAAGTTAATTCTTTTTTAATCCTTAACATTTTGTTTTACAAGAAATTAATTTCAAAATTATTTATTTTGTTTGTTCCTTAAATTTTCAAGACTAATGAAAAAATCAACAAATGTCTGTTTTGTTTTGAGTTTTTCTTTATTTTTAATGAATTTTTTTATAATTTAATGAATTCTTTATATTTTTTAAATTTATTTAATCAAGATGAATATAAAAAGTAAAATAAATTAATTAAAATATTAAAAATAATACTAAAAATAGATGAAAATCTGTGTGCATTTTTATTGGGATTTTTGTTTACTTTAAGTAATTTTTTTAATATTTTAGTTAAACTTTTTTTTTTTTATCTTTTAGATTCATCTAATCTTAATGTATCTACAAAAAAAAAAAAAAAAAATACTGAAATATAGACAAATTTAAAAATAATTTCTTAGATTGTAACCAAACAAATTCTCCCAAGAAACTAGGGATAAGATAACCCATTCCACTATTGTAGAGCTTGGTCGACTCATATTTTCTTGGCAACCAAACAAAGCCCAATTGTGGATCACCTGAGACTCCAATGAAAGAAATTGTTGGAAGAAATGGTTTTTTTTTACTTTAATTAAATATTAAAGTGGGTCCCAACCATCTATTATGTTGGGTCCAAGTGGGTCTAGATACTTTGCAATGAGATCTTTACCCCACAAATAAAATGGCCAAAAATCATTGAGAATTGAATGAGAAATTGCCCCATGAAGTTAGCTTCGTGAAAAAGTTAATGTGGTTTGTAACTTGTGCCTTTATTGCAGAGTTTAATAGTGCATTAATGGGGTTTGTAACTCCTGCCTTTATTGGAAAGGTTAATGGTGCATTAGTGACAAGCCATAAAGGCTGGAGGCTTCTCCTCTCTCCCCAATACATGTATAAATTGAGACCTTCCTGTCAAGTCTCAAACACAGAAAATTGTTTCTTCCATTCTTTAGTCAGTTTGCTAGAAATTTCTACAGTGAGAGAGTGCTGTCACAGTTTTTGTTCGCTAAGCTAGACAGAGAGTGCTTCTGCCGTAGCTGGTTTTGACCGTCGTATCCTGGGAGACAGACGTCGGGATTCCTCAAGCACTCGACCCGTGAGGCGGCGAAATCTGTTTTAAGGAAACTGCTACCGTGCAGGCTTCGGTTTGGTTTCTTTACCATTTTATTGTTTTGTGTATTTCTGTTGAAATTTAGTTGTAATTATCAGCATATGTTCTTGGTATATAATTTTGATTTCTTCATAAATCTATTTCTTTAATTTCACAATTTGAACAACAGAAACAACGCATCAATCGTATCTCATCAGTGTGATTCAACAAGGTAAGCTCGCTCTCACTCTAGCTCTGAATCTAGTTCGATTGTGAAAAAAATGCCTACTGATTTCCCCTTGTTTGATTTGCGAGAAAGCATGAGAGACAAGAAACGAAGTTGAATGCATGATTTCTCAAAAACTTGCTTATTTTATTTACCGAGAACCAAACACAGCATTAATTTTTATTAATTAATTAATTTATTTTATATCTATTAATCTGACTCTCGTTCTATCTTAATCCTTATATCTTTTTTCTTCATCGTTTTTAAATTATGGACAAAAAAATTAGATTTTAATGAGCCTCTACATATAGATAAAGAGGAACTGCAATTTAGATTTTCCAATTAAGCAAATTTTTTTTATTTTTTTAAAAGCAGTAAAATATGACTAATGATTGACATGGACAACCTATCTTATTTAATTTAATTATTATCTGGGTAAAAATATGTTAAGAGTTCTTTTTGACTTTTAACTGGGGCTAAACTTTGTCAATGTTTTACTCCACTAGGACAATGAGGGATGTCTGATTCTTAATTTACAATTGGTTAAATTATAAAAATGTACATAAAACAACTAAATGTGCCATAATTTTAGTCTAAAGTTAGTGCAGTATGAGTTTTTTTTTTGTGTGTGTGTGTGTAATATACTTGTAGACGTAGTGGATACTTGATACATAGTTCCTTGATTTGTAGGTTTTTACACAAACTTTGACACCGTATACTTTAATACCGAAGAATGGGGAAGGGTTTTCCTTGAATAGGGATGTGGGTTTTATATGTTATTGCTTGTTGAAGTCGGTGTGAGTGTGATATGTCTCATTCAAATGCATTTTATGTTTTCATCGCTTTTAATGTTGATGTGAATAATGATGTCTCGTATAATTAGTCCAAAAATTTGTCGAAGAACACCGCAAGGATACACTCTTGAATTGTGTGGCCAAGTATGTAATCTTATGTGGAGTGCAGTTAATGGGTTAACCTTTTCATTGAATTGCTCTTCATGTAGGCATAGTAAATCCATCATTGTCCATTCTAATCACATGTACCGTGGTTGTTTTAAAATGTATATCCGAATGGCAAAATCATTGAAAAAACACTCCTATTACATCCTCTTCACTAGGAGTTATTCATCGGTTTTCAGATCTCTTCAATTCATCAAATACCGCTTTAAGATCGGTTTATGATGCGTAATGTGTTTGCAATTACGTTGTTGGGAAACTTCGACTTCGGATATATGCCATAAGCATTATCGGAGGCCCTCACTCTAACATTTCTCTACTAGTAATAAGACGTAAAGTGTATGTCAGACGGATCATTGCACACGGTTCGCTCGTAAAGCTCGAAGTGGCTTTGAAGGATCATCAAGTTGATGAAGCATGGGAAACTTATAATGATTTTAGAAACTCAGATGGTTTTCCTAACCGCCTCTCATCATCTCATGAGTACAATCGCTACTTGAGTTGTCCTACTCATCCGATCCCCATCGCTTCAGAAGGCATGCGATTTAGTTTTTCTAATACAAAAGAAAAATCTGATTTAGTTCGACGGACTTCCTGATTAAGCCGTCCTATCCTTGGCAAGAGCTCAAATGCCTGTTTCCGCATCCATGATTTTCAGTGATCTTTGGAGAAAGAGTTTGCCCTCGAATATATTTGGGGCTGGTCTTTATGCATATCGTGAAGACAGAGGTTGGGACATATCTTGCATCAAATATATTGATTGAGCTTTGTGATCTATTTCAACATTCAAGTGCAAACAGATCTACTTCTACAAAGTCGATAAAACCTCATACGATGATCTTCAACCTTGTTCTTGATGCTTGTGTGAGGTTTGGGTCATCTTTCAAGGGCCACAGATTATAGAACCGATGGCACAAGCAGTGTCATAGCTGATACACATACCATTGTTATCATTTCTGATTCATCGATGAATGGTCGAGGGATGAGTTGAAGAAATTTAAAGATCATATTGATCGTGTTTCAGTTCCTCTGCTTCATCATTACAGCGGTTCTATGATAGTTTGCTTGAGCTTACATTTCAAATTTAATGATGTGGGACTCATATTAGACATATGTAGATGTGACGAATTTCTTCATAGTAAAAAATATAGAAAAGACCCCGAAGCCTTGCCTCGTGCCAATTGGATCTCACAATCTCGTAAGGCGTGGTTGAAAATACGATATTACCCGAAATGCTACTGTATGATTCTATCCTCAAATGGAAACTAAAGAGGAGCTTTTCATATATAAGAATGGGAAAGTTGTCCTTAGCAACAAAGGAATGGCCAAGCTTATCCTACAATACAAGGGATGTGGTAGGATTAGTGAGTTGTCAAAGCTGTTAATTAGCATTCAGAAGAAGGTGGCTTCATTGAAAGAAGTAAGTTTGTGTTCTGATGTGATTGATGCCTGAATTAATTTGGGGGCATTTCCCTAAATAAGCCAAAATACTAATTCAATTCCCAAACTAAGCCTAGTTTTGAAAGAATTTTCAAAATAAGCTAAAACGTGGTTTACAACCACGCTTTCAACGTGTGTGCGCCTGTCTCGCATGAAAATTGGGAAGTCTTAAAAGCGTGGTTACAAAACGCACTTTTGATTAAGAAAGCGCGGTTACAAAAGGCGCTTTTAATTAATTTTTTTGAAATCGTTGTTCTGAACCACACTTTTATCCAAAAAAAAAATTTCTTTTGAAATCGCTGTTCTGAACCATGCTTTTTATAGCGATCCCGGGTTTACCCCTTGTTGTATAGTGATCCGGACGTGTGTCCGTGGATGTTGGTAGTGGATTGTTGTCCTGTTTACGACCTTTCATATATTGTATTTGAGTTATAGGATGTGTTGGGCAGGTTTATTTCAGGTTGGTTGTGTTCGGGAGCCAAGGGTTGCCGCCTGCAATTTTGTCCTTCGCCGAGCGAGAGTTGGTCGCCGAGCGAAGCGTTGAGTTTTGTTTCGTGGGTCGAGCAGGCGGCATCGCCGAGCGAGCGGCGGCTCGTCTGGTGGCCTGAACACCATGATTTCTGGCTCGAGCGAGATGATTCTTCGCTCGAGCGATCTGGTTCGGTCTTCGCCGGCGAGATTCTTCGCCGAGCGTCGTCTAGTTGCGAACTGAAGGTCGAGCTCTGGCTCAGCGAGCTTTTCTCCGCCGGAGCGAGTTTCTAGGATGTTGGCTCGAGCGAGACCTTCTTGGCTCGAGCTACGGTTTTCTGTGTCTGGTCGCTCGAGCGACCAAGTCTTCGCTCGAGCGAGCCTGTTTATATCAGTTCGCAGCTAGCGATCTGAACTTCACTTTTTTGAAGCTTTTACTTTTTAAAACCCTAAATCTGAGAGCCTCTCTCTCTAGACTTGCCTTCTCTCTAAGAAATCATCTCCCTAGAGGGTGAATCTTCCCTAAGTGCTTTGTTAAAAGGGTAGAGGGTGACTTGGGCTTCGATATAATCTGAAAATATTCGGTTTTGGAGCAAGTTGGGTGTTGGGTCTTCATCTCCTTTTGAGCTCAAACTTTGAGGTAGGGATATCCTACTCCTCTTTATGGATTTTGTCTTTGAATTTTAGCATTTTGATATGTTGGTAGTTGTTGTGTAATTTTGGGAAACTTTGGGCCATTGTGTAATTTTATAAAAGTTTGGGGTTTTGTCTATAATAAACCTAGAAGCATGTTTGGTATAGAAACATGGAATTAATGTTGAAACATTAGTGAAATTGGAACCTAAGGGTTGTAATGTTAATTATGGAAACGCCCTAATTACATTGATTAATTAATGCTAACGCTAATTGTGGAAAATGAGGAATTGAAATAGAATTGGATCATGGGTTATGATGGAAAGAATACATTGATTTTATGTATTGATATGTGATGTGTATAATTGTTATATATATGCATTGTGTTGTGTTGGAGGAGATAGGGATGTACTCAGCGGTTTAGGGAAGATAGGGATGGACCTCTAAACCGGATGTTACCGAGGAGATAGGATGAACTCCGTAGATAGAGCATGTATGCTTATCTAGAAAATATTGGCAGAGCATGTATGCTTGTCATGGAAAGTGTGAATATATCTGTTTTGTTTATACTTGTTGAAGTGATGAAAGAATGTAAAAGAGTTGGCCATCTATCAATTGTTAGTCTTTGAGTCATTATTTATAACTGGTTTAGTATATTTCTACTGGGCTGTGGCTCACCCTATATGGGAACATCATTTTCAGGTACTGGTAGCATGCCACCTCCAAGGACTTAGCTTGGGAGGCTAGTGGCGGACGGACCTTTTGGTTGTCTTTCCTTTTGCAGTGTTACATGTAAATTCAAGCCTAGGGCTTAATGTGTAAATGAGTTAGCACTCTACTTTCTCGTAACCAAGTGTTAACTTGGAAAGCTGTAAGCCCGTCGGGCATTTGCTCTTGTTGTTAACATGTAATATCTTTTTGTAATAGAACTCTGATGAATGGAAGGACGTGGACCCTTTATATATCATAGCATGTTAATATTGTTAGTTTAGTATCTTCATTTTGAGGGCGTTACAACTTGGTATCAGAGCGTACCGGGTTCGAATACTTTGGGTACGTGGGAAGTGATTAGGATCACAATGGGTTTGTCTCGCTTGATAGAGACTTAGGTGTACTGTTATATGTTTATGTGATAACATGCTTATGTGATTATTTGGGTATGGGATTTAGTTTCTAGGATGTTGATTGGGTCTTTGGGTTTAGAGTCTTGTTGGAAAGGCACTTGATCAATCTTTGTTTCTAACCGTACTCTAGTAACGCCTTTGGGACTATCATCATCCGGAAACGAAATTGTAAGTGCTATACGTGTTTATGTGCTTACGTGGAATGAATTACAGTTATTCATGCATTAGGACGTGAGTGTTTAGTTTTGGCACGTTTATAAATGTGCTAACGTTCTGTGTTACCTTTATTAGGATGTCAGGACGAGCAAGAAGTGGTAGGCGTGGTAGGCCTAGGGAGGTGAAGTGCCATTACGGATGAGGTTCGGCAGTTCCAGAAGGGGTCGGTCGTGCCAATGTGGCCGAGCCATGGGTCGGAAAGCCATGGGTGCCTTGGCCCGAGAGATAGCGGGCCTTAGGTATTCTCGTGAGCAGAAATCAGCAACCGAGCGGGACCTTCTTTCTTGAAGAGGGAGTTCTTCGGTCTAACGGAGGAGTTTGTTGGGGATCCTAAGGAGCCATTGAAGGCGAGACAGTGGCTAGAACAGATGAGTAAAACATTCGATATGCTAGGCATAGATAATGGAGCATTGAAAGTGACCTTGGCATCCTACCAGCTGGAGGGAGATGAGGGTCAATGGTGGCAGTATGAGAAAGTTCGTGTGTGTGGTACTTGGGCGTTTGTGAATGCTTTCCAGAGAGGTTTTGTCATGATGGCTAGAGAGAGACTAAGGGATCGGTTACCAAGCTTAAGCAGAGGGTTTGTCTGTGGCAGTTTGAGGCCACATTTACTAGCTTGTCCAGTTTGCACCGAACTAGTGGCGACAGAGGAGCGCCGTTACTCAAGTTTGAGCGGAAGTTGAGGTGGGACCTCAAGTTGAAAGTTGGTGGACCTTACATTCGAGTACAGCATTTGGTGGATGCGGCTCATATGGAGCCGATGATGCAGGAGGGAGAAGAGGAGAAGCATGGGGGCTCCAAGAGGCCAAGAGGACAGGTGATGGCAGGAGGCAGAGGCGTTATAACCCTCAGCCGTCCCAGGGTGGTTTGGCCAGGTCGACTTTCCCAAGACTGAGTGCAGCTCAGGAGAGGCGACCAGGAGAGTTCTGTTACAAGTGTGGCCACCGGGTCACAAGGCTTGCTTGCCATCAAGGCGGGGTCGAGAGCTGTTTCTTCGTCGGCCAGACCCGCAGTCGAGTTCGGCAGGGACAGCCGTGTCGTGTTACCAGTGTGGACGGCCGCACATGAAGAGGTATTGCCCACGGTTGAGTGCCACCAGAGGCGTCTGGTTCTAGACAGACGCAGGGTTTCAACCAACTCGATCTGTCTGCAGCCTCGAGGGCCAATCCGGGGCTTCGTCGTCAGCCAAGACTGATCCTATGCTCAAGGCGGCGAGGTAGATCGAGGGGCCTCTGAGCGTGTATCTTTATCACAGACCTAGTACTACGCTCCATCAAGAGTGAGAGGTACCTTTTGTTTTGCAATTCGGTTGCTAGAGTGTTGATTGACACGGGTGCATCTCATTCTTTTGTATCTGCGCATTTGCATCGTGTTGAACCGGAGTTAGCACTTTTAGCATCTCCTATTTGCGTTGTGTCACCTATTGGGGGTGAGTTAATTTTGAGGCACGGATGTAGAGGTCAGGATATAGAGGTCGCGATCATCGACTTCCTTTTCCATTTGTAGTTATGCCCATGAAGGGCTTTGATGTTATTTTGGGTATGGATAGTTATCGCCATACCGGCGGTTATTGATTGCTACCGCCAGAGGGTTACCTGTTTGCTGATGAACGGGAGTTTTTCCACTTTTAGGAGACCGGGTTGGTAGTATTGTGCCCGCAGTGCGGTCATGGCGGAATGAGCTTAGTAGTTTACTTGCTAGTTTTGAGAATGGTGAGTGTGATGAGACCCATTGAGTTGCCGAGGTAGTTTGTGAATACGCAGATGTCTTTCCCGAGGATCTTATTGATTTGCCACCCACGAGAGCGAGTTCTCTATTGATTTAGTGCGACGCAGCGCCGATTTCTATGGCACCTTATCGCTTTTGCACCGCAGAGTTGATTGAGTTGAAAGTTCACTCAAGAATTGCTAGATAAGGGCTTCGTTAGCCCTAGTGTATCGTAGTAGAGCACCGGCCCTCTTTGCTAAAAAAAGAAAGACGGTGCCTTGAGGTTGTGTATCGATTAGGAAGTTGAATCAACTACGATTAAGAATAAGTACCCTATGCCCGTATAGATGACTTGTTTGACCGGTTGAAGGGTTCCCGTTGTTTCTCTAAGATAGACTTGAGATCGGGTTACCACCAGTTGAGGGTCAGAGAGGAGGATATTCCGAAGACGGCATTCCGTACGCGGTATGGCCATTATGAGTTTCTGGTGATGCCATTTGGGCTTACCAACGCACTTGATCTTTATGGACTTGATGAACCGGATCTTCCGGGAATTCTTGGATCGTTTTGTGGTCGTTTTTGTGGATGATATTCTTATCTATTCACCCTCAGAGCAAGAGCACGAGGAACACTTGAGAGTGGTGCTTGAATTGCTTAGAGCCCATAAATCAGTATGCCAAGTTTGGGAAGTCGAGTTCGCTAAGAGAAGTCAAGTTCTTAGGCCATGTAGTTTTCGGGAAGGGTGTCTGTTGATACATCCAAGATTGAGGCAAGGCAAGACCGGGCCTGACCTAAGAATGTGTTTGAGATTCG
This sequence comes from Camellia lanceoleosa, assembly GCA_025200525.1. NCBI lineage: Eukaryota > Viridiplantae > Streptophyta > Magnoliopsida > Ericales > Theaceae > Camellia > Camellia lanceoleosa. The sequence goes on from CM045771.1 coordinate 100,827,384, forward strand.
CAGTTTTACGGGATTAGCGGGTACTACCGTCGATTTGTGAAAGATTTCTCGTGTTAGCTTCGCGTTGACTAGGTTGACTTCGCCAGGAGTCAAATTTGTATGGAGTGAGACTTGTGAAAAGTCGTTTGAGAGTTGAAAGTTAGATTGACCCCCGCTCCGGTCTTGATTATTCGGGAGAGAGGGTTGGGTTATGCAGTCTATTGTGATGCCTCACGAGAGGGTTTGGGTTGTGTGTTGATGCAGGAGGGAAAGTGGTAGCTTATGGCTCACGCCAGTCAAAAATGCACGAGAAGAATTACCCTACACACGACCTAGAGTTGGCGGTTGTGATCTTTGCCTTGAAAATCTGGAGGCACTACCTTTATGGTGAGAGATTCGAGGTGTTCTCGGATCATAAAAGTCTGAAGTATCTGTTTTCACAGAAAGACTTGAACTTGAGGCAGAGGAGGTGGATGGAGTTTATAGAAGATTACGACTTCGAGTTGCATTATCACCCAGGGAAGGCCAATGTTGTGGCCGATGCTCTTAGTAGGAAATCCATTAGTGATGTAGCTTGTGTAGCCATCCGAGAGTGGGAGATGTTGGGGGCACTTGGCGAGTTTGACTTGCTTCTGGGCGAATCCGTTGAGGCTGCGGCCTTGTTTTCTGTTGTTGCGCAACCTACACTTGTGACTCGAGTGTTAGAGGCACAGAGAGGTGACCTTGAGGTAGAATCCCTCAGAGAGAAGATCTCCAGTGGGAAAGTTGAGAAGGGTTTGACGGCGTATCCCGACCTGAGTTTGAGATACCGAGACCGTCTGTTTGTGCCGGAGTCCTGTCGAGAGGAGGTACTCCGAGAGTTCCATCATTCGCGCCTTGCGGTGCACCCGGGAGGTACTAAGATGTATCGGGATTTGGGTCGTCAGTTTTGGTGGCGGGGTATGAAGAGAGATGTGGCAGTCTTCGTGTCTAAGTGCCTTACTTGTCAGCAAGTGAAGGCCGAGCATCAGAGGCCAGCGGGTTTGTTACAACCCTTGCCTATTGCCGAGTGGAAGTGGGAGCATGTCACCATGGACTTCGTTGTAGGTCTTCCGAAGACTCAGCGGGGTAGTGACACTATTTGGGTGGTTGTAGACCGGTTGACCAAGTCGGCGCATTTCATTCCAATGCGCGTGAGAGATTCCGTAGATCATCTTGCCGACTTGTATGTTCGGGACATAGTGAGATTGCACGGGGTACCAGTGACGATCGTCTCGGATAGAGATCCTCGTTTCTTGCTAGGTTGTGGCGAGTTTGCGAGTGCTTTAGGTACTAAGTTGACCTTTAGTCTGACTTATCATCCTCGGTGACGGGCGATCCGGCGTACCATTCAGATCTTTGAGTATATGCTTGAGGTTGTGTCCTTGTTTTCAGTGGGACATGGGAGAGGCACTTACCGCTGGTGGAGTTTGCCTACAATAACAGTTTTCAGTCTAGTATCGGTATGGCACCATTTGAGGCCTTGTATGGCCGACCTTGTAGGTCTCCAGTTTGTTGGGCGGAGGTGGGCGACACACCTTTGTTGGGTCCGGAGTTGGTTAGGGAGACGACGGAGAAAGTTGAGCTTATCCGTAGGAGGCTTGTTACAGCCCAGAGTCGTCAGAAGTCCTATGCTGACCGTAGGAGGAGACCGTTGGAGTTTGAGGTGGGTGATCACGTCTTTTTGAAGATATCACCTAGGCGGGGTTTGTTGAGATTTGGGAAGAGTGGGAAGTTATCCCCTCGGTTTATTGGTCCTTTTGAGATCCTTGAGCGGATTGGCGAGGTTGCTTATCGTTTAGCTTTGCATACAGTTGGCCGGAGTTCATGACGTGTTTCATGTGAGTATGCTTCGGAAGTATGAGCCGGATCCATCACACGTGTTGGATTGGACCGACTTAGAGGTAGATGAGGATGCCTCGTATGAGGAGAGACCGGTTCAGGTCTTGGATAGGCGGGATCAAGTCCTGCGTGGTAAGACCATCCCTTTGGTTAAGGTTTTGTGGAAACATCACGGAGTGGAGGAGGCCACTTGGGAACGTGAGTTGGGAGTCCGTGAGAAATATCCGGACTTATTTGTTGATGTGTAATCAAGTGTTGCAATTTTGTAATTGTAATGAACTTTAAGAACATTTGAAATGTCTTAAGTTGTAAAACATGATGTATGTTTTGGTTAATGTAAATGTTGTAGAGCTTGCCTTGTTATGGGAGTTGATTATAATATTGCATATGTTGGCTATATTATAGAAATAAAATTGTATCATGATTATTGCTTATGATATAAATTGTAAACCATATATGTGGGAAATGGTTGAAATGGAAAGAAATTGCATGTTGAAATGTGCATGTTGAGAAATGTCTCTTACTAGGCGATGGATGACCGGTAATGGGTCAAATTGTTAAATGTTGAGTTATGACATTGTTTAAAATGGAGAAAAATGCTTGTTTTTCAAAAACTTGTTTTAATTTAGGGGAAATTCTTTAAGGAGGTTATAGCGATCCGGGTTTACCCTTGTTGTATAGTGATCCGGACGTGTGTCCGTGGATGTTGGTAGTGGATTGTTGTCCTGCTTACGACCTTTCATATATTGTATTTGAGTTATAGGATGTGTTGGGCGAGGTTTATTTCAAAGTTGGTTGTGTTAGAGCCAAGGGTTCTTTGCCGAAATTTTGTCCTTCGCCGAGCGAGTTGGTCGCCGAGCGAGCGTTGAGTTTTGTTTCTGGTGGGTCGAGCCAGAGCGGCATCGCTTCGGCGGCAGCTAACGTCTGGCTGGCCTGAACACCATGATTTCTGGCTCGAGCGAGATGATTCTTCGCTCGAGCGATCTGGTTCGGTCTTCGCTCGAGCGAGAGATTCTTCGCTCGAGCGTGCGTCTAGTTGCAGACCTGAAGGGGCGAGGTCTTGGGTCGGGCGAGCTTTTCTTCGCTCGCGCGAGTTTCTAGGATGTTGGCTCGAGCGAGACCTTCTTGGCTCGAGCTACGGTTTTACGTGCCGTCGCCGGCGACCAAGTCTTCGCCGGCGAAACTGTTTATATCAGTTCGCAGCTAGCGATCTGAACTTCACTTTTTTGAAGCTTTTACTTTTTAAAACCCTAAATCGAGAGCCTCTCTCTAGACTTGCCTTCTCTCTAAGAAATCATCTCCTAGAGGGTGAATCTTCCCTAAGTGCTTTGTTAAAAGGGTAGAGGGTGACTTGGGCTTCGATATAATCTGAAAATATTCGGTTTTGGAGCAAGTTGGGTGTTGGGTCTTCATCTCCTTTTGAGCTCAAACTTTGAGGTAGGGATATCCTACTCCTCTTTATGGATTTTGTCTTTGAATTTTAGCATTTTGATATGTTGGTAGTTGTTGTGTAATTTTGGGAAACTTTGGGCCATTGTGTAATTTTATAAAAGTTTGGGGTTTTGTCTATAATAAACCTAGAAGCATGTTTGGTATAGAAACATGGAATTAATGTTGAAACATTAGTGAAATTGGAACCTAAGGGTTGTAATGTTAATTATGGAAACGTCCTAATTACATTGATTAATTAATGCGAACAGTTAATTGTGGAAAATGAGGAATTGAAATAGAATTGGATCATGGGTTATGACGATGGAAAGAATACATTGATTTTATGTATTGATATGTGATGTGTATAATTGTTATATATATGCATTGTGTTGTGTTGGAGGAGATAGGGGATGTACTCATGGTTTAGGGAAAATAGGGATGGACCTCTAAACCGGATGTTCTTTGGGAGGAGATAGGGGATGAACTCCGTAGATAGAGCATGTATGCTTATCTAGAAAATATTGGCAGAGCATGTATGCTTGTCATGGAAAGTGTGAATATATCTGTTTTGTTTATACTTGTTGAAGTGATGAAAGAATGTAAAAGAGTTGGCCATCTATCAATTGTTAGTCTTTGAGTCATTATTTATAACTGGTTTAGTATATTTCTACTGGGCTGTGGCTCACCCTATATGGGAACATCATTTTCGTGTATCGTACCATGCCACCTCCAAGGACTTAGCTTGGGAGGCTAGTGGCGGACGGACCTTTTGGTTGTCTTTCCTTTTGCAGTGTTACATGTAAATTCAAGCCTAGGGCTTAATGTGTAAATGAGTTAGCACTCTACTTTCTCGTAACCAAGTGTTAACTTGGAAAGCTGTAAGCCCGTCGGGCATTTGCTCTTGTTGTTAACATGTAATATCTTTTTGTAATAGAACTCTGATGAATGGAAGGACGTGGACCCTTTATATATCATAGCATGTTAATATTGTTAGTTTAGTATCTTCATTTTGAGGGCGTTACACTTTTATCCAACAAAATTTTTTGTCTGAAATTGCTGTTCTGAACCACGCTTTTACAAAAAAAATTTCTTCTGAAATCGCTGTTCTAAACCACGTTTTTTGGCAAAATTTTTTTTCATTAAGTGAAATCGTGGTTCACAACCATACTTTTAAAACTTATATATAATCTCCCCAGCCCCGTGTTTTGCATTCACGCTTGTTACAGTTTCACTCTCTCGCTCCCTGCTCTCTCTGTCGCTCCCTGTTGTCTCTCTCTCGCTCTTACTGCTCTCTCTCTCTCTCTCTCTCTCTCTCTCTCTCTCTCTCTCTCTCTCGCTCTTACTGCTCTTTCTCTGTCTCTGTGCTCGAGCTCCCTCTGTTTCTCAGTACTGTCGGTACCTCTCTCTCGTTGGTATGGCTTTTGTCATCTACTTAATGCGTTTTTTGTGTTTGTGAAAATGTGAATAAATTAGGGTTAGGGTTCATGAATGTGGGTATAATGTTGGTAGAATAGGGTTTATGAATGTGAAAATGTTGTGAAATCAGAAATAATAAATTAGGGTTAGGGTTTATATTTGTGAAATCTATTTAGAAATCTGTTGAATGTGAAATCTTAAATCTTAAATTAGGGTTAGGGTTTATATTTGTGAAAGCTGTTTAGAAATGAGTTGAATGTGAATATTGAATGGTTTATATTTATCTTAAATCTGTTTATAATTGTGAAATCTGTTGAATGTGAAATCTTAAATCTTAAATTAGGGTTAGGGTTAGGGTTTATATTTGTGAAATCTGTTTAGAAATCTGTTGAATGTGAATATTGAATGGTTTATATTTATCTTAAATCTGTTTATAATTGTGAAATCTGTTGAATGTGAAATCAGATTTCTGTTCAATGTGACATCTGTTGAATGTGAAATCTGTTGAATGTTGAATCTGTTTAGAAAAAATTAAATATTATGTTTGAAATGAGAAAATGAGGGTTATGGTTTTCTATTGAAAGTGAAATCAGAAATGAGGGTTTTGGTTTTGAATTAGAGTTTTGAATTGATGAATGTGAAATCATTTTTCAATTAGGGTTAGGGTTTTGAATTGATGAATGTGAAATCATTTTTCAATTAGGGTTAGGGTTTTAAATTGTGAAATCAGAAATGAGGGTTATGGTTTCAGAAATTAGGGTTTAAGAAATTTACGATAAGTTAAATTTTTTTAATAATGTTATATGATTTTTTTTAGGAACAAATAATTTTTACATAATCAATAAATAATTATCTATAATAATAATAATTTCCTTGTATATTATTATCGTAACTAACTTTATAATTTATTGGAAAAAAAACATGGCAAAACACAAGAAAATCTAATTTTGTCTATATAAAAATTATCTATAATTAAAATTTCAAAATTTTCTATCCCTTTCTTTCAAAATTTCCAAATTATTTTTTTTTTCTTTCACTTTCACTTTCACTTTCCACAAATTTTTCTTTTTAATAAAAACATATTTAAGGAATAATCATGCCATTCCCTTTTATTTTCATTCCAATAAATTAATCACAGCCTAACAATATTTACGATATATTAAAAAAAAATAGAATCATATAATATATATCAGTGTCATACAAAATTGAATTACAAGAAACTATGTTTAAAGTTGTCATGGTTAGTCTAGTACTAATTATCCCGATTCCATAGATCCAACTGATCATTAAATCATTTTTTGTTTCTCTATTATGGAAAGTATAAGGGGATGTTTGGCATAAAAGAAAAGCAAGTTCAGTCAAAAGAAAATGAGGAGAAAATTAAGGGGAATGGGAGAAAATTTTCAGTTATGAGAGGGTGGCCGTGTCCTTCGCCGCGAATAGTCTGAGTGAAACCCAAGATGGTTGTCGACGACGTTCTTGTGATTGTGAATTACAAATATATTTTATAGGGTTTTCAATTGTGAAATCAGAAATTAGGGTTATGGTTTCAGGAATTTGGGTTTTGAATTGTGAATCCTGTCTATATTTATTGCATTGTAAATTCTGAATCCTATCTATTTTTTTACAAATTAGGTTTTTGAATTTTGAATTGTGAATCTTGTCTATATTTTTTGAATTGAAATTATAATTTCTGATTGCTTCTTAGTCCTGTCGATATTGTTAAATCTTGTTATTCTTTCGCTTATCTCTTCAGCTTCATCATTAGGCCACTATAACTAGTAGAAACAATTTTTTGGGTTGTTTTAAGAAATAAGTTAAAAGCTAATTTTTTGTATTTTATAATTTTTTTTTTGTGTAAAAACGTGTAAAAAAAATACTGAAAATGCCTTTTTACCTCTTTCCCAAAAAATTACCAAAACATTAGAAGTCAAAAAATTTGATATAAATAAATGACTTTCTAGAAGTGATCCACAAAAAAATTGATATAAACATTAGAGGTCAAAAAATTTGATCCATAAAAAATTAGAAGTAAAAAAATTACTTTTTACCTCTTTCCCAAAAGAGGCCTTTCAAGTCGTCATGGAAAATGCTATTATCAAAACATTTGATATAAAAAAAAAAAAAAATTGTTTAAGAATTATGTTTGAAAAAATTAAAATATTTGATTTATAAAATGAGTCATTCTCGATAATTTTTACCCACTTGAATTATCCAATTGACTTATTCTCTATGCGCCTGCATTATGTTTATTCAATTAAGTTTTAACTTTTTATGATAGTCAGATGTCTGAATCATTTTACGTATTTATCGAGTAATCTTACAAGCCACACCAAACGTCCCTTCCACGTAAATCCGACAAATCTCAATTAATACCTATAAACATGACACATACTGAGAGTTCAACTTGAGATCTGAAAGGAGCATACCTAATTTTTAACATATAATGAGAGCTCATTAATATTAATGAAACTCAAGTTTGACTCGATTCAGGTCGATAATTTTTTTGTTATGTTTTTTATATTGCTTAAAATTATGAGAGCTCATTAATTTTTTATTTATGTTATTTCTTACGTTATTTCCCTAAGTTATTTCCTACGTTATTTCGTATGAGGTTATTTCCCTAAGTTAGAAAATAATCTCACAGGAAATAACCTACCAAATAACTTTGTCATTAAGGTCCCTATTGGCAGAAGCTTGAGCAAATAAAAGTAACTTCTCTTTAATTGTCCATAAATCTCACTAATTGGACCACCAGTTTTAAAAAATTACGTGAACAATGTTTGAAATAAAAATTAAGAACAAGTCATACAAAATCAGTCGAGTTATTTCAACTCAATGAAAAAAAAAAAATAATTTCATAGAAAAAGTTACACTATGATTTAAGATTTTTATATGACTTGTCCAATTTTGTCCAATCGCACTGAATAAATACAATACTTGATACAAATTATACTATAAAATTATATGAACAGAAAAATAAAAGAAGAATCTTCATAATGTCTTCATATTCAAAATTATTGATATATCTGTCTAGTTTATCGAAATACTAATGTCTGAATAGATTAAGATTTATCAAAATACACTGAAAATAAGTGTTTTTTAAATTGTTACCATTTACATGCGTACGATTAAATCATTGCCCAAATTAGGGGCTTTTCCCAAATTAAGGCAAAGTAATAATTTATTTCCCAAAGTAGGCTTAGTTTGGACAGAATTCCTAAACTAAGCTAAAACACGGATAGAAACCACGCTTTCACCATTTTTGTGGCCCTCCCGCGGACAATTTGTAAAATCTTAAAAGCGTGGTACAATCCACGCTTTTAATTAACAAAACGTGGTTACAAATCACGCTTTCAAGGAAATTTTATTTATACATAAATTTTTAAGTAATTATTTTTTTTAAAGTAAATCTGATTAAGGAAATTTGATTTATACATAACCATGCTTTTGTTAAATAATTCTTTCTATCTTCAGAAAACGTGGTTGCAAACCACGGTTTTCTATCAAGGACCTGGATAATAACCACTTCTAAGCAAAATGTAAAATTCAACAAAAATTCAAAACCGGACTCATTCTTGTTTCTCAGACACTCACAAACACTCTCTCTATCCCTCTCTCTGACACACACACCCACAACACTCACACTCACATCAAACATATATAATTTTTAATATATATAAATTTTATTTTGTAAAATTCAGACCAATATTAAATATATATAATAATAATTGATAATAGCAAATAATAATCAACTATATAAAATGATTATTTTTTTACTTTAATTCCTAAAATGTAATTTTTTTATTTAGGCAAATTACACTGACACCCCTGAGGTTTATGTTGAAAAAAAAATTCATTGGAAAAAAAATAAAATTAATTGGAAAAATAAATTATTTCAAAAGAAAAATTAAATTAAAAAAAATTTAATTGTTCTGAATTTTATAAAATAAAATTTATATATATTAAAAATTATATATGTTTGATGTGAGTGTGAGTATTGTGGGTGTGTGTGTTAGAGAGAGAGAGATAGAGAGAGTGAGTGTAAGTGTCTGTGACAAAGAAGAGTGAGTGCTAGTTTTGAATTTTTGTTCAAAATGTGTTTTGAAAACACGTTTTTACATATTTTACTTACAAGTGTGGTCACGAATATGTATAAATCAAATTTCTTTATGTATAAATCAAATTTACCAACACTTTATAATTTATATAAAGTCACAAAGGTGGGGGAACCTACACTCATAATTTATGTAATGATTAGAAATTTAGGTAAATTAGAAATATTGTTACTTTGATGTAGGTTGTTACTTTGATGTAAAGTTAAGTTTACCTACACTCATAAGTTTACCTACCTCATAAGATTGTTGGATTTTCCTACACTCATAAGTTTACCTATACTCAAAGTAACAAGATTAACAACTTACACTCATAAGTTTATGTAAATTACTTAGATTTATAATTTATCAATTACCTAAATCAACTTACATCAATTATATTTATTTAATGATTACAAATGTCGTTACTTTATAATTTATAATCATTTTTATATAATTTATACAAAATTAATCAAAAATTAATAAAAGATTTTCAGACCTAAAACTTAGCTGAATTACATTTAATGTGCACAAGAGCATGATCTTAATCATAATAAATAATGTAAAAAGCATAACAAAAGAGCATGATGTTAATTTTGTATGTGTTGTAAGATTTGTTTCTTAAAAAGCTAAAAAATCTAAAGCATTATCATTATTTTAACTCATATCTTAATTAAAAAATCAATAATGATTGTTGGATTACAATTGCTGATTACTTAAATAAATTTTTTGCGTTACAAGTAATTGTAATTGAATGAGTTAAAATTCATATAATTCTTTTACAAGTACAAGGAGATATAAGTATATTGTTGCTATTTTAATTTTTTTTGTCTTAATTGAAGCAAGTATATGGAAACTGTTTCAATTATTTTCTACTTGGGGGGAAACATAATTCGGGATCCCGATGAAGGTGTATCATATGATGCTGAGCCAAAAGGGATATATGCGGTGCAAATTGACACCACGCTTACCAATTTGGAGGAGATGTTTAAGTCAAAGGTGGCAAGTTACGGGGAAAGTGTCTGATTGACCTTCAAATGTAGATATCCTTATCGCCAGTGGCAAGCACACAACAAATACAAGATATTACCGATCAATGACGATGAGGCGTTGAACACCGTATTAAGTATCGGTGCAAGTTTTCAAGCACCAAATTGTTTGGAAGTCTACATTGATAAAGAGGTTGTACACAATATCCCGAACATGACACAGATGGATTCTCGTTCGTTCACTACATTGCTGACGCATGGGATTGACACAACAACGTTTCAGTCTCCTATGTATGAATCAGATCAATGTTATCCGCTGTGCTACACACAACAGTCATTTGAGGGCCATGGTGTAGAATCAAGTTCACGTGGTGGATATGATTATGAATTTGATAATAACACACAAGATGTACCCACATGCAGCCATCATACCATTCCGGTTGAAGTTGCTGGTAATATGGCTGAAACAGTGAACGACGTGCAGTTTGCTGATAGTGACATGTAGGTCCTGATGTTGCCCTAAACGATGATGACAATGAAATGTGTGATGAAGAAAATTTATTAGGCGGATCAGATGATGATGATGATGATGATGATGATGATGAATATGACGCCCAGGCTCCCGTTGACCCTGAAAATGCCCCCATTCCACCTAGAGTTGAAATCCCTTTCTATGACAACATTCACATGGGTGGTGATTTTGACATTAGTACCTGTGATGTCGTTCCCCGTAACCAGATCTGGAGCGCTTCCAGAGTTGGACAGAGGAATGGTTTTTGTTGATAAGAAGCAACTTCTACATGCGGTGAAATTGTACCATGCAACAAATAATCGAGAGTATAAGGTCGTAACCTCCAAGCGAGACCTTTGGGTGTCTGCTTGCAAGCACGACTGCAGTTGGTGGTTGCGTGCATCTCTTAGTAGGAAACATAGTCTTTTTGAAATAAAGCAGTACAGGGGTCCTCACCATTGTTTATACCCACGAATGAACAGGGACCACACTAATATTAGCTCCAGTTACATTGCTTCTCATATTTTGGGACAAGTTGCGGTTAATATAAAAAATAAATGTTTACATATATATACATATTTGTTTGTTTATAGTGTTCACACCCAAATAATCCAACTCATATTTGATTGTCGTATGCAGAATGAACCTGATATGCCAATTAATAATGTCATCGAAGATATAAAAAAGACCATGAACTATAGTATATCATACAAGAAGGCGTGGCATGCAAGGGCAAAGGCAATTAAAATAGTATTCGATGATTGAGATGAATCATATAGGCAGTTGCCTAAATTCACGCATGCATTACAGACATATAATCCTGGCACCATCGTGACATGGAAGCATAGATATACCGGGCATACAACCATTATGCCCGTCTTTATAACGATCCCGGGTTTACCCTTGTTGTACAGTGATCCGGACATGTGTCCGTGGATGATAGTAGTTGATTATCACCTTGTGTACATCCTTTCTTTCTTTGTATTTGAGTTATAGGATGTGTTGGGCAGGTTTGTTACAGGTTGGTTGAGTTTAGAAACCAAAACTAGCTGCCCAGATTTTGACCTGTCCGCTCGAGCAGGGAGTTTGACGCTCGAGTGGGGATCCTTTTGTTGCTTGTCCGCTTGAGTGGGGGTTTTGGCGCCGGCGGAAAAACACCCATCCGATCTTCATCAGTAGTGTTGTGCGCCGAGCGGAGTTTGTGTGACGCTTGAGCGGGGAGTTGGACGCTCGAGCGGGAGACCTGCCTGCAAAAGTGCTGGGAGTGTGCATCCGGCGCTCGAGCGGGGATTGGCGCCGAGCGGAGTTCAGGAGTGGCGCCGGCGGGGTTTCCATGCTCGAACGGGCGACTGGGTTTAAGTTCCGAGTTTTAGCATTTTTAAATCACTTTTTCTTGTTCTTTCTCTCTCTTACTTTCCCAAACACAAATTTGAAAGCCTCTCTCTCTAAAACCTTAACTTCTCTCTAGGGATTGATCTAGTAGAAGTTGTTTCCTCGTTTTTGGCCTTTACGAAAGTTGTGTTGATCGTCGAGAGCTTTCTTTTAATCCGAAAAATTCGTGATTTGGAGCATTTTGGTTTTTGTCTTCATCTCCATTGGAGCTCAAACTTTGAGGTAGGGATAACCTACTCCTTTCTATGGGCTTTGTCTTTAAATTTTAGTATTTTGAGATGTTGGGGTTGGTTTGGTAATTTTGCGGAAGTTTGGGACTTTTGTGTAATTTCACAAGAGTTGGGGGTTTAGTTTATAATAAACCTGGATGCATGTTTGGCATAGAGAAATGGAATAAATGTGGAACATTGATGAAAATGGAACCTAAGGGTTGAAATGGTAGTTATGGAAAATGCCCTAATTACATTGGTTAATTAATTTGTATAATTAATTGTGAGAAATGAGGAATTGATTTGGAAATGTTGAGATTGGGAATGTATGGGCTTAAAGGGTGTAGTTGGATTATTTATCGCTCACCTAGTTGGAATGTTGATTATATATCCATTTGTTGCATTTATTTTCTGTATAGAAATAACTGCTTTGGACTATCGGTGGAGGATAGTCTTGATTGTTGTAGACAATGCATGATGATTAGGCAAACTGAAACTAATCACTGGAATGTGTCATCGAGAATGACGGTTGAAAGAATACATTAAATTTATGTATTGATTGATAATGTGTATAATGATTGTTTATGTGCATTGTGTTGTGTTGGAGGAGATAGGGGATGAACTCCACGGTTTAGGGAATGATAGGGGATGGACCTCTAAACCGGATGTTGTTGGGAGAAGATAAGGGATGGACTCCATAGATAGAGCTCATATGTTTATCTAGTAATGTGTTGACACAGCTAATATGCTTGTCTTTGGAAGTGTGATAGTGCTCTTATGCATATCTATGGAAGAGATGATATAGCTTGTATGCTTATCTGTTAGTGTGTGATAGCGCTGGTATGCTTATCTATTTTGAAATGGGAAAGTGCTAATATGAGTTACTGTCTCATATAAGTTGTGTGGCCAGGTTTTGAGCCATGGTTATAAATTGAGAATTGAAAAGAATTGGAAAGTGGATTGTAACATGGACTTGTATGTCATGAAATTGTAAAGTGTTATAAGTGGAAATAACAGTGTTGGCCATCTATCAACTGCTAATCTTTTAGTCATTGTTCATATTTGGTTTAGTGTATTTCTACTGGGCTGTGGCTCACCCTATATGAGAATATCACTTTCAGGTACAGGTAGCATGCCACCTCCAAGGACGTAGCTTGGGAGGCTAGAGGCGGGCTAACTTTTGTTGTTTAGTTTCTTTTGATGTATTACATGTATATTCAAGCCAAGGGCTTAATGTGTAAATGAGTTAGCACTCTTTTGTTGTAACCAAGTGTTAACTTGGAAAGCTGTAAGCCCATTGGGCATTTTGCTTTTATTGTTAACATGTAATACTCTTGTACCGAAATACTCTGATGAAATGGAAGAATGTGAATCTTTTGTATCAATGCATGTATTTATTGTTGGGTTTAATGTTGTTGTTTTGAGGGCGTTATAGTCTTCCACTTTGTTTTCTGGTCTTTCAAACCCGTTATCGATTGCTTTAGATATTGTAGGCCTGTTATAACTATAAATGGTACATTCTTATACGATAAATACACTGGTGTGTTGCTTGTAGCAATGATTGTCACTGCGAATGGCAAAATATTACCGCTTGCATTCGCTGTTGTCGACAGGGAGAGTTTGGAGTCTTGGTCGTTCTTCATTCAAAACATCAAGGAACATATTGTCATGGACCGACAGGGAGTGACTTTGATATCTAATCGAGCTAAGAGTATTTTAGCTGCTGTAAGGCGGCATTGGCTGAATCTCTCGCTCCAATTTGTTGGATATCATCGGCACTGCCTTCAACATGTTTGCAGTAACTTTAACACACATTTCAAAAATAAGGAGCTCAAAGAACTTCTATGGAAAGCAGGGAGTGCTGATCAACGACAAAAGCGTAATGGTTACTTAGATCAAATACAGGCTATTAACCAAGAATCCATCAATTGGGTCCACAAGATGAATCCTGAGGACTGGGCCCTTGCATATGACGGTGGATATCACTGGGGGGTATTGACCAGTAATGATGTAGAGTGCTTCAACAACGTCTTGAAAGGTGCAAGGAACTTACCTATCTCAGCTATGGTTGAATTTACATTTCGACGGCTCGTCAAATATTTTGACGAGATGGGAGCCTAAGCTGAAACAGATGTACGCAATGAGTTCCAATACCCTAGAGAGATGCAAAAAACTATTGAGAAGGGTATCGCAAGGGGAAATACTTTCCAGTTGATATCGTATGACAGGTTAGTTTGTAATGTGAAAAAATTGTTATTATTATGTTGTTAAGTTAATTACACCTAAAAACATGAACTTTATTAGTTTGTATTAATATTGTCTTATAGGCCCCGCTGTGTATTTGAGGTGTAAACATCTTTTCGCCGTGGACGATGTCACAATAGACAGATTGTGCGGATGAATCAACCCACGTGCAGTTGTGGAAAATATGAGATAAGACACTATCCATATTCCCATATGCTCGCTGTAATGTCTGAATGCGGTGACAATCCATTCCAGTACATTGATCCAGTATATAGGCTTCTTGTATACATGAGGGTTTGGGAAACTAAATTCAATCCAATACCGCATCAAGATTGAAAATCCTATGTGATTCGTGATTAGATAAAGATTAGAATATTCCAAATCCCAAAAACTTCCAAAACACTCAATCTAAAATCATCAAGCACTTACGAGAGTGATTTTAGTTTATTTGTTTTTCGGAATAAAATAATAAATCGACACAAACGATTTTTTACGTGGAAAAATCACAATTGAAGAACCTTCAATTGTAATCAAAAACCACGGGCGAACCGCCACTAATCAATCCACTACAGAAGGACTACAAGGTTACAAAGAAACCATACAAATTACCCAACCCACCAATTTGTCTCAATCTCAGAACTCTTTCACCACGCCTTCATCACGAATCGATTCTGAAGTTGATTCCACACCACAACTTCACTTGTCGAATTAACGACTACGTAAAGAATCAAACGCCTTTTGAAACTTTACGTATTGATCTTCGGATTCCACCGAAGGGAACACTCTTGAATATGTAGTATCAAACTCTTTGATGTATGAATCTCAACTCATAAGTTTAGAACTCTCTCAAGAACATCAAATAAAACTCATCAAACTCTCAGAAGAACACTTCAAACAAAACTCTAGATTTCTTGAATCAAATCTAGAAAACTAGACCCCTAGTTTTAGGAGAAAACCATCTACTTATAGAAAACCAAAAAGAATCCCAATCCTGAAAGAAACCAATCACTTGAAAATTTCCAGATTCTGAAGCTCGCTCGAGCGAGGCTCTTCTCGCTCGAGCGAGAAGCGTATCTCGCGTGATTTTTACTAGTGCCTTCGCTCGAGCCACGAACTCTTCGCTCGAGCGAGGAAACAATACTTTCAGGTTTTTGTATGGAAGCAATTCGTCGCTCGAGCCACGTTCATCTTCGCTCGAGCGAGCATTGACCTTCGCTCGATCCACCAATTCCATGCTCGAGCGCACATTCATCACCTTCAAGTTTTATACTAGACGCAGTCCTTCGCTCGAGCGAGGACATCTTCGCTCGAGCGAGGAAGAAGAAAAACACAAAAATTTTACAACTCAATCACTGAGTTTTGTTCGCGGGATTTTGACAAGATAGGACCTAACAATCTCCCCCTTTGTCAATACCCGGACAAAACTTTCTAAACAATTTCCTGACCATATTACAACTCAAAGAATGTACAAATAATTACAATTCATCCAATAATTTCAACTCATCCAATGATCTAATATATTACAACTACTCGATGAAAAGATATCAAAGAATCCAAACTTGAGAACCATCCAATCTGCACACCAGAACTTTGAAAAGATTTATTATGCACCAAAAAATATCAAAAATCAATATAGCAAAAATCACTATGCCATTGAGCTGTAAATAAAACTACTAAGCCATTGATATATCCAAATCAATATAGCAAATATCCACCAATATCAATATAAATCAATATAGTCAATATCCACCAAAACATATCCACCAATATCAATATGAATATAGCCAATATCCACCAAAACATATCCACCAATATCACTATAAAATATCACTATAAATCATCTCCCCCTTTTTGGCCGGGAGAGAAACAAAAGTAATATAAACAGTATAAGAGGAACTGGAAAACAAAACAAACCAAGAAACCAAACACTAGGAAGATGGTGGAGAATGCTGCAACTGAAGAAGAGAAAGAATCTGGGTCAGCATAGCACTCTGCTCGTCAAGGCGTGCATCAATAAGATCAAGACGATGAGCAAGAGCCGGATCCAAGTCATGAGTACCTGCTGCGGGTCCTGCATGGGCAGCCTCAACCTCCTCCTCTTCGGCAAGAGGATCATCATCACCCGCGACACCTGGACCACCTGCATGAGAACCCCCAAACCCAACCCCGGATCCACTCCCCCTCACATGAGCCTGACTCTGTGAGACTGTGAGTTTGGTAATGGGTTTCACAGGATGTGCAAACTCATCATCTTCAAGAATAGGAACATTAATTGAAGCGAGAAAACGATGAAGAAAACACCCATAAGGAAGCCCCAAGGATTTTCGGCCCTCATAAACTCCAATCATTTTTGAGATAATCATCTCGGGAAGATCAATGGGAAGGCGATGATGAATACAATATAAAACATAACCCTGGTCCTGAGTAATATGAGAGGAATGAGTGGTGACAAAAATATTGGCGCATACAATGATATTGAGTAGACGAAACCGAGGAAGCAACTCATTCTGCTGAATGAGAGCCCCGGCGATCCATGTCCTAGAAACACCACACAACTCGGAAGCAACCATATCAAAATTGACACCAGACCGGGTAAGAAAAGGGAAATGACAATCATCAATAATAGGAAGACCAAGAAACTCCCGAAACAAATCCCCAGTAATAGTAAGAGGCTTTTTCCTAACCCAAGTCTAAAAGATACAAGCTTCTCTATTAATAGAATGAATGTTGCAATAAAACTCTCGGATGAGACTGAGATTTTATGGACCGGAAAAATGGAGAACTTGATCACCACCTAAAGGATCAAACAAAGAACGAATGGGAAGGACATCAAAAGCATTAGGTAACACATTGCGCTCGAGGTGAACTTTGCGAGAGGCAAAGGATTCGCGAAACAATTTTGCCTTTTTTTTTTATTCAAATTTGACAGTGTTGTAAGAAGGGCGAGAAACAGTCGTCTTTCGACGCTTAGAAGACTCTGCCATGATGAACACAAACCCACAATATACTGGACATGAATAAAAAAAAAAACAGTACCAAAAGAACCAAAACCAAAACCAGTAATCCCAAAACCCCAATGCCAAAACATGGAACACAGACAGAAACACATTAGTCCATTAGCAAGAGTAGTATAAAAATGAAGAATGAACACCTCCCAATGAATAACATCAATCAAGCAATCATCAAACAAACAGCATGATATGAACAATGTACACAGCATAATCAGATAAGAGCATGATATAGATAGGGAAATGAACAAACCCTTATATAAAATTCCAACACAAATCCTCAATTCTCAGAATGTGATACAATCAGCAGAGTATAAAAACAAAAAATCCCCAAATGATAAAACCCGAATGGAAAAAAAAAAAAAAACCTATGAACTAATGCAAAGTAAACAAAGGCAAACCCAAGTACCCTAGATGCAAAACAATGAGAAGAAATAACCAAGAAATAACCAACATATAACTATGAATAACCCATGAACATAAACAGAGCATCGGTAAAAATAGGATAACTGGAGAGAAGAAATCAAACTTACCAATGTTGGGGGAGACACAAGAATGGACAGAAATCCTCAGAAATCAAAGATAAAAGCACAAGAGAGACAGCAATGGCGCACTCAGAAACCCTAGGGAAGAGAGAGAAAGAAAAACAAGAAGAAGAAAACAAAAAATGAACTCAAGAGACACCCCTGCAGATTTTAAATCTCGACAGCTCGCTCGAGCGAAGACTCGCTAGCTCGAGCGAGGGTAACACAAACGCCAGAGTCGCTCGAGCCAAGAAAAAGTCGCTCGAGCCAGAAACACATGCTCTCAGGTCTTATGCAGAAGCAGAAGCACGCTCGAGCGAGGACCCGGTCGCTCGAGCCAAGGAAATATTTTTTTTTTTTTTTTTTATAACTAAAACACCTAGGATGCCCTGTAACAAGTAAGGTGACAAAGTAAATGACTTTACCACAAGGATAAGAGAATCCACTGATCATGAGTCCTGAAAATTTGAGAAAAGAGATGAAACACAAGCTCATGAAGAAAATAGATAGTATTAAATCAAAGCCATAAGCATCATGAGAATGAATAACTCAAAAACACACATGAGAGCTCATATAAATAGTGTGTGTGTGTGCAATCCTTGAGAGTCACAAAGCTAGAGTTAATCCTCGTAGTGATCGGATGGTTGGACCTCCAACAAGAGTAACTGACCATCACAAAGAAAAGTCAAACCACTGGGAATCACGGGGTATTTGTTGAGTAAATGCGGAAGCTCCCCCTCAGACAATGATCCCTTTTTTTTTTTTTTTTTTAACACTTTTCTTTTTTGTGGGCACTCACTGGTGGCATACACGCTCAAGAGTATGGAGTCCAAACTAGAGAAAAATGAAATCATAATGATGGCCTGGTTGGTGCCTCTGAGGTAGCCTTTTCCTAATGCCCGGAAATCATGTACTGAGGGAGAAACCATGGAAGTGAAATAGGATGGTAGATGGTTAAGAGACTTAACATCACCCATGATATACCAGTATAGGTCAATTCCTCTGAAAGAGTACAAGAAACACCGATGCTGGTCCATAGAGAACTTTGATCACTTGTGCGGAAACCCCGCAATGATTTATCTCAAGAATGTGTATGCAGAATGAGATCATGAAGTAAATGAGTATGGGCATTCGAATGAGCTATGAACAAAGATGGAAAAGATCTTGTATGCAACATGAGCAAAGGTTCATATAAAATATGATGCAAATATATCAGAACTCAATCATAGATTGTCACATCCAAGAACAGTAAGCCAACCACTCACACTCACCTCACAAGAAACAACCTAGTTACTGAGACATTACTCCCAAGGTCTTTCTAAGATACTCAAATCCAAGAAGATCAAGGGATTTTATAAAAATATCGCCTTTTTTGATGCTCAAGAGAAACATGTTCCAAAACAACAAGGCCTTCATCCACTAACTCTCGAATAAAATGATGACGGATGTCAATGTGTTTGGTGCGAGAGTGTTGGACAGGATTTTTTGAAATGTTTATGGCACTTGTGTTATCACAAAAAAGAGTGAGAGTGTTCTGTTCTATTCCATAATCATGAAGCATTTGCTTCATCCACAACATTTGGGCACAACAACTCCCTGCAGCAATGTATTCAGCCTCAGCAGTAGACAGAGAGATAGCATTTTGTTTTTTACTATGCCAAGAAACCAGATTATTCCCAAGGTAAAAACACCCCCCGGATGTACTTTTCCTATCATCAGCACACCCTGCCCAGTCGGCATCAGAAAAACCAGTAATTTCGGCTGTAGTATCAGTGGAAAACCAAACCCCATACCCCAAGGTCCCATTAACATACTTGATGATGCGTTTTACCGCAAGAAGGTGGGGCTCTTTAGGACTGGCTTGGTAACGGGGACAAACACCGACATCAAGGAAATATCAGACGATCGTCAGTGAGATACAAAAGACTCCCTATCATACTCCTATAAAGGGTAGGATCGACATCAATACCAGAGGAATCTTTGGAAAGGTGAAAACTGGTGCTCATGGGAGTGCGAGCATGTTTGGCAGACTCAAGACCAAACTTTGACACAAGATTTTTAGCATACTTAGACTGAGAAACAAATATACCCGAAGGAGACTGTTTAATTTGGAGACCCAAAAAGTAAGACAACTCTCCCATCATGCTCATCTCAAACTCATGTGTCATACAATTCGAAAAATATTTCACAAGATGATCAGCAGTGGAGCCAAACACAATATCATCAACATATATCTGAGCAACAAGAATATGAGATTTAGTATGTTTCACAAATAATGTCTTATCCACACTACCCCTTTGAAAATCATTATCAAGAAGAAAGGTAGTAAGTCTATCATACCAAGCCCGAGGGGCTTGTTTCAACCCATACAAAGCCTTATCTAACTTGTAGACATGATTAGGACATTTAGGGTCCTCAAACCCTTTTGGTTGCTCAACATATGCCTCTTCTTTTAAGTACCCATTCAGAAAAGCACTTTTCACATCCATTTGAAACAATTTAAAGCCAAGGAAGCATGCAACACCAAGTAAAATGCGAATGGATTCGAGACGCAACCAGGGCAAACCTCTCATCATAGTCAATACTCTCTACTTGTGTGTAGCCTTGAGCAACCAACCTAGCTTTATTCCTAACAACGATTCATTCTCATCGATTTATTTTAAAGATCCACTTGGTACCTATCACATTCATGTCTCTAGGTCTGGGAACAAGAGTCCAAACTTTGTTACGTTCAAATTGACCTAATTCTTCATGCATAGCATTAACCCAACTATCATCTAGCAAGGCCTCTTTTACCTTCTTAGGTTCAATCAAAGAAACAAAGCACATATGTGATACCTCATCCCGAACTGTCTTCGGTTTTCATTCGATCCAAACACTCCCAATTACCTATTGAACTGGATGATTCGGTTTTACCCTTGCCGATGGTTTAAGTTCAGACTTTGGGTGGGGGAGGAACAAGAGTGCTGTTCTTTTGAGCACTCTTTGGACTTGAACTTACCTGTGAGGATGGTGCTGTAATAATTTCTTGTGATTGAGCCGCAGCATCTCCTTGATTTTGTGATTCAGTATCCAAGCTTGGAAACTCACCATTGTCATCCTCATTTGTTGCTGAAGTGGGTGAACCTGTGTCATCTATAACCACATTGATAGATTCCATTAATGATGAAGTTCGCAGGTTATAGACTCGAAAAGCCCTACTGTTGGTTGAATACCCTAGAAAAATACCTTCATCACTTCGGGAGTCAAATTTGCCCAAGGGCTCTCTATCTTTGAAGATGTAACACTTACTCCCAAATGTTTTGAAGTATTTTACATTAGGTTTCAAACCCTTCCACAATTCATAAGGAGTTTGTAAAGTGCCGGGCCTTAAATACACACGATTTATGACATAAACAGCAGTATTTAAGGCTTCGGCCCAGAACTTTGGAGGAAGACTCTTACTAAGGAGCATGACCCTAGCCATTTCTTGAACAACTCAGTTCTTCCTCTCAACCACTCCATTTTGTTGTGGAGTAATAGGTGCAGAAAACTCATGCTTAATTCCATGCATATCACAAAAAATCTGAAAACGAACTATTTTCAAATTCACGACCATGATCAGTTCGGATTCTTATGATACGCCCAATAGAAACACCTTGTTCATTTTGGATTTTAAGGACTAAAGCCTGGAAAGCATCAAACGTATCAGATTTTTCCTTTAAAAAATTTACCCAAGAGAAACGAGTAAAATCATCAACAGTTAAAAAAATGTATCTTTTACCTCAAATGCTTTCAGTGCGAGTAGGACCCATTAAATCCACGTGAACTAATTCAAGAGGACGTTTGGTTGTAAAGCTATTCACCTTTTTATGCGGAGCACGGGTTTGCTTGCCAAGCTGACATGGTCCACACACATGGCTCAAATTCTTACCTAATTTAGGTACTCCTCTCACAAGTTCTTTGTTGGCTATCTTAGTTAGGTCTTTGAAATTCATGTGACCTAATCTTTGATGCCACAGATCAATGTTACTTATGATGGCAGAATGACAAGTGAGATCATTAGTAGTAAGAATTCCATAGCAGTTATCAGATGTGCGAACCCCATGTAAAACGGTATTTCCTTTTTTATCCAAAATTTCACATTTATCTTTTGAAAACAAAACTTCATGATGGGAATCACACATTTGACTAATGCTCAAAAGATTAGCTTTAAGACCATCAACAAGTAAGGCATTATCTAGCTTGGGAAGACCAGCAACACTTATAGAGCCCTTACCAATGACTCTAGAAGTGCCGCCATCTCTAAAGGTAACAATTCCTCCTTCATATTTTTCAAGAGAGGTGAAGTGGGATTTGTTACCGGACATATGACGAGAGCACCCACTATCAAGATACCACATGTGTGAGTCACGTGCTTTTAGAGCAGTGTGAGCAACAAAACAAGTCAAATCATCTTTTCTAATCCAAATCTTTTTAGTCTTGGTGTTCCGCCTAGACATGTAAGGTTGTCTCCTAACCCAAAAAGTATTAGAATTTCTGCCCTTTTGAGACACCTTACCAAACAGTTCAAAACAATAAGGACGAATGTGGCCATACCTACCACAGTGATGACAAATGAAAACAGGTTTTACCTCCCTTTTGTTGGTCTTGCCTGCTTTTGCTTGATGAAGAAAAGAGTCATCTTGATCTACCTTCAATTTTCCCTTTGCTTGAGTCTTCAAGTTATGTGAGGTAGAGGCTTGTCCTTTGTGAGTTGTCGCATCATAGCCTAGCCCTCTTTTGTCAGAACCCATTTGTTGAGATCCGAGTATGTCTTCTAGAGATCTGGAACCTTTGTTCCACATGGCAATTGTTGCTCTAGCAATACGGAGTTCTTCATCTTTCTGACTGACTTTCTCTTCCAATGCAGTTTGTGACAACTCAAGACTTTCAAGCTTTTCTTCATATGTGGAATACACCATCAGAAGTTCATTCCTTTCAGTTTCACAGGACAGAAGTTTTCCACATAAGTCTTGCTTGTCACTTGAGATCTTGATGACATTCGCTTTGTCAAAGAGTTCTCCTTGAGTAGGACATTCTCACTCTCGCATGTTTTGAGCTTGAGAGAGAGTTTGTCGTTGGTTTTAGACAAATTCAGAGATTCCTCGCATTTCTCGTAAGCTTGTTGTAGTTCTTCACCATTGATCTCATCAATGTCTTCGATAGTTCATCATCCTCTCTTTGCTCCTCATTCTTCTTAACCTCATCCAATCGGCAACCAAGGCGGACAAGTCGTTGGATGGAGGAGGTGAATCTCCTCTTTGATGGAATTGGCTCGAATTTCCCATGCATCTTTAGCCTTTGTGCGTTGAAGCACCCGCTGTCGTTCTTCATTAGAAATTGCTCCACGAATAATGATTAGGGCTCTCGATTGCGGATTATCTGACTTTCAGATCTTCTTCAATCGTTTGCCAACCTTCTGGTTCAAAGGCTCTCAGAAAAGCCCTCATTCTGATTTTCCAATACAGGTAGTTGGTCCCATCAAAGGTGGGAGCATGATGCAAGTTCTGACCACGGGCTGATCCCGAAGGCTTTGGAAGAGGTTGAGAAACCGTGGCCCAAAATGCCATGAAAGCACTATCTCCATCTTCACCAGACTCAAGTTCTTCGGGTTCTTGCTCCGACCCGCTTTCATCATCCCAAGTTACGGTGTAGACTTTCTTCCGATTCTTTTTCGTAGGGTATTCAAGGGATATATGGCCAAACCCTTGGCATTCAAAGCACTTGACCCCTGGCCCCCTAACAACCTTCTTTTCAGTAGTTTGAGCTAATTTTGGTGGAAAAGTTTTGGGTTTGTCATTACTCTTCTCTTTTGAAATAGGGGCTTTGAAATTAGGCTTCTTTTTCAAAATTTTTTTAAACTGTTTTGTAAGCATAGCCGTCATCTCAGACTCTAAATCAAATTCAGTCTCCGGAGGTTTTGCAGTCTCATGAGTACTAGTGAAAGCCATACTTTTTTGCTTTTTCTTGGAAATTTGGTGTGCTTCATAAGTCCGCAAATTTCCAACCAATTGATCGAGCTTGAGGGTATCAACATTCGAGCCTCCTCGATGGCTCACACCTTTGATTGGAACCTCTCGGGAAGGGACCTCAAAATTTTTCCCACAACTTTTGCTTCCGGGATTTTTTCACCAAGAGTGAAACAGGAATTCACGATATCACTGAGTTTTGCATAGAAATCATCAAACGTCTCATCGTCGCGCATAAAAAGGGTTTCAAAGGCGGATGTAAGACGTTGAAGTTTTGACCTTTTGACAGAGGTGGTTCCTTCGTGAATTGTTTCAAGGATATCCCACGCCTCTTTTGCTATTTCACACGTGCAAATTCGACGGAATTCTTCAGGTGTGACAGAGCAAAAGAGGGAGTTGAGATCCTTGTTGCTCCAACTCGAGTTCGTAATCATTGTGTCCCATTTATCAAGGGTTTAGGAATATCAATGCCATCTATAGTGATGAGGTTCACTCCACCCAAAGACAACGCAGTGCCAAACTTTCTCATCGATGGATTTTAAAAATGCTCTCATACGAGCTTTCCAATAAGAATAGTTTGTACCGTCTAGTAAAGGGGGTCTATGAGTAGAGTTACCTTCACGAATAGAATCCATAATACTAGTCACACAAAATCACACTCCTATAGTTTTGATAAAACAAAGAGTAACCTGCTCTGATACCAATTGAAAATCCTATGTGATTCGTGATTAGATAAAGATTAGAATATTCCAAATCCCAAAAACTTCCAAAACACTCAATCTAAAATCATCAAGCACTTACGAGAGTGATTTTAGTTTGTTTGTTTTTCGGAATAAAATAATAAATCGACACAAACGATTTTTTACGTGGAAAAATCACAATTGAAGAACCTTCAATTGTAATCAAAAACCACGGGCGAACCGCCACTAATCAATCCACTACAGAAGGACTACAAGGTTACAAAGAAACCATACAAATTACCCAACCCAGTCAATTTGTCTCTGAATCTACTGTAACTCTTTCACCACGCCTTCGTCACGGAACTGATTCTGAAGTTGATTCCACACCACAACTTCACTTGTCGAATTAACGACTACGTAAAGAATCAAACGCCTTTTGAAACTTTACGTGTTGATCTTCGGATTCCACCGAAGGGAACACTCTTGAATATGTAGTATCAAACTCTTTGATGTATGAATCTCAACTCATAAGTTTAGAACTCTCTCAAGAACATCAAAGAAAACTCATCAAACTCTCAGAAGAACACTTCAAACAAAACTCTAGATTTCTTGAATCAAATCTAGAAAACTAGACCCCTAGTTTTAGGAGAAAACCATCTACTTATAGAAAACCAAAAAGAATCCCAATCCTGAAAGAAACCAATCACTTGAAAATTTTCGGATTCTGAAGCTCGCTCGAGCGAGAAGCGTATCTCGCGTGATTTCTACTAGTGCCTTCGCTCGAGCCACGAACTCTTCGCTCGAGCGAGGAAACAATACTTTCAGGTTTTTGTATGGAAGCAATTCGTCGCTCGAGCCACCTTCATCTTCGCTCGAGCGAGCATTGACCTTCGCTCGATCCACCAATTCCATGCTCGAGCGCACATTCATCACCTTCAGGTTTTATACTAGACGCAGTCCTTCGCTCGAGCGAGGACATCTTCGCTCGAGCGAGGAAGAAGAAAAACACAAAAATTTTACAACTCAATCACTGAGTTTTGTTCGCGGGATTTTGACAAGATAGGACCTAACAAAGATTATTGGGATGATCCGCAGTGGACCTTAATGCCTAATGAACTTCGTCTGCGAAAAGTAAAACGGGGTCGTACATCTATGGCTCGTATTCCAAATGAGATGGATATATCGACAAAGGCTTGACAAGTTGCGAGGAGTGCCACCAGACAGGTCATGACAGGCGAACATGTCCGGCGCGACTTGGTCGATGAAGACTATGTAATACTTACATGTTGTAATATATCATTTTGAAATTCTTTATTTGTAATAGATTATTTAATTATGTATTTTTAAATTCTTTATTTGTAAACGGAGTCGTACATTTAAAATGTGTATTACAAAATGTGTACTTGATTCAAAATGTGTAATGCAAAATTGAAAATGTGTATAATTTATTCAAACTTGTATAATTTATTGAAAATGTGTACTAGTTTTTAACTGTGTACTTGATTCGAAATGTGTATTACAAGATTCTATACTTAATCATGTAGTTCTTCTACCATTTCAAAATTTCATATTTTTGAATAAATTTAATATCGAATGTTGCAATCATTGTTCACATTTTATAATTTAAAAAATTTATAAATTTTAAAAAAATTAACCTACTATAAATGAAAATTTTAAAAATTGGAATGCTGCAGTCATTGTTCACAATTACAAATTTTATATGTAATTTGCAAAATTTATAATTTATTCAAACTTTTACCATTACAAAATCAATATTTAAGTTTTGTCAAATATGCCATAAATGTAATCATTAATTTCAAATTGCTTCCATGTAAGTGGCACATAAATTTGTCTTTTCTCGAACCCGTAAGATTTACTTCATTGTATTTTAAATCGTTAAGTACAACATCAATAATTACAGTTTTTCTGTTATTATGTTATGATTAAATGAGATATTGATATGGATGATCTAATATTTCAGTTGTACAGGCTTCATGGCACATGTACTTGAGGAGGTTCCACTGTTCAGACAGGCACATCGGGCTGACAGTATGCCGGACTGTCCGGTATGCAATAACATTTGTTGGACTTTACGCTTACAATTAAAATACATTGCATTTTGTTGTATATTTCGTGATAATGCTATTATTTAAACTAGTCATTCTGTTGTGCAGAATGAGGCACGCACCGTGTTGACATGCCGTCGGGTAGATTCTGGATTGTGGGAGCATCCGTTGGACCATAGAGTCTTGCAGTATCTATTACGCGCGGGATTCTATGGTGTGTATCGTATCGGGCACATTAGACTGGACCACGCACTCATCACTGCTCTCGTCGAGAGATGGCGTACAGAGACTCATACATTCCATTTCCCGATCGGGGAGGCCACCGTCACGTTGCAGGACGTATCTGTCCTACATGGTCTTCGGATTGATGGTCGAGCAGTTACTGGAGTTGACCCATCTTTCGCGACAGAGCAGTGGATAGCCCTATGTGCTGAGCTATTGGGAGTAGCACCTACACCAGTAGATTTACAGGCAGGTAGACTGAAGGTGAGGTGGCTGGCTGAGTAGTTTGCTCATCTTCCAGATCATGCCCCAGATGAGTTGGTACAGCAGCATACCTAAGCATATATTCTGTGGCTTATTGGGGGGGTACTTCTCCCTGATAAGTCACAGAACCTGCTCAAGCTGATGTACTTGCCATTGCTGAGAGACATTGAGGAGATTGGGCAGTGCAGCTGGGGTAGCGCGGCTTTGACATGGTTGTATAGGATGCTATGTCGAGCAGCTCAGGTGGGTACGAGAGAGATTGGAGGACCACTTGTGTTGCTACAGGTTAGTAAGAATTTTATTACATGTCAATTCATATTGTATGCCATATATCAGGATTGTAATTGTGTTCAAACTATTGCAGATTTGGGCATGGGAGAGATTGATTCGCATTGCCCTGTCTAGGCAGCAACTGGTTGGTCCTAGTGAGCTTCCTATGGGTGAGGGGGACATGCAGTTGCTCACCGGACCGCGAGGTAGCCGGTGGAGGGTTGACATGGGCCACGAGGTCGTCTCGACCCACGTAATGGTAGTTTATAAAGACCAGCTGGACCGGATGATCGAGGGCGAGGTATGAAATTTTTTGATTGCGTTTTAGTTGTCTTCTTAATTGTATATGTTTTGAGTTCACGAGCAAAATTTAATTTATTTGTCATCATTGTAGTTTATCTGGCAGCCTTACGCTGGGGTCCTCGGTACGCTCCCCGACTACTGCCGACTAGGTCAGGAGATATGGATGGCGAGAGTGCCACTTATTTGTTTTGACGTGGTTGAGTGGCATCTCCCCCATCGTGTCCTCCGACAGTTTGGTCGGGTGCAGTTCGTGCCGGATCGGTTCGACACTGAGTGGCAGTTGCACGTCACTGATAGGCGTGGCCGAGCTGGCACTGACTGGCATCTGTTTTATATGCCATATATACAGTTGTGGGATGCTTGCCGGGACAGTATTGTACAGGCTAACTACAGCGATGAGGTGATTCCCTCTTCCGACCCTCATATGTTATGGTATCGGCGACATACACACCTACTAGTCAGGAATCCGAGCCACGTGTCTGAGTCTGGATATCAGGAAGTTGGGCCTTATCTTGAGGCATTGGTGAGTATCATATTATGTGTCAGATAATTAGTAAAATCATACTTGATTTACTTTCAGTCAACTGTAGCCTAATAATACGTCTGAATGTTTGTTCAGGTGGCTGGAGCTGGGAGGTCGTTTCACTTGGCTGAGGATGCCCGTTTGAGACGCGATGGATAGCATGCCTTGCAGGCCATTGCAGAGATCCGGGAGTTATTGTACAAGGCATTCCAGGTTGCCCATCGGTTAGATCGTTTGCATTACGGCCACTACGGTGTACACACTTTAGCAGCTACTCCAGACATATCAGCGCCGTCCACGTCAGCGTCTTCCATTTCAGCACCTGCCACATCAGCTCTTTTGACATCAGTCACCCCACCACATACTACCCCATACATATCTGCAGATTCCTTCGACGTACTTCCTACGCAGCATACTGGCATACCTTATGTGCCTGACCCTGATTGGACACCGCCCCAATACATGCATGACGTTGTTACCCCACCCACCCAGTTACCACCACCAGACAGTTCGACCGCGACCATGAGTATACATGATGCAGTTCTCATTGAAATCTCCCACGTTGACGCTGAGGCCCATATTGAGTCCCCCCCAGAGTGCGCGGGAGAGGCTGAGGTTTTGGTCGTGGCGGACGTCGCAGCCGAGGTCAAGGTGCGGACAGAGGCAGAGGTCGAGGTCCAGCTGCAGATCGTGATACAGTTTTACCAGATGATGGAGTTTCATAGCTCACAGCAGTATCCGATCTTCGGTCACAGACAGGATCAGGGGCAGCACATGCAGTAGAGGGGGGGTCACACTCACAAGCTCCACAGGATACGCATTTATGATTGGGGGAGCCAGATATTCAGAGAGTCTACCGCAGGAGACCGAGGAGGGAGGTCCACGGTCGGGGTTGTGGGACTGGGGGCAGGTTAGGGCATTAGCAGGTGTGATATGGAGTGTATAGTTTATTTTATTTATAGTTTTTGTAAACCAAACTTGTACAGATGATGTAAATGTGTCATACTTATTTATTCGAAAAATATAATTTTACAATTTTTTATTCTTACTTGTTTTGATGATTTCCATAAAAATGAAAAGGAAAATAGGAAAAAAAGGTTAAGAATTGATAGGATTTTATTATTGAGCGAGATTGGAGGACCACTTGTGTTACTACAGGTTAGTAAAAATTTTGTACAAAAAAAATCTGGGAAAAAAATGTAAACATTGCATAATGGATAGTTGTGGGGAGAAATATGAATAAAAAGGAAAGAAAGTAAAGGTAGAATTACAAGTAGCGTTACAAGTAGCGTTCTTTAAAATAACAATAACAGAGAAAAAGTAAAGGTAGAATTACAAGAACTATTCGAAAACAATTGAAATATCTCCCTTCATTGATAAGTCGTGGATAAGCATTACAAATTGCATGCATTACTGAAATGGTTTGGGCGTTTATCCAAACAATTTCATTCATTATCATCATCATCTGACATCTCAATATCAAATTCATACATAACATCCATGCTCCAGGCGAAGTGCTGGTGTGCATCATACATTAACCCATCTTCGACACGCTCATTTGCAGTCTTCATTAGTCCGGACCTTTGCAAACGTTGGGTCATGCGATTAACCTCGTCACGGATACGATGCAATGCCCTTTGCAACAACTGTGGAGTGTCAGTTGGCATACACATGGCTAACCGGCAAGGAAATTTAAGATTAATTTCACGACATTGCTCAACGAGAACGTTTGCTCGAGTTTTGCGAAATTCCCACTCAGCTCTCATGGTATTGACGGTGGCACGTAAGTAACGCAAATTTGGATTTAATGGGTATTCAAATTCATCTCCATCTGCAACCCAATAGCGACCCATTGCTGAATATAGATCAACCACCATATATCTCATGATGATATCGCTCGAAATAGCTATAAAACTTTTGTTGTGGTATAATACGATATTTATACCATATATACACATGGTAGCTGTATGTATGAAATTATTGTAAACTACTATGCATCAAAGTTGTCATGTCAACTTTTATGACCTGAACAACTATGCATCAACTTGATAGGAGTTGTCACTTCGACTTTTATGAATTGCATAATTTATTGTTATTCCAAAACAAAAAGTAAAAACATAAAAAAAATAATAAAATAAAAACGTCTGAATTAGTCAAATTGCTTAAAAATATTGGGCAAATTACATATACCTCCCTCGAGGTTTGGCTAAATTACAAATACCCCCTTGAGGTTTGAGAAATTACAAATTCCCCCATGAATGCTATATTTGCATAACAAATTAGGGGGTAATTTGTTATGAAATTTAAACCTCATGGGGCAAATTGTTATGAAAATACACACCTTAGGGGGCGGGATGTAATTTTTGAAACCTTAGGAGGGGTATCTGTAATTTAGCCAAATCTCAAGGGAGGTATATGTAATTTGCCCTAAAATATATTTTAAAAAATCAATAAAAACTTTGGAAAAAAAACACGAGAATTAAGAAACTAGAATTTTCGAAAAAATATTTTATGAAAAATGAAAAGAACCAATCTGATCAACCGACTAAACGTCTGAATTAGTCAAATTTCTCTGCCTGAATTTTTTTTTTTAAAAATAAATGTGAAATTACAATTTAAAAATCTTTAAAATATTTTTAAATTTTTGGAAATATTTATTCACAAATTTGTTTTACTTTTTAGGTGTATTGACATATTTATTAATTTATTGTTATTTTGTTATGACACCCCCTCAAAATTTTAATGAATTGCATAATTCACAAGGGCACAGTAGGTATGGTACGATAATAAATTGTAGCTCGGCGTAGTGATACGTCCAACATTTGTCAGTGATGCTCGCTAGTGACTTGAACAGACGTAATAATTTGGATGCTTTGTTTTTTCCTCAGATGCTATGTGACTTTGTGCAACGATGCAGTGATGCATCTGACTTTGTGCAGCGATGCAGTAATGCATGTGACTTTGTGCAATGATGCAGTGATGCATGTCACTTTATGCAGTGATACAGTAATGCATGTGACTTTCTGACTTTGCCATGCTTGTATAGTTTGTCACTTTTTTCCTCACATTACGTGATGTATGTGACTTTCTGCAGCGTAAATAAATGCTTTATTTTTTTCTCACATTTCAGAATTCATCTAAGTCACATCAATACGACCACATGGCAATAGTGTTGATAAACAATTATGTGATGGACTGAAGAAGTAAAGTGTAATTTACCGAATATAAAAAGAAGCAAAAAATGCAAAGAGGAGAAAATGGGATGACTGTGAAGTTCATTAAGTGAAAATAAGATATAATATAGGCTGCAAATTTCCAATCGTGTTTACATATCAGGTGACCATTTTATTATTTCAGTGAAAAAAATAACGATAGTTTTGCAGGTCGAAGTGAGTTGGACAATTGTGTATTTACTTGCACTCTGTTTCATAGTTGTTTATGAAGAATATTACTTTAAAACAAAGAAAATTTAAGCATTTAATTTCATTTTGAAAAATCTAGAAATCCCCTAGATGTTGATTTGTGATTATGTATCAATTTTAAGCAGAATATAACAATCCCAATTAAACAATCAAAGGCAAATCGACACAACGATTTTAAGTGGAAAAATCACAATTGGACACCTCCAACTGTGATTAAAAAACCACGAGCAACAGCCACAAAATAATCCACTAAGAAGATTTAAAGGAATTACACAGGTATACTCTCAATTACCTAGCGAATCCACGCCTAATTGAACCAACCTCTATGTGCCTCTTGAAACCCCGTCTTCACCTCGAAATTGTCTTTATGATGAGCTACTCCAGAATGCACCGAAGCTTCAGGCTTGAATTCTTCAGAATCCACCGAAGAACAACTCTCTCCCTCTCTTGTGTATAACAAACAAAACCTTTGATGTACTCTCTTTAAACCATGAGTTGAATACTCAATAAAATATCAAAAAAAACTAACAAAATATCTCCAGATATAAATCTTAATATCCAACAAGAAGATCTGGAGGAATTAATTTAGTTTTGGGAGAAAACCAACTATTTATAGAAAACAAAAGTAATCCTAGTTTTGAAAGAAAACCAACTTCTTAAAGAAAATCCAAAAGTAATTTTAGTTTTGGAAGAAAACCCACTTCTTACAGAAATCCTTGTCAAACGGGATTGCCAAGAATTAAACCTAACAATCTCCCCCTTTGGCAATGCCGTGACAAAACACACCTAATAAATAAAATCCTAATCACCCCAATCCATTACAGCCAACAAATGCAAACTTCTTTCTCAAGATCATGATCTGCAAAACAACTATTAGTGCCACAATCTCCAAAACAACTATTAGTCTCACAAGAGTATATAAAAAAAAAACAATAAACATATGACTAGATTATTTTGAAAACTAAGACACATGCACCCAATACATGAATGGATGAAATCACACTACGACACATGTGCATGAAAACATGAATTAATAACCTACAAGATATATATAAAAAAAAACAAGTAGTGGATAGCAACACACAAACTAACTAATGCCAAACTCCCTTATCAAACAAATCAAAATAATCATGCTAACAAACTCTTGTAATGATACACCAAACTCCCCCTCACTAAAAACAAAGAACAAGAAGAAAACGACAAACAATAATATGGTGGAACAAGCAAGGAATTTCTGATGTGTACCTTGAAACACACAAGATTATCCAAGAAGCACAATTACTTGAAAACACAATGTGCACAGCCTCTAGAAGATTCCTCATAAAAGAAAGTGATGCAATATGTGAAAAGCATAGATCCCATGATCAAAGTGTGTGTGTGAGTCTTGGAGTTCGACAAACACAAGATTCAAATCCTAGTAGTGATCTGATTGCTGGACCTCTGACAAGAGAATCTAAGCACAACTAAGGAAAGTCAAACCACTAGGAATCAAGGAGTATTTATTGAGTAATAGCGAAGGCTCCCCCTCAATCAATGAATCCTTTTTTTTTTTTTTTCACATTTTTGTTTTCTTTTCTTTCTTTTGCACATTTTTTCCTTTTCTTTCTTTTTCACACTCATTGGCGGCTGACACGCTCAAAAGTATGGAAACCGAACCAGAGAAGCATGGATATAAAAAGGATAGCCTGGTTGGTGACTCTGAGGTAGCCTTTTCCTCATGGCTGGACTACAAAAAACAGAGGGGAAAGCCATGGAGATGCAAAAAGATGGAAGGTGGTTAAGAGACTCAACATCACCCATGATATGCTAGTATAGGTCAATTCCTCTAGAAAAGCAAAAGATACAATGCCAGAAGTCCATAGAAAAAATAGATCACTAAGGCAGAAGGCTCCGATATTTGCTAATCCAAAAGTGTGTACAGAATGAGACATACTAATCAAAAAACACACACACCAAAATGAGTAAGGACCATAGAAAGCACACACATATCAACATGTAATAGATATTCTTATCAATTCCAATATGCACCAAGGACCACTCAAAAATTTCAAGCTTGCAAAACTATACTAAGAAAATCTTTTTGGATATATATATTTTTTTTCATTTTTTTTTTCTTTTTCTAAACAAAGCAAGACATAAAACAAACATGCACACATATTTTTTTTTTCATTAAAAAAAAACACATAGAAACCCAAAAACTAAAACAAATTAACAAATTAACACAAGTCAAGTTTTCTCACCCAAACCGCTTTAGTATAAACAAAGTTGTGAGCATTGCGGTTCTTGGGTGGTGTCTTGACGTTGTGGTTCCCTTTGTTTTCAATGAGAACCCGTCTTGACTTGGTTTCCAATTTCCTATTTTTAGGTCTAGGCAAATACACTCTCCCATGCAACTTATAACAATAAGGGCAAATATGACCATGCATACCACAATGATGACAAATAAAAACAGAGTGTACCTTCTTTTCTTTTACCTTACTAACTCTAGGAAGTTTGAGAAGTCCATCCTTATGTCGAATTTTTTGTTCTCCCTTTCCTTGAGTTCTTGTATCATGAGATGTAGATGCACTCTGTTTTTGCTCTTTGTTATCACCAAAGCCAATGCCACTCTTGTCAGAAAAAATTTGTTGAGACCCAATGATATTGTCCAAAGTCTTTGATCCTCTGTTCCAAAGACCAATAGTTGCCATAGCACACTTGAGTTCTTCCTCTTTCTTGATCATTAGTTCTTCCAAAGCAACTTGAGACATCTCAAGAGATTCAATCTTTTCTTCATATGTTGCATAAATTTGTTGTAGCTCATTCCTCTCTGTCTCACAAGTCAAGAGTTTTGCACAAAGAGCTTGTCGATCATTAGCTATCTTGATGGTATCAATCCTAGCCTCAGAAATCTCTTCCTTTAGTTTGACATTCTCACTTTCACATGCTTTGAGTTTCGTTGTGAGTTTGTCATTTAATTTGAATAACTTAAGAGACTCCTTATACAACTTTCATAAGCTTGCTCAAGCTCTTCATCCTCACGAATTGAATCCATTATCACAAATCAAACAAGATTTCGTTCCAAAAGATTTTTTTTTTTTTTAAATAGAACGACCCGCTTTGATACCAATTGAAAAATCTAGAAATCCCCTAGATGTTGATTTGTGATTATGTATCAATTTTAAGCAGAATATAACAATCCCAATCAAACAATCAAAGACAAATCGACACAACAATTTTACGTAGAAAAATCACAATTGGACACCTTCAACTGTGATTAAAAAATCACGGGCAACAGTCACAAAACAATCCACTAAGAAGATTTAAAGGAGTTACACAGGTATACTCTCAATTACCTAGCGAATCCACGCCTAATTGAACCAACCTCTATATGCCCCTTCCAACCCCGTCTTCACCTCGGAATTGTCTTTATGATGAGCCACTCTAGAATCTACCGAAGCTTCAGGCTCGAATTCTTCAGAATCCACCGAAGAACAACTCTCTCTCTCTCTCTTGTGTATAACAAACAAAACCTTTGATGTACTCTCTTTAAACCATGAGTTGAATACTCAATAAAATATCAAAAAAAACTAACAAAATATCTCCAGATATAAATCTTAATATCCAACAAGAAGATCTGGAGGAATTAATTTAGTTTTGGGAGAAAATCAACTATTTGTAGAAAACAAAAGTAATCCTAGTTTTGAAAGAAAACCAACTTCTTAAAGAAAATCCAAAAGTAATTCTAGTTTTGGAAGAAAACCAACTTCTTACAGAAATCCTTGTCAAACGGGATTGCCAAGAATTAAACCTAACTAATTAAAAAATCTAGAAATCCCCTAGATGTTGATTTGTGATTATGTATTAATTTTAAGCAGAATATAACAATCCCAATCAAACAATCAAAGAAAAATCGACACAACGATATTAAGTGGAAAAATCACAATTGGACACCTCCAACTGTGATTAAAAAACCACGGGCAACAGCCACAAAACAATCCACTAAGAAGATTTAAAGGAATTACACAGGTATACTCTCAATTACCTAGCGAATCCACGCCTAATTGAACCAACCTCTATGTGCCTCTTGCAACCCCGTCTTCACCTCGGAATTGTCTTTACGATGAGCCACTCCAGAATCCACCGAAGCTTCAGGCTCAAATTCTTCAGAATCCACCGAAGAACAACTCTCTCTCTCTCTCTCTCTCTCTCTCTCTCTTGTGTATAACAAACAAAACCTTTGTGTACTCTCTTTAAACCATAAGTTGAATACTCAATAAAATATCAAAAAAAACTAACAAAATATCCCCAGATATAAATCTTAATATCCAACAAGAAGATCTGGAGGAATTAATTTAGTTTTGGCAGAAAACCAACTATTTGTAGAAAACAAAAGTAATCCTAGTTTTGAAAGAAAACCAACTTCTTAAAGAAAATCCAAAAGTAATTCTAGTTTTGGAAGAAAACCCACTTCTTACAGAAATCCTTGTCAAACGGGATTGCCAAGAATTAAACCTAACCAATTGAAAAATCTAGAAATCCCCTAGATGTTGATTTGTGATTATGTATCAATTTTAAGCAGAATATAACAATCCCAATCAAACAATTAAAGACAAATCGACACAACGATTTTACGTGGAAAAATCACATTTGGACACCTTCAACTGTGATTAAAAAACCACGGGCAACAGCCACAAAACAATCCACTAAGAAGATTTAAAGGACTTACACAGGTATACTCTCAATTACCTAGCGAATCCACGCCTAATTGAACCAACCTCTATGTGCCTCTTGCAACCCCATCTTCACCTCGGAATTGTCTTTACGATGAACCACTCCAGAATCCACTGGAGCTTCAGGCTCGAATTCTTCAGAATCCACCGAAGAACAACTCTCTCTCTCTCTCTCTCTCTCTCTCTCTCTCTCTCTCTTGTGTATAACAAACAAAACCTTTGATGTACTCTCTTTAAACCATGAGTTGAATACTCAATAAAACATCAAAGAAAACTAACAAAATATCCCCAGATATAAACCTTAATATCCAACAAGAAGATTTGGAGGAATTAATTTAGTTTTGGGAGAAAACCAACTATTTATAGAAAACAAAAGTAATCTTAGTTTTGAAAGAAAACCAACTTCTTAAAGAAAATCCAAAAGTAATTCTAGTTTTGGAAGAAAACCCACTTCTTACAGAAATCCTTGTCAAATGGGATTGCCAAAAATTAAACCTAACACATTTATAATTTTTTGAAAACACCAATTTGTACTGAAATCGTCAATTCCAAGTGACTACTTACTGTATTAAAAAAGTAAGCATGAAAAAATAGTTTCATGTGGCGATGTGACAACTCACTGCATGTTGTTTTATTTGACAACTCACTGCTCCAATATGAAGGGATTGCATTGTCATCCTCTGGCCTACAATTATGATTTTATCTGACAACCACGTCCGTGACTACATCACAGGTACACAAAGTCACGGGTACTCAGGATTGCATGAAATGAAAAGGTAAAAAATAATATCACGGGTATCACTTCTTCCATAGTGCCCCAGCATGCATTATCGTCACTAGATCATCTCTAGTTAACCCTCAGTATGATGTCTATAAATAGCAACACCCCCAGTATGATGTTTGTTCAAGTCATAACAATAGTAATATATCTACAATTACTATTATTATTTGTTTGTTTATTTTATGAACAATGTCTTCAAGAGGTGCAGGAAGTTCACGCCAGCAAAGAAATCCGAAAGTGTGGCTGCTACCTCCATTTACTTATGACTACAAGAGCGAAAAGTACTCGAGTCCGAAGGATTATTATGCTGGTATCCGAGCAGGATGGGCGTTCAAGGTAACGGAGCAAGAATGATTGTTTAATGATCTACGTAACTTTGGGGCACCGGTACCTCATCGTCGTTCATTGACCATGGCTAGACGAAATGTGAGTGACTATGAAAAAGCAGTTAGCAGAATTAAGAAAGAGAACAACAGAATGTTGATGCGGAGATGTCGACATTTCATGCTTCAGCTAGCCACCGAAATGGCAGAAGCAAGCAACAGAGATTAGCGAAATAATGTCTTAAACAATGAAAAATATCTCTCTGACTACTATATGTCAGATGAGGAATGAGAAATCAAACACCTTTATCTTTCATATATGTTTGTATGTTGTCTCATATCTTCGTTACTAGAGTGTAAGACAATGTTGTTGTTCATCTAACGTATGGATGCATTTCAAGTATTGGTATTATGAACTTGAAGTTTATGAAATAACTACATTTATAACTGCACATTTATTAGTTCATGACTTTCTTTATTGAATTGCAATGAGTTAATGAATGTTCTGGATTAATGAATGGATTAATGTATGTTGAATTATGTGAATACTTAAAACAGATAAAACAGAATAGGTAGCTCGGTGAAAAGCTTCCCTTAACTGGGGCTCGTGAAATAGGGATCTTGTACGTAAAGAATTTCAATCTCCATCAAGAAAGAAGAAAGAGTCGCCTTCCAATTCCTGGAAGTCCAGTCAAAATGATGACTCTGGTAAAGAATAGGGGGTTGACAGATAACTAAACTTGGGGGGCTAGACAAACAAGCTCAAAACCAAGTGGTTAGTCCAGTTGGGGAACTAAATTTAAAACCCAATTGGTTTTACTTGATTTGCTTGTGAAAATCGCTATTTACAATTAATTATACACAAACAGATTGTTTTCTGCGCCTTTTTCAAAAAATTGACGATTCTTTTAGAATAGAATAGCAATCAACGCAAGGCCAAAAATGTAAGAAACTTGAATTGTACCCAAATGACAACAAATAATTCAAATAGTCATACTTTTCAATGAAATACACGAACGTTTGGTCGTAACAACGAATGATGCATAGCTAAGTGAAACACAACATTGCCTACATAAGCTTCATTTTTTATTACAGTCTCAATTCAGAAAGTCACATGGCAACAGTGAATTCAGCGATTTACCTTCTGATGAGCATGCCATTATTTTGTCCGTATATGCAGATGGATTGTCAAGTCATGTTACTTTGTGCACATGCTTTGGTTTTCTCGATTTTTTGCTCGATTTTTTTTTTTATTACAATGACAACTCGTTTCTTATTAATATATGTGGGATTCTCAATTCAGAAAGTCACATGGCAACAGTGAATTCACTTATTTACCTTACAGTGAGCATG
The DNA here is from genome assembly GCA_025200525.1 of Camellia lanceoleosa. Lineage (NCBI taxonomy): Eukaryota > Viridiplantae > Streptophyta > Magnoliopsida > Ericales > Theaceae > Camellia > Camellia lanceoleosa. The sequence continues at coordinate 100,865,950 of CM045771.1, forward strand.
CCCTTATTTTCTCGGTATATGCAGATGGATTGTCAAGTCATGTGACTTGGTGCATAGGCTTTGGTTTTCTCGATTTTTTGCTCGATTTTTTTATTACAGTGACAACTCAACGCCAATTTGATATATGTGGAATTCTCAATTCATAAAGTCACATGGCAACAGTGAATTCACTGATTTACCTTACAGTGAGCATGCCCTTATTTTCTTGGTATATGCAGATGGATTGTCAAGTCATGTGACTTGGTGTACATGCTTTGGTTTTCTCGATTTTTTGCTCGATTTTTTTATTACAGTGACAACTCATCTCTTATTGATATATGTGGGATTCTCAATTCATAAAGTCACATGGCAACAGTGAATTCACTGATTTACCTTCTGATGAGCATGCCTTTATTTTGTCAGATATATCAGATGGAATTGTCAAGTCATGTGACTTGGTGCACAGGCTTTGGTTTTATCGATTTTTTGCTCGATTTTTTTATTACAGTGATTCTCAATTCAAAAAGCCACATGCCAACAGTGAATTAACTTATTTACCTTACAGTGAGCATGCCCTTACTTTGTCGGTATATGTAGATGGATTGTCAAGTCACGTGACTTGGTACACAGTATTTCCATTTCTTTGTTTTTTTATTTTACTGACAACTCATACCTTGTTCATATATGTGGGATTGTCATGCAGGGGCATCTTTCTAAAGCTGTTCATAACCAACTATATAAACGACTAAAGGTGAAGACACAACCTTACAACTCATTTCGCCCTACGAAATTATCATTCGTTTGTTTTAAAAAAATTAGCATAGCTACATGGTTTATGGGAGGGAGTGGGAATCACAGAGGTGGTAGGAACTTGCAAAGGGGTGACAGTTCACGACGAGGAGGGGGAAGGGGAAGTGGCGATGCTGAAGATGAAACACCATTTACTTTGTTAGATGCCTCTTGTGCTTATCATGATAGGTTTGGGAAGCGACATTTTGTCATGCCCAAGTACTATCAAGATCCATGTGGTTTGGTGGAGGAACCATCAGATAATCAAACAGGATATGGTTTAGCAAACGCTAGACTTCTGAAGTGGCCCCCACTATTTATAGAGCAAGTGCAAATGGAAAGATTATGTCGGGAAAATTGATTGAAGGTGCCAAAAGCACGTTCTGTTGAGATTCAAAAGGAAGATCCTGATAATGTTGATCGACTATGTGAAAGACTACAACGTGAGATTTCTCAAATACGCCGTAGGTTAGCCCGCGATATGCAACTATACATAGTTAAGAAGGATGCCCAGAAGAACAGAACAGAACCAAATGATGCAGCTATCAAGGGTATCATGGAGGATCCTGAACTTGTCTCTGACGCTGAGCTTTCGGATTATTCAGACTCTGAGCCACCTACCGATTTAAGCGCGAATTAGGTGTTAATGTCTACACTTTGGCAATATTAGGTCATGGATTAATATGTAATGTCTGTGTTAGAGTAAGTGTTTCTGTAATGAGTTTGTCAGATTTTCTGGCTAATATTTGTCTGTCTAACTGTTATGTTTATGTATGGATTGTGTGTTCAGTTTATGGTGTCCAGAATATATTGTTGTTGGAGACTTTTGTCTGTACTACCTATGTATTTTTGTGGGAGACTTATGTTTTTTTTCCTCAAGGTTTTATAAATTACATTATCACCTTCTAACCCAAAACAAAGACAACAGAAAAAAAAATTTATTTAAATGAAAACGGCTTTAGTAAAGCGAAAAGAAATTTATGAATTACGTTATCACCTTCTAACCCAAAACAAAGACAAAAGAAAATATATATATATATATATATTTAAATGAAAACGGCTTTATTAAAGCCCAAACAAATTGCTGAATAACACCTTCTAACCCAAAACAAAGAGAAAATAAAATAAAATAAAAATTTACATCAAAACGGCTTTACTAAAGCTCAAAAAATTTATGAATTACATTATTACCTTCTAACCCAAAACAAACACAAGAAAAAACAAAATAAATTTACTTTAGTCAAGCCAAAAAAAAATGCTGAATTACACATTCTAACCCAAAATAAAGACAAAAGAAAAGAAAAAAAAATTAACATGAGAACGGTTTTAGTAAAACAATTTTAACCCAAAAAATTATTCTGAAATACATTATCACCAAAACAATCACAACAGAAACAAAACCAAAAAAAAAAAAAAATTTCTTCTTCAGAGTTCAGTTAAACTGAAACTAAAATTTTTTTTTGCCAAAAAGCGTGGTTCAGAACCGCACTTTCAAAAGAAAAAATTTTTAAGCTAAAAGCGTGGTTCATAACCACGATTTCAGAAGAAATTTTTTTTTGGATAAAAGCGTAGTTCAGAACAGTGATTTCAGAAGAAAATTTTTTTTTTAGATAAAAGCGTAGTTCAGAAAAGCAATTTCAAAAGAAATTTTTTTTTGGATAAAAGCGTGGTTCAGAACATCGATTTCAAAAAATTTAATTAAAAGCACTTTTTGTAACCGTGCTTTCTTAATCAAAAGCGCGTTTTGTAACCACGCTTTCAAGACTTTCCAATTTTCACGCGAGACAGGCGCATACACGTTGAAAGTGTGGTTGTGAACCACGTTTTAGCCTATTTTGAAAATTCTTTCAAAACTAGGCTTAGTTTGAGAATTGAATTGGTATTTTGACTTATTTAGGGAAATACCCCATTAATTTGGGGTGGTTGGGAACTGCTCATGACATTTTAGATGACTTGAAGTTGGCAGGGGCTCCCATGGGCACTAGGTCCTATATATTGCTGTTGAGGGCTTATCATGAAGGAAAGATGTTTGGGGAAGCAGAGGCTTTACTTAAACAAATTAAGAAAGCTGGTTTGGTTGAAAAAATGTCTGATGAGGCCATGACTGTTTCAGGTGGAGAAGCAGATTTGGCTGAGCCTAACACCTGGGAATTGAGAGAAGAGCTTTACACTGTGTCTTCGTGGTTTATGAGTACAATTCTTCCATCTACTTCTTCCGAAAGCTAAAATGATAGGGAGGGTTTGAATACATACGTAAAAATGCAAAAGATGAAAATCGAGCCCATTGTGCAAACATTCTTTAATATGGTTTCGGTATTCTTCTTTGGAAATGTATCGTGATATCACAATCTTATGGGGGATATCAAGAGAAATTTCGTGGTTAACGAGGATTTATTCGAGTTGTTAATATTGAATTTTCTTTGAGGTGGTTATTTTGAGAGGGTGATGGAGGCCATTAGTTATATGAAGGAGCATGGTATGTACATCAACAAGTGGATATTTAAATCGAAAATTTAACGCTTTCACGAGATCTTTATAGGAGTTTAAAAGATCCGAACCGAGGCTCAAAGCAATAGGATTGAACATGTTCGCATTTAGGAAGTGGGTTGGTATCAATCGAACGTGTATGCCTCGTGCAAATGCAGCCAATTTGTGGAAATTGAAGTTGAATGGTTGAAGCAACATGTCATGAATCGAGGAGAATCCTTGTTGAATATTGATCCCAATCGAATCTCCTCAAATCCTAAGAAAATTTTTGAATGAAAGAAACAACGCATCAATCGTATCTCATCGGTGTGATTCACCGAGGTAAGCTCGCTCTCTCACTCGCTCAATCTAGTTCGATTGTGAAAAAATGCCCGCCTATTTCCCCCTGTTTGATTCGCGAGGAAGCATGAGAGACTGAAAACGAAGTTGAATGCTTGATTTGTCAAAAACTTACTTAGTATTTTATTTACCAAGAACCAAACAGAGCATTAATTTTTTTTGATATCTATTAATCTGACTCCCATTCTATGTTAATCCCTATATTTTTTTTTCTTCATCGTCTTTAAATTGTGGGTAAAAAAGCAAGCAAGAAGATGGGACAATAAGGGGTGAGGAGAGGAGAATATATAGAGGTTGAGAAGGCAATATGGACGGCGGAGATTTAGGAGTGGTTTGGGACTTTTTAAATAAATGTATTTTTTGAACTTTTATAAAGGGATATATAGAAAAGTAGAGAAAAGATATTGATTAATGTGACCTAAATAAGTGCACTTTTACAAAAAAAAAAAAAAAAAAAAAAGTACACTTATATAGTTTAACCCAAATAAGGCCTTAACATGTATGAGAGGGGTGGGGTCCAGATGACCAAATCCAACTCTGAGCATTTGCTCTAGGGGTGTAAATTTGGCCCGGCCCATGTCAAGCCTCACGGGCTCCGACCAAAATTTGGGTCGAGCTGGGCCGATCCACGGGCCAGAAAATTAGGTTCAAACCCAAGGGGTATTTGGGCCTTGGGCAGGCAAGTGGGCCTGGGCTTGGGCTCAAGCTTGGACGAGTCTGAACATTTTTTTTTGTTTTTTTATTTTTTCTATTAAAATTTTATTATTTTTCACTAAAAAAGACACTACGCCTCGGGCAAGCTGGGCGAGCCTGGCCTTGAGTGGGCCTTAAGCGGGTTGGGTCTGGCCGGTCTTCAAAATGATAGCCCAAGCCCAAGCCTAGGGTCTCGAGCTAGGCTCACCCCAGGCTACAGGTCATTTTACACTCCTCTGCTCTAATTGTTTTGGGACTTTTGAAAGGACGTTGGGGAAATATGTATTTTATAATTCTAATATATATATATAATTTTAATTTTTTAAGTCATAATTAAAAAAATATATCATAATTAAATATAGCATGAAATATAACTAAGATCATCTTCAATGGTTTATCAATTCTTTCATCAAATTTAAATTTGATAAAAAAAAACTAATTAGTGTGTTTGGTTTTAGTTTTTTGAATTCGGTTTTTTGAATTGAGTTTTTTTATTTTTCGTGTTTTTTTTTTTTTGGTGAATATTTTTTAAATTTTAAGCCATTTTTTAAACTTTTTTAGATGTACCTTACTTAGATGTATCTAAATAGTAAAATATTTGTGAAAAAATATTCTAAAAAATTAATAAATACACAAAAATACTAAAAATGTACTGAAATTTCGTATTTTTTGCATATTTTTTTTGGTATTTAGTGTATTTTTAAAAGATTTTTTTCACAAATATTATACTTTTTAAATATATTTATGTTAGGTGTGTCTACTTTTTTTTAAAAAAAAAATTGCTTAAAATATTAAAAAAATTCATGAAAAACATTAAAATACGGAAAATAAAAAAATAGAATTTTATGAAAACTGTTTTTAAAATCAGAACCAAACAAGCTATTTTTCTTGGTCTAATGGTTTCGTCAAATGAGTATCAAATCGAGAATATTAAAAAATTTTCACCAAATTGAGGACGCTTGGGACCTTTCATCATTTCACTATTCATAGCCGTTGCATTTTCACCACCGGATGTCTCCCAGATGATCACTTCTATGCAAAAATTTGTGAAAAAATTACACTGGACAGTCGACTAGCCGGAGATCCGATTGGTCGTTCGCCCGTTGGAACACTTGATATCAAATAGAGTTTTTACTCAAATTTAGTGAGAAAAAAATATAAACCTTTGGAGATGCTCTAAAGAATTCATAAGTCATAACTAAAATAATGTCATAATTAATGAAGAAAACAACATAACTAGGAGTGCATATCGTACACTATTTTTAAAGGAATGTATATTAGAATTTTTCAAGGATTGTGTGAGTTTTATTTTGAATTTTGAGAATATAATGTTTTACAAATTAATAAATTTTATTAAATTTTGTATTTAATGATGTAACATTTATAATATTATTGAAGTGAGTAATGTTATTCAAAACTAAAAATTAGACGCAATTTTTAAGTTAGTGATGTGACAATCAATTAAGATATTAAGATAATACTCTATCTCAAGGGGTGTTCGCAGTTCCGTTTTAGATGGTTCGGTTTGCGGTTTGGACCCGCCCACATATGTACGGTTTGGAAAAAATTGAATCCGCAACCGCCCGCACTGTGGATTGTGGTTTGTATGTAAGAATATCTATAAAGTGGCCCATATACCACATGTTTTATTTATTTATTTATATTATATATATTTAATTGGTTTAATGACTAATTAATTGGTTTAATGACTAATTAATTAGTTTAATGGTTAATGGGTAACTGATGTCTGTTTAATATCTCATATGGTGGTTTCATGGGACTTTACAACTTCCCTGATGGTGGGAAGTTATAAGGAGTTACACTTGGATATAGGTCCAAGCCTATCTATATATATGCATGTGATAGCCATCAAACATAGACATTGTTTTGTGCATAGAATAGGCTTGAAACTCTATCCCTTTCACTTTTCTCATATGGTTCAGTAATAGTGTTCTGCGAGTAGGCTTCTTTATACATTCAAGATTTGATCATTCAAGGATAAAGATTCAAAGGCTTGAACATCATGGCAGGAGGTATTCTTCTTTCTGAATTAAAATTATTTTAGTACTAACAATTGGTATCAAAGCTAACCTTCTATTATGTTGTTTAGTATTTGTTTCGTCTACATAAAATCAAACTTCCGCATCTTACAGTGTAGAATGTTTTATTCAACAATTTACTGGATGTTTTGATGCGTACAGTCGCATACTGAATCTAATTCACACCATAAAATTTCACAATTCAGAATCATTGTAAAATCAGAATGAGTAATTTATCACTATTAAAGAAAAAGGAAGCACTGTTGCAATAGTAGAGTCCATCGTGATTTGTGCTAGTGGTATTTACATTTATTTAGAATTTTCTCCTACTCTGAATCTATTTTATTTAGGAGACTTGTTGTGTATCATTAACTATTATTTTTGACACACACATTAAAGAACAAAATATTTAATCTGATTCTATATTAAATCTAGAAATTCTCATACTTTTATTTGAATTTATTTGGAGAGTTTTCATGAAGAAATTTTAACATGCTGTTAAGGATGTTTTGTTTATTATCGTTGCATGTTTAAATAGTAAGCAAATTCAATTGAATCTCATACAGTGAATTATAACATATTCTTTTAGTTTTTATAATTTTTGAGATTCATTGGCATGTTATCTAAAATAATGTAATATTACATGCATTAAGGTAATTATTTATGTATTGAAAATTCATGTGAAATAAGAGTATGAATACACTATGTGTTGGGCTTATGGAATTTATTTTGGTACAATTTTTAAGCAAATTCTAGTATAAGGTTGAACTACATGTGTTTGATCTTGGGATTTTTCATATGATATTACTCTGATTGTATGTATTATACATTATGTGCATTGAAAGATTATGTATTTGTTGTGACTATAAGGATTTGCTCACATTAATAAATTATGTCATATTTAAAAATTTTATTCTGTTTTAAGAGTAGCTACAGCATCTTAAGACATAAATATGTGATTCTCAGTATTTCGATCACATAAAGTTACAAGTTAATTTGGCATTTTTACATTGCAATTATGTTTTATAAATAATTTCTTGGTCCCACAGGAAAGTAATTATTTATGAAATTTAATTGGAATAAGATAATGGATTAGGTATTAAAGGGATTGAACACTCTAAACCTAATTTTACCTAATTTTGTACATTTTTTTCTTTTTTATTTTTAAATCCTTCTCCAAATCTCCCAATAAAATATTACGTAAGAGAAAATCATTAACCAATTCATCCATGGCTAATTGAGAAATTTTCAATCTATCTATCCTCGAGATTGGTGTTGAATAATTTAGCAAATTCAAACCAACGTTTTTAGCCCGTTAAAATGCAAAACAAGAAAGAATATCAATTTTCATACAATTATATATATATTTTTTTATAATTTCAAGCAAAAAATTGATTATTTATTTTAAATCACAACATAAAACTTATAAATTCATTTAAGGAAAAATTAATAAAACACTTATCTCCAATTTTGGGTAGTAGGAGAGTTCCAATATGTTTTTTTTTATTAGTTAAGATCTCTCGATGAAATTTTTCTGTAAAATCGAAAAATTTCTCTGTGAAAATTAAAATTTCTTTGTGTCAAATTTTTTCTGTAAAAATATTTGGGGATCCCAACTACTTTGAAAATATTCTATGCCCTTTATTTTATAAAATTTTAATATTGGGAACCTTAAAAAAAATTCCTCTTAATTGAATGTAGGATATTGCTAAAAATTATATTTTATAAATAAATATACAAAATAATCAAACTAAAAAAATGCGTGATAAAAATTAGAGGTGCGCCATCTAATTAATGGTAACATTAATTAAATTTTTACTGATGATGTCGTTGAAAATTTTTCAATCTGAAAAGATGAGCTGGACGATAGTTTTTGTTCCTCTTGAAAATCAACCATAATTGATTTGCTCACATCTCTACTAACAATTGATTTGCCAAAAAAAAAAAATTATTGATTTTGCAAAATATATATAACATGTAATAAATTTTTGAGTGCAATATTAAATTTTCATAAACACCGAAAAAAAAATATTAATAATAGCGATTAATAATTTGAACACATGTATTTAAAACAAATTATATTTAGATCAATAATATTTTGACACATCATTATGACACATGTAAATATTGATCTCATTCTAATTGTAGTAATAATTTGAAGAAGATTTTAAATTTGAAATTTTATTTTATAATTTAATAAAGGATGATTTTTTATTTTATGACACATGTAAATATTGATCTCATTCTAATTGTAGTAACAAATTATATTTAGATGATTTTTTTAATTATTTAATTGGACGAGGCCCCATTTCCTCATTCTAATTGTAGTGACAAATTATATTTAGATAATGTTTTTAATTATTTAATTGGACGAGGCCCCATTTCCTCATTGAAATTGCAGTGACAAATTATATTTAGATGATTTTTTTAATTATTTAATTGGACGAGGCCCCATTTCCTCATTGAAATTGTAGTGACAAATTATATTTAGGCCCTGTTTGGGAACTTATCTTTTTAATTAAAAAGTCAAAAAGTTATTAAATTAGCCAAAAAGTTAACAATTCATACCAAAAAGTCAAAAATTATAATTTCTCTCTAGTTTTTGCACATTTTTTCGTAATTAGCTAAAAAGTCATCTTAAACATATAAATTTTTTTAACTACGTTTTTAGCCAAATAATTAAAAAATTACTAAATTAACCTGTTTCCAAACGAGATTGATGATTTTTTTAATTATTTAATTGGACGAGGCCCCATTTCCTCCCAGTAGGTACGCGTTTGCAGTTTCCCTTAACCTACCCCGACATGCATACCCCACATATTTTCAACTAGTATATATATTACATAGGAATCAAGAACAAAAATCATCTGTTCAAAAAAGAACAAAAATCATGAACTTCAATACAGATTTGAGATATATAGTTCCGCCTTGTATGTACATCCTCCTCCACCTCCTCCATCTATCTCAAGACTACCCTTATTGGTACTCTTCTTCGTCCTCGGCCTCGTCCCCATCCTTGACCTCGTCCTTATATCACTCATTAATGTCGAAGATGACTTCCCACTCCCAGGTAAATCTCGTCGTCTTCTTCCTCATCCTCATCTCCGCCGACTTCTGTGACTCTTTCATTAGTATTTTCACGACCCATTCAATTCTTGAATTGGTCATTTACGTATCTGGCCTCATTGTATTTACATTAATGATAGTCTCATTGGTGTTCCCACCTTCACACTTTTGGTACTCCTATCTCTTATTCTGCGTCTGCATCTACATCTCCAAATCTCCTTGGTTTCATCCACTTTTTGATTTGCTAATGGGCTATTTGCAAACTATCCCAACCCTTTTCATCTTTTGCACCACCACCACCCAACAACAACCTGAAACTGCCACCACGACCACGACCACGACCACGACCACCACCCTAGAAACACAAGTTCCTCATCAGTCTGAATTTCAAAATTTTCTAAACTCTTTACAAAAACTCTTTACAAATTTTAAAATTTTCTAAACTCTTTCCAAAAACTCTTTACATATGCATAATCTAAACTGGATAATGTCCATAATTTATTTGATTCTGACAAAAATAAAAAGAAAAATACAATACGTAAGCAAATTTTTTTCCAACGAGGCACAAAGTTATTATAATATGCAAAAGAAGAAAGAAACACTGGTAATGCCACCGCTAGAAGGAATAGAAAAGATTGAATAGGAGGGAAGTGAACTTCCGATACTCAAGTGAAGACTATTACGCATGTCCATAAATTATCTCAAAATGTTCATGCTCCGAACTTGGCCCCTCATTCTAGAAGAGATACACATCATCACTTTCATTCAACTCAGATTCAGACTGATGAGGAACTTGTGTTTCTAGGGTGGTGGTCGTGGTCGTGGTCGTGGTGGCGCTTGTGTTGTTGTTGGGTGGTGGTGGTGCAAAAGATGAAAAGGGTTGGGATAGTTTGCAAATAGCCCATTAGCACATCAAAAAGTGAATGAAACCAAGGAGATTTGGAGATGTAGATGTAGATGTAGATGCAGATGCAGAATAAGAGATAGGAGTACCAAAAGAGTGAAGGTGGGAACACTAATGAGACTATCATTAATGTAAATACAAGGAGGCCAAGTGTAAAAGTTCTAAAAGTATGAAAGAATAGAGAAAGAAAAATACCAAGTGTAAGAGACTTACTTGAACAGAATGTTGGAGCATCAGAGCGAAGTTTTCATACTCGCTCATCTCGGCGTTTCGGTTAAGATCGTTAGGAAGGAGCAAAGCCGTAGAGAGGCTTACCGACTCGAGATCACCATACTATCACCCTCGACGGCTTGTCCTCGATGGTGATCGAGGGGGCCTAGGGGGCATCTGGTTTCATTGGCCCAGAGGTTGTGGCCGACTCAGACCTTGGCCTTTTTGACCTAGTGGATTGGGATGGTTCGGCCTCGGCGGGCCTCTTCTCGGCGGTGGAAGTGGTCTTTTCACTCTTAGCCAATTTTGAAATTGGCAAGGTGTCCTCAGTATCAATCTGAGTCACTGTTGCCTTTGGCTAAGCCTTCTTCAATCTTTTTTGTTTCGGCTTTGGTTGAGGTTGAAATGGTGCTGGTTGAGCATCAACGGTGGTAGGGATGTCGGCCAAAAGATCCTCTACGACTGTTTTTTTGTGGCCTATCTCAGCAGCAATTGCAGTTTGGTGTATTCATCAGCGTTGAGATAGAGGGATCAAATATGGAGCCGAAGTTGATGATAGCTCAGTTGGATCAGAGGTTGATCCCTTATCTAGCCGAGATGATGAAGTTATCGGAGGTGTAGTGGCGGACGGAGGAGACTTGCTCTTCTTAAACGACTTGTAAGTCGGGATGAAGTTAAGCAGTAGGGGGGCTCTCCGCTTGTGAACTGGCAGGTCTAACAGCTTTTTCAAGCCTTTGCTCGGGAAAAAGGACTTGCGGAAATCCTTTGCCGGCTGGGGAAGAGCTGCAAGGAAAACAAACGTCAGAATGAATAAAAGAACAAAGTATTGAAGACTTTAAAAACAAGTAAGTATAAGCACTTGGCTCTTACCATTACCCTCTACGAAAACTGTTCAGCTAAGTGGGTAGAGATGGAGGTTCTTATCTGGGGCGAACTCCTAGTTCCTCGAGACAATGAAGTAATCGTCCCCAGCTCCCTTGTTGGAGTTTGGGAGGTCGGCAACAATTTTGTATTCAGTGGACCTCGGTTTAAGGTAGTAGATGTAGCCTTTTTCTAATTTAAGGCCATACATGGTGTAGCAATACTAGATATCGGCTAAAGTTACCTTAGCATTCTCTTGTTTAGCTAAGGCTATTATACCATTGATAACTCGGTAAGAGTTGATGGCAAGCTGCATTGGGTTCAATTTATAGTAATGAAGGATTTCTCAGAAAAGGATGTCGAGTGGGAGCCTAAGTCCACACTCTATGAAAGCTACAACGGGGAAGGGTATAGAATTGATTGTGGGCATGATGGAGTCATCATCCCCAGCCAACCTCAAATGGACGTCGGCTGGGATGGAAAACTCCTGCCTGAAATACTCCAACTTGGTTGGGGTATCTACCCTATGCTTCCACATACCCATGATAATGGCTTAGGGGGGAGAGCATTGGATTTCGAAAGGAAGTGTTTTATAGGGGTCTGAAATACCTCGGCTAAAACCTAAATATGTACTATGGTAAGAATTTGTATGGATCTAAGGGGAATTTGTGTCAGTTCTTCCTAAGGTTCGTAAGTTCTATAGACAAATCCCAAACCTACGTCTAAACAAACAAGGATTGAAGACAAGAATCTGGGGAAAAAAACACAGAAAAAAAAAACAAGAATGCGATTTAGAGTCAAGAACAATGATGAATCATCAAGAACACAGTGGTAAAGCTTGTGCAGGTGTGTGAGGCCAAGAACAGTGGCAAAAATCAACAGATATGTAAGAAATGTGAGTATTCAAGAAATGATTGGGCAAAAAACAGAATCACAAAGTAAACATGCTCAAGCACATGGTGGAAATCGAGGTACAGATTAAACGATCAAAGACATGAGCAAGTTCACAAATATGACAGAGTTCGAAGTAAATCAAGAATTAAAACCAGAAGGAATAATAGCTTACCAGGGGAGTGAAGTCGGTGTTGATTATGCCGGAGTCAGGTGATGGTTGCAATAGGAAAAGATCAGTGAAAGCTTCACCGAAGGGGAAGAATGAGAGTGGTTGCAGAGCTTGAAGGCTTGAAACAAATGACAAATTAGAGAGAGAGAGAGAGAGAGAGAGAGAGAGAGAGAGAGAAAGAAAGAGAGTTTGCACAAAGATGATAGTGGAAAAGTGAAGGGACGGAGAGAGAGAATTGATTTTGATCAAACGCAGAGAATGGCGGTAAAATACCATCAATGTGCCTAGGACGACGTGCCTGACAGACAGCGCACGCACGAGTGATGTGACTTGATGGCACGTGTCGGGTACGACTTAGTAGAAGAAGGACGCGTGGCGGAAACGGATGAAATATTGTGCGTGACAGCTCACACGCATGATAAAACTCTTGGAGTTCTTGATTTAATGAAGCAAAAACTTCGGCAACAGGGGCGATCTCGGCTCAATGAACTTGAATGGATTTGGTTAGTGGTTTTAAAGGCATTGGTGTCAACATGTAGAAGAGTTTATCATATGGGAGCCGATGTATGGCGACCTCAAAAAAAAAAAAAAAGGCAATATAGCCGGCGTATTATGGGGCCAAAAGGTATATGTTCCATCACCTCAGGATGCCGAGGTAATAGAACCTAGGAGGCAGTTGTGGGGACATAAATTTTGAATGACGACATGTGGCCGAGGTGTCACCGGAGTGCCAGCCAGAGTGCCAAGTGTCCTAGTCATGACGCCGAAATGATCTCGGCTAGGCCGAGGTTATCTGCGAAGAAACCGGAATCCAGGATAAGCAGATAAGGGACAAGAGTCCTAGAATAAGAAAAGACTACAGTTTGGATAAAGATAAGACTCTTAGAGAGTTTTATCCCAATCCTACTGGAAGTCTAAGATTAGCAGTAATCCGGAGTCCATTGGGACTAGGTTTGTATTGGCTATAAAAGTGAGGCACCCTCATGGGTCCGGCACGCTTTTATGCTCAATAGTGAGTTGAGCACTTTATCTATCTTTGAGAGATAAGCGGCTTGATCATCTGAGTGCCCCGGGTGGGCCGAACCACGCCTAATCTCTTCTTTACATTGCGAGTCATTCAGGCGCCATCTATTCTGCCAGTGCTCTCCAGTTGAATACTAAGTTGGCAGTGTGGTCAGAAATTGACACACACAGTCTATATTTTTATTATACATCCTCCTGCATAGTATCTTATCTTATTTTATATAAAACTTAAATCCAAACCTAAACTTGCATAGTATCTTCTTTTATTACTTTTGTTTGCTAGTTTTGAGTATTAATTTGTAATGGTCTAAATACTTATGGTGGAACTAGTTTTCTTATGGTTGTTTAAATTTTAGAACAGTTTGTCTCTATTATGAAAAGACACATTGCTATTGTGAAACTAATATGGTGCTATATTTATATTTTTATGAAATTAAAGTGTTATATATATATTTTTTGTTATTTAATTATGTAAATCCGTGGTCCTAAACTGATTCAATCCGTATTTAAATGGATTGGTTCGGATTGGTTCCACAATTTAAACAGATTGGATTGATTCTAATTTTTCAAGATCCGTAGATAGCGGTGTTTTACTCAAATCCGGACCATACTCACCCCTAGTCGCAAGTAGGTGGTTAAAACGCACCTTGTCTTTCTTAAGAATGGTCACAGATTGAATTTAGGACGAGTTTCTAATAATTCTCTCTTATCTTGTATCATATTAGGGGCGACTTTTCATCATTTGCACCACCACCATCACCACCCAACAACAACCTGAAACTGCCACCATGACCACCACCACCATCCTAAAAACACAACTTCCTCATCAGTCTGAATTTGAGTTGAATGAAATTGATGATGTGTACCTCTTCCTAAATGAGGACTCCAAGTTTGGAGCATTAACATTTTGAGATAATTTATCTTCACTTGAATATCGGATGTTCACTCTCCCCCTCCTATTCAATCTTTTCTATTCCTTCTAGCGGCGGATGTACTAGTGTTTCTTTCATCTTCTGCATATTTTAATAAAAAATATTAGAGATTCTAAATATTTTATCAACATGTAAGTCCTACATTCATATAAGACATTTGATAAAAAATATTAATAAAATATTTAAAATTCCTAACATTAATCTATTATAATACCTTTGTGCCTAGCTGGCCTAGTTTTAAAATTCCTAACATTAGTCTATTATAATTCCTAACATTCTAAATATTTTATCAACATGTGTGTTTTTCCTTTTCTTTTATTTTTGTCAAAACCAAATAAATTGTGAACATTATCCAGTTTATCAGATTATGCATATGTCCGAGAAGGCAGCGGATGCAGTGATTTCTTCGTTGTATTTGTCTGTCCCCGTGAGGGGACACTACTTTATAACTTGACTTTCTTTAAGTTGGCTTTTGTTTACTTCTTTCTATGATCAATGATCGAGAATGTTCTGTGTTGTTGGGTTTGCCTCTTGGTTTTGATTTTTTAAAAATAATTATTGAATTTTTAATTTGTAATTTTTTAAGTGAATTATTTCATATATTAGTTAATTTTATTTTAAAAAAAAAAAAAACACTTTAGATCCATCTAATTAAGATATATCTGAAAAGTACAAAATTTATGAAAAAATCTTTACAAAATTCACTAAATACTAAAAAGTGTTAAAAAGTAATATATATTCTTTTTTGGGAAAATTATTGATAAATCTCATTTAGAAGTGTTTGAACCCAAGAAGTCCATGAAGGAATTTTTTAACCCATTTAGTCCCATGTATGTATAGTTTTATTCCATAAAGTCCTTTTTCTTGATTTATACTATTTTCTTGGACACTTATGCCCTTATATTTAATTTTGATACCCTTATAAATATTTTTTGAACGATTAGCAATTTTATGATGTGAACATTCATATTTTAAAATTCACATTGGTAGGAATGTAAAATTGGCCCGTGGCTCCCGTTGGCCTGCAACCCGGCATTGTTGACAATGTGAATATTCACATTGACATGTTAACATTCACATTAATAGCAGTGTAAAATTGGCCCGCGTCCCGTGGCGGTCTGAACCGCCCATGCCCATGGGCGTGACTCGGGCGGGCGATGCAGGCCGTTGACAATGTGAATATTCATGTTGACATGTTAACATTCACATTGATAAGAGTATAAAATTGGTCCGCGGCCCATGGGCTACCAAAAGCTCGCCCGCAGCCCGGGGCGGGTCCGGCTTAGCCCGTTGACAATGTGAATATTCACATTGACATGTTAACATTAACATTGATAAGAGTATAAAATTGGCCAGCTTCCCGTGGGCGGCCAAAAGCCCGCCTGCGGCCCGGGGCGGGCTCGGCCCGGCCCATTGACAATGTGAATATTCACATTGACATGTTAACATTCACATTGATAGGAGTGTAAAATTAGCCCCGCCCGTGGTCGCCGAAACACGCCCACGGCCGTGGGCGCCCGGCGAGTTCCGCGTTGACAATGTGAATATTCACATTGACATGTTAACATTCATATTGATAAGAGTATAAAATTGGCCCGCACCCCGTGGCTGCCCAAAACCAGCCCACGGCCCATAAGCAGCCCAGGGAGGGCTCGGCCCGGCCTGTTGATAATGTGAATATTCACATTGACATGTTAACATTCACATTGATAAGAGTATAAAATTGGCCCGTGCCCCGTGGCTGCCCGAAACTCGCCCACAGCACATCGGCGGCCCAGGGCGGGCCTGGCCCGGCCTGTTTAGAATGTGAATATTTACATTGACATGTTAACATTCACATTGATAAGAGTATAAAATTGGCCCGCGGCCCATAGGCGGCCAAAAGTCGGCCCGCAGCTTGGGGCGGGCCCGGACCGGTCCGGTCCATTAGCAATATGAATATTCACATTGACATGTTAACATTCACATTGATAAGAGTGTAAAATTGGCAGCCCGAGACGGGCTTGGCCCGACCCGTGACAATGTGAATATTCACATTGACATGTTAACATTAACATTGATAGGAGTGTAAAATTTGCCCCACTGCCCGAAGCTCGCTCGCTCGCGGCCCGAGGTAAGCCCGACCCGGCCTGTTGACAATGTGAATACTCACATTGACATGTTAACATGCAAATTGATTGGAATGTAGAATTGGCCCGCCGCCCGTGGGCTACTTGAAGCCCGCCCACGGCCCGGGGCAGGCTAGTTTGGGTCTGGGCCCGAGCATGTCCGAGATCCTACGCCATCACTTTGAAGCCCGGTCTGGCCCATCGGCCCGCTTAAGACCCATTCAAGGCTCAGTCCGAGGCCCAGCCCGCCTGAGGCACAATGTCTTTTTTTGTGGAAAATAATAAAATTTTGGTAGAAAAAATTAAAAAGAATTAAAAAAAATGGCCAGGCCCGCCCAAGCCCGGCCTAAGCTCGAGCCTAGGCCTAGGCCCACTGGCCCGATCCGAGGCTATCATCTTCGGGCCGCGGGCCAATTTTACACTCCTATCAATGTGAATGTTAATATGTTAATGTGAATATTCACATTGTCACGGGCTGGGCCGGGCCCGCCCCGAGCAGCGGGCGGGCTTCGGGCCGTCCACGGGCCGTGGGCCAATTTTACACTTCTATCAATGTGAATGTTACTATGTCAATGTGAATATTCACATTGTCACGGGCCGGGTCGGGCTCGCCCCGGGCCACCTACGGGCTTCGAGTCGCCCATAGGACGCGAGTAAATTTTATACTCTTATCAATGTGAATGTTAACATGTCAATGTGAATATTCACATTATCAACGGGTCAAGCCTGCCCCGGCAACGGGCGGGCTTCGGGCCGCCCACAGGCCACGGGCCAATTTTACAGTCCTGTCAATGTGAATGTTAATATGTCAATGTGAATATTCACATTGTCACGCCGCATCGAAGCCGCCTCGAGTCACCACAGTCGGGCTAATTTTACACTCCTATCAATGTGAATGTTAACATGTCAATGTGAATATTCACATTGTACATGGGCTGGGCCCCTACACATTGACGATATGAACATTCACATTGACGGTGTGAACATTCATATTAGGGGTATTTTGGTAATTATGTCACCCATAGGACTTATTGAAATATAAGAAAATAATATGAACTAAATAGAACATAAGTAGATGAAAAGGGTATTTTGGTCTTCTTATCTCTAATATGACCTAATAGAATAGTCAAAAAGAATATGGATTGGATGGAACATAAGTAATTAAAGATGGATTTATGGAAAAAAAGCTCCCTTCTTTTTTTTATTATTATATTTATTGAACTTTTTGAAAAATTTATTCATAAATATTTTACATTTTATGTGTATAAATGTATCTAAAAAAATTGATTAAAATATTTTAAAAAATTCACTAAAAACAAAAGGTTACATATTGACAACTTAAAAACTATTAAAACAAACAGAAACAAAATTTCCAAATTTGATGAAATGGTGTTTGAAAGATTTATTTATAAACGTGTTCTCAATTTGTATTGCACAAAATAGTAAATACAAAGGAGGATCCAAAATTTAAAAAAAAAAAAAATTTAAATGTAAATATTAATTTAAATATTATTGATGAGATATCAAAATAATTTACAAAAATGACCGGCAACTTCTCGGGGATTTTCCCGAAATAAGCTAAAATAGTAACCTATTTCCCAAACTAGGCTTCGTTTGGGCAGAATTCCCAAAATAAGCTGAAACGTTATTTGAAACCACGCTTTCACAATATTTATGCCCCAGGCGTGGTAAATTTGTAAAATCATAAAAACGTTATTACAAAGCACGCTTTTAATTAAGAATAAGGAAATCTGTGATGTAAAGAAAGCGTGGTTAGAAACTACGCTTTTAAAGAAAACTATTTTGTAAAGAAAACGTGGTTATCATCCACGCTTTTAAATAAAATTTGGCTTTTACAGAAAACGTGGTTCGTAACCACGCTTTTAAAACTTATATAAACGCCCCCTGTAACGCCCTCAAAATAAACCCATAATATATAACATTAATATGCATTAATAAATTAGAACAAATCATTAAATTATCCATCAGAGTACTTTTATTGAAAAACATCACATGTAACATCAAAAGTAAATACCCTAAGGGCTTACATCTTTCCAAGCCAACACTTGGACACAAAAGAATGAGTACTAACTGAATTACAAATTAAGCCCTTGGCTTGAATGTTTACATGTAATCTCAAATAAAAACAAATAACTAAAGACAAGGCTTCAAGTCCAAATCCTTCCAAGCTAAGTCCTTGGAGGTAGCATATCACATGGACCTGAAAATGATGTTCCGTATAGGGTGAGCCACAGCCCAGTAGAAATATACTAAACCAAATATAAGTATTGAATAAAGCAATAGCATTCGATAGATGGTTGAAACACAATATTAGTTTCACTTTCCATTATTTATTCAACTTTCCATTATTTACCAATATGGCTCAGAACCTGGCCAAACTATAACAGTGAACTACATATCACATTAACATTACTTCCAATATCAACAAAACAAATGAGACTAAGGCTCATATCAAAACACTTCCATACTTCTCATTTGATACACATTTTAGTGCTGTATCAACAACATGTAAAAACACTTCAAATATCAATAAGCACACATAAAAGTGATGCTAATGGAGTCCATCCCCTATCTCCTCCCAAACAAAATCCGGTTTAGAGGTCCATCCCCTATCTTCCCCTAAACCGTGGAGTACATCCCCTATCTTCTCCCACACAATACAATGTATATAAACACATATCATATACAACACACAATCAATACACGTATTTTCTGTATTAATTCAACAGTCAAAATCAATGACTTAACCAATGTGGTTAGTTTCAGTTATCCCTAATCCACATGCAATGTCTACAACAATCACGACTATCCTCCACCGATAACCCAAAACAATTATTTCTAAACAGAAAATAAATGTATCAACAATTATAATCTCAACAATTCAATAGGCGAGTGATTAAATTATCCAACTACACCATTTAAACTTATAATTCCCCAATTCCATGAATTCAACCAATTTCCCCAATTCTCCCTAAATTAATTATACAAATTAATTTATTACAACAACTAGGGTTTTTTCCAAAATTACCAAACTACCCCCAACATATCAAAATACCAAAACTCAGAACAAAACCTATAATATGGAGTAGGAAATCCCTACCTCGAAGAAAATAACCCGAATGGAGAAAACGGAGATGACGACCCAAACTCCAAAGTGCTCTAAACCGCTCAACGTTCAGATTAAAACGAAGCTCTCGACTCACTCTATCTTTTTAATAAAGCAACTAGGGTAGAAACATACTCTAAGTAGATCAAACCTAAGAGAGAAAGTGAGTAGAGAGAGAGAGAATTCGGACCTAGGGTTTGGAATAAAAAAGAAGATGAAAAACTGAATTAAAACCCGCTGCTGCCTATTTAAACCTGACAGGCTCGCTCGAGCGAAGGATTAGTCGCTTGAGCGACCAGACACCAGAAAGCCTCGCTCGAGCGAAGAAAGTTTCGCTCGAGCCAAAAACTCGATGCTTCAGGTCTGCAATTTAAGCTCGCCGGCGAAAATGCTCGCTTGAGCGAAGAACTCGAAAACATACACCTCGCTCGCTCGAGCGAAGAAACACTGCTCTCAGGTCTATACTAGACTTAATCGCTCGCTCGAGCGAAGAAACCTTGGCTCGAGCCACCAGACAAGAAATTCAACTCTCGCTCGAGCGACCAAACCCTCGCTCGAGCGACCAACCGAAAAACTGGACAGCAACACTTGGTTTCCGAACCCAACCAATCTGAAACAAACCTACCCAACACATCCTATAACTCAAAAATAAGAAATTAAAGGACGATAACAACAATTTGATAACAACGGGATCTACGGAACATAAGTCCGGATACAACAACCAAAAGGAAAAGACCAGGGTCGCTATAACCTCCCCCCCTTAAAAGAATTTCGTCCCCGAAATTAAGCATAAGTTTTTCACAAAAAACAGGTTTTTCTCAAATTCCAACAATATGACAATTCAATAGTAAACAATTTGACCTAATACTGGCCATTTCATCTCTTATCAAGAGGCATCTCAAATACATTTAAACCTGCATTATTAATATGCAATTTTCCTTCCAATTTTAACAATTTCCATATCGTATTCAATTTCATGATATATACAACTCATTCAACATATAAATGTTACATTCCACTTCCAATATGAGGCAATTTCAAAATACTATCATTAAACCAAAACATTCTCAATGTTTTCCAACTTAAGACATATATAAAGCTCTTAAGTTCAACAATATTACAAAATCTAAATACAATATTATAAATCAATAAACATGTTCGGATATTTCTCGCGGACTTCCAATTCACATTCCCAAGTGTCTTCTTCCACTCCGTGATGCTTCCACAGAACGTTTACCAAAGGGATGGTCTTACCTCACAAAACTTGATCCCGCCTATCCAAGACCCGAACCGGTCTCTCCTCGTACGAGACATCCTCGTCAACCTCTAAATCGGTCCAATCCAACACATGTGATGAATCCGGCTCATACTTCCGAAGCATACTTACATGAAACACGTCATGAACTCCGGATAACTGCGATGGCAAAGTTAAACGATAGGCAGCCTCGCCAATCCTCTCAAGGATCTCAAAAGGGCCAATAAATCGAGGGGACAACTTCCCACTCTTCCCAAACCTCATTAATCCCCGCCTAGGTGATATCTTCAGAAAGACATGATCACCCACCTCAAACACCAAAGGTCTCCTCCCATTCGGCATAAGATAAGATTTCGACGACTGGGTCAGAACAAGCCTCTTACGGATAAGCTCAACTTTCTCCGTCGTTTTCCTCACCAACTCCGGACCCAACAAAGGTGCATCACCCACCTCGGCCCAATAAACTGGAGATCTACACGGTCGGCCATACAAGGCCTCAAACGGTGCCATACCGATAATAGACTGGAAACTGTTGTTGTAGGCAAACTCCACCAAAGGCAAGTGCCTCTCCTACGACCCACTAAAGTCAAGAACACAACCTCGAAGCATATCCTCAAGGATCTGAATAGTACGCTCGGACTGCCCGTCAGTCTAAGGATGATAAGCCGTGCTAAAGGTCAACTTAGTGCCTAAGGCACTCTGTAAGCTCTGCCACAACCTAGCAGTAAAACGAGGATCTCTATCTGAGACGATCGTCACTGGGACCCCATGCAACCTCACTATGTCCCGAACATACAAGTCGGCAAGATGATTTACCGAATCTCTCACGCGCATAGGAATGAAGTGCGCCGACTTAGTCAACCGGTCTACAACCACCCAAATAGCATCACTACCCCGCTGAGTCCTCGGAAGACCTACAACGAAGTCCATAGTGACATGCTCCCACTTTCACTTGGCAATAGGCAAGGGTTGTAACAAACCTGCTGGCCTCTGATGCTCGGCCTTCACTTGCTGACAAGTAAGGCACTTAGACACGAAAGTTGCCACATCCCTCTTCATACCCCGCCACCAGAACTGGCGACCCAAATCCTGATAAATCTTAGTGCCTCCCGGATGTACCGCAAGGCGTGAATGATGAAACTCTCGGAGTACCTCCTCTCGGCAAGACTTCGGCACAAACAAACGGTCTCGGTATCTCACACTCAGGTCGGGATACAACGTCAAACCCTTCTCAACCTTCCCACTGGAAATATTCTCTCGGAGGGATTCTACCTCAAGGTCACCCCTCTGAGCCTCTAACACTCGAATCACAAGTGTAGGCTACGCAACAACAGAAAACTAGGCTGTAGCCTCAACGGATTCGCCCAGAAGAAAATCAAACTCCCCAAGTGCACCCAACATCTCCCACTCTCGGATGGCTACACTGGCTATGTCACCAACAGATTTCCTGCTAAGGGCATCGGCCACCACATTGGCCTTCCTCGGATGATAATGCAACTCAAAGTCATAATCCTCAATGAACTCCATCTACCTCCTCTGCCTCAAGTTCAACTCTTTCTGTGTAAACAGATATTTCAGACTCTTATGATCCGAGAATACCTCGAACTTCTCACCGTAAAGATAATGCCTCCAAATCTTCAAGGTAAATATCACAGCTGCTAACTCTAGATCATGCGTAGGGTAATTCTTCTCGTGAATTTTCAACTGACGTGAGCCATAGGCAACCACTTTCCTCTCTTGCATCAACACACAACCCAGACTCTCTCATGAGGCGTCACAATAGACTGCATAACCTAGCCCCCTCTCCGGAATAATCAAGACTGGAGCGGTGGTCAGTCTAACTTTCAACTCCTGGAACGACTTTTCACAAGTCTCACCCCATAAAAATTTGACTCCCTTCCGAGTCAATCTAGTCAAAGGCGAAGCTAACTTGGAGAAATCTTTCACAAACCGGCGATAATACCCAGCTAACCCCAGAAAACTGCGGATCTCAAACACACTCTTAGGCTGTGCCCAGTCTTGCACTGCCTCCGTCTTGGATGTATCAACAGACACCCCTTCCCCAGAAACGAACTTCACCTCTTCTAGCCAGAACTCACACTTCCCAAACTTAGCATAAAGCTTATGAGCTCTAAGTAACTCAAGCACTACTCTCAAGTGTTCCTTGTGCTCCTCCTCCGAAGGTGAATAAATCAGAATGTCATCCACGAAGACGACTACAAAACGATCTAAGAATTCCCGGAATATCCGGTTCATCAAATCCATAAACACTGCCGGTGCATTGGTGAGCCCAAATGGCATCACCAAAAACTCATAGTGGCCATACCGCGTCTTAATCTTTGTCTTGAATATCCTCCTCCTCGACTCTCCGGTGGTAACCCGATCTCAAATCTATCTTAGAGAAACAACGGGAACCCTTCAACTGATCGAACAGATCATCTATACGAGACATAGGGTACTTATTCTTAACCGTAGCCCGATTCAACTTCCGGTAATCTATACAGAGTCTCAAAGCACCACCTTTCTTTTTAACAAAGAGGGCTGGTGCTCCCCACGGTGAAACACTAGGACGAATATATCCCTTATCTAGCAACTCCTGGAGCTGAATCTTCAACTCAACTAACTCGGCTGGGGCAAAAAGGTAAGGTGCCATAGAAATCGGCCGTCTTGCACTAGATCAATAGAGAACTCAATCTCTCGATGAGGTGGCAAACTAACGAGATCCTCGGGAAAGACGTCCGAGTACTCACAAACTACTCTCAGCAACACAATCTGTGTCTCATCACATTCACTACTCAAAAGGCTAGCAAAAAGACCACTCAACTCACTCCGCCCTCGCTGATCATACCCCGGTGGCAAAACACTACCAACCCGGTCACCCAGAAAATGGAAACACTCTCCGCTAACGGTACAACAAGTGACCCTCCGGTAGCAATCAATAACCGCCAAAGATGACGATAACCAGTCCATACCCAAAATAACATCAAAGCCCTTCATAGGCATAACTACAAAAGGAAATGGAAGTCTATGATCGTCGACCTCTATATCACAACCCCTAACACCTTGTTTCAAGATTAATTCACCCCCAAGAGGTGACACTACACAAATAGGAGATGCTAACTATGCTAACTCCAACTCCAAAACAGATGCAAATGCAGCAGACACAAAGGAATAAGATGCACCCGTATCAATCAACACACTAGCCACCGATTTGCAATACAAGATGGTACCTCACATAACAGATGGAGTCGGTACAAGATCCTCATGTAACAAGATACACGCCTCTGCATTTACCTTTGATAAACTCGCCACCCTAGGAGCATAAGATCGCCGCATGATCGGGACGATGAAGCCCCCTAATTGGCCCTCGAGGCCTGAACTGACTGAGCTGGCTGATGACTCTGAGTCTGCCTCAAACCAGATGCACCAGATGTGCCACTCAACTGCAGGCAA
The DNA here is from genome assembly GCA_025200525.1 of Camellia lanceoleosa. NCBI lineage: Eukaryota > Viridiplantae > Streptophyta > Magnoliopsida > Ericales > Theaceae > Camellia > Camellia lanceoleosa. Next base: position 100,890,278 of record CM045771.1, read on the forward strand.
TACCTCTTTATGTGCCCCCGCTGACCGATCAAGAAAACAAGAGAGCGCTAGCCTCTACCTCGACTCGCTCAGATCGAGCCAAGAAGATCTTGCTCTCAGACTCCTCCCTCCGAGGACAAGCCGAGACTTGTGGCCCAACCGCCACACTCAAACAGTAATGTCTCCTAAGTGCCTTTTCCTGTAACTAGCACTCGGCACAAGAAAAGTTGATCTAGAGAAGCTACCCTGAGATTGCTGAGGGTTAAAACCCTTCTGTCTCCTGCCATCACTCTGGCTATCCTGACTCCTCTTGGAGCCTTTCTGTCCTTCCTCCTCCTCCTACATCATGATCTCCATATGGGCTGCAGTATCAACCATACGCCCATAATCCTGAATCATAGTGCCTCCAACTCTCAGCTTGAGGCCACGCCTCAACTTCTTCTCGAACTCAATACAACGGCGTTCCTCAGACGCTACCAACTCAGGTGCAAACCTGGACAAGCTAGTAAATGCGGCCTCAAACTCGGTCGCTGAAAAACTCGACTGCTTAAGCTGGCAGAACTGGTCTCTCAGCTTCTCCCTGACAGCTGGAGATAAAAACCTCTCTTGGAAAGCATTCACAAATGCCTCCCACGTACCTCCTATACGACCCTTTGTGAACTTCCACCACTGACCCGCATCCCCCTTCAGCTGGAACGATGCCAAGGTCACTTTCAACCCTTCGTCTTCGATGCCAAGCATCTCAAACGTCTTTGTTGTCTGTTCGAGCCATTCATCTGCCTTAAGTGGCTCTTTAGGATCACCCACAAATTTGTCCGGATTGGACCGGAAGAACTCCCTCTTCAGAAAAGAAGGTCCTGCATCCGCAACAACAACCTGAGCCTGATTCTCAGCTCTGAGAATGCCTACTGACTCCCTAAATGCCCCTGCTATCTCTCGGGCCAAAGCGCCCATAGCCTGCTGGCCTACCAGCTCGGCCACATTGGCTTGGCCAACTCCCTCCTATACTGCCGGAACCTCCTTCGGTATAGGCACTTCCTGCCTACCCTATCTACCACGCCTACCGCGTCCTCGTCCTCGTCCTGACATCCTAATACAGGAAACAAAGACGTTAGCACATTAGTAAATGTGCCAAAGCTATAACACTCGTGTCCTAATGCATTGGACAACAGTAATTCATTCCACGTAAGCACATAATCACATAAGCACCTACGAATTTCATTCCTGGATAATGACAAATTCCGGCGTTACTATAGTTCGGTTGGCAGATGATCAAGTGCCTTTCCAACAAGACTACTAGAAACTCAGGGGTCCAACCAATATCCCAGAAACTACATTCCATACTCACATAGTCACATAAACATGTTATCATATAAGCATATAACATTACACTAAGTCTCTATCAAACGAGACGAACCCATTGTGATACTAATCACTTCCCACCTACCCGAAGTATTTGAACCCGGTACGCTCTGATACCAAGTTGTAACGCCCTCAAAATAAACCCATAATATATAACATTAACATGCATTAATAAATTAGAACAAATCATTAAATTATCCATCAGAGTACTTTTATTGAAAAACATCACATGTAACATCAAAAGTAAATGCCCTAAGGGCTTACATCTTTCCAAGCCAACACTTGGACACAAAAGAATGAGTACTAACTCAATTACAAATTAAACCCTTGGCTTGAATGTTTACATGTAATCTCAAACAAAAACAAATAACTAAAGACAAGGCTTCAAGTCCAAATCCTTCCAAGCTAAGTCCTTGGAGGTAGCATATCACATGGACCTGAAAATGATGTTCCCGTATAGGGTGAGCCATAGCCCAGTAGAAATATACTAAACCAAATATAAGCATTGAATAAAGCAATAGCATTCGATAGATGGTTGAAACACAATATCAGTTTCACTTTCCATTATTTATTCAACTTTCCATTATTTACCAATATGGCTCAGAACCTGGCCAAACTATAACAGTGAACTACATATCACATTAACATTACTTCCAATATCAACAAAACAAATGAGACTAAGGCTCATATCAAAACACTTCCATACTTCTCATTTGATACACATTTTAGTGCTGTATCAACAACATGTAAAAACACTTCAAATATCAATAAGCACACATAAAAGTGATGCTAATGGAGTCCATCCCCTATCTCCTCCCAAACAAAATCTGGTTTAGAGGTCCATCCCCTATCTTCCCCTAAACCGTGGAGTACATCCCCTATCTCCTCCCACACAATACAATGTATATAAACACATATCATATACAACACACAATCAATACACGTATTTTCTGTATTAATTCAACAGTCAAAATCAATGCCACCACCAATGTGGTTAGTTTCAGTTATCCCTAATCCACATGCAATGTCTACAACAATCACGACTATCCTCCACCGATAGCCCAAAACAGTTATTTCTAAACAGAAAATAAATGTATCAACAATTATAATCTCAACAATTCAATAGGCGAGTGATTAAATTATCCAACTACACCATTTAAACTTATAATTCCCCAATTCCATGAATTCAACCAATTTCCCCAATTCTCCCTAAATTAATTATACAAATTAATTTATTACAACAACTAGGGTTTTTTCCAAAATTACCAAACTACCCCCAACATATCAAAATACCAAAACTCAGAACAAAACCTATAATATGGAGTAGGAAATCCCTACCTCGAAGAAAATAACCCGAATGGAGAAGACGGAGATGACGACCCAAATTCCAAAGTGCTCTAAACCGCTCAACGTTCAGATTAAAACGAAGCTCTCGACTCACTCTATCTTTTTAATAAAGCAACTAGGGTAGAAACACACTCTAAGTAGATCAAACCTAAGAGAGAAAGTGAGTAGAGAGAGAGAGAAGTCGGACCTAGGGTTTGGAATAAAAAAGAAGATGAAAAACTGAATTAAAACCCGCTGCTGCCTATTTAAACCTGACAGGCTCGCTCGAGCGAAGGATTGGTCGCTCGAGCGACCAGACACCAGAAAGCCTCACTCGAGCAAAGAAAGTCTCGCTCGAGCCAAAAACTCGATGCTTCAGGTCTGCAACCCAGAAGCTCGCTCGAGCGACGAAATGCTCGCTTGAGCGAAGAACTCGAAAACATACAACTCGCTCGCTCGAGCGAAGAAAAGCTGGCTCGAGCGAAGAAACACTGCTCTCAGGTCTATACTAGACGCAATCGCTCGCTCGAGCGAAGAAACCCTGGCTCGAGCCACCAGACAAGAAATTCAACTCTCGCTCGAGCGACCAACCCAAAAACTGGACAGCAACACTTGGTTTCCGAACCCAACCAATCTGAAACAAACCTGCCCAACATATCCTATAACTCAAAAATAAGAAATTAAAGGACGATAACAACAATTTGATAACAACGGGATCTACGGAACATAAGTCCGGATACAACAACCAAAAGGAAAAGACCGGGGTCGCTATAACACTCATTTGCAACCACGCTTTTTAACTTCGTTTTTTCTTACCCGATCAGTTCTCCCTCTGCTCTCACTTTCTCTCTTCATGGTTCTCCACTCGCACTCTCTCTCTCTCTGTGGGTTCTGTGCTCTCTGTCTCTGTGGGTCTCTCTCTGTTCTCTCTCTTGGTATGTAGACTGTCTGTTTGTCTCTCTCTCTTAGTTTGAATTTGAATTTTATATGTGTTGATTTTGTTTGTGAAAATGTGAATGTGGGTAGAATAGGGTTTGTGAATGTAAAAACATTGTGAATTGATGAAAATGTTGGTAGAATAGGGTTTGTGAATGTGAAAATGTTGTGAATTGAAATTGATATTAATGTAGGTAGAATAGGGTTTGTGAATTGAAATTGTGGTTTTGAATTCACAGATTGAACCGTAGCCCTAGCCCTAGCCCTAACCCTAACCCAATTCTAGGGTTTCAAATTGAACCCTAGTCCTAACCCAAATTCTGTAATGCAAATTGAACCATAACCCTAACCCTAACACAATTCTAGGGTTTTCAATTCAATTTGAATTCACAAATTAGGGTTAGGGTTTTTTTTATTTTTTTATTTTTTAATTCACAATTGAATTGTAGGGTTTTTATTTTTTGATTGTCAGACAAATGTTCACAAAAATCAGAAAAATTAAAAAATTTAAACTCTCTTAAAATAGATAATAAGAATCTTATAGTTTATGCTTTTTAATATCAAATTCGAATTTATAAAAACTTGCACCAAACAGATAATAAATTTATTCACATTATGTAAATAATACACACTTTTCAATTAGTTGGACAATGAGATGGTTCCATCCATATCTGACTGAAAACCAACCATGAGTCCCAAGTGTGTTACACTCCTATCAAACAGCACAAAGTCATGGGACCTTCATAGTGAGTTGAGGGAAACACGCAAGGGGAGTAAAATATAATAAAGGTTAGGTGAACAATTTCACAAATTTTTTTTTGTTTTTTTTAAAAAAAAAATTTGTGTATTTAAAATATGAATTCAAATTTAAAATTATATTTTTAAAACAAGGTTTTCAAAATAACTTAAAGAAATAAGTTTAAAACACATACGGACCCTTCCTTGGAACTTTTGCTTTAGGTGAGAGTGAATTATTTTATTTTACTTTTTATATCTATGTAGGTATAAAAATAAAGGTTGGGGACATTAGGACTCCACAGATAATAATAATAATTTTGGACCTTTTGGATTTGAACTCCATTTGAGTGAGGCTTAGTAAGAATAATTTAATTTTGAACTTAGTATAAAATGTATAAATTTTTTGGATCCCAATTTTTACATAATTTTGAATTTAAACTTTTTGTTTTAAAATGATATACTTATTATTATTATTAAGAATGATAATGTATTATTATTAGTAGGAATGATAATGTAGGGATCCACTCATTTTAATTTTGAACTTATTATTATTATTAAGAATGATAATGTAGGGATCCACTCATATCAGATTGACAGAGATAAATACGAACGAGGTAATTTTATAATCTTAAGGATGGCGGTATTAATAAAAATGAGAGACAATATAGTATATTATAGATAATAATTTATAGGTCATGCTAAGGGTTGTTAATAAGTACCCATAACAAGATCAAAAAAATTATAATCCCAATACATTTTCCCATATATTCCAGAATATTTTTACACATTTCAATACACTTTTAATATACATGTTACACACTTTTTCAACACTATCAATAAGTGTTAGGGCTTATCTATGTAAAAAACAATAATAATAATAATAATAATAATAATAATAATAATAATAATAATAATAATAATAATAAGCCTTAGGGCTTTTACTAGCATTTTTCCTAAATTACAAAAAATGAGACTTAAAAAATGTAAAATGAAAATGAGTGTTTTAAGTATAATATTTAAGTGTTTTAGTCTTATTATATTTTTAAAAAATTAAATTATATATATTATATAAAACTATATTTGATTAGTATAATAGAGATGGGGGTGAGAATAGGAAAATGGGTCCCCACAAGTAATTCTATTTAAACATCCTTACTTATGTTAGTATATACCATTTATTCATTTTACACCATACACCAATTAAAACTTTTAATTTTGTCTCAATATACATTATTTTACACCATACACAAATTAAAACATCGATTAGTATAATAGAGATGGTCTATGTAATGGATGCCGAGCAAGAGGAGAGGAATGCTATAAAGGTGGTGATGATCGGAAAGGAGGGAGGTGACTGCCGGTGGGCAGAAATGGCAAAGTTTACACCATATCTGAAGGTTTTAAGCAAAGTTCAAATCCGCATGTAAATTTAATTTCACTTTTTCGCTTACAAATATAATTCAATTTATTTTGCCTTTGCAATATATTTAATTTCACTTTTCACCTTACATATTTAATTTAATTTAATTGAAGAAATTTGACCGATTTAATTTCAAGTTAACTATGTGTTGATTTAAGTTAGTGTTGTTCTTGTCTGCATACTAGGCTAGCTTTTATCTGTAACACTTTCAAGTTCTATACATCGAAAAACCCATTCATTCTAACTCTACTACAAATTAATCTTCAATACATTCTAACTCTATAATATTTTCTCTTTAAGGTTTATGAATCTATTTGGAGCTGCACAGGGTGGATTTTTAAACACAAAGGGCCTAATTGTTTTGTTGTTTTGTTCTGACACCCCCTCATCCCATTATGAATTGCAGAAATTCACATGGGCATGAGCTATGGTACAACCTCTTGCTTTTTTTCATACAATGAGTAGTCTCTTCAAAGTCGGGCGATGAATACGTCCAACATTTCTCGTGATGCAGGAGTTTAATGTACATAATAAATTGTATGCTTTGTTTTTTCCTCGATGCGATGTGACTTTGTACAAATGATGCAAAGAATGCATGTGAATTTTTTCCTCAGATGCAGTGATGCATGTGATGCATATGACTTTGTGCAGTGATGCAGTGATGCATGTGACTTTGTGCAGTGATGCATGTGACTTTATGCAGTGATGCATCTGACTTTCTAACTTTGTAAATTATATAATTTGTGACTTTTTTCCTTACATGCAGTGATGCATGTGACTTTGTGCAATGCGACTTAGATGCTTTGTTTTTTTCCTCACATTTCAGAATTCATCTAAGTCACATTAATACGACCACATGGCAATAGTGTTGACAAACAACTATATAAAGGACTGAAGGAGTGATGGTAAACACATAATCTTTCCACTCAGTTTGCCCTAGGAAACCATCGTTCATCTATTGAGAAAAAATCAAATGGAGTATAGATTCACGGCAGGGGATAGGAATCGCAGAGGTGAGAGTTCATGACGAGGAAGAGGAATGGGAAGGGGACTCACAGGGAGTGGGAACTTTGAAAGAGATGAGAGTTCATGCCAAGGAAGAGGAACGGAAGGGGAAGTGGCGATGCTGAAGATGAAACACCATTTACTTTGTTAGATGCCTCTTGTGCTTATCATGATAGGTTTGGGAAGTGACATTTTGTCATGCCCAAGTACTATCGAGATCCATGTGGTTTCGTGGAGGATCCATCTGATAATCAAACAGGATATGGTTTAGCAGACGCTAGACTTCTGAAGTGGCCCGCACTATTTATAGAGCGAGTGCAAATAGAAAGATTATGTCGGGAAAATCGACTGAAGGTGTCGAAAGCACGTTCAGTTCAGATCCAAAAAGAAGATCCAGATAATGTTGATCGACTATGTGAAAGACTTCGACGTGAGATTTCTTAAATGCGCCGTAGGTCAGCCCGCGATATGAAACTATCTATACTTAAGTCGGATGCCAAAAAGAACGGAACAACACCAAATGTTGCGGCTATCAAGGACGATCCTGCACTTCTCTCTGACCTTGAGCTCTCTGATTGTTCGGACTCTGAGATTGCTGATTTGAACGAGGATTAGGCATCTATCTGTCTACTAAATTATATTAGGTTATCCATAATTATGTGTTGTGTGTGTTAAAATAACTCTTTCGACAATGAGTTTGTGAAAGGTTTGTCTAATATTTGTCTATGTAACTATTAAGTATTGTACTCATCGCTTTATTTTATGTACTGTGTTATGTTGAATGTTTCCACAAATTATTTTTGTGGGATACTTATGTTTGAACTAGTTACGTCATTCTAAAGTGTTATAAGTGTTATAGTCATACCTTTATTTTGTTTTCCTGTTCGTAGTAGTAATTAGCAAATTAGATACTTTGTATACACTACAACAAAAAACACATTTGGCGACCCAAAAATTGGTCGCCAAAAGGACAAATTTCATCACCAAAAGAATCGGCGACAATTATACAATTGGTCGCCAAAGGCCTGTCACTAAAAGTATTGGCGACGAAATCAAAAATTGCCACCGTATGTAGACATTTAGCGACAAGCAAAATTGGTCGCCAAAAATCATATATTTCGTCGTTATAAAATTACAATTTGTCACTAAAAGGTTAATATTTGGATAGGCTATGTAGTTTTAGAGACAAATAAATGCGTCGTCAAAAGTACTATTTAACGAGAAAATTAATTTGGTTGCTAAAAATAACATTTTTAGCGACGAGTAAGTTTTGATTGCTAAAAGTTCTTGGAATAACCACTAACTTTTAGCGACAAAAACAATATGTTGTCACCAAACATATTAACAGCGATCAAAGTACCACTTGTCACTAAAAATTCACTACACAAATTTTGATTTTAATAATTTTCCTGTTCAAAATAATCCAAAACACCTATTTTCCTGTGCACAATATATACACAAATGTAATGTAAATAATAATACACATGTGTAAGACATTCATACTAATTCAAAATTAATAGCTATAAAAAATCCCAATAAACATAATTACAATTATCTGACAATCTAAAACATGCATACCAAAGTACTTACAAACTGCTAAAATCAAACCCATAAATACATTACCAAATCCTATGTCAAAATATTTTCAAAACCACAACAAAATATTTTGATGCTTAACATTTAATCCATAAATCATTTACCAAAATCCTCTGTCAAAATATTTCAAAAAACACAAAATCAAATCTTTTGTTGCAGCCCGAACTATTTTCCATCATTGTCAATCTGTCACATGAAAAAAGAAAAAACAATATTAGATTGACAAAAAAAAAAAAAAATCTCGATATGAATTTCATAATTTTGATTTTAATTTTGTAACGGGAAGTCCAATCGGGTGCTATTTGCTCATACAAGTTTGCTCATAAAGTCTATTTAGGCTTGAATAAGTTGCCCGTGCCAAGTTTCGGTGGTTTCAGTGGTCACTTTGCAATTTCGGCCCCCGAACGGGCCTTTTAAGTCTTGTGTCTTACATTTTTTCTTGTAATTTTCTAATCGAAAATCCAATCAAGGTCCCGTTTGTTCCTACAAGTCTATTTAGGTTTGAACAAGCTGCCCGTGCCAAGTTTTGGTGGTTTCGGTGGTCATTTCGCAATTTCGGCCCCCGAACGGGCCTTTTAAGTATTGTGTTTTACAATTTTCCTTCTAATTTTCTAACCGGAGATCCAATCGAGGTCCCGTTTATTCCTATAAGTCTATTTAGGCTTGAAAAAGCTGTCCGTGCCAACTTTCAGTGGTTTCGGTGGTCATTTCGCAATTTCGACCCCCGAACGAGCCTTTTAAGTCTTGTGTTTTACAATTTTTCTTCTAATTTTCTAACCGGAGATCCAATCGAGGTCCCGTTTGTTCCTACAAGTCTATTTAGGCTTTCACAAGCTATCCGTACCTTGTTTCGGTGGTTTCGATGGTCATTTCACAATTTCGGCCCCCGAAGATGCCTTCTAAGTCTTGTGTTTTACAATTTTCCTTCTAATTTTCTAACCGGAAATCCAATCAAGGTCCCGTTTGTTCCTACAAGTCTATTTAGGATTAAACAAGCTATCTGTGCCAAGTTTCAGTGGTTTTGGTGGTCATTTCGCACTTTCAGCCCTCGAACGGGCCTTTTAAGTCTTGTGTTTTACAATTTTCCTTCTAATTTTCTAACCGGAGATCCAATCGAGGTCCCGTTTGTTCCTACAAGTCTATTTAGGCTTGAACAAGCTGTCAGTGCTAGGTTTCGATGGTTTTGGTGGTCATTTCAAAATTTTAGCCCCCGAACGGGCCTTTTAAGTCTTGTGTTTTACAATTTTCCTTTTAATTTTCTAACCAGAGATGCAATCGAGGTCCCGTTTTTTCCTACAAGTCTATTTAGGCTTGAACAAGCTGTATGTACCAAGTTTCAGTGGTTTTGGTGGTTATTTCGCAATTTCGGCCCCCGAACGAGCCTTTTAAGTCTTGTGTTTTATAATTTTCCTTCTAATTTTCTAACCGGAGATCCAATCGAGGTCCCGTTTGTTCCTATAAGTCTATTTAGGCTTGAACAAACTATCTGTGCCATGTTTCGATGGTCATTTCGCAATTTCGGCCCCCGAACGGGCCTTTTAAGTCTTGTGTTTTACAATTTTCCTTCTAATTTTCTAACCGGAGATCCAATCGAGGTCCCGTTTGTTCCTACAAGTCTATTTAGGCTTGAACAAGCTGTCTGTGCCAAGTTTCGATGGTTTCGATGGTCATTTCGAAATTTTGGCCCCTGAACAGACCTTTTAAGTCTTGTGTTTTACATTTTTCCTTCTAATTTTTTAACCGAAAATGCAATGGAGGTCCCGTTTGTTCCTACAAATCTATTTAGGCTTGAACAAGCTATCTTTGCCAAGTTTCGGTGGTTTCGGTGGTTATTTTGCAATTTTAGCCCCCGAACGGGCCTTTTAAGTCTTGTGTTTTATAATTTTCCTTCTAATTTTCTAACCCGAAATCCAATCGAGGTCCCGTTTGTTCAACACAACCAGACATATTAAATGAAATGCTTGTAGTGATTTGAAAATTAAATTATGAAAAATATACTTACAAAAGTGTTTGTCAATAAGATTCCTCTGATGGATAATCATTTTCATCAACCTGCATGCCTGTCCGATCCTTGGTCATCCTCATAAACTTCTCAATCTCTTCAAATCTTTTGTTTTGCATTTCAATCATTTTAGCTTGCTCTTGTGCTACCAGGTTCTAGGCTACAATTTGTTCTTGCTAGACCTCGGACAAATTCTTCAATGACTCTAGTTCTTTTTGTAGGCTCGAAACCACTTCAATATGTGCTTGTACAGTAACAGAAGATCTGGATGATGATGGTTTTGGACCAACTCCAAAGCCTTTTAAGTATCCCGATTTCTTTTCAAGAATCTCAATTGACAGCTGCTCTTGAGTTAAAGGTACTGCCCCAGGCTCTAAAGACTCTTCAAGTCGTTTTTTCAAAGCTTTCTATCAATTTGTAAACAATTTCAACAAATACCACCATTTACATAAATATGTAACTCTATTAATTGGCATACTTACATGTAATTGACCACATATTGGGGCTACACAATCCGACTTTCTCTTGCACCAATGGGAATCTTTGTAAAAGTCTACAAAGTCAATGTTATCGGTACCCTAATTCCATTTAAAAGTAAGCATACATAATTAATTTTCACACTTTTAAATATAATAAATGCATTACCTGTTTATACATTGTAGCTTGAAATGACTTGGAGCCCATTGTATGATTATATGGTAACCTCGCTCGACTATCCCTTGCTTTTTTAGCCAAGTTCTGCAAAATTAATTGATTAGTAAAATTAAATTGAAATTACAACATGATTCTTTAAATTAGGAAATTTTACTTGATAATCGCCATCAAGCCATACATGATCGATCATGTATACCCAAGCCTCAGAATCGACCCCTTTTGTATGGTTTCAACACCGTCTACCAACTTCGAGTAATGAGTCTTCATCTTGTTACGCCAACTTCTGTAAAGAGTTTTACACTTTTTATTGACTCTTTTCCGAACCTCTTCATCCTCATCATAATCAACAATCTCAAATTTATCCTGCAAATATAATGAATGTTTTTATTAATATCAAAATGCAAGTAATTGTGATAATCTAATTATCTGAAATTCCTTTTTCTTACATGTTCTTTGAACCACTTGGGGAATTCCTTTTTCTGTCTCTTTGTGATGTCACATGCACCTTCATTTTCTAAAAGATTCTTGTGTTGCTTACTTACAAACATATGATTCATAAGTAACATATTATATTGAAAACATAATTCTACAAAAAAAAAAAAACAATATTAAGAACGTACTCTAGATAATGGTCCAGCTCGAGGCTATCATTCAAGGCAAACCAATAAGCCATTTCACGTTCATTTTGAGACACATTAGAAACCCTTGTAATTAGCCCAAAAGGACGAACATTTTGCGCAAAGACCTCTAACCCCAACTCATGCACACTAACATTGACATTTCATTCCTCTCGAATAAATACAGTTTCAATCCCACCCAGATACATTGAGCAAAATGTGAGACACTCCTTGACAACATAAGCTTCTGTGATCAAACTTTCTGGACGAGCTCGATTTGCAACATATCCTTTTAAAGTTCCAAGTAGGCTATGAAACAAACAATAGAATAATCTTATTACACACACACTCACATTTTTATAAATATATATACATGTTGTGCTACAATTTAAGTATTCTAGTGTTTTAATAAGTTAGTAAGTACCTTTCAATGGGGTACATCGACCGATATTGCACAGGCCCACCAAGAATGGCTTCACGTGGCAAATGAATCACCAAATGGACCATCACATCAAAAAACGCTGGCGGAAAATTTTTCTCTAACTTGCATAGTATGAATATTATGCGATCTTCTAATTTTTCCAAATTCTTCATCGTTAATGTCTTCGAGCAAAGCTCTTGGAAGAAATTTCCCAACTCAAATAATGCGACACAAATATCATTATGAAGATATCCACGCATTCTAATGGGAAGAAGTCGCTGTATAAGGACATGACAATCATGACTTTTTAGGCCTGTTAACTTATCACCTTTTGTGTTCACACACCTTGAGATGTTTGCTGCATAACCATTAGGATACTTAATTGACTTTAAAAACTCACAGAAACCATGTCTTTCATCTAAGGACAAAGTGTACAATGCTGGGGGCTTTTCAAAAGACCCATCGGCATGCCTTTTTAAGTGCAACTCCTTCCTTATTTTCATATCTTCCAAATCCATGCATGCTTTTTCTATGTCTTTGTTCTTCCCATCTATACTCAGTAATGTTCCAAGCAAACTATCATATGTATTCTTCTCTATGTGCATAACATCGAGGTTGTGTCGGAGTTTGAATGTCCCTGAATCCAATTGTTCTAAGATTTGTTCCCCTGATAACTCTGAAGGTCTTAACACGAACTCAGTCTTACCATTATAAAGTCGACTCCTCAACCACGGGTAGTCATCAGGCAGGTAACGACAAGTGCCTGTGTACCCTATCTTACCTTTCAACCGTTATGAGGAAGCATTTTTGTTACAGGTGAGACAAGCCAAATAACCTTTTGTACTTCATCCTGACAAGTTGCCATATGCAGGAAAGTCATTAATTGTCCACATAACAGCTGCATGCATTTGAAAACTTAATTCAGTTGAGACATCATAAGTAAGCACATCATCTTCCCACAACTCCTTCAACTCATCAATTAATGGTCGCATGTAAACATCGATATCTCTCCCTGGTGCTTGTGGTCCAGGGATAAGCAATGACAGCATACTAAATGATTGTTTCATATATTTCCAAGGAGGCAAGTTGTAAGGCATAACAATCACAGGCCACATCTTTCGCAAGTTGTTCATGTTTCCAAAAGGATTGAAACCATCAGTGGCCAACCCTAACCTTACATTTCGACTCTCTTGGGAAAACAAAGGATGTTGCCTATCAAAATCCTTCCATGCCTCACCATCAGCCGGGTGTCTCAATATCCCATCATCTACTCGTTTCTCTTTGTGCCATCTCATATCTATATATTGTTGTTTTTCTCGACATATATAATCTCTGCAACCTTGATGTCAATGGGAAATATCTTAAGGTCTTGTGAGGAATTTTTTTACCTTTTCCATCATTCAACTTGTATCTAGACTCTTGACAAATTGGACAATTCTCTAAATTCGTATTCTCTTTCCAGAAAAGTGCACAATCATACTTGCATGCATGAATCGACACATATCCTAAGCCTAAGTCACGTAAGAATTTTTTGGCTTCATAAAGGGTCCATGGAATCACTTGATCACTTACCGGTAGAAGGTCCTTTAATATCTCCAACAACGTGTTGAAAGACTTATTGCTTCACTTGTTCAACACCTTCACATGATGCATCTTAACAACAAATGATAAAAGAGAAAACTTACGACACCCAAGGTACAACTCTCTTTGAGCATCATTCAACAATTTTTTAAAGTTGGGCACGCCCTCTTTTTCAACATTGTTAGCCACGTCATCGTCATTGTCATTGTCATTGTCATCGTCCTCCTCATCCTTTTCATTTTCATCATCATTTATGGTAGTCCCCATGTAAACATCTTCTAACAAATTTAGGATTTCATCTTGATCTTTGCCTGTCTCTGCTTCCATTCTATCCCCAACACTTCCAAAGTCATTGTGGTTGTCATCATTCAATGCATGAGATTGATTCATGGGAACAAATTCCCCGTGATGCACCCAAGTCTTATAAGAAGGGGACATCCCTTTCACAACTAAATGATACTCCACAATTTTAATAGTATGTACAATCCATACAAGGGCAACGAATCTTATCATTTGGCCCTACATTCATCATTGCAAATTGAACAAAAGCCTTCACCCCATCTCGATACTGGGAACTCATCCTATTCTTAAGTAACATCCAACTCTTGTCCATATTTGGTCACCTACAAAGCCATGGTTATGTGAAATTCCTTTGAATTAGAGAATTTACAAGATTATGGTTCCATATCTTTTGGTGACCCACAAGATTATGGTTCCACATCCCTTTCATGACCAAATGATACATCACAATAGTCAGTGATAAACAAGAATTACTATTCAAGTAAAATATGCAATTTAGAGTAAAGGGTGAAAGAAAATCATATAGTAAGTGATGAAATTGATATATAGATTACAATTGCTATATAAATTGTGGTCTTAAAATTGTTATATATTAGTTTAGTTGTTCTTGGAAAAGCATATTCATCTATTTTAGCTATTTGACGTATTTCTTTGTTGAGTTAGACATGAAATTGAGATTTTGAAACCAAACATAGCAACCATCCCTAATCATCGCATTTGGTCTTATTTTGTTTACATGTCAAATAGTTCCTTGAGTCATCTGAGTGTTTGTCATATCATGAATGCTCAAAACATTAGGTAAAAAACACTACAACATTTTCTTAGTTTAGTGACATTTGAAAGTGCCACAAAACTATTGGTTTAATGACATTTTTTAGTCTTGTGGCATTTTGAACAAGTGCCATTTGTATCCGTGCCACGGTAGATATTTGCAAGTGCCACTACACCATCATGGCTAAAAACTTTCAATGACATTTTGATGTCATGGTAAATATTATTTGTAGCACTATCAAGCGCCATTAAAAAAAGAGTTAGTGACACTTATAAATGTCATTACACCATCAAGACTAAAAGGTTTCAGTGACACTTTAATGTCATGGTAGGCGCTATTCGTGATGCTATCAAGTGCCATTTGTAACGATAATTCGTTATAGAACAATTTGATCCACTCTTGCGGAGACTCAAACCGCCAACCTCCCGCACCATAAACCTTATACACCACACTCTTCCCACTACACCTCTATAGCACCACATGATTATATATGCAACATATATTATTTATATAGTACATACATCCATATTAATATAAAAGTATATGTATAAAAATAATTATTTTATTGAACGTAATTTATTTAAAATAAACTATTTACTAGCAAAAAAAAAAAAAAAAAAGATCACTTTTGGCAACTGAAAATATTTTTTAGTCACCAATTCTATACTTTTGGCTACTAATTGTTTTTTAGTTGCTAAAAGACTTAATTTTTGCCGACCAAAATTGGATTTGGTCTCCGAAGATGCACTTTCAGCTACTAAAATTTTGGTCGCCAAAAAATTTAATTCTCGCCTTAGGATTTTAGTTCTCCCGCACTAAAAATGACCACTTTTGGCAACTATACTTATTTTTTAGTTGCCAATTGTAGACTTTTGGCTACTAAAATTTTTTTAGTCACCAAAAAGCTTTACTTTTGGCTACTAAAATTTTTTAAGTTGGTAAAACCCATATAATCAGCAATCAAACTTATTTTTAGTCGCCAATTGTAGACTTTTAACTACTAAATTTTTTTAGTCGCCAAAAAGCTTTACTTTGGCCTACTAAAAATTTTTTAGTCACTAAAACCCATATAATCAGCGACCAAACTTAGTTTTAGTCGCCAATTGTAAACTTTGGCTACTAATGTTGTTTTGGTCGCTGAAATCTATACTTTCAGCGACCAAATCTTTTTGGTCAGGAAATTTAGTCGCCGAATATGCTTTTTCCTGTAATGTATATTGAGTTTAATTTATTTATTTTTAATCATTTACTGCATTTTAAAAATTTAGAAAATATATTGGCATTTTTTGTTTTTTCAAAAATGCCATTATAGGCTTGGAAAGTTTTTGGCTTAGTGGCATTTCTCAAAATGCTATAAAATATTTGTTTATAACACTTTTCACCTAAGTGCCACAAAAAGTAATTTGCACCTACCTAGTGTCCTGACATTTTTAAAAAAATGCCATTGCTACTAAAGTTTAGTGGCATTTGTTGGTAAATGACACGGACATAATTTTTTGTGTCATTATTTTATGAAATGCCATAAAATTGATGTGACATTTATTTATTGAAATGCCACTAGAACCTTGTATGTTTGTGATTTTGTGGCATTTTTCTAAAACATTTAATGCCAATTTTTATTTTTGTGGCATTTTCTAAAAACATGCCACTAGTGTAGTGTCACTAAAGTGTAAATTTGTTGTAGTGACATTTTTGTTGTAGTGAAGTGACACTTTTTTTTAATTGAAATGCCACTAGAGCCTTGTATGTTTGTGGCTCTATGACATTTTTCTAAAAAATGTCACAAAATATTCTTTTTGTGACATTTTTTAAGAACATGCCACTAGTATGGTGTCACTAAAATGTGTTTTTATTGTAGTGAAATGTGAAGCTTCTAACAGCCACAAATTTAATAAAAAAAAAAGTGCCAAAATTCTCTAAGTAAATTAAAAATGCCCTAAAATATAGTCAAAGCTTACTTGAAGTAGTAATTGCCCCCAACAAATGATTGCAGCTTTTTTATCTCTTCGCATTAGCCAATAACCAATAACATTTGAATTGTAAATCAAAATTTAAATTAAAATCGCACTATACTTGAAATTAATGGAGAGTGGGCATGAAATAAATGTCAAATAACATATAAGGATAAACAAGAGAACTTCCACTCAAAAACCAACAAAAACTTCATACAAAACCAACATTGGAAAGACAGAACCAGCATGTTTCAAACATACAACATTGTCATATAACACAAACTTCATTAAAACCAACACTAAAAAGGAAATAGACTCGCTGTTTTTTTCCCTACAGACCAACATTTTTCTCAGTTATGGCCAATTTCAAAATTGCAATAAAGTTTGATACTTTCTTGTAAAAATTTATAGAGTAAATACCCAA
Source organism: Camellia lanceoleosa (assembly GCA_025200525.1). Lineage (NCBI taxonomy): Eukaryota > Viridiplantae > Streptophyta > Magnoliopsida > Ericales > Theaceae > Camellia > Camellia lanceoleosa. Next base: position 100,907,363 of record CM045771.1, read on the forward strand.
GAAGGTAAATAAATTTGTTTCTATTTAGATTAGTACCAATGTTGATTGCCAACTTGATCATGAGAAGAAGTATAATACTATAATTTCTTAACTAAGCCTACAGGCAAAATTTAGAACAAGATCAATAAAGGCCCAGGAACATGAAACACCAAAATGATTTATGTGTATATATGTCATACGAACTGTAGAATTTGATTTCAAAGGGACCACCTAGTTCACATAGTAGTTCTTCTCCCTTGTTCCCACTTCCAACTATTCATTCATACTAGTAATTTTTATGAACTCATAATCCTTAAGAATACTTCTTAATCATTTAAATATATATATATATATATATATATGAAAATACATATGACACGAAATAGAAAAAACTTAATTAATACATAGATGAGCACAAAATCCTTAATTAATAGAAGGAAGATGAGCACAAAATCCTCAAAATAGTAGGAGCCACAGTCCTACATTTAGATGGACATTACTCCATTCAATGATCAAAACAATTATGTTAAGTCTTCTGCATTCCTAAGTTCTAATCAAATTCAGTTACACTACTTCAAGAGCATTGAAGTGCGCTGGGTTCACTCACAATACAATGGGTTCTCAGTCCTAGTTAATTGCATTACAGCATACATAAAAAATTCTGGTACAAACAATACAATGGGTTCACTCACAAGATCACTCCATGCTTGAAGAAAAATCAATCAATTTCAAATTCATTGTTGATAAAAGTACATTTAGTTAAAAATTTAAAAGAGCAACATATTCCAATGAAAGGGGAAAAAAATTTAAACAGTTGTCTGCCTGTTTGGATGGGATGATTTGAAGAGAAAACAAAAAGGAAAACAAAAAGACTCTGTTTAGAAAATTACACACAAATTTCATTAACCGATTAACAAGAAATTTCATTAAATTTCATAAATCGCTTAACAAACAAAACACACAAAAACAAAAACACAAACATAATCTGTCTCTACTCATATATATATATACATTTTAGTCTTTTATTTATCATATATTCAATGTGGAATTGCAGTCCCAAAATATATTTATCAATCCTAAATCTGTCTCTACTCATATATTTAAAAGACAGATTTTAATATATATATATAAATCGTTCAAGACAGATTTTAGGACTACAATCTATCATATATTTATCATATACTCATATATATATATATAAATCTTTGAAAACAGATTTTAGGTATCATATATTTATCATATACTCATATATATATATATATCTGTCTTCAAAATATCAAAGAGAGAGAGAAGTGAATGCCGTCGGTGGAAATCAATCGGTGGCGAGAGAAAGTGAGAGGAAGGGAGACGAAGACGAAAAGAATGAGGAAGAGGAGGCGGTGTGAGAGAGTGAGAGGGAGACGGAGACGGAGACAGAGACATACCTCTGTTTTGCTGTGCGCCGCTTGAGGAAGAGGGAGGGAGAATGAGATGAACAATGGTTAGAGCTTATTTGTTTATTCAATAAAAGGGTCGGTCCAAAGTTTTAAAAAAAAAAAAAAAATTGAAAATGTAAAACGACATAGTCTCGTTTGCTAATTTATTGGCGACAAAAATCCTTCGGTCGCCATAAGTACCGTTCATCTTTTCCGCGACTATTTCATTTCCATCACCAAAACTTTACAATCGGCGACCAAACTTTCATCGCTATATGTTAATTTGGTTGCGAAAATATTTTTGGCGCTCTAGCCCAAAAAATTAAGTTGGCGCCAAACCTTTTGGCGACTAAAAATCTTAACTCGTTGCCAATAGTGTAATTTTGGGCGACCAACAATTATATTGTCGCCGATTATATAAAATTGGCGACTAATTTCAGTTTGGTTGCTAAAAAACGTCGCCAAAAAATGTTTTTTGTTGTAGTGATATGTTGTGTGAAGTTTTATTTAAATATTTCTTGGCAACAAAAATTTAAGGGAACAACAAATATTTAGTTTTGAAAATTCCGCAAAAGTAAGCTTAGTTTGGGAAATAAATTAGTATAGGGGTTTAGTTTGGGAAAAGCCTTGACAAAATCTCTCTGAAACTGCTTAAAATGTTCTTTGAGAATGTGCGTGTCTCGAGGCCATTATTTTCTTCTTCTTTTTTAATTTTTAATTTTTTTATTTGTTGTTTTTATTTTTGTCCATCATCGATCATTTCTAAATTATATTTGAATTATATAACAAAATAAAATTTTAATTTAAAAATTTATACTTACATAACAATTTTAAAATTATCAGGTAAATTAAGCAAATATTTAATTTACATTTTTTAGACAATTCACTACTCTTTGGACAATGCATGCTTTTTATTTTTTAAAAATTTTATGTATAAATTATTTATGTAAATATCAAATTGATCTGATAATCGTACATATAATTTTATCATTTTTAAAAAAAAATAATAGGTGTAAAACATAATTTCAAAATTACATAATTTATTTTTAAATATTAAAATAATAAAATTTGGTAGCTAAGATTGTTTATCAATACGATATTTTATATGAATAATTTATATATAGAGATCTAGAGTGAATTATAAAATGTGGATTGAATAATAATAATCAACAGTTATGGATTGGTTGCAGTTTAAAAGTGTGGTTACGAATCACGTTTTCTGTAAAAAACCAAATTTTATTTAAAAGCGTGGATGATAACCACGCTTTCTTTACAAAATAGTTTTCTTTAAAAGCGTGATTTCTAACCATGCTTTCTTCTCAATACAGATTTTCTTAAAACCGTGGTTTGTAACCATGCTTTCTTAATTAAAAGCGTGGTTTGCAATAACGTTTTTATGATTTTACAAATTTACCATGCCTGGGGCAGAAATAATGTGAATGCGTGGTTTCAAATAATATTTTAGCTTATTTTGAAAATTCTGTCCAAATTAGGCCTACTTTGAAAAATAAGTTACTATTTTAGCTTATTTTGAGAAAAGGCCCCAACTTTTCATGTTTTGAAAAGGAAAATAAAATTTATCATTGAATGAATTAATTTTTCTTTTTTTTTTAAACCTTGGGTCCCGGTCCAGATGGCCAGATTTGTAAACAAGCTGGACCATATGAGCAGATTTATAAGTGCTGGGTCCTAGACCACATGACAATGCTATAAACAAAATTTTTAAACACTGGGTCTTGGCCCACATTAAACCTCAGCAACAGGCCGGGCCAATTTTAAAACTTAACATTCAGGCCCAGGCCCAAACCATTCCAATTTTTTTGTTTTTTTAAGTCCATTGCAATAAATAAAATTGAATATTAAATCATGAAAACAAAAAACTTAACTTTAGTTATTGAAACGCATAATTACATTCATATTGATTGTATTATTAGATTGTATGCATCTTTAATTTTTTGGGAATTGTAATCTTATTATTTTATTAAAAATGTGTATATACACAAAAAATAGGAAATAAAGACAAGAGAAAAAAAATAGTGTCTATATGGGTTTAATATGGAACTCTAATATGGACTTATGAGTTGGGCCTTGAAAAGCCCGTCAAGCCGGTTCACCTAGTCTACCCATTGGAAAAAGTCTAGCCCACATATTTTAGGGCCTGTCCGGATAAAGGCCATCCTTGGATTTGGGCTGGGCTGATCTATGGGTCAGGTTCATGAGTTATAACTTACAACGAGTATGAGTTTTTCTCGTATTAGAATCTCAATATAAAAGAATTTAAAGGGTTTGTGGAGCTCATCACAGACTCCGTTTTGATAATTCTAATTATTCACTTTTTAAGATGCGCTTTAAGTAGAATGTCCATGTAAAAAATCAAGATGATCGATGCTATACATTTGAATAAAATTTGTATTACAAAAAATGAATAATTATTCTTCAAATTATATTTGTTATTTATTTTTTTAAAACAAATATGATTCAAATATATAGTTACTGATATTCAATTTTTTTTTTTTTTTTTTGCATGAATATTCTATTTAATGAGTTCAAAAAAGTAATAAGCTTACCAAATTCAAATTCTCTTTCAAATTAAATGATAATTTAAGAGAAGCTAAGACCCAAAAATATATTTATATATATATATATATATTAAAAAGTAATTGCCAGTCTTAGAAAACAGGTGGCCGTGTAGTGGATGGTACGTTGTTGTCAATTGAAGACGGCACACATGGACTTGTGGAGAAGAGAAATCATGGAGTTCGGAGAAAGCTGATACGGCAAAAGGCCTTGACTTTGGGGGAGCTTCGGTGGTCAGAAATTGGCTGCCGCATGGATTTTAATTATATGTTTATGTTTTGCTTATGAAGCTTCTCTGCAAACATCTTCAACTTTCCAAATAAATTTCTATTTTTCTTTCATTTCTTATATGAAAAATTATATATAGAATTATGTGTTAAGTTTTAGTTGTATTAATTTTTAATCAAAAGACATATCAAAATTACTTATTTTTTATTTTTATTTTTAAAAAATAACTGCCACATTATTTCTGTTAGTAATTTTGTATAAAAAAATTCTATAAACATATCATATTCCTAGAATGAAATAGCAAAAATCACAAAAGAATATTAAAACTATACATGTGCAGTGTTCATTTATGATGTGCTTACCCAAATATATCACTTTTATTTTGATTATAAATTTCAAAGCATTTATCATTAAATTAAAAATAATTTTTATGAATTTCAAAACACAACGTTCTACTTTAAGCTTTTGCCTAATAAAAATACCAACAAGGTCTCCTTATGATGATATGTACAATTTTATTTGTACTTTTATATAAGATATACAAAATTCTACATATCAATATTTTTCACAATTATTAATTATGAAATAAGACTGAATCAATCAATTAGTAGCCAATATTACTCGCATTTTGTTGAAGTTTTGTTTAGTTACTAATTAAAAAGGGCACAACAACGACCTAAGGTCTTATTTGATTAGTAGAATTAATAATTTATGAGATTTGTATAGGAGTGATTATCTAGTACGATTAGTAAGAAAAATAATTCTTTTTATATATATTTATTTTGTATTATTAGTTGTAGTATTAAAGAATTCATCAATTTTATTGGATAAATATTTATCAAAATCTAATCTTAATAATAAAAATTAAAATAAAATGGTGAAATGTGAGTTATTTCCATCTTATGTTATAATCTCACCAATCAAATAAATCCTAAAAAGTCATGAATTGGTGGCTTTACAATGGACGCATTGTCGTTATATATTGGACACGGAATGACTTTTTATCCATATTAAAATTAGGAAGTCATGAAATGCACATTGGTTGCTTACAAATGTGAATTATGTATCATGGTCCAAATGGTCATTAGATTTTTCAATGACTTATGATGACTGTGTGAGTGAATTTCTGACTACACTACCAACTCAGTATTCAATTAGAAAGCACTGGCAGAATAGATGGCGCTTGAATGACCTGTAACAGAAAGAAGAGATTCCGGTGGTGGTTCGTTCACCCGGGGCACTCCGACGATCAAGTTAGTTAAATATCTCCCAAAGATAACCAAAGTACTTAACTCACTATTCATAATATAAATTGCGTACCTTAGATCCATGGGAGTGCCTCTCTTTTATAGTTAACCCAATCTTAGTCCCAATAGAAACCTAACTTCAATGGACTTCAGCTTAGTGTTTATCTTGGACTCTCCAGTAGATAAAGATAAACTCCCTAAGAGATTTATCCTTATCCAAGCTAAGGTCTTTCCTCATTCTAGGACTCTTGTCCCTTATCTGCTTATCCCGGATTCCGGTATTCTTGCAGATAACCTCAGCCTAGCCGAGATCACCTCGGCGTCACGACCAAGACACGTGGTACCTCGGCTGACACTTTGGCGTCACCTTGGCCACGTGTTGGTACTCAGAAAATATGTCCCCACAACTGCCCCTAGGTTCTATTACCTTGACATCCTGAGGTGATGGAACCTATATCAGTACTTCATTCTAGCATGTCGGCTAACCTCACTTCTTTATTCATTGCTGAAGTAAGAACTCGTTGGCTCAGTATGACCAAGACCTCTAGTCTGCATCCATTAATGCCTCAGAACCATTAACCAGGTTTATTTCAAGCTTCTCAGTCGAGATCATTCTCCAGGCCGAGGTACTGCTCCATTAAATCAAGAATTCCAAGAGCTCCTTCACGCGTATAGGCTGTCACGCATAACAACTCAACCGTTTTAGCCATGAACCTTCCTCACCGATCGCATTTCTGATACGCTACCAGAAGTCGTCTTGTGTCTAGGTGCGCTGCACGTCACCCTAGACGTATTGATGGTATTTCACCGCCATTCTCCACGTTTGATCAAAATCAACTTTCTCTCTTCGTCTCTTCACTTTTGCATCCTCGTTCTCAAGCTCCCAACTCCTTCTCTCTCTAACTTTTTCTCTCAAATCTGCCATTGTCGCTCTCGCGAAGCTTTTTGCAATTACTTCCGTTTATTCCCTTCCGGTAAAGATTTTGCTGTACTTTTTCCGGTTGCTGCCAACGTCTGATCTTGGCAACCCTAATCTCCCCTGTAAGTCACTGTTCCTTCGTTTCAATTTTTGTTTTTCCTCAAACTGTTATATCTGTATACTGCAATTGTAATGTCATTCACATTTGTATTTTTGAATCCAACCATGTATTCTGAGCACATTTATCTCATGATTTTGCTTTTTGTCCAAACCGTTCTTTAATATACACACAATACCCACATACTTGTTCATTCTGCCACTGTTCTTGGCCTTGCACCCTAGCACACACTCTGTGACAGTGTTCTTGATGATTCACCACTATTCTTGATTCTGAATTATTGCTCTTGTTTCTGTTTGCTATATTTTTTTTTCAGATTCTTGCCTTCAATCTCCATTTGCTTAGACTTAGGTTTGAGATTTGCCATAGAACACACGAATCTTAGGGAAAAATTGAAACAACCTTTACTTTGGATCGCAAAAAATCTTTACCCTAGCATTTGTTTAGGTTTTGCCGAGGTCCTCCGAGCCTTTACAGAACACTTTATTTCTAACTTATATACCTTCCTCCTAAGCCGACGTCATGGGTATGTGGGAACATAGGGTAAATACCCTAACCAAGCTGGAATATTTTAGGTAGGAGTTTTCTATCCCCGCCGACGTCCATTTGAGGTTGGCTGGGGAGGAAGACTCCATCATGCCCACAACTGATTCCATGCCTTTCCCCGTTGTAGCTTTTATTGAGTGTGGACTTAGGCTCCCACTAAACACCCTCTTCCATGAGATACTCCATTACTATAAATTGAACCAAATGCAGCTCGCCATCAATTCCTACTGTGTCATCAATGGTATAATAGCCTTAGCCAAACAGAAGAATGCTAGGGTTACCTTAGCCGATATCCAATACTACTACACCATGTGTGGCCTCAAGTTGGAGAAAGACTATATTTACTACCTCAAGCCGAGGTCCATAGAGTATAAAATCGTTGCCGACTTTCCAGACTCCAACAAGAGAGCCGCGAATGATTACTTCATTATCTCGGGGAACTGGAAGTTCGCTGCAGATAAGGACCTCCACCTCTACCCTCTTCCTCGAACAGTTTTTGTACAGGGTAATAGTAAGAGCCCAATATTCATACTTATTTGTTTTTAAAGTCTTCAATACTTCGTTTGTTCTAATGTCTATTTTTCTTGCAGCTCTTCCTCAACCAGTAAAAGACTTCCGCAAGTCCTTTTTCCCCAGCAAGGGCTTGAAGAAGTTGTTGGATCTACCCATTCCGAGGCGGAGAACTCCTTTGCTACTCAACTTCATTCCCACTTATAAGTCAGTTCTTCCCGACGTTCCAAAGAAGAAGAAGAAGAGTCAGTCTCCTCTGTCCGCCACTACTTCTCTCACAACTATTTCATCATCTCAGCCAGATCAGGGGTCAACCTCTGATCTAGTAGAACAGCCATCTACCTCGGCTCCACAACTGATACCACCATCTCAACGCCATCGACTACGCCGAACTGTTTTTGCTGTTGAGATGGGCCGCAAGAAGGTAGTCGCTGAAGATCTCTTGGCCGACATCCCTTCCAATGTTGACGCTCAACCAGCACAATCTCAGCCTCAACCTAAGCTAAAACCCAAAAGAATAAAGAAGGCCTAGCCTAAGGCAACGGTGACTCAGATTGACACTGAGGACACCTTGCCAATTTCAAAATTGGCTTCGAGCGAGAAGACCCCCTCTGTCCCCAAAAAGAGGCCCGCCGAGGCCGAACCATCCCAATCAACTCGGTCGAAGAGGCCGAAGTTCGAATCGGCAACAGCTTCAAGCTCCATGAAGTCTGACTCCCCCTAGGCCCCCCCCAATCACACTAGAGGACAGGCCGGTCAAAGCTGGTGATATTGCCGATGACGTTAACGTCGATGTAGCCCTGACTATAGCCTTGCTCCTTCCTAGAGATCTCGACCGTAACGCCAAGATGAGCTAGTATGAAAACTTCACCTTGATACTGTAACACCCCGTTCAAGTAAGTCCCTTCAGTTGGTACTTTTCTTTCTCTATTTTTCCATACTTAGAGAATTTGTACTAGGTTTTGTTCTGTTCATCTTCTTTCAGGCGATCCAGCACGCTCACTCCTTTTCAATGCCAGCTTTCGAGGTGAGGAAGGAGTTGGTCGACAAAATAAAGGAGGTTGCTGGATTGTAGAAGGCCATCAAAAAGCTTGAGGCAAAAATGAAGACCCTGTCAGATTAGGCTGTGGCAACCATTAAAGCCAAAGACGTGGCCGAGGAAAAAGCAGATGCCGCAGAGGCCATTAAGAAGGTTCTTGAGGCTGAAAAGAAAGAGGCCGAAGAAAAGACAGCCGAGGCCCAAAAAGAACTCCAAGATGCCTTAGCCATAAAAGAGATCGAGATCAAGGCCGCCGATGAGAGGGCATATGTAGAGGGGGCGGCCGACGTCAAGGAGGACTACAAAAAACAAGTGAAGCAAGCATGCAACAAGGGTTTCTCCCTTGGTTGGATGGCTGCTCTAAAAAAGCTTGACGTCCCCGAGGACTCCCCCCTTAAGAACGACGATGTCATATCCCTGCCATTCCTCCCTACTCCAAGTCAATCCGAAGACGATTCTGAGTCTGAAGAGGAAGCTTTGGTAAGGAAATCAAAGGAAGCTGCTGGGGCCAAGTCCCCTACTCCAAATGAGCAAGTCCTGGACTTGACTCAAGATGAGGAAGGTAAGGAAGTCTCCAAAGATGCTACTTCGGAGAAGGCAACATCGGACGTGCCTATTGCCAACAAAAGCCTCGACCAAACCCTTCAAGAAATAGATACCGAGCTCGCGGCTGAGAAAGCTGCCGAGATGTCTTCCCCGCAGTCTTCCGAACTCCAGACCCAACCAGCTAGTGGCACCGAAGAGTCTTAGTTTGGTGTTTTTCTCCTTTTTTTCTGTACTTTGTACTTTTTTTCCTTTCCTTGAAACAATGTAAGCTCTCCATGTGGCCAATGTGCCTTCTTTTGAATGTTAATACAACTTTCTTTCTTGAATGCTTGTATCTTTGTCTTTTTTTATTGTCTTGTACGATTCTATACTTAGAATAATTTGGATGTCTCCAAAATTCACCTTATCTGTGCGATCTTCTCGGGGTGATATACCTCGGTTATACCCACCAACGGTTTATCTCGGCCTGAACTTAACACTTTAAACCAACATCCTCCAACATGACCTCGGTTTAATTTCAACTTGTAAATTTTAAAATTTCAACAAGTGTTAAACATGACCTCGGTTTAACTTCAACTTGTGAATTTTTCACAAATTTCAACAAGTGTTTAAACATGATCTCGGTTTAACTTCAACTTGTAAATTTTTCACAAATTTCAACAAGTGTTAAACATAACCTCGGTTTGACCTTAGTTTAACTTCAATTTGTAAATTTTTTACAAATTTCAACAAGTGTTAAACATGACCTCGGTTTAACTTCAACTTGTAAATTTTTCACAAATTTCAACAAGTGTTAAACATGGCCTTGGTTTAACTTCAACCTGTAAACTCAAGTTTCAACAAGCGTTAAACATGACCTTGGTTTAACTTCAACTTGTAAACTCAAGTTTCAACAAGCTTTAAACATGATCTCGGTTTAACTTCAACTTGTAAACTTAAATTTTAACAAGCGTTAAACATGATCTCGGTTTAACTTCAATTTGTAAACTTAAATTTCAACAAGTGTTAAAACATGAAATCGATTTAACTTCAACTTGTAAATTTTTCACAAATTTCAACAAGTGTTAAGTATGATCTCGGTTTAACTTCAACTTGTAAATTTAAATTTCAACAAGTGTTAAACATGATCTCGGTTTAACTTCAACTTGTAAACTTAAATTTCAATAAGTGTTAAACATGACATCGGTTTAACTTCAACTTGTAAACTTAAATTTCAACAAGTGTTAAAACATGACCTTGGTTTAACTTCAGCTTGTAAACTTAAATTTCAACAAGTGTTAAACCAATTTTAGCTTGTACATTCAACCTTTCCAAGAACCTTTTTCTAACTCTCTGCCCCCTAATGTAAACTTAAGTTCCATTTGGGTTCTCATTGTGCATGCATTCCAGAAACATTGTCAACTATCTTATCAGTCACAAGTGTAAAAAATCGAGCTTAAACTTTATTTATTACTTCAGCTAATAACAAAGAACAAGAAAGTCTAATGATAAAAAAATTTCAGATTGCAAGTATTCCAAGGCCTTGGCAACTCTTTGCCTTCATTATCTTCAAGCCAATATGCCCCATTGCCCAATACCGAGATGATTCTATATAGTCCCTCCCAATTCAAGCCAAGCTTGCCCTCTCTAGGATCCTTCTTGTTGCCGACGACCTTTCTCAAGACGAGGTCACCGACTTGAAACTCTCTTGGGTTGACCTTCTTATTAGAAGCCCTGGCAAGCTGCTACTGGTATGCTGCTAGCTGTATTATAGCTTTCTCTCTTCTTTCTTCTAGTAGATCCAGATCTCGGGCTAATAATACATCATTAGTCCTATTCTCTACTCCCTGAGTTCTGATCCCTAAGATGCCGACCTCCAGTAGAATGACTGTTTCTGTGCCATAAGCCATGGCAAATGGGGATTCCCCCGTTGATCTTCACGGCGTAGTCCGATATGCCCAGAGTACACTGGGCAACTCATCCACTCACTTTCCCTTTGCTGCTTGTAGCCTCTTCTTTATCCCATCCAAGATAACTTTGTTGGACACTTCTGCTTGTCCATTGCTTTGAGGAAAACTTGGGGTCGAAAAATAATTCTTGATTTTGAATTTTGCACAGAAGCTCATGATTAGCTTACTGTCAAATTGTGTTCCATTGTCTGCAACTGTTGCTCTTGGGATCTCAAACCTGGTGGTAATGTTCTTCCATATGAAGCTCTTCACATCCACGTCTCTAATCTTGGCAAGGGGTTCAGCTTCTATCCACTTGGTGAAGTAATCTGTTGCTATCAGTAGGTACTTCCTTTGCCTAGTTGCTTGGGGCAGTTTTCCCATAAGATCCATGCCCCATTGGGCAAACGGCCAAGGACTGGATACTGGGTTTAGGTCTGCTACTGGTTGGTGTATCAGAGATGCAAATCTTTGGCACTTCTCACACTTCTTGACATAGGCTTTTACATCTTTCTACATGTAGGGCCACCAATATCCCTAGGTAATGGCTCTATGAGCAAGTGATCTGCTCCCAGCATGGCTTCCATATACTCATTCATATATTTCGTACAAAAAATCTTCGACTTGTGAAGGATGTACACACCTCAAAAGAGGTCCAGTGAAGGATCTTCTGTAAAGATATCCCTCTTCTGTCAGACTGAATCTTGCCTATTTCAATCTGATCTTATGTGCCTCATTGTGATCATCTAGCAATTTTCCTTCTTTCAGGAATGCTATTATTGCGTCCATCCAGCTTGGTTCCATGTCCACACACATTGCTTCACGCTCTGTGGTCAATGGTTCGATGTTTGGGCCCGACAAGTAGTTAACCATTATCGTCCTTGCCTTTCTAGGTTGTATTGCACTAGCCAGGTTGGCCAGGGCATCAGCGTGACTGTTATTATCTCGGCTAATCTGCTATAGTCGGCAATTCTAAAACATTGTCACCAATCTGCCGACCTCCTTTACATAGGCCGACATCCTTTCGTCTTGGGCTGCAAACTCGCCTGTTGTCTGGTTGACTATAAGCTAAGAGTCACAGAAGACTATCACCTCATTTGCTTCTACTGCTACTGCCAGTTTCAATCCTGCAATCAGTACTTCATACTCTGCTTCATTGTTTGAGGCCTTGAACCCCAAACGAATGGACTGTTCTAATATCTATCAATCTGAAGATACCAGTACTACTCCTGCCCTCGCTCCTTGTCGGTTTGAACTCCCATCAACAAACAGTCGAAAGGAGTTGCCGATGTAAATACTGCAGGGTCTGAGTTTTTTTTCCTTCCTTTGTTCCGTTGCCTTGGGCTGGGCTTCTCTTTGATCGCTTGGACATCGTTCATCTCGGCTCAACGGAGCCTGATGTACGATGGCTCCTGGTGTGAACTTGGCCACGAAGTCGGCCAAAACTTGGCCTTTGATTGCTGTTCTGGGTCTATATTCTAGGTCATATTGGCCCAAGGCCACTGCCCATCTAGCTATTCTGTCTGTCAGATCTCCGTGCTGCAAAAGGGACTTCAAAGGATGTTCAGTTAGCACCACAATTTTGTGGGTTTGAAAGTAATGGTTCAGCTTCTTTGAAGCCATTACTAGAGCTAGCGTTAACTTCTCCAAGGGTAAATACCTGGTTTCTGCATCAGCTAAGGTTTTAGTTACATAGTAAACAGCCCTTTGTTTCCCTTTTTCTTCTCGGATTACCACTTCACTTACCGCATGCTCCGAAACTACTAAGTACAGGAACAGCTCCTCTCTAGGTTCTAGATTTGAGAGAACTGGAGCCGTGGTCAAATACTTCTTCAAGTCGGCCAAGGCGATTTCGCACTCTTCTGTCCATAAGAGGTCTGTGGCCTTCTTTACTAAGCTGAAGAAGGGTTTGCATTTGTCAGAACTTCTGCTTATGAACCTATTCAGGGCTGCAGCCCTTCCAGTCAATATCTGTACTTGGTTTTCCGATGTTGGGCTTTTCAGTTCTAGGATGGCCTTGATCTGATCTGGGCTGGCCTCAATGCCCTTTCTGGTCACCAAGTGTCCTAAGAACTTATCAGATCCAACTCCAAATGCACACTTTGATGCATTGAGTCAGAGCCGATATATTTTTAGGATGTCAAAGACTTCCTTTAAGTCTTCCAGATGGTCCTTAGGTTCCCTAGTCTTCACGACCATGTCATCGATGTATACCTCCACTGTTCGGCCAATTAGGTGTCTGAACATTTTGGTTATCAATCTCTGGTAAGTTGCTCCTGCATTTTTCAACCTAAAAGGCATCACTCTGTAGCAATACAGCCCTTTTGGGGTGATAAACGCAGTCTTCTCCTTATTTGGGGGGTACATGGCTATCTGATGGTACCCCCTGTAGGCATCTAGGAAGCTCATCATTCCATGCCCTGAAGTGGCATCCACTAGTTGGTCAATCTTGGGTAAAGGAAAACTGTCTTTGGGACAGGCCTTGTTTAGATTGGTAGAGTCCATGCAGACCTTCCATTTACCATTCTTTTTCTTCACCACCACTGTATTCGATAACCATGTCGAGTAATTTACCTCTCGAATGGCTCTGGCCTCCAAAAATCTGTCTACTTCCTTTTCTACTGCCTTAACATGCATCAACGTCGATCTTCTTGCCCGTTGGATTATAGGTTTGGCCGACTTGTCTACGTTCAGTTTATAGCAAGTGACCTCGGGGTCAATGCCTAGCATTTCATAAGGCGTCCAAGCAAATACTTCAATGTTTGCTCTCAAGAACGCCTCCAGTTCTTTTTCCTCTTCTTCGGCTAAGCCTAAGTCAAGAAGAAAGAAGCGTTCTTCATCCTTCTACTAGACGAGGATTTTCTTTAGGGCTTCTTCACTCTTCTCGGCTGGCTCCTTGCCGACGTCCTCTAGGACTAGAGGTGTCCGCGGTTCGGTTTAGGACGGTTTGCAGTTCGGTTTGGACCCGCCCGCATGTATGCGGTTTGGGGAAAAGTCAACCCGCAACCGCCCGCAATGCGATTTGTGGTTTGTGCGGATAGGGTTCGCGAGTGTACGGGCGGTTGCTGGCGGTTTGCGGATTGAACTTTTTTTTCAAAAATTTATTTTTAAACCTTTTTTTTCTCCCATTTTGTCAATCTTTATTTTGGACCTTTTTTCTCATATTTTCTAAAATGCTCCAACATTAATAATTAATGAACTAAAACTTATAAAAAAAACTTATACAATAAAAAATACAACAAATTCAATTCGTAACCTAAACAAATCATTCAAAATCTACATTCTATCATTAACTTGCATTCATCCTACATTCATCATTCATAATCCAAATAAGAAAATCCTACATTGAAAATTCAACATTCATCATTCCTAACCCCCCCCCCCCCAAAAAAAAGTAATTCTTCGTTAACTTACATTCATCCAAAACCAAAACGCAATTAAAAAAAAAAAAAAATTTGTTGTCAAACTTTATTCAATACAAACAAACCCATGAAATAAAATTAAAACATTTCTAAGATATCAAACTTCATCTTCATGAATCACATCCAATTCAACTTTCACAAATTCCATTTCTAATTCCATGCATTTGGTTGATGAACCCTACACAAAAAGAAATTGAAAAAATATAAACTTTAATCTTCAATTATAGTAAGAAATGAAAAGATAAACAAATGTCTATATATTGCATCTCAATATAGTAAGAAAATGTGTTGAGTATATGAAAAAATTACTAATGAGCAAACGGATATTAGACATCAATTATAGCATCAACATTATAGGTTGAAGTTGAAGATGAGCTTGACTCCAAAATACCTAATTAGAAGTCAACAAGAGAAGATTAATAAAACTTACATTAGAAAATGAATAATACAAATAAAAATAAAGATAAATAAATTCTCATTTACCCCGAGTCATATTGCTCAAATTCTTTCACATCATCCATCGCCTTTCGAAGAGAAATTGGAAGGTTGCTTCGAAGCAAATTTTGAGTACATACAAGAGCTTCAACCATAGAAGGCGAGAGTGAACTACGAAATGGGTCAAGAATACGCCCTCCCGTACTAAAAGCCGACTCCGATGCAACGGTAGAAATAGGCATGGCCAACACATTCCTAGCAAGTTGTGATAACACCCTATATTTGGTTGCATTCACCTTTCAATAATCCAAAATCTCAAATGTTTGATTCTTTGCAAAATGTTCAACCTCGGATAAATATTGTTCCAATTCCGACTTAGATCCACTAGTGCATTGCCCCTCCAAATAGGAATTAAATTGGGAGTCAACTAAAGAATAGGGATCATCATCATCATCATCTTCCACCATATTCACAACTTCACTCACACTTGGAAGTTTGTCATTTGAAGGATAAAGTGTGACATAATGGCTATACAAACGACTCAAGTAACTCTTAACCTTGTCTACCATCTCTTCCACCTTCCTATTATCTCCAAGAAATAAATTGGAAAAACAAAACTCCAAGTATGTCATTTTTTTGGTAGGATCAAGAACCACCGCAACATACAACAACAAATTGATTTTACTTCCATCCCCCCAATACTTGCTAAACTTTAGCTTCATAGTCTTTGCCATTGTGCTCAAAGTATCATCCTCTTCCAAAATTAATTGGTTAATTTTGCTTTCAATAACAAACATTTCTTTGTAAAAAGCATTGTAAGTAACAAAGAGAGACCCCGAAAATTTCTTAGTTGCAACATAAAATAATTTTAGAAACCTCAAAAAAATTATACACTTTTTCCAATCCACTCATTCGGACTTCTTCTTATGCCACCATCAACATCCTTGAAATAAGGTTCAAAGTTAGAATCCACAAACTTCAATCGGTTAAAAGCCTTCTCATACTTTTCAGCGGCCTTTAACATCAAATAGGTAGAGTTTCACCTAGTTAGTACATCTAGGCATACAAGAGTTTTTGAATCAAGTTTGAGTGTGGCCGCACACTTCTTAAAAACATCATGCCTATGAGGAGAAGACCTCACATATCTCACCGCAAGTCTAATATTGGCAATAGAACCATCCATTTCTTTAAACCCATCACTCACAACGATATTAAGAATATGTACACAACAACGCATATGAATAAACTTATGTTGCAAAATAGTCCCTTTCTAATCTTTGGTTATCGTTTTCAAATATTGAATGGTAAGATTATTAGAACTAGCATTATCAACTGTTAAGGTGAATATGCTATCAATGTTCCACTCAATTAAACACGACTCAATTTTTCGATCCAATGTTTCTCCTTTGTGATCCTCAACTTGTTGAAAATTTATGATTATTTTTTGAAGTTTCCAGTTGTCATCAATGAAATGAGCAGTCAAACACATGTAACACAAATTCTGAATAGATGTCTAAGTGTCCATAGTAAAGCAAATTCTACGACCCTTCATGGCCTTCTTTAACTTATCCCTTTCATTCTTGAATATATTGAGCACTTCTCTAGATATGGTTTGACGAGAGGGAATTGGTGTGAATTTGGGTTGTATGACATTACAAAATGTTCTAAACCCAACACCCTCCACAAATCTAAATGGTAACTCATGAATGACCACCATTTTCGCAAGAGCCCTTTTACAAGTATCAAAATAAAAAATTGTTGCTACAACCTCAACACCCTCTTCATTTTGTTTCGGTTTAAGATTTAGTGTTTGTTGACCATCTGTATCTCTATTTGGATATTCTTTACAATTGGGTGTATGACTCCTCAAATTACTAGTCCTATGAGTTCTAGAGTCAGCCATATACTCTTTCTTACAATATTTACATACGGCTCTACGCCTTCCATCGGTCCCTACAACCTTGTCAAAATGATCCCAAACTGTGGATGGTGTTCTCCCCCCCTTCACCCTCACTCTTTCTCTTTAGGGGTCTAGGAGGCTTAGGTTCAAGTTCAGGTTCGAGTTCGACTAAAAGAGGATTCATTTGAAAATTAGAGGATTTCGGAGGTACAAGATTGATTACGGGAGATTGAATACTATCCTCCATTTAAACTGGATTACAAAAATACAGTCATAGAATCAATTTTACAGACACATATTCAATTTTAATAACAGATTGAATTTCAAAATTATACAGACAGATTCAGATATACCAAAATTATAAAGACAAAATCAATCAGTTTGAATGTAAACAGACAGATTCAATGTAAACAGATTGAATGTAAACAGATTCATTTTAGAATTAAATAATATTCAGATTCTACCTATTTTTTCTAAATTCCACCAAGTTGGTCAATCTGAATTCCAAAAATTAGATAACATACAAATTCAAATTTCAGATTTAAAGAACAAATTTGAAGAAAGAAACACAGATTCAATCGAATTTAACATACAGAAACACAGAAAGAAACACAGATTTAAAGAAAAAATTTGAAGGAAGAAACACAAATTTGAACAAATTTGAACAGATTCAGATTTAACATACAGACAGATTCGATGCAGACTAGCCAAAACAAATCTGAAACCGAACAAAACAAACACAGAGGCCAAAACAATTTGAAGAACAAATCTGAAACTGAAGCTACCTCAAACAAAACAAACACAACCAAAAAAATTCAAAAAATCAGATCTGTTGGTCCACAAAAAAAATCAGATTTATTTCCAAAGAAACACAGATTCGATCGGTGTAGAGATGAGAGATCAGGGAGAGAGAGAGAGAGAGAGAGAGAGAGAGAGAGAGAGGCTTACCTATGTGTGAGTCGATCGGTGCAGAAATGCACAAAGTGAGACTAATGAGATGAGAGAGTGAGGGAGACAGATCAGATCAGAAAGATATATCATATATATATATATAAAACAAAAAAAATCAACGATCGATCGGGGTGAGAGAGAGAGAGACAAAGATTGAGAGAGAGAGTTTACCTATGAGTAGATCGGCGGTGTGATGATCGGCGCTAAGAGAGTGATCGGTACAAAAACGAGAGAGTGAAAGAGAGAGACAGTGATGATGAGTTGAAATGAGAGACTGAGAGAGTGAGGGAAAGGAGACGATTGATTTTAGGGTTTTTTCTTTTGTTTTGTTTGTTATAAGTGAGTGAGATGGTGAGTGAGAGATGGACGGTTAGATTTGAAAGATGAAAAAAAAATTTAATTAATTTAATGCGGGCGGGTTGGGCGGGTGCGGTTCAAACCCGCAATCTGAAATTTGTATAAAATCCAAACCGCACCCTACCCTAATGTGTTTGCGAAACCGCCCACATGCGTGCGGTTCGAATCGGGTAGGGCGGTTTGGGCGGGTCGGATGACCCTATGCCCAGCCCTATCTAGGACTTCCGCGTCCTTGTCTTCGATCTCTGCCCTTTCTGGTTCTTGTATGCTGCAGGTGGATTTCATTGCTGCCATGGAGCAGTTCTTTGCCTGCAGCTGATCCCCTCTGACCTCCACTATCCCATGCTCTGTTGGGAACCGCAATAGATGATGCAATGTTGAGGGAACAGCCCCCATTGCGTGCAACCATGGCCTCTCCAGGATAACATTGTAAGGGGAAGGTGTGTCGATTATGGTGAACTCTATCTTTATCTTCTTGGTGCCAGCCTTCACTTCCAAGGTTGCTGTTCTCAGTAGCCACGTCGGCGTTCTATTGAACCCGACCATTGAGCTATTGGATTGCTCCATATCGTCTGAGTGAAAGCCAAGCTCCTTGTAACATCTGAGATACATGATGTCACAAGAGCTGCCTTGGTCAATTAGAATGTGCTTCACTTGGCACTCCCCAACTTGGAGGGATACTACCAAGGCATCGTTATGCGGATGTTGTACCATCTCGTGTCGGCCAAGAAAGGACACTCTTGGTCCTCGCACTCCTCGGCCGAGGTCTTTTTTCGCCAAACTCGTACACGTCTTTGCAAAGTGCTTTACCTTCTGGGTCTCCCCTCGTATTTCATTTTCGTTGACCTTCTGTAATAACCCTCACCACTGATTACCGATTAATTACCGATTATGGCTAAACTGAGACTGATTATGCTAAGTAATTGAACTAATTAAAATACTGGACTGACTGACTAAAATCTGGAACTGAATTGATTGAATATGTTAGTTATATTGCATTTCTATCTGTTTGACTATTTGATTATCTATTCATGTTTATACGTTTAAACTGCAAATTGAAGGCCTTATCGGCGGCTGAACCAGAAATTGATTGATGTTTTAGGACCATCATAATTTATGTGATTTTATGGTGTAGTTATCTGAAAAGTAATTTGGTATGATTAAGTTAGATTAAATTAAGTTAATTGGCAAGAGTTTAACATATTTACCTTAATGCCATTGTGAGTGGCCCACTACATGAACTATATTTGAGCCTTGTTATACACTTAGGCACACATTTGTTCAGCCCTTTTCTTGTTATTGCCGACCAAGAATGAGAGAGTGAGAGAATTGAGTTCAAACTTGGAGAATTGCTTGAAATTGAAAGAATTGATGAGAGGGTTGCAAAGTTGAGCTTATCCTTGAGTTTAAAGATTTAAGGTTGGTGTTTCATCTTCTCATTCTCGTGTTTAAGTTGATTCTTGCATGGTTTAGAGCAAGGTTGAAGTCTAGAGCCAATTTATGGCTCAAATTGTGGTGTTAAAGCTTAATTGTTGCATGCATGTATATATATATATATATATTAAAGTTTTGTGATTGTAGCTCATAATTCCTCACATGCATGTTTATAATTTTGCAATGGACCTTGATTTCATCCTGTTTTAAGAAGAATTGGCTCATTAGAGCAAGAGTTTGAAGCTTTGATTTGGTTAAATCCATGCATGTTTGCATGTTCTTCATGTTCTTGAAATTTGGTTCAAAATTGTATTTAATTGAACTACCTTTGGGCTTCGATTTCTCAAATTGATCTTTGAAACATGTTGTTCTATGAGTTTACAAATGTTTTCCAGAAAATTAGCCCAAAAGGATCGAATTTGATGCATTGAAACTTGGTTTTGAGCTTGGATGTTCAATCTGGAATTTCCAGAATTTGGACTCATGCTCGAGCGAGGAAAGTGGTGCTCGAGCGTGAAATTCGAGCATCCAGTACTTTGCACTGTTTTACAGTCTGCTCGAGCGGGGTATTTGCCGCTCAAGCGAGGACTTGTGTGTTACGCTCGAGCGGGTGTCGAGTGCCCATCGAGCGTGATTTTCACACATCCAGTACTTTTGCCATATTTTGCAGTCCGCTCGAACGGGGAAAGTGACGCTCGAGTGGGGGGGAACCTTTGTCTGCATGTCCGCTCGAGCGGAGAAAGACACGCTCGAGCGGGACTCTATTTTTCTGAAAATTCTGAAAATGCTTTTAAAAGTGCATCTTTGCATCCTCATTCCATCCTAGGCATTCTTAGGCCTATTTTAAGCATCTTAATGAGGATATAGATGTAGCACACACCAAGGCAATTAGGGATTAAGTTACTATCTTTCCCAACCGTATAACTTAGTGTGTATTCAATCTGTAAACTGTGTAGGGTTGGCGACTGGGGACACGCTCTAGCTTACTATAGTCCAGAACTCTGTGAGTAACAATTGTGTAAAGATATGTTCAACTGAGAATGTTTTCTGACTGTTTAACTGAACTGCTTTCTGAAATCGATATTGTTAACTGAATGAATGTATGTCTTATATTCTGAACTGTATTGTGGCATCCTTAGCAACTACTGTCTACTGCTTACTGTTATAGAGATCTCTGTCGGTTCCCTTGATGGAACCACTAATGTTTACTGATTGATCGCCATCATTTACTGTTCGGTCTTTTAAGACCTACTATTTACTGTACTATTATGCTAATGGATGTACCACATATGACTGAATGACTGAACGATTGAAATACTGATTTAAGGAACTGTTTTCATTAATGTAAGGACATTCATTCTAAACCCCTTTACACATTATGTTATTCACTGGGCTTTAGCTCACTGCTCATATATATATATATATATATGTAGGTGTACAGGCACCAGATCGCGACTAGAAGTGTCGGGGTAATTCCAGTTTTGTTAAGCCAACCTATGTGCCTCACTGCGAGGTTCCGAGCCTATCAAGCTAAGGCTATGGGGTGTTTTAGTTTCCCCCCGTCTGTCTCTATACCTGTTTTGTATAACTGTATAGACTAAACGTTTTTGTACTGTACTGTTTAATAGGGATTAGGTCCCTGTTTTGAATGATTGTAAATCTTGTGCATACTGTTTTGTTACTGACTGTATATAAGTATGAAAAGTCTTTTTGCATATAGACTGACACAGCTCATTGGACTTTGTTTATTTACTGTATTGGCTTCCGCCATGCCCCTGTACTCTGTATTACTGTCTTACTGTTAAGTAGGCCTTTGGTAATCTCGGATTACTGGCCGGTTACGGTGCTAAACCCATAGGGGACGGGTTTGGGTCGTAACATCTTCGAGTGAATTACATTAATCACTCGAGATCTGCCTGCCTACCTGTTGTTGTTGTGCTGGGAGAGGTAGAGCTGCTGGTGCCTGAGGCAGTCTTGCCTGCTCTTCCCTTATCCTGGCCTCATCTACAAGGTCCCTCAAATAGCCTTGCTTTACTAGGTCTTCCAGGTGTGACTTCAGGGCTCTGCAACCCTGAGTCAGATGCCCATCTTCATTATGGTAAGCACAATGCTTTCCGAGGCTTCTTCCCATAAACTCTCCTGGTACCCTTGCTGGTGCTCTGAAATAGGGTTGGGTTTGGATTTTATCCAGGACTTTGTGAATTGGGATTCGGAATACAGTTGTGACTGCCTGTGCGGTCCTCAATCCTATCTCTTGTTTATTGGATCCGTTGTTACCTCGGCCTCGCTTCAGCGAGCCGTTTCCTTTCTCTTGCTTTGTCACCTTAATCACTGGCTTGTCTTCCTCGGCTCTGGCATATTTCTCAATTCTGGCCATGAGCTCCTCCATGCTTTTTGGCAATGTCTTTGCCAATGACTTTCGTAGTGTACAATCATCTTTTAGGCCGTTCTTGAAAGACACGACCGTCACCTCTTGGTTGCACTCGGGTATTCAGTTGAACACCTCATAATACCTTTTTGTGTAGGCCCTAAGGCCTTCATCCTCACTGATTCTCAGAGCCATCAGGGCGTCTACCCTTAGTGGCTATAGTTTGTTTGTCACGAACCTGGCCACAAACATCTCGACCAGGCATTCCCAGGTCTTCACACTTCCTTTTGGCAATTTGTGAAACCAATCCGATGCAATTTCCCCGAAGGATGAGAGGAACACCTTGCAAAGCAACGGCTCGTTCCCAGTGTACAATGCCATCAAGTTTAGGTATAAACTGATGTGAAAGTTGGGGTCTGACTTACCATCGTATATCTGGAACCTCAGCATACTGAATCTTTTCGGGGCCTCAAATTTGTCCAGCTCCACCGAGAATGGTGTTCTCGGCTTAACAAGGGAAGTTACCTCGGTATTTTGTTGCTTCCTCTTGAGGTAATCTTTTAAGTCCTCTTTGGTCTGCCCAGGAGCTCGGCTATCTCCTGATTTTAGTCTTTTAGATGTACTACTCTTAGTTTCGTTGTGAGCCTTTTTCGACCTTTCTTCATTGGTTGCATCGAAGCATAACTCCTTCCTTTGAACATGCCTATGTTCTCTGGGGTTTGCTTCCTTGGCGTGGTGTGTTCTTCGAGATTCTTCCCTTATCGACTCTTCTTGCCCGACCTACATTGAAGGGCGGTGAGAGTGTTTTTCATTCCTGGTGTGCTGGGGGGCTATTAGGATTGTTTTTTGCCCTCCCTTCTTGGTATTGATCGCTGGAATCGACATGTCCTGCAGTGGAAACGGTGGTTGCATGACGTTGTTTTGCACCATGAAATTGACGACCGATTGTAGGTCTGTCAATTTGTTCGCCTTCCCCTTCATCTCTTCGTCCCTCCGTAGGCATCTATCTTTCCATACCTGGAGGTTATCCTCGTTATAGTACTCGTTTTGGTCTGATTTCTTCGGTGCGTCGCCCTCCTGGCCGACGTCCTTTCCTCCGTGATTCTTATCACGAGTCTTTTCATTGCAGTTGTCTCCCTCGACGTCTAGGTCAATAGGTCTTCCACTCCTAGTAGGGGTGTCGTCCCCAACCTTTTCTTTCTGTCCGTCGTTGGCCATCTATTCTCTTTTCTTTCCCATAGACGGCGCCAAATTGTGTGAGTGAATTTCTGACCACACTGCTAACTCAGTATTCAACTGGAGAGCACTGGCAGAATAGATGGCACCTGAATGACCTGTAACAAAAAGAAGAGATTCCGATGGTGGTTCGTCCACCCGGGGGCACTTTGACGATCAAGTTAGTTAAATATCTCCCAAAGATAACCAAAGTACTTAACTCACTATTCAGAATATAAATTGCATACCTTAGACCCATGTAGGTGCCTCTCTTTTATAGTTAACCCAATCTTAGTCCCAATAGAAGCCTAGCTTCAATGGACTTCAGCTCAGTGTTTATCTTGGACTCTCCAATAGATAAAGATAAACTCCCTAAGAGCTTTATCCTTATCCAGGCTAAGGTCTTTCCTCATTCTAGGACTCTTGTCCCTTATCCGCTTATCTCGGATTCCGGTATTCTTGCAGATAACCTTGGCCTAGTCGAGATCACCTCGGCGTCACAACCAAGACACGTGGCACCTCGGCTGACACTTCGGCGTCACCTTGGCCACGTGTTGGTACTCAGAAAATATGTCCCTACAATGACCAATATGCATGTTTATCAGAAGTTTTATTTGAATGGCGAGATCTTGCAATTTTACAATTTAGTTTGATGAAATGAATTTAAGCTTACAAAAATCTTAAGAGCATTGCTATTAATTCTTATCTTTTTTCTTAGAACCCCTACTTCTTCTAATTTTTTTTTTAATTCCAATTTTGTTCCAATCTACAATTCCACTTTTACCCTTATTCCTAATCTTTTAACTCTAATTTTCTAAACCCTAACTCTAACCCTAATCACCTTCGGCAGTCATTACCATCTCTGACTACCTCTCACCGTCGCAACCACCACTCCTACTCCACTTGCCCTATCTACCAATCTTCGGCCGATCCGGTACTAGAAAACAAGCCCAATATGGTTGTTTCTGTAGGTGATAATGAATTGGCAAAGATCGAACCCGATTTGAGCCACCGTCGCTGCGTCGCTGCAGTGACTTTCCTCGCCATATTCGTTGCACTACTGCCACCTCCACAACCTTGTCATCTCCCACCTCGCTGTCACTCCTCAGCCTCTCCACCTACTCATTTGCATTCTCGCTCTCTCTCTCTCTCTCTCTCTCAAAATCGTGATCTGCAGGGGCTGCGAATGAAAACTGTGGGAAGCTAGTGACGGAGATAAAGGATTTGAGTGGCGGGGGAACGTGGTTGCCAACGGTGGGAAGACATGATGGTTGTCAACAAGGTTGGGGAGGAGGCAACGAAGATGAGGGTATAAAGGTGGTGGTTGCTTTGGAAGTTACCGGAAGAAGAAGAATAAGAAGAGGACTGCTGTAAGTGACGACCGAAGGTAATAGTGACTGCCAGAGGTGGTGAGGATGGAATTAGGGTTAGAGTTTGGGTTTGGAGTTAGGGTTAGAGGTATGGTTGGCATTAAGTGTTCAAAAAGAAAATTTAGGGGTTTTATTTTGCTAGATAAGAGTTCAAAGAAGTGGAGGGGCCAAAATAAAAATGTGGGGACAAATAGCAATCCCCTAATTGTATAGAATTGTACTAACTATGATTATAATTCTATTACGACTCCAATCTTATCAAGTGTATCTTACATGCATATTGCTTCCAAAAAAATAAAAAAAAATTAAACCCCCTCTAATTTATGTTAATATAAAATATACATCATTATATGAGAGAATTGCCAAAAAAAAGGATATCAACATAAAATAACAATTACAACATCAAGGAAGTAGAAGCAATGTATGCATTAGAATGTGCAAAGTCTTATACTTCCATGTATTTGCATTTATTTTCAATTTGTACCATTTTTTTGCAGTTATCTCTTATTATATCAAATTTATCAACTATTTAATAATTTTAAAATCATTCAACATACATTATTATTATTATTATTATTAATTTTTTATTTTACTTTCCATTGAAAGTAAAACCTTATTGGAGATGCTGGATTTACCTTGCACTCAATGAGAATAAGTTTCTATAAAACATTTAAATTTACTCATAATTATATGACTGTGGAGTGGAGTCTTGTATCAATGAGTACATGTGTAATAAATAAAAAATGACATCTATATTTGATCTCAAAAAAAATAAAATCTATTATACTATATCATTATGGGCCCACTTTTTAAACATCTCAAACATTTTCGTAAATTCCTCCACCACATTAAATAAAATAAAAAAAAAAGGGGATAAAATTAAGGGAAACTATATACAAGTGGGAGAAGAGAAAAATAATTATCAATACATGAGGGTACAAGTGACACTTATACTCTATAGTCTTTCATTTGCACCCCACCATAAACATATTCACACATCTCATGTAGTGATAATTTTTTTTTTTTCTCTTCCCCACCTGCAAGTAATTTCCCCTAAAATTAAACTATAACATGAAGTTAATTTTGATTTCTCAAAAGGTTGAGTTGAATAGAATTTTCCTAACATTAATTCTATGAACCCCACTTTATTATTCCGAATTTACATCGAATGTGAATTTGTGATTGTGATTAAATTTGTATAATATGTTATCCATGTGTAAAATAAATCTACATCACAAGATAATAATTCTAAGGAATTTTTGAATAGTTAAATATGAATTTATAATAATATTCTTTTTCTAATACTCGGATCCAGCTGAATTGTTTACACACAAAAGTCTGAGCAAATATTCCAAGTTATTTGGTAATCTTGGAATGTTACTCCACACCACTCATGTATGGACAAGTGTCATATTATCTACAAAAAGATGGTCACCTACTATTTTAATCAATAATATACAAGTTCAAACACCACTTATGATTGTCCAAAGAGCAAATTATAATTTCTCAATTTGGAGAGTTGGGGTATGCATGTCTATATACCAGTGACGTTATTACACGCATTTTGTTTTTGTTTGGTAACTGATTGGAAACAACTGATTGGAAACGGCACAACAGCGTCGTAAAAAAGTCATGGATTGGGGGCGAGGCAGCCTGCCTCCTTTTGCCATGGAACAAGAGTTACGCCTACAGAAGACGCATTGTCGGTATCACGGGTAACGAAATTTAAGAAAAAAAACAAAGAGTCATGCTGATGTCCAACAACCCAACAACACTTGCTTGCTGGTACGTGGTTGACACATTTCTCGCCTTTCTTAGAAATGGTGAGGGATGGTCACAGGTCGAATTTAGAATGAATTTGTAATAATCTGCACTTGCCCTGTATCATATTAGGGCAGAGCAAATCAAGGGTGGTGGGAAAAACCATGTGGAGTGGGGCGGGTGATATGGGAGAAAATGATCATCCTTAAATTAATTTGCCTACGATACAAACACGTATATCGCATGCACGCCTCTTGCTAATTTTAAATCTAGTTTGTTAATTGATCAAACATCACGGTCGAAATGTCCTCATTTGGATTGTTCCTTGACTTGTTGGCGTTCCATGACGGCTGACGTGGCAAGAAATGGCGGTGGGTTGGATGAAGGCATGGGTGAAGCTTCCCTGAACCTACCTTCCAAACGAAAACGATGATGGCATCTCAACTAGTATATATACCAAGTTCACATACTAGTTCTTGATCATGAGAGAGAGAGAGAGAGAATAAAATCAGAAAGAAACAAGATGAAGTTCACCATAGATTTGAGATATATAGTTCCTCCATCAGTGAACATCCTCCTCCAATTATCTCAAGGCTACCCTAATTGGTACTCCTCCTGTTCCTCCTCCTCTGATCACCCATTAATGTTGAACAAGAACTCCCTCTCCTTCATGAGTCATGGCTTTTTTTTCTTCCTCCTCCTCCTCCTCCTTTTGATCTCTATCAGACTTCCTCTCAGCCTTTCGGTAGTATTTTCACATCCCATTATTCAACTGCGGTTCTGCGATTTCTATCTCTCTGTGCTACTTGCCATTACATTGCTGGCCTCATTTGTGTTCCCACCTTCCTTCTTTTGGTTCTCCTATCTCATCATCATCATTGGCATCTACATCTCCCCTTTGTTTCATCCACTTGTTCATGTGCTTAAATCCTATTTTCAAACTATCCCAACCCTTTTTATCGTATGCACAACCGCCGAACCTGAGCCTGAAACCACCACCACGCTAGAAACACAACCTCCACCACCTCAGTCTGTATTTGAGTTGAATGAAATTCACAATGATCAGTACCTCTTCCTGAATGGCGAGCCAAGTTCGGAGCATGACAATTTCGAGATAATATATGGACATGCCTAATACTGTTACATCTAGTATTAAGATCCCCTCCAGTCCAAAGGCGCTGCTTGAGTCTGTGCGGTTTATCACGGGTTTTGTTTTGATAATTCAAATTATTTATTTTGTCGGACATTTCGTCTATTTCATCCACACAAAAAATTAAGTATAACTTATTCAATTTATTGCGTTTGTCACTAAAAAAATGTATGATTTATTTTTAAAAATGTAATTGTTATCTATTTTTTTAATAAAAATTAAATAAGTTATAATTATTGAATCTACTTAATTTTTTTTTATGAATAAAATATACAAAATGTCTAATAAAATGAATGATTCAAATTATCAAAACGAAATTCATGATAAACCTTACTGATCTAAATAACGTCGTCCGATAAAAAATCTGGACTGGAGGGTTCTACATCTCATATTTACTCCTTGTGTAGGATGTTACACAAAATTAATGGGCCGCATGCTTTTGTGCCTAGCTGTAAATATATATATATATATATATATTGAAGGGGTGAAAACCAAAAAATTGTAAACATATCCATTTTAGATTGTGCATATGTAAGAGTCAGTGGATGCAGTGATTTCTTTGTTGTACCCAAGACTACTACTCTATAGTAAAACTTTCTTTTGCTTATGTTTTAGTTCTCTCTTTGTCGGTCAATGATTGAAAATGTTCGGTTTGTTTTGCTATTCTTTGTACGTTTCTCAATAATAAAATGATAGTGCTTCATGTTAAACTCTTCTGTGAAGGGGGACACCAAGGTATACTTACCCAAGTGCATAGAGCGAAAAAATGATCAGCGGTCTATGAACGGTTCAAAGTTTGTTCGTGGTTTGAGATGGGTTCAGACTGATTAGACTTGGTTAGACCCGAGTTGAAACCCAACTCGAGACCTTAGGCCTAGGCCTGGGTCTAGGTCATCATTTTGAAGTTCAACCCGACCTATCAACCCACTCAAGGCCCACTCAAAGTCTGGGCCAAGGCCCAGTTTATTTTTGGTGAAAAAAAAATAAAATTTTGGTGAAAAAAATAGAAATTTTTTTTTAAAAAAAATGTTCAAGCCATGCCTAAGCCCGATCCAAGCCCAAGCCCAAGCCCAAGCCCAAGCCCACCGACCTGGCCTGCCAACCCACCCAAGGCCCGAATACCTCTTGTGTCTAGGCCTGATTTTCTGGCCTGTGGGCCTAGTCAGCTAGGCCCAAATTTTGATGAGAGCCCTCAAGGCCCAGCATGGGCAAGATGGACTGGGTCGGGCCCGGGTCAAATTTACACCCTAGGTACATATGTATGAATTCCACTTAATTATTCTAAATTTATTCTGAATGAGAGTGTATGGTTGTGGAATTTATTCTGAATGAGAGTGTATGGTTGAGATTAAATTAGTATAGTACATGTATAGAATAAATTTGAATTACGGATAATAATTTCAAATTATATATATACATATATATTATTAAAAGTAGGGTTTTCCCATACTTAGGATTTACTTTTAGGTAAACTACTAATAGGTCATAATAGTTTGACTTAATTTCCATCAAGTCTTATTGAAAATAAATCTTGGTAAAATTGTCGCTAAAAATAATTTTTATGTGATAATTTTTTATATATGTCGCTAAAAATTGACAATTAGTGACTTTTTTGTCATGATTTTTTATAAATTATCGCTAAAACTTATAATTAGTGACTTTTTTATGACAAATTTTTCACATAGGACCTATTAGACAATAAGTCCACTTATTAGGACCTATACGTAAGTACTCATTTACTTTTTTCTAAGAGAGTCACATCAATATGTATTTTTTTAAATTACATATAGAGTTCTACACAAACTCAACCTTATATCTATTTTATATGGACTCTATTTCTCAAACATTTCTTTTTCATATATTTTTTATGATAAATTGAAATAATTCACAAAGTCAATACTAATTTTACATTTCACGTTTTTCTTCTTAATTTTTTCAAAGGTATTAGAATTTTTTTTAATGCTATGTTACCTTCTCTTTTTTTCTTCTTCTTCTTATTTTCTTGTGCATTATTCTATACCCAATATCAATTATATATTATTCTATATTATGGATTTGTCATTTAAATTTCATAGTGATTCTATATATGAAATTATACTTCATTTCCTATATTATTTTACATAATCACAACTCACAAGAGGAAAAACCTACACAATAATGATATTCTTGAAAAACCTCTAAAATTTGGATTTACTGCTTGAGTTACTTTTTCAATTGTTGAACAGTAAATTCTTTTATGTTTTGACATCATATTTCAGATGATTAATCACTTTACACACTGAGATATATCTATCGTTTGAATGTTTTCATTATTTTTTCTTTTTGGGTTTAGATATTGCTATGTGATTCTTTCTTGATTAGTCGTTGTTAAATTTTTTTTTTTTTATATAATTGATATTTTAATTTAGTTAAGAGTGTCTATTTTACAATCCTATAATTTAATATATATATATATATATAATATAAAATCATTATATGATAATCTAATTACAACATATTCATATTTAATTTTTAAAATAAATTTTATATATTTTCTATTTCTACATATTTTTATTTTCCAAATGAATATAAAAGAAAATTAAATAGTTAGAATCACTTTTAATTTTATGTTACTAATTCTTTTTCTAATTTAACTATTTTTTTAATATTAAAATGAGTATTTATTTTAGTATTTTATAATTTATATATCATACAAAATTGATATATAATAATTACACTTTTATAATACAATAGAACTAAAATTATCAAAATACACAAATAATTTAACTAAAATTAATATATATGAGTATTCAAGTAACAATTTTATAGAACGTGTGCGGATATATTTTCAGGATATCAACACGTGGCAATGTGACGCCGACGTGTCAGCCGAGGTGCCACTTGTCTTGACCGAGATACTGAGATGATCTCGGAATAGCCGAGGTTATCCCCGAAGATATCGGAATCCAGAATAAGCGGATAGGGGATAAGAGTCCTAGCATAGAAGAAGACTCCAGTTTGCATAAAGATAAGGCTCTTAGAGAGTTTATCCCTATCCTACTGGGAGTCCAAGATTAACAGTAATCCTAAGTCCATTAAAGCTAGGCTTCCTGCTGGGACAAAGATTGAGTTAACTATAAAAGAAAGGCACCCCCGTTGGGTCTAAGATACGTAATTTATATTCTGAATAGTGAGTTTGCACTATTGATTATCTTTGAGAGATATAATGATTTGATCGTCGGAGTGTCCCCGGGTGGACAAACCACCGCCGAAATCTTCTCTTCTATTCTGTGTTAGCGTGTCATCTATTCGCCAAAGATTTCTCAAATGAATCTCGAGTTGGCAGTGTGGTCGGAAAATCACCCACACAGAACCATAACTCCAATATTATCAAAATAAATAATTAAAATCATACTTTAATTATTTTTTTTATAATATATACTGTATCATCAAATATTTTTTTGACAAAAAAAAAAAAAAAAAAAACAAAACAAAACAAAAACAAAAAACAGCACGAGTCAACTGTCAGTAATTACTAAATAGTTAAGTATGAATTTATACCATTAATGTATGTGGAATTACGTAGGTATGTATGTCCATAAGCCAGCCCCATGTTCAGAGTTCCCCTGTCCAATCCACGTTGTTATTGTAGCTCATCTTGTGGAAGCCCACTCACATAAAGTTATTTTGGGCCTAGGCCACCAGCCCACCTTGTCCACTAACCAAAGTCCTACAGATCTAGGTTCCTATTTTTGTTAGCTTGTAATATCTTTTTCTGTTTTTTTCTCTCTTTTTTTTTTATTGGGGAACTTACTGATAAGTCCCATGTAATAAGTTCAAAACCCAACTAATCCCAAAACAAAATACTTGCACCAATTAGTCCAACACATTTTTAATTGTTACCAAAAAATTCTTTTTTTTTTTTTAATTTACAGACACTATTCACATCTTACTACCGTCGGACTTCCGTTTAACGGTCGCCGGAGACTCACCGGAATGTCTAGAATATTGCCGGAAAAAAAATTAAAAAACATGTTATGAAACTGTAAAATTTTACAGTTCTAAAGAATGTTATAAAACTGCAAAATTTTACAGTTTTAAACCATGATTCATTCCAGCACAAAAAAAAAATTTTGAAACTGCAAAATTTTACAGTTTTCACCGCCTGTAACTAAAACTCGAAAACTACTTGTTCAGAATTCGAAAATTTTCTCCATTAGAACAGAAAAACAAAATGTATAGCAGAGAGAAAAAAAAAAAAAAAAAAAAAAAAGAGATCGAAGGGGAAAGACGGATGTAGAGAGTGGATTGTACTCCGACAACTATTTTTTGTTTAGATCTAGCCAAATCTGTGTAGATCTAAGTAGATCCACTCATCTTCTTTGTCGGAAAATATATCATCTTCTTCGTCGGAGTTGATTTCGATGGTTGGTGGTTATCAATGAACCCCGATCAATGGAGAAAGACATGATCACCGGTGGTCGTCTTCCATGACAAACACGATGAGAGAAAAATGCAGGAAAAAAAACGAGAGAGGAAGAGAAGCAAAAAGCAGAGAGAGAGAGAGGAAAGGACTTTTGGGTGTAGTGAAAAAGTTATGGGATTAAATGGAGACCACATGTTTCACATGGAACCTATGGGTAATTTTCTCTTTTTTATTTTGATAATCCATGATATTTTTTGCTAGCAAACCCAATTGAACCCAAGTTAGCTCACACGTGGACAATGAGACTTTAACTTTCTAGATGCTCTGGAAGAACTTCAAATGTTTCCCTCTTTTTTACTATGCTCCGCTTCTACATCTTTACTGTAGTACTTTTAATGAGTAACGAAGTTCTTTTTCTATACCCAAGCGAAAAAATAAATAAATAAAATAAAAATAAAAATTGTTATAAATAAATGGATATTTTACTTTATTTTTTTATTATTAGACGCAAGGATATCCTTACACAAAGATATGCAAAATTGTTCTTTATTTTTTTACTTTATTGTATTTATCATTGTCCAGAACCTCTTCATATGTTTGATCAATGAAGGAAAAAGTTTGATTAGCCATTAAGGATGTATCAGTCTCTTCACTTGCACAGATAGTGTAAGTGAGGTTCAAGCATAGGGGAAAGTTCAATATTTTAAATGTTGCTTAAAGACGGTTATACTTTCAGGACAATTAATTACCATGCATGTCCTAGAACGTGGGCAGTAGTGCATCGATCCACTAATATTACTAAGTCTTGGTTATATTAGTGTAAGGGGTAATGTTGGCCATATATTTTGTATCAGGCAATCACAGCGTGACACATGATCCATCAGGGGTAACTTAAGGAATTAATGAAGATCTCCAGTCATCAGAGGACATGTGACAAATTATATCAATGGTAATGGATCTGCAAAGCACTAGAACAATCGAAAGGAGTAAGGTGACATAGCTACACGATTCTTAAATATTTAAATTCAAATTCAGAAGAGAAGTCCAACTGCAAGAAATGGCTTCGTAGAGGCAAAATGCTTGAAACCATGTCCTATGATTATGGAGGTTGCTTCGATGGTTATCATCCACTTCGACAGTTATCAGTCACTTTGACGGTTACTACCAAAACATATAAATAGAGAAGAAAGCTGATAGTGGAGGACACCAGATCCAGAAGCCAGTTTATTTAACTCTACTTTTTTTCAATTCTTTATTTTCCTAATTATTTACTTTCCAGTTCTTTACATTCCAATCCTTTATTTTCCCGCACTACATTTCAGTTTCCTAGGAGCAGTTTAAAGTTAGTCTGTTTGTGTTGTAATCCGTTTCGAGGCTGTAGAAGTGCGAAGGTACATTTGTAAATATTGGTTTACTTAATGAAATTTATTTTGACACTGTTTTCTCCCTCCTTCTTTTACTTTTTGTGATTAGTTATTTTGAATTTTCTCTTAAAACAAGCCATCAGTAAAAATTCTCTTCATTGAGACTAAAAGAATTTCGAAGCAATTGTCGAATTAATTGGTTATCATTTATTATTTCTATAAGGACTTATTGATCTTTACTAGCACACTCAAATTTCATTTTTAACATTCGAAAACTAAAAAAGCCAACGGCTAGCATGGAGAGAAATGATTAAATCTTTTAAGTTTCTGCAAAGGATTAGAGTGTTGAATGCCAATGTCAGCACATTGTGTGTGTTCGGTAAATCAGAAGTGAAATATGTAACTCATGTTCTGCTGCTTTAAGAACTCATGTTTTGCTGCTTTGAGATTTGTTTAAAATATAAATTGTCTTCTGTAATTTTAAAAATTACATATTGCTCTTTAAAATTTCTAATTTCATAACAAACGGTCCATTTTATTAATAAATCATCAAGTTAAGATGTTAGAAATTTATTTTAATTAATAATTCAAATAATTTTATTATTGTGTAGAAAGTTAGGAATTTTTTTTTTCCAAGTAATTATATTAAATGAAAATTTTTGACAAAAAAAAGATATTAATAATGTTTAAATTACAATAAATAATTCATATTTTGAATAAATTTTAAAAATGCATCTCTAATTTACCTTATATTTTTTTGACCATTATAACACGGATTGCTAGTCGGTCTCCAAACGGTAGCATCATTTGACATGAGGCAACTAGTCGGTCTCTTACAATGTACAACGTCGGTCCTTGCCACTTTCTTGTACAACCAAGCAACTAGAAAGTCGGTTGCTTCATTGAATGGCTCCTTCGTGGAACGACAAGACATGGATGTTAAGATGAGTAATACATTTTAGATTTTGTTCTTGTGGTCGTAGGTTACAAGAAATTTAAAAATATTATATATTGTATGAATATGAATGTAACCAAATTTTTTTTTTTTTGAGATTCTTAATAAAATCTTCTTAATTTCACCCACAATGATATGTAATAGTAAGTGTTAATTTTTTATTTGTTATATATTTAATTATGGAAGGTTTTTCTTCCTTGTCATATCATTAGAGATGTATTTAAGGATCTCAAATATGGGTCTCTAACATTACTCTAAAAAATATATAATTATTTTAAGCATTATGCTCTAAGAGCACATGTTAATAAGACTCCAACACGCTGATTTTAAATTGGACACTTAGGCCATAAGTCAATTTTTGAATCTTTTGAACCATTATGCCCAAGCTCCAATATCTTTGGACTAAAATGATACAATTTGTCTAAAAGGATAACTACTTGTTGAAATTAACCTATCTTTGTATCTGTTAAAATTCACTAAACTAATTATCTGTTGAAATATGACACTTGTTACTCATTTAACATCTTATTTATTGAATATTATACATTTCTCTACCTCACCATCACTACTACTACCTACTGCCATCAGTCGCCGTTGCTGGACTCCAGCAACTTTTCTGGCCAATTTTTTAACAACTTTTCCAGCGTATCTTTATCATTAAATAAGATTTTACCTTAGATCTAATTCTTATACCTCCTTTGAAATGGATTTTTCATCAATTTTCTCTTTTAAATTCGCACTGATTATGAGTAATTTTTTATGGCTCCTAAAATAAAACAAGTAATACTTTACCATATTAATAATAAATATTTAATATAACAATGATATTATTTTATAAAAAGAAACTATATGTAAGAAGATTTCTTATCAAATTTTCTTAATATTTGTCACACAAGCTTTAGATCTCACATGTATTTAGAGCTTGTTTGGCATGATTTGTATTAGCATTTTTTTTAATCTGTTTATCTTTTTAGGATTATATCACTTTTTTATTTTACTGCACATCATTTTAGAAAAGGGCATTGATTTAACCCCCCTTAAAACATCCACCCCCACAACCCCCTCATACATATGGAGGTTGGGGATTGGATGAGAAGAAAAAAAAAGAAAAAAAAAAAAGAAAAGTTGACAAATCAAAACTAAAGGGGGTGAAGGGGGTGACCCCCAAAGGGAGTCTCAACCTTTATTCTTCAGAAAAAATCAAAATGTAAATTTATTTAGATCATCTCAAATAGTCACTTAGTATTGTGATCCATATATATGTTTGTGTCTGGTGATAAAAAATTAAAAAAAAAAATTAGAGAGAGAGAAACAATTTCAATTGGAATTCCGAAACTATCGTGGTGTATCTTTCTGTTTTGGGCTACATTTGAAATGCGAGACTTGAAAAAAGTAACTGGTAGCAGCTAAAAACCCTTTAGTGTAATTTGGGTAAATGTGTAATTTTATTTAATTGCCAAATCGCTAATTAGGGTCTCATAGACAGCTCATAATGGACATTTGATGGGGTTAAATATGTAAAACACACAAAAACAGAACTTTTGAAATTATAAAATTAAAGCATAAGACTAATAAGTGTATAAGACCATAAAATAAGATTTACTAATGTTTCACCTTAAATAATACTCTATTTTAAATGTTGTCATTGATTAATAATAACTTGTAAATAGATTAGTTTGACATTTTCTCTCCTTCAGTATTCCATCTTTGTCCTCATTACTGCAATATGAATTTTTTTATTAATTGATCATACTACAATAAGAAAATCACCCTTACATTTAATATTTACACTTGAATCAATGAACAGGCCTCTCTCTCTCTCTATATAGCGTTACCATAAAAGCAAATAAAATCAGTACTCTGTAGTGTACATAGTATAGTATAGTCCTTATTAGATCTTATCTAGTTCTCACTTCTGATCATCAAAAATGTATTACTTGGACTTGAGATTTCTAGTCCCTGCACTGATCAACCTCATTCTCTTCCTTCTCCAAGACCACCACCACAACCCCAATTTCAATCCAAACTTATGGTTCATTTTCATTTCCATTGTCACCCTACTGTTCCTCCTCATCTCTGTCAAGCTTCCTCTTCATGTCTCCGTCACTATCGAGCCAGTCCAAGTCCAACCCAGAGACTTCTCTGGTCCCTTGGCTGTTGCACTGATAGCCTCTTTTTTGTTTCCAAAATCCCTTTTTTGGGTTGGTTATGGCACCATCATATGCATCTCTCCTTGGCATGGTTTGGTTTCGGATTCGACAGTAAAAATTATCTGGTGGATTTGGGAGATCATACAGGCCATTCCTGTTCTCATCATCAGTTGGATTGTGGTACATCAACACCAACAAGAAGGAGAACCTCAACCTCATCAAGTTGAATTAGTTGATGTTGGAGGATATCAGTCAACCTCTGAGCTTGATATTGTTCTTGGCGTGCATCCTTAATTCCCCCAAGCTCATATAAATCAAAATTTGGTGTAATTAGCAATGTTTATGTTAGGTAATGTTTTAAAATGGTTTTTTTTTGTTATTATTTATTTATTATTATACCTTTTTTGATGGGAAAGCTTTATTATTTTCTTATTTTTGTAAAAAATATATTTAAAATTCATTTTTACTAAAATATTTATTGTTGTTTTTTAGGGAGTAAAAATTAATATGGTTAAGAAGACTATTATGGGCCTTTTATAAGGTAGGCTTTTATTTTATTCGGCCTTTAAATAAATAACTTTGTTTTTATGCTTCGACCCTTTGTATAAGAAATGTTTTATTCAATTTATTGGGTTTGATAGTTTTTATTTTGTTGTGTTTTTGTAAAGAGTTTAGAAAATAATTTTTATTTTGTTGTATTTCAAAAATAATTTTTTGGAAAGAGTTTAGAAAATTTTAAAATTTGTTTGGTTATATATTTTGAAAATAGTTTTGAAATTTTGGTATTTGAGATGATTTGATATTTTTTGTAATTGAATAGATGGGTGTAAGAGAAAAAGTGATTAAAAATGAGAGAGGAGAAAAAAAATAATAATTGATTAATGTGTAGTAGAGAAAAAAGTAATTTTAATTTTATTTTTTTTAATTTTCAATCAAACATATTTTTTAAAAAATTTCTCCAAAAACATTTTGAGAGAAAGCAATCATGTTGATTATTGTTTTGGTAAATAAAGGAGGAGCCTTTGAAATTATACAAATTTCCATGAACAGGAGGCAAACCCAAGAACATTCTCAATCATTGATCAACAAGATGTAAACAAAAGCCAAAGAAAGCCAAATTATAAAGTAGTGCAACAAAGAAATCATTGCATCCACTGACTCTTCTTACATATGCATAATCTAAACTGGATAATGTCCATAATTTATTTGATTCTGACAAAAATAAAAAGAAAAATACAATACGTAAGCAAATTTTTTTCCAACGAGGCACAAAGTTATTATAATATGCAAAAGACGAAAGAAACACTGGTAACGCCACCGCTAGAAGGAATAGAAAAGATTGAATAGGAGGGAAGTGAACTTCCGATACTCAAGTGAAGACTATTATGCATGTCCATAAATTATCTCAAAATGTTCATGCTCCGAACTTGGCCCCTCATTCTGGAAGAGATACACATCATCAATTTCATTCAACTCAGATTCAGACTGATGAGGAACTTGTGTTTCTAGGGTGGTGGTCGTGGTCATGGTCGTGGTGGCAGTTTCAGGTTGTTGTTGGGTGGTGGTGGTGCAAAAGATGAAAAGGGTTAGGATAGTTTGCAAATAGCCCATTAGCACATCAAAAAGTGGATGAAACCAAGGAGATTTGGAGATGTAGATGCAGATGCAGAATAAGAGATAGGAGTACCAAAAGAGTGAAGGTGGGAACACTAATGAGACTATCATTAATGTAAATACAAGGAGGCCAAGTGTAAAAGTTCTAAAAG
The DNA here is from genome assembly GCA_025200525.1 of Camellia lanceoleosa. Taxonomy (NCBI): domain Eukaryota; kingdom Viridiplantae; phylum Streptophyta; class Magnoliopsida; order Ericales; family Theaceae; genus Camellia; species Camellia lanceoleosa. Next base: position 100,945,418 of record CM045771.1, read on the forward strand.
TATGAAAGAATAGAGAAAGAAAAATACCAAGTGTAAGAAACTTACTTGAACAGAATGCTGGAGCATCAGAGCGAAGTTTTCATACTCGCTCATCTCGGCGTTTCGGTTAAGATTGTTAGGAAGGAGCAAAGCCGTAGAGAGGGCGACGCTGACTTCGAGATCAGTCATACTATCACCAGCTCTGACCGGCTTGTCCTCGATGGTGATCGAGGGGGCCTAGGGGGCATCTGGTTTCATTGGCCCAGAGATTGTGGCCGACTCAGACCTTGGCCTTTTTGACCTAGTGGATTGGGATGGTTCGGCCTCGGCGGGCCTCTTCTCGGCGGTGGAAGTGGTCTTTTCACTCTTAGCCAATTTTGAAATTGGCAAGGTGTCCTCAGTATCAATCAGAGTCACTGTTGCCTTTGGCTAAGCCTTCTTCAATCTTTTTTGTTTCGGCTTTGGTTGAGGTTGAAATGGTGCTGGTTGAGCATCAACGGTGGTAGGGATGTCGGCCAAAAGATCCTCTACGACTATTTTTTTGTGGCCTATCTCAGCAGCAATTGCAGTTTGGCGTATTCATCAGCGTTGAGATAGAGGGATCAAATATGGAGCCGAAGTTGATGATAGCTCAGTTGGATCAGAGGTTGATCCCTTATCTGGCCGAGATGATGAAGTTATCGGAGGTGTAGTGGCGGACGGAGGAGACTTGCTCTTCTTAAACGACTTGTAAGTTGGGATGAAGTTGAGCAGTAGGGGGGCTCTCCGCTTGTGAACTAGCAGGTCTAACAGCTTTTTCAAGCCTTTGCTCGGGAAAAAGGACTTGCGGAAATCCTTTGCCGGCTGGGGAAGAGCTGCAAGGAAAACAAACGTCAGAATGAATAAAAGAACAAAGTATTGAAGACTTTAAAAACAAGTAAGTATAAGTACTTGGCTCTTACCATTACCCTCTACGAAAACTGTTTAGCTAAGCGGGTAGAGATGGAGGTTCTTATCTGGGGCGAACTCCTAGTTCCTCGAGACAATGAAGTAATCGTCCTCAACTCCTTTGTTGGAGTTTGGGAGGTCAGCAACAACTTTGTATTCAGTGGACCTCGGTTTAAGGTAGTAGATGTAGCCTTTTTCTAATTTAAGGCCACACATGGTGTAGCAATACTAGATGTCGGCTAAAGTTACCCTAGCATCCTCTTGTTTGGCTATGGCTATTATACCATTGATAACTCGGTAAGAGTTGATGGCAAGCTGCATTGGGTTCAATTTATAGTAATGAAGGATTTCTCAGAAAAGGATGTCGAGTGGGAGCCTAAGTCCACACTCTATGAAAGCTACAACGGGGAAGGGTATAGAATTGATTGTGGGCATGATGGAGTCATCATCCCCAACCAACCTTAGATGGACGTCGGCTGGGATGGAAAACTCCTGCCTGAAATACTCTAACTTGGTTGGGGTATCTACCCTATGCTTCCACATATCCATGATAATGGCTTAGGGGGAGAGTATTGGATTTCGAAAGGAAGTGTTTTATAGGGGTCTGAAATACCTCGGCTAAAACCTAAATATGTACTATGGTAAGAATTTGTATGGATCTAAGGGGAATTTGTGTCAGTTCTTCCTAAGGTTCGTAAGTTCTATAGACAAATCCCAAATCTACGTCTAGACAAACAAGGATTGAAGACAAGAATCTGGGAAAAAAAACACAGAAAAAAGAAACAAGAATGCGATTTAGAGTCAAGAACAATGATGAATCATCAAGAACACAGTGGTAAAGCTTGTGCAAGTGTGTGAGGCCAAGAACAGTGGCAAAAATCAACAGATATGTAAGAAATGTGAGTATTCAAGAAATGATTGGGCAAAAAACAGAATCACGAAGTAAACATGCTCAAGCACATGGTGGAAATCGAGGTACAGATTAAACGATCAAAGACATGAGCAAGTTCACAAATATGACAGAGTTTGAAGTAAATCAAGAATTGAAACTAGGAGGAACAATAGCTTACCAGGGGAGTGAAGTCGGTGTTGATTACGCCGGAGTCAGGTGACGGTTGCAATAGGAAAAGATCAGTGAAAGCTTCACCGAAGGGAAAGAATGAGAGTGGTTGCAGAGCTTGAAGGCTTGAAACAAATGATAAATTAGAGAGAGAGAGAGAGAGAGAGTTTGCACAAAGATGATAGTGGAAAAGTGAAGGGACGGAGAGAGAGAATTGATTTTGATCAAACGCAGAGAATGGCGGTAAAATACCATCAATGTGCCTAGGACGATGTGCCTGACAGACAGCGCACGCACGAGTGATGCGACTTGATGGCACGTGTCGGGTACGACTTAGTAGGAGAAGGACGCGTGGCGGAAACGGATGAAATATTGTGCGTGACAACTCACACGCATGATAAAACTCTTGGAGTTCTTGATTTAATGAAGCAAAAACCTCGGCAACAGGGGCGATCTCGGCTCAATGAACTTGAACGGATTTGGTTAGTGGTTTTAAAGGCATTGGTGTAAACATGTAGAAGAGTTTATCATATGGGAGCCGATGTATGGCGACCTCAAAAAAAAAAAAAAAAAAAAGGCAATATAGCCGGCGTATTATGGGGCCAAAAGGTATATGTTCCATCACCTCAGGATGCCGAGGTAATAGAACCTAGGAGGCAGTTGTGGGGACATAAATTTTGAATGACGACATGTGGCCGAGGTGTCACCGGAGTGCCAGCCAGAGTGCCAAGTGTCCTAGTCATGACGCCGAAATGATCTCGGCTAGGCCGAGGTTATCTGCGAAGAAACCGGAATCCAGGATAAGCAGATAAGGGACAAGAGTCCTAGAATAAGAAAAGACTATAGTTTGGATAAAGATAAGACTCTTAGAGAGTTTTATCCCAATCCTACTGGAAGTCTAAGATTAGCAGTAATCCGGAGTCCATTGGGACTAGGTTTGTATTGGCTATAAAAGTGAGGCACCCTCATGGGTCTGAAGTACGCTTTTTATGCTCTGAATAGTGAGTTGAGCACTTTATCTATCTTTGAGAGATAACTGGCTTGATCATCGGAGTGCCCCCGGGTGGACGAACCACAGTCGGAATCTCTTCTTTCTGTTGCAGGTCATTCAGGCGCCATCTATTCTGCCAGTGCTCTCCAGTTGAATACTAAGTTGGCAGTGTGGTCAGAAATTGACACACACAGTCTATATTTTTATTATACATCCTCCTGCATAGTATCTTATCTTATTTTATATAAAACTTAAATCCAAACCTAAACTTGCATAGTATCTTCTTTTATTACTTTTGTTTGCTAGTTTTGAGTATTAATTTGTAATGGTCTAAATACTTATGGTGGAACTAGTTTTCTTATGGTTGTTTAAATTTTAGAACAGTTTGTCTCTATTATGAAAAGACACATTGCTATTGTGAAACTAATAGGGTGCTATATTTATATTTTTATGAAATTAAAGTGTTATATATATATTTTTTGTTATTTAATTATGTAAATCCGTGGTCCTAAACTGATTCAATCCGTGTTTAAATGGATTGGTTCGGATTGGTTCCATAATTTAAACGGATTGGATTGATTCTAATTTTTCAAGATCCGTAGATAGCGGTGTTTTACTCCAATCTGGACCATACTCACCCCTAGTCGCAAGTAGGTGGTTAAAACGCACCTTGTCTTTCTTAAGAATGGTCACAGATTGAATTTAGGACGAGTTTCTAATAATTCTCTCTCATCTTGTATCATATTAGGGGCGACTTTTCATCATTTGCACCACCACCATCACCACCCAACAACAACCTGAAACTGCCACCATGACCACCACCACCATCCTAAAAACACAACTTCCTCATCAGTCTGAATTTGAGTTGAATGAAATTGATGATGTGTACCTCTTCCTAAATGAGGACTCCAAGTTTGGAGCATTAACATTTTGAGATAATTTATCTTCACTTGAATATCGGATGTTCACTCTCCCCCTCCTATTCAATCTTTTCTATTCCTTCTAGCGGTGGATGTACTAGTGTTTCTTTCGTCTTCTGCATATTTTAATAAAAAATATTAGAGATTCTAAATATTTTATCAACATGTAAGTCCTACATTCATATAAGACATTTGATAAAAAATATTAATAAAATATTTAAAATTCCTAACATTAATCTATTATAATACCTTTGTGCCTAGCTGGCCTAGTTTTAAAATTCCTAACGTTAGTCTATTATAATTCCTAACATTCTAAATATTTTATCAACATGTGTGTTTTTCCTTTTCTTTTATTTTTGTCAAAACCAAATAAATTGTGAACATTATCCAGCTTATCAGATTATGCATATGTCCGAGAAGGCAGCGGATGCAGTGATTTCTTCGTTGTATTTGTCTGTGCCCGTGAGGGGACACTACTTTATAACTTGACTTTCTTTAAGTTGGCTTTTGTTTACTTCTTTTTATGATCAATGATTGAGAATGTTCTGTGTTGTTGGGTTTGCCTCTTGGTTTTGATTTTTTAAAAATAATTATTGAATTATTAATTTGTAATTTTTTAAGTGAATTTTTTCATATATTAGTTAATTTTATTTTTTTTTAAAAAAACATTTTAGATCCATCTAATCAAGATATATCTGAAAAGTACAAAATTTATGAAAAAATCTTTACAAAATTCACTAAATACTAAAAAGTGTTAAAAAGTAATATATATTCTTTTTTGGAAAAATTATTGATAAATCCCATTTAGAAGTGTTTTAACCCAAGAAGTCCATGAAGGAATTTTTTAACCCATTTAGTTCCATGTATGTATAGTTTTATTCCATAAAGTCCTTTTTCTTGATTTATACTATTTTCTTGGACACTTATGCCCTTATATTTAATTTTGATACCCTTATAAATATTTTTTGAACGGTTAGCAATTTTATGATGTGAACATTCATATTTTAAAATTCACATTGGTAGGAATGTAAAATTGGCCCGTGGGCGGCCCGAAACCCGTCTGCAAGCCGGGGCCGGCCCGGCCCGTTGACAATGTGAATATTCACATTGACATGTTAACATTCACATTAATAGCAGTGTAAAATTGGCCCGCGTCCCGTGGCGGCGCGAAACCCGCCCGCGGCCCATGGGCGGCCCGGGGCGGGCCCGGTCTGGGCCGTTGACAATGTGAATATTCATGTTGACATGTTAACATTCACATTGATAAGAGTATAAAATTGGTCCGCGCCCCATGGGCTACCAAAAGCTCGCCCGCAGCCCGGGGCAGGTCCGGCTCAGCCCGTTGACAATGTGAATATTCACATTAACATGTTAACATTAACATTGATAAGAGTATAAAATTGGCCAGCGTCCCGTGGGTGGCCAAAAGCCTGCCCGCGGCCCGGGGCGGGCTCGGCCCGGCCCATTGACAATTTGAATATTCACATTGACATGTTAACATTCACATTGATAGGAGTGTAAAATTATCCCGCGCCCCATGGCTGCCCGAAACACGCCCACGGCCCGTGGATGGCCCGGGGCAGGCCCTGCCCGTTGACAATATGAATATTCACATTGACATGTTAACATTCATATTGATAAGAGTATAAAATTGGCCCGCACCCCGTGGCTGCCCAAAACCAACCCACGACCCGTAAGCAGCCCGAGGAGGGCCTGGCCCGGCCTGTTGACAATGTGAATATTCACATTGACATGTTAACATTCACATTGATAAGAGTATAAAATTGGCCCGTGCCCCGTGGCTGCCCGAAACTCGCCATAGCATGACGGCGGCCGGCTTTGTTGAGAATGTGAATATTTACATTAACATGTTAACATTCACATTGGTAAGAGTATAAAATTGGCCCGCGGCCCATGGGCGGCCAAAAGCCGGCCCGCAGCTCGGGGCGGGCCCGGTCCGGTCATTGGCAATGTGAATATTCACATTGACATGTTAACATTCACATTGATAAGAGTGTAAAATTGGCCTGACGGTGGCGAAAGCGAACCAAGGCGACGGCTTGGCCCGACCCGTGACAATGTGAATATTCACATTGACATATTAACATTAACATTGATAGGAGTGTAAAATTTGTCCGCTGTCCGAAGCTCGCTCGCGGCCCGAGGTAGGCCCGGCCCGGCCTGTTGACAATGTGAATACTCACATTGACATGTTAACATGCACATTGATTGGAATGTAGAATTGGCCCGCCGCCCGTGGGCTACTTGAAGCCCGCCCACGGCCCGGGGCAGGCTAGTTTGGGTCTGGGCCCGAGCATGTCCAAGATCCTACGCCATCACTTTGAAGCCTGGTCCGGCCCATCGGCCCGCTTAAGGCCCATTCAAGGCTCAGTCCGAGGCTTAGCCCGCCTGCGGCACAATGTCTTTTTTTGTGGAAAATAATAAAATTTTGGTAGAAAAAATTAAAAAGAATTAAAAAAAATGGCCAGGCCCGCCCAAGCCCGGCCTAAGCTCGAGCCTAGGCCTAGGCCCACCGGCCCGACCCGAGGCTGTCGTCTTCGGGCCGCAGGCCAATTTTACACTCCTATCAATGTGAATGTTAATATGTTAATGTGAATATTCACATCACATTGTGTCACTAGGGGCGGCCAAGCAAAGGGTCGGGTTTGCCACGTGGGCCAATTTTACACTTCTATCAATGTGAATGTTAATATGTCAATGTAAATATTCACATTGTCACGGGCCGGGTCGGGCTTGCCCCGGGCCACCTACGGGCTTCGAGCCGCCCATAGGACGCGAGTCAATTTTATACTCTTATCAATGTGAATGTTAACATGTCAATGTGAATATTCACATTATCAACGGGTCAAGCCTGCCCCGGCAACGGGCGGGCTTCGGGCCGCCCACAGGCCACGGGCCAATTTTACAGTCCTGTCAATGTGAATGTTAATATGTCAATGTGAATATTCACATTGTCACGGGCCAGACCGAGCTCGCCCCGAGCCGCCCACAGGCCGCGAGCTAATTTTACACTCCTATCATTGTGAATGTTAACATGTCAATGTGAATATTCACATTGTACATGGGCTGGGCCCCTACATATTGACGATATGAACATTCACATTGACGGTGTGAACATTCATATTAGGGGTATTTTGGTAATTATGTCACCCATAGGACTTATTGAAATATAAGAAAATAATATGAACTAAATAGAACATAAGTAGATGAAAAGGGTATTTTGGTCTTCTTATCTCAAATAGGACCTAATAGAATAGTCAAAAAGAATATGGATTGGATGGAACATAAGTAATTAAAGATAGATTTATGGAAAAAGCTCCCTTCTTTTTTTTATTATTATATTTATTGAACTTTTTGAAAAATTTATTCATAAATATTTTACATTTTATGTGTATAAATGTATCTAAAAAAATTGATTAAATTATTTTTAAAAATTCACTAAAAACAAATGGTTACATATTGAAAACTTAAAAACTATTAAAACAAACAGAAACAAAATTTCCAAATTTGATGAAATGGTGTTTGAAAGATTTATTCATAAACATGTTCTCAATTTGTATTGCACAAAATAGTAAATACAAAGGAGGATCCAAAATTTTCAAAAAAAAAATTTAAATGTAAATATTAATTTAAATATTATTGATGAGATATCAAAATAATTTACAAAAATGACCGGCAACTTTTCGGGGATTTTCCCGAAATAAGCTAAAATAGTAACTTATTTCCCAAACTAGGCTTAGTTTGGGCAGAATTCCCAAAATAAGCTGAAACGTTATTTGAAACCACGCTTTCACAATATTTATGCCCCAGGCATGGTAAATTTGTAAAATCATAGAAACATTATTACAAAGCACGCTTTTAATTAAGAATAAGGAAATCTGTGCTGTAAAGAAAGCGTGGTTAGAAACTACGCTTTTAAAGAAAACTATTTTGTAAAGAAAACGTGGTTATCATCCACGCTTTTAAATAAAATTTGATTTTTACAGAAAACATGGTACGTAACCACACTTTTAAAACTTATATAAAATGCCCCCTGTAACGCCCTCAAAATAAACCCATAAATAAATAACATTAACATGCATTAATAAAAGAAAACAAATCATTATATTATCCATCAGAGTACTTTTATTGAAAGACACCACATGTAAATGCCCTAAGGGCTTACATCTTTCCAAGCCAACACTTGGCCACAAAAGAATGAGTACTAACTCAATTACAAATTAAGCCCCTGGCTTGAGTGTTTACATGTAATATCAAAATAAAACAAATAACTAAAGACAAGGCTTCAAGTCCAAATCCTTCCAAGCTAAGTCCTTGGAGGTAGCATATCACCTGGACCTGAAAATGATGTTCCCGTATAGGGTGAGCCACAGCCCAGTAGAAATATACTAAACCAAATATAAGTATTGAATAAAGCAATAGCATTCGATAGATGGTTGAAACACAATATCAGTTTCACTTTCCATTATTTATTCAACTTTCCATTATTTACCAATATGGCTCAGAACCTGGCCAAACTATAACAGTGAACTACATATCACATTAACATTACTTCCAATATCAACAAAACAAATGAGACTAAGGCTCATATCAAAACACTTCCATACTTCTCATTTGATACACATTTTAGTGCTGTATCAACAACATATAAAAACACTTCAAATATCAATAAGCACACATAAAAGTGATGCTAATGGAGTCCATCTCCTATTTCCTCCCAAACAAAATCCGGTTTAGAGGTCCATCCCCTATCTTTCCCTAAACCGTGGAGTACATCCCCTATCTCCTCCCACACAATACAATGTATATAAACACATATCATATACAACACACAATCAATACACGTATTTTCTGTATTAATTCAACAGTCAAAATCAATGACTTAACCAATGTGGTTAGTTTCAGTTATCCCTAATCCACATGCAATGTCTACAACAATCACGACTATCCTCTACTGATAACCCAAAACAGTTATTTCTCAACAGAAAATAAATGTATCAACAATTATAATCTCAACAATTCAATAGGCGAGTGATTAAATTATCCAACTACACTATTTAAACTTATAATTCCCCAATTCCATGAATTCAACCAATTTCTCCAATTCTCCCTAAATTAATTATACAAATTAATTTATTACAACAACTAGGGTTTTTCCCAAAATTACCAAACTACCCCCAACATATCAAAACTCAGAACAAAACCTATAATATGGAGTAGGAAATCCCTACCTCGAAGAAAATAACCCGAATGGAGAAGACGGAGATGACGACCCAAACTCCAAAGTGCTCTAAACCGCTCAACGTTCAGATTAAAACGAAGCTCTCGACTCACTCTATCTTTTTAATAAAGCAACTAGGGTAGAAACACACTCTAAGTAGATCAAACCTAAGAGAGAAAGTGAGTAGAGAGAGAGAGAAGTCGGACCTAGGGTTTGGAATAAAAAAAAAGATGAAAAACTGAATTAAAACCCGCTGCTGCCTATTTAAACCTGACAGGCTCGCTCGAGCGAAGGATTGGTTGCTCGAGTGACCAGACACCAGAAAACCTTGCTCGAGTGAAGAAAGTCTCGCTCGAGCCAAAAACTCGATGCTTGCATACGTGAAGCTCGCGGCGATTCGAGCGATGAAATGCTCGCTCGAGCGAAGAACTCGAAAACATACACCTCGCTCGCTCGAGCGAAGAAACACTGCTCTCAGGTCTATACTAGACGCAATCGCTCGCTCGAGCGAAGAAAACTTGGCTCGAGCCACCAGACAAGAAATTCAACTCTCGCTCGAGCGACCAAACCCTAGCTCGAGCGACCAACCCAAAAACTGGACAGCAACACTTGGTTTCCGAACCCAACCAATTTGAAACAAACCTGCCCAACACATCCTATAACCAAAAATAAGAAATTAAAGGACGATAACAACAATTTGATAACAACGGGATCTACGGAACATAAGTCCGGATACAACAACCAAAAGGAAAAGACCGGGGTCGCTATAACCTCCCTCCCTTAAAAGAATTTCGTCCCCGAAATTAAGCATAAGTTTTTCACAAAAAACAGGTTTTTCTCAAATTCCAACAATATGACAATTCAATAGTAAACAATTTGACCCAATACTGGCCATTTCATCTCTTATCAAGAGGCATCTCAAATACATTTAAACCTGCATTATTAATATGCAATTTTCCTTCCGATTTTAATAATTTCCATATCATATTCAATTTCATGATATATACAACTCATTCAACATATAAATGTTACATTCCACTTCCAATATGAGGCAGTTTCAAAATACTATCATTAAACCAAAACATTCTCAATGTTTTCCAACTTAAGACATATATAAAGCTCTTAAGTTCAACAATATTACAAAATCTAAATACAAGATTATAAATCAATAAACATGTCTGGATATTTCTCGCGGACTTCCAATTCACATTCCCAAGTGTCTTCCTCCACTCTGTGATGCTTCCACAGAACGTTTACCAAATAGATGGTCTTGCCTCACAAAACTTGATCCCGCCTATCCAAGACCCGAACCGGTCTCTCCTCGTACGAGACATCCTCGTCAACCTCTAAATCGGTCCAATCCAACACATGTGATGGATCCAGCTCATACTTACAAGCATGAAACTTACATGAAACGCCATGAACTCCTGATAATCATGTGGCGCAAGTTAAACGCTAGGCCTCGCCAATCCTCTCAAGGATCTCAAAAGGGCCAATAAATCGAGGGGACAACTTCCCACTCTTCCCAAACCTCATTAATCCCCGCCTAGGTGATATCTTCAGAAAGACATGATCACCCACCTCAAACACCAAAGGTCTCCTCCTACGGTCGGCATAAGATTTATGACAACTCTGGGCTGTAACAAGCCTCTTACGGATAAGCTCAACTTTCTCCGTCGTTTCCCTCACCAACTCCGGACCCAACAAAGGTGCATCACCCACCTCGGCCCAACAAACTGGAGATCTACACGGTCGGCCATACAAGGCCTCAAACGGTGCCATACCGATACTATATTGGAAACTGTTGTTGTAGGCAAACTCCACCAAAGGCAAGTGCCTCTCCTACGACCCACTAAAGTCAAGAACACAACCTCGAAGCATATCCTCAAGGATCTGAATAGTATGCTCGGACTGCCCGTCAATCTGAGGATGATAAGCCGTGCTAAAGGTCAACTTAGTGCCTAAGGCACTCTGTAAGCTCTGCCACAACCTGGCAGTAAAACGAGGATCTCTATCTGAGATGATCGTCACTGGGACCCCGTGCAACCTCACTATGTCCCAAATATACAAGTCGGCAAGATGATTTACCGAATCTCTCACGCGCATAGGAATGAAGTGTGCCGACTTAGTTAACCGGTCTACAACCACCCAAATAGCATCACTACCCCGCTGAGTCCTCGGAAGACCTACAACGAAGTCCATAGTGACATGCTCTCACTTCCACTCGGCAATAGGCAAGGGTTGTAACAAACTTGCTGGCCTCTGATGCTCGGCCTTCACTTGCTGACAAGTAAGGCACTTAGCCACGAAAGCCGCTACATCCCTCTTCATACCCTGCCACCAGAACTGGCGACCCAAATCCTGATACATCTTAATGTCTCCCGGATGTACCGCAAGGCGTGAATGATGAAACTCTCGAAGTACCTCCTCTCGGCAAGACTCTGGCACAAACAAACGGTCTCGGTATCTCACACTCAGGTCGGGATACAACGTCAAACCCTTCTCAACCTTCCCACTGGAAATCTTCTCTCGGAGGGATTCTACCTCAAGGTCACCCCTCCGAGCCTCTAACACTCGAGTCACAAGTGTAGGCTGCGCAACAACAGAAAACTAGGCTACAGCCTCAACGGATTCGCCCAGAAGCAAATCAAACTCCTCAAGTGCACCCAACATCTCCCACTCTCGGATGGCTATACTGGCTATGTCACCAACAGATTTCCTGCTAAGGGCATCGGCCACCACATTGGCCTTCCCCGGATGATAATGCAACTCAAAGTCATAATCCTCAATGAACTCCATCCACCTCCTCTGCCTCAAGTTCAAGTCTTTCTGTGTAAACAGATATTTCAGACTCTTATGATCCGAGAATACCTCGAACTTCTCACCGTAAAGATAATGCCTCCAAATCTTCAAGGCAAATATCACAGCTGCTAACTCTAGATCATGCGTAGGGTAATTCTTTTCGTGAATTTTCAACTGACGTGAGCCATAGGCAACCACTTTCCTCTCTTGCATCAACACACAACCCAGACTCTCTCGTGAGGCGTCACAATAGACTGCATAACCCAGCCCCCTCTCCGGAATAATCAAGACTGGAGCGGTGGTCAGTCTAACTTTTAACTCCTGGAACGACTTTTCACAAGTCTTACCCCATAAAAATTTGACTCCCTTCCGAGTCAATCTAGTCAAAGGCGAAGCTAACCTGGAGAAATCTTTCACAAACCGGCGATAATACCCAGCTAACCCCAGAAAACTGCGGATCTCAAACACACTCTTAGGCTGTGCCCAGTCTTGCACTGCCTCCGTCTTGGATGTATCAACAGACACCCCTTCCCCCAAAAACTACATGGCCTAAGAACTTCACCTCTTCTAGCCAGAACTCACACTTCGCAAACTTAGCATAAAGCTTATGAGCTCTAAGTAACTCAAGCACCACTCTCAAGTGTTCCTTGTGCTCCTCCTCCGAAGGTGAATAAATCAGAATGTCGTCCACAAAGACGACTACAAAACGATCTAAGAATTCCCGAAATATCCGGTTCATCAAATCCATAAACACTGCCGGTGCATTGGTGAGCCCAAATGGCATCACCAGAAACTCATAGTGGCCATACCGCGTACGGAATGTCGTCTTCGGAATATCCTCCTCCCTGACTCTCAACTGGTGGTAACCCGATCTCAAATCTATCTTAGAGAAACAATGGGAACCCTTCAATTGATCGAACAGATCATCTATACGAGACATAGGGTACTTATTCTTAACCGTAGCCCGATTCAACTTTCGGTAATCTATACAGAGTCTCAAAGCAGCACCTTTCTTTTTAACAAAGAGGGCCGGTGTTCCCCACGGTGAAACACTAGGACGAATATATCCCTTATCTAGCAACTCCTGGAGCTGAATCTTCAACTCAACTAACTCGGCTGGGGCAAAAAGGTAAGGTGCCATAGAAATCGGCGCCGTGCCGGGCACTAGATCAATAGAGAACTCAATCTCTCGATGAGGTGGCAAACTAACGAGATCCTCGGGAAAGACGTCCGAGTACTCACAAACCACTCTCAGCAACACAATCTGTGTCTCATCACATTCACTACTCAAAAGGCTAGCAAAAAGACCACTCAACTCACTCCGTCCTCGCTGATCATACCCCGGTGGCAAAACACTACCAACCCGGTCACCCAGAAAATGGAAACACTCTCCGCTAACGGTACAACAAGTGACCCTCTGGCGGTAGCAATCAATAACTGCCCGGTATGACGATAACCAGTCCATACCCAAAATAACATCAAAGCCCTTCATAGGCATAACTACAAAAGGAAATGGAAGTCTATGATCGTCGACCTCTATATCACAACCCCTAACACCTTGTTTCAAGATTAATTCACCCCCAAGAGGTGACACTACACAAATAGGAGATGCTAACTGTGCTAACTCCAACTCCAAAACAGATGCAAATGCATCAGACACAAAGGAATAAGATACACCCGTATCAATCAAAACACTAGCAACCGAATTGCAAAACAAGAAGGTACCTCTCACAACAGATGGAGCCGGTACAAGATCTGTAATAAAGATACACGCTCCCAGACGACCTCTGATCAACCTGCTCACCCCTAGGAGCATAAGACTGCTGCACAGACTGGGACGATGAAGCCCCCTGATTGGCCCTTGAGGCCTGAACCGACTGAGCTGGCTGATGACTCTGAGTCAGCCTCAAACCAGATGCACCAGATGTGCCACTCAACTGCGGGCAATACCTCTTTATGTGCCCTGCCTGACCGCACTGAAAACAAGAGAGCGGCTAGCCTCTACTCTGACTTTGGCTCTAAGATCGAGCCGAAGAAAATGCTACTCTCTGTACTCCTCCCCTCTGAGGACAAACTGGAGACTTGTGGCCCAACTGGCCACACTTGAAACAGGTAATGTCTCCCTGGCTGCCTTTCCCAGAACTAGCACTCGGCACAGGAAAAGTCGATCTAGAGAAGCTACCCTGAGATTGCTGAGGGTTAAAACCCTTCTGTCTCCTGCCATCACTCTGGCTATCCTGACTCCTCTTGGAGCCTTTCTGCCCTTCCTCCTCCTCCTACATCATGATCTCCATATGGGCTGCAGCATCAACCATACGCCCATAATCCCGAATCATAGTGCCTCCAACTCTCAGCTTGAGGCCACGCCTCAACTTCTTCTCGAACTCAATACAACGGCGTTCCTCAGACGCTACCAACTCAGGTGCAAACCTGGACAAGCTAGTAAATGTGGCCTCAAACTCGGCCACTGAAAAACTCGACTGCTTAAGCTGGTAGAACTGGTCTCTCAGCTTCTCCTTGACAGCTGGAGATAAAAACCTCTCCTGGAAAGCATTCACAAATGCCTCTCATGTACCTCCTATATGACCCTTTGTGAACTTCCACCACTGACCCGCATCCCCCTTCAGCTGGAACGATGCCAAGGTCACTTTCAACCCTTCGTCTTCGATGCCAAGCATCTCAAACGTCTTCGTTGTCTGTTCGAGCCATTCATCTGCCTTAAGTGGCTCTTTAGGATCACCCACAAATTCGTCCGGATTGGACCGGAAGAACTCCCTCTTCAGAAAAGAAGGTCCTGCATCCGCAACAACAACCTGAGCCTGGTTCTCAGCTTTGAGAATGCCTACTAACTCCCTAAATGCCCCTGCTATCTCTCGGGCCAAAGCGCCCATAGCCTGCTGGCCTACCGGCTCGGCCACATTGGCCTGGCCAACTCCCTCCTGTACTGCCGGAACCTCCTCTGGTATAGGCAATTCCTGCCTACCCTGTCTACCACGCCTACCACGTCCTCGTCCTCGTCCTGACATCCTAATACAGGAAACAAAGACGTTAGCACATTAGTAAATGTGCCGAAGCTATAACACTCGCGTCCTAATGCATTGGACAACAGTAATTCATTCCACGTAAGCACATAATCACATAAGCACCTACGAATTTCATTCCTGGATAATGACAGTCCCGAAGCGTTACTATAGTTCCAGTTGGAAGCAGTATTGATCAAGTGCCTTTCCAACAAGACTACTAGAAACTCAAGGGTCCAACCAATATCCCAAAAACTACATTCCATACTCACATAGTCACATAAACATGTTATCATATAAGCATATAACATTACACTAAGTCTCTATCAAACGAGACGAACCAATTGTGATACTAATCACTTCCCACGTACCCGAAGTATTTGAACCCGGTACGCTCTGATATCAAGTTGTAACGCCCTCAAAATAAACCCATAATATATAACATTAATATGCATTAATAAATTAGAACAAATCATTAAATTATCCATCAGAGTACTTTTATTGAAAAATATCACATGTAACATCAAAAGTAAATGCCCTAAAGGCTTACATCTTTCCAAGCCAACACTTGGACACAAAAGAATGAGTACTAACTCAATTACAAATTAAGCTATTGGCTTGAATGTTTACATGTAATCTCAAATAAAAACAAATAACTAAAGACAAGGCTTCAAGTCCAAATCCTTCCAAGCTAAGTCCTTGGAGGTAGCATATCACCTGGACCTGAAAATGATGTTCCCGTATAGGGTAAGCCACAGCCCAGTAGAAATATACTAAACCAAATATAAGCATTGAATAAAGCAATAGCATTCGATAGATGGTTGAAACACAATATCAGTTTCACTTTCCATTATTTATTCAACTTTTCGTTATTTACCAATATGGCTCAGAACCTAGCCAAACTATAACAGTGAACTACATATCACATTAACATTACTTCCAATATCAACAAAACAAATGAGACTAAGGCTCATATCAAAACACTTCCATACTTCTAATTTGATACACATTTTAGTACTGTATCAACAACATGTAAAAACACTTCAAATATCAATAAGCACACATAAAAGTGATGCTAATGGAGTCCATCCCCTATCTCCTCCCAAATAAAATCCGGTTTAGAGGTCCACCCCCTATCTTCCCCTAAACCGTGGAGTACATCACCTATCTCCTTCCACACAATACAATGTATATAAACACATATCATATACAACACACAATCAATACACGTATTTTCTGTATTAATTCAACAGTCAAAATCAATGACTTAACCAATGTGGTTAGTTTCAGTTATCCCTAATCCACATGCAATGTCTACAACAATCACGACTATCCTCCACCGATAACCCAAAACAGTTATTTCTAAACAGAAAATAAATGTATCAACAATTATAATCTCAACAATTCAATAGGCGAGTGATTAAATTATCCAACTACACCATTTAAACTTATAATTCCCCAATTCCATGAATTCAACCAATTTTCCCAATTCTTTCTAAATTAATTATACAAATTAATTTATTACAACAACTAGGGTTTTTCCTAAAATTACCAAACTACCCCCAACATATCAAAATACCAAAACTCAGAACAAAACCTATAATATGGAGTAGGAAATCCCTACCTCGAAGAAAATAACCCGAATGGAGAAGACGGAGATGACGACCCAAACTCCAAAGTGCTCCAAACCGCTCAACGTTCAGATTAAAACGAAGCTCTCGACTCACTCTATCTTTTTAATAAAGCAACTAGGGTAGAAACACACTCTAAGTAGATCAAACCGAAGAGAGAAAGTGAGTAGAGAGAGAGAGAGAGAGAAGTCGGACCTAGGGTTTGGAATAAAAAAGAAGATGAAAAACTGAATTAAAACCCGCTGCTGCCTATTTAAACCTGACAGACTCGCTTGAGCGAAGGATTGGTTGCTCGAGCAACCAAACACCAGAAAGCCTCGCTCGAGCGAAGAAAGTCTCACTCGAGCCAAAAACTCGATGCTTCAGGTCTGCAACCTAGAAGCTTGCTCGAGTGACGAAATGCTCGCTCGAGCGAAGAACTCGAAAACATACACCTCGCTCGCTCGAGCGAAGAAAAGCTCGCTCGAGCGAAGAAACACTGCTCTCAGGTCTATACTAGACGCAATCGCTCGCTCGAGGGAAGAAACCCTAGCTCGAGCCACCAGACAAGAAATTCAACCCTCGCTCGAGCGACCAAACCCTCGCTCGAGCGACCAACCCAAAAACTGGATAGCAACACTTGGTTTCCGAACCCAACCAATCTGAAACAAACCTGCCCAACACATCCTATAACTCAAAAATAAGAAATTAAAGGACGATAACAACAATTTGATAACAACGGGATCTACGGAACATAAGTCCGGATACAACAACCAAAAGGAAAAGACCGGGGTCGCTATAACACTCATTTGCAACCACGCTTTTTAACTTCGTTTTTTCTTTCCCAATCAGTTCTCCCTCTGCTCTCACTCTCCCTCTTCGTGGTTCTCCACTCGCACTCTCTCTCTCTGTGGGTTCTGTGCTCTCTGTCTCTGTGGTTCTCTCTCTGTTCTCTCTCTTGGTATGTAGACTGTCTGTCTGTCTCTCTCTCTTAGTTTGAATTTGAATTTTATATGTGTTGATTTTGTTTGTGAAAATGTGAATGTGGGTAGAATAGGGTTTGTGAATGTAAAAACATTGTGAATTGATGAAAATGTTGGTAGAATAGGGTTTGTGAATGTGAAAATGTTGTGAAGTGAAATTGATATTAATGTAGGTAGAATAGGGTTTGTGAATTGAAATTGTGGTTTTGAATTCACAGATTGAACCGTAGCCCTAACCCTAACCCAATTCTAGGGTTTCAAATTGAACCCTAGTCCTAACCCAAAGTCTGTAATGCAAATTGAACCATAACCCTAACCCAAACCCAATTCTAGGGTTTTCAATTCAATTTGAATTCACAAATTAGGGTTAGGGTTTTTTTTTTATTTTTTTATTTTTTAATTCACAATTGAATTGTAGGGTTTTTATTTTTTGATTGTCAGACAAATGTTCACAAAAATAATAAAAATTAAAAATTTTAAACTCTCTTAAAATAGATAATAAGAATCTTATAGTTTATGCTTTTTAATATCAAATTCGAATTTGTAAAAACTTGCACCAAACAGATAATAAATTTATTCACATTATGTAAATAATACACACTTTTCAATTAGTTGGACAATGAGATGGTTCCATCCATATCTGACTGAAAACCAACCATGAGTCCCAAGTGTGTTACACTCCTATCAAACAGCACAAAGTCATGGGACCTTCATAGTGAGTTGAGGGAAACACGCAAGGGGAGTAAAATATAATGAAGGTTAGGTGAACAATTTCACAAATTTTTTTTGTTTTTTTTTAAAAAAAAATTGTGTATTTAAAATATGACTTCAAATTTAAAATTATATTTTTAAAACAAGGTTTTCAAAATAACTTAAAGAAATAAGTTTAAAACACATACGGACCATTCCTTGGAACTTTTGCTTTAGGTGAGAGTGAATTATTTTATTTTACTTTTTATATCTATGTAGGTATAAAAATAAAGGTTGGGGACATTAGGACTCCACAGATAATAATAATAATTTTGGACCTTTTGGATTTGAACTCCATTTGAGTGAGGCTTAGTAAGAATAATTTAATTTTGAACTTAGTATAAAATGTATAAATTTTTTGGATCCCAATTTTTACATAATTTTGAATTTAAACTTTTTGTTTTAAAATGATATACTTATTATTATTATTAAGAATGATAATGTATTATTATTAGTAGGAATGATAATGTAGGGATCCACTCATTTTAATTTTGAACTTATTATTATTATTAAGAATGATAATGTAGGGATCCACTCATATCAGATTGACAGAGATAAATACGAACGAGGTAATTTTATAATCTTAAGGATGGCGGTATTAATAAAAATGGGAGACAATATAGTATATTATAGATAATAATTTATAGGTCATGCTAAGGGTTGTTAATAAGTACCCATAACAAGATCAAAAAAATTATAATCCCAATACATTTTCCCATATATTCCAGAATATTTTTACACATTTCAATACACTTTTAATATACATGTTACACACTTTTTCAACACTATCAATAAGTGTTAGGACTTATCTATATAAAAAACAATAGTAATAATAATAATAAGCCTTAGGACTTTTACTAGCATTTTTCCTAAATTACAAAAAATGAGACTTAAAAAATGTAAAATGAAAATGAGTGTTTTAAGTATAATATTTAAGTGTTTTAGTCTTATTATATTTTTAAAAAATTAAATTATATATATTATATAAAACTATATTTGATTAGTATAATAGAGATGGGGGTGAGAATAGGAAAATGGGTCCCCACAAGTAATTCTATTTAAACATCCTTACTTATGTTAGTATATACCATTTATTCATTTTACACCATACACCAATTAAAACTTTTAATTTTGTCTCAATATACATTATTTTACACCATACACAAATTAAAACTTTGATTAGTATAATAGAGATGGTCTATGTAATGGATGCCGAGCAAGAGGAGAGGAATGCTATAAAGGTGGTGATGATCGGAAAGGAGGGAGGTGACTGTCGGTGGGCAGAAATGGCAAAGTTTACACCATATTTGAAGGTTTTAAGCAAAGTTCAAATCCGCATGTAAATTTAATTTCACTTTTTCGCTTACAAATATAATTCAATTTATTTTGCCTTTGCAATATATTTAATTTCACTTTTCACCTTACATATTTAATTTAATTTAATTGAAGAAATTTGACCGATTTAATTTCAAGTTAACTATGTGTTGATTTAAGTCAGTGTTGTTCTTGTCTGCATACTAGGCTAGCTTTTATCTGTAACACTTTCAAGTTCTATACATCGAAAAACCCATTCATTCTAACTCTACTACAAATTAATCTTCAATACATTCTAACTCTATAATATTTTCTCTTCAAGGTTTATGAATCTATTTGGAGTCACGCAGGTGGATTTTTTAAACACAAAGGGCCTAATTGTTTTGTTGTTTTGTTCGACACCCTCATCCCATTATGAATTGCAGAAATTCACATGGGCACGATAGCTATGGTACAACCTCTTGCTTTTTTCATACAATGAGTAGTCTCTTCAAAGTCGGTAGCGATATCGTCCAACATTTCTCGGTGATCTGTGAGTTTAACAGACATAATAAATTGTATGCTTTGTTTTTTCCTCAGATGCGATGTGACTTTGTATAGCGATGCAGTAATGCATGTGAATTTTTTCCTCAGATGCAGTGATGCATGTGATGTATATGACTTTGTGCAGTGATGCAGTGATGCATGTGACTTTGTGCAGTGATGCATGTGACTTTATGCAGTGATGCATCTGACTTTCTAACTTTGTAAATTATATAATTTGTGACTTTTTTTCCTTACATGCAGTGATGCATGTGACTTTGTGCAACGCGACTTAGATGCTTTGTTTTTTTCCTCACATTTCAGAATTCATCTAAGTCACATTAATACGACCACATGGCAATAGTGTTGCCAAACAACTATATAAAGGACTGAAGGAGTGATGGTAAACACACAACCTTTCCACTCAGTTTGCCCTAGGAAACCATCGTTCATCTATTGAGAAAAAATCAAATGGAGTATAGATTCACGGCAGGGGATAGGAATCGCAGAGGTGAGAGTTCATGACGAGGAAGAGGAATGGGAAGGGGACTCACAGGGAGTGGGAACTTTGAAAGAGATGAGAGTTCATGCCGAGGAAGAGGAACGGAAAGGGAAGTGGCGATGCTGAAGATGAAACACCATTTACTTTGTTAGATGCCTCTTGTGCTTATCATGATAGGTTTGGGAAGTGACATTTTGTCATGCCTAAGTACTATCGAGATCCATGTGGTTTCGTGGAGGATCCATCTGATAATCAAACAGGATATGGTTTAGCAGACGCTAGACTTCTGAAGTGGCCCGCACTATTTATAGAGCGAGTGCAAATAGAAAGATTATGTCGGGAAAATCGACTGAAGGTGTCGAAGCACGTTGATTCGGATCAAAAAGAAGATCTAGATAATGTTGATCGACTATGTGAAAGACTTCGACGTGAGATTTCTTAAATGCGCCGTAGGTCAGCCCGCGATATGAAACTATCTATACTTAAGTCCGATGCCAAAAAGAACGGAACAACACCAAATGTTGCGGCTATCAAGGACGATCCTGCACTTCTCTCTGACCTTGAGCTCTCTGATTGTTCGGACTCTGAGATTGCTGATTTGAACGAGGATTAGGCATCTATCTGTCTACTAAATTATATTAGGTTATCCATAATTATGTGTTGTGTGTGTTAAAATAACTCTTTCGACAATAAGTTTGTGAAAGGTTTGTCTAATATTTGTCTATGAAACTGTTAAGTATTGTACTCATCGCTTTATTTTATGTACTGTGTTATGTTGAATGTTTCCACAAATTAGTTTTGTGGGATACTTATGTTTGAACTAGTTACGTCGTTCTAAAGTGTTATAAGTGTTATAGTCATACCTTTATTTTGTTTTCCTGTTCGTAGTAGTAATTAGCAAATTAGATACTTTGTATACACTACAACAAAAAACACATTTGGCGACCCAAAAATTGGTCGCCAAAAGGACAAATTTCGTCGCCAAAAGAATCGGCGACAATTATACAATTGGTCGCCAAAGGCCTGTCACTAAAAGTATTGGCGACGAAATCAGAAATTGCCACCGTATGTAGACATTTAGCGACAAGCAAAATTGGTCGCCAAAAATCGTATATTTCGTCGTTATAAAATTACAATTTGTCGTTAAAAGGTTAATATTTGGATAGGCTATGTAGTTTTAGCGACAAATAAATGCGTCGTCAAAAGTACTATTTAACGAGAAAATTAATTTGGTTGCTAAAAATAACGTTTTTAGCGACGAGTAAGTTTTGATTGCTAAAAATTCTTGGAATAACCACTAACTTTTAGCGACAAAAACAATATGTTGTCACCAAACATATTAACAGCGA
Source organism: Camellia lanceoleosa (assembly GCA_025200525.1). Lineage (NCBI taxonomy): Eukaryota > Viridiplantae > Streptophyta > Magnoliopsida > Ericales > Theaceae > Camellia > Camellia lanceoleosa. Next base: position 100,967,389 of record CM045771.1, read on the forward strand.
TCAAAATACCACTTGTCACTAAAAATTCACTACACAAATTTTGATTTTAATAATTTTCCTGTTCAAAATAATCCAAAACACCTATTTTCCTGTGCACAATATATACACAAATGTAATGTAAATAATAATACACATGTGTAAGACATTCCTACTAATTCAAAATTAATAGCTATGAAAAATCCCAATAAACATAATTACAATTATCTGACAATCTAAAACATGCATACCAAAGTACTTACAAACTGCTAAAATCAAACCCATAAATACATTACCAAATCCTATGTCAAAATATTTTCAAAACCACAACCAAATATTTTGATGCTTAACATTTAATCCATAAATCATTTACCAAAATCCTCTGTCAAAATATTTCAAAAAACACAAAATCAAATCTTTTGTTGCAGCCCGAACTGTTTTCCATCATTGTCAATCTGTCACATGAAAAAGAAAAAACAATATTAGATTGACAAAAAAAAAAAAATCTCGATATGAATTTCATAATTTTGATTTTAATTTTGTAACGGGAAGTCCAATCGGGCGCTATTTGCTCATACAAGTTTGCTCATACAAGTCTATTTAGGCTTGAATAAGTTGCCCGTGCCAAGTTTCGGTGGTTTCAGTGGTCATTTTGCAATTTCAGCCCCCGAACGGGCCTTTTAAGTCTTGTGTCTTACATTTTTTCTTGTAATTTTCTAATCGAAAATCCAATCAAGGTCCCGTTTGTTCCTACAAGTCTATTTAGGTTTGAACAAGCTGCCCGTGCCAAGTTTTGGTGGTTTCGGTGGTCATTTCGGAATTTCGGTCCCCGAACGGGCCTTTTAAGTATTGTGTTTTACAATTTTCCTTCTAATTTTCTAACCGGAGATCCAAACGAGGTCCCGTTTATTCCTATAAGTCTATTTAGGCTTGAAAAAGCTGTCCGTGCCAAGTTTCAGTGGTTTCGGTGGTCATTTCGCAATTTCGACCCCCAAACGAGCCTTTTAAGTCTTGTATTTTACAATTTTCCTTCTAATTTTCTAACCGGAGATCCAATCGAGGTCCCGTTTGTTCCTACAAGTCTATTTAGGCTTTCACAAGCTATCTGTACCTTGTTTCGGTGGTTTCGATGGTCATTTTGCAATTTCGGCCCCCGAACATGCCTTCTAAGTCTTGTGTTTTACAATTTTCCTTCTAATTTTCTAACCGGAAATACAATCAAGGTCCCGTTTGTTCCTACAAGTCTATTTAGGATTAAACAAGCTATCTGTGCCAAGTTTCAGTGGTTTTGGTGGTCATTTCGCACTTTCGGCCCTCGAACGGGCCTTTTAAGTCTTGTGTTTTACAATTTTCCTTCTAATTTTCTAACCGGAGATCCAATCGAGGTCCCGTTTGTTCCTACAAGTCTATTTAGGCTTGAACAAGCTGTCAGTGCCAGGTTTCGATGGTTTCAGTGGTCATTTCAAAATTTTAGCCCCCGAACGGGCCTTTTAAGTCTTGTGTTTTACAATTTTCCTTTTAATTTTCTAACCGGAGATGCAATCGAGGTCCCGTTTTTCCTACAAGTCTATTTAGGCTTGAACAAGCTGTCTGTACCAAGTTTCAGTGGTTTTGGTGGTTATTTCGCAATTTCGGCCCCCGAACGAGCCTTTTAAGTCTTGTGTTTTATAATTTTCCTTCTAATTTTCTAACCGGAGATCCAATCGAGGTTCCGTTTGTTCCTATAAGTCTATTTAGGCTTGAACAAACTATCTGTGCCATGTTTCGGTGGTCATTTCGCAATTTCAGCCACCGAACGGGCCTTTTAAGTCTTGTGTTTTACAATTTTCCTTCTAATTTTCTAACCGGAGATCCAATCGAGGTCCCGTTTGTTCCTACAAGTCTATTTAGGCTTGAACAAGCTGTCTGTGTCAAGTTTCGATGGTTTCGATGGTCATTTCAAAATTTTGGCCCCTGAACGGGCCTTTTAAGTCTTGTGTTTTACATTTTTCCTTCTAATTTTTTAACCGGAAATGCAATGGAGGTCCCGTTTGTTCCTACAAATCTATTTAGGCTTGAACAAGCTATCTTTGCCAAGTTTCGGTGGTTTCGGTGGTTATTTCGCAATTTTAGCCCCCGAACGGGCCTTTTAAGTCTTGTGTTTTATAATTTTCCTTCTAATTTTCTAACCTGAAATCCAATCGAGGTCCCGTTTGTTCAACACAACCAGACATATTAAATGAAATGCTTGTAGTGATTTGAAAATTAAATTATGAAAAATATACTTACAAAAGTTTTTGTCAATAAGATTCCTCTGATGGATAATCATTTTCATCAACCTGCATGCCTGTCCGATCCTTGGTCATCCTCATAAACTTCTCAATCTCTTCAAATCTTTTGTTTTGCATTTCAATCATTTTAGCTTGCTCTTGTGCTACCAGGTTCTAGGCTACAATTTGTTCTTGCTAGACCTCGGACAAATTCTTCAATGACTCTAGTTCTTTTTGTAGGCTCGAAACCACTTCAGTATGTGCTTGTACAGTAACAGAAGATCTGGATGATGATGGTTTTGGACCAACTCCAAAGCCTTTTAAGTATCCCGATTTCTTTTCAAAAATCTCAATTGACAGCTGCTCTTGAGTTAAAGGTACTGCCCCAGGCTCTAAAGACTCTTCAAGTTGCTTTTTCAAAGCTTCCTATCAATTTGTAAACAATTTCAACAAATACCACCATTTACATAAATATGTAACTCTATTAATTGGCATACTTACGTGTAATTGACCACATATTGGGGCTACACAATCCGACTTTCTCTTGCACCAATGGGAATCTTTGTAGAAGTCTACAAAGTCAATCTTATCGGTACCCTAATTCCATTTAAAAGTAAGCATACATAATTAATTTTCACACTTTTAAATATAATAAATGCATTACCTGTTTATACATTGTAGCTTGAAATGACTTGGAGCCCATTGTATGATTATATGGTAACCTCGCTTGACTATCCCTTGCTTTTTTAGCCAAGTTCTGCAAAATTAATTGATTAGTAAAATTAAATTGAAATTACAACATGATTCTTTAAATTAGGAAATTTTACTTGATAATCGCCATCAAGCCATACATGATCGATCATGTATACCCAAGCCTCAGAATCGACCCCTTTTGTATGGTTTCAACACCAGCGTCTACCAACTTCGAGTAATGAGTCTTCATCTTGTTACGCCAACTTCTGTAAAGAGTTTTACACTTTTTATTGACTCTTTTCCGAACCTCTTCATCCTCATCATAATCAACAATCTCAAATTTATCCTGCAAATATAATGAATGTTTTTATTAATATCAAAATGCAAGTAATGGTGATAATCTAATTATCTGAAATTCCTTTTTCTTACATGTTCTTTGAACCACTTGGGGAATTCCTTTTTCTGTCTCTTTGTGATGTCACATGCACCTTCATTTTCTAAAAGATTCTTGTGTTGCTTACTTACAAACATATGATTCATAAGTAACATATTATATTGAAAACATAATTCTACAAAACAAAAAAAAACAATATTAAGAACGTACTCTAGATAATGGTCCAGCTCGAGGCTATCATTCAAGGCAAACCAATGAGCCATTTCACGTTCATTTTGAGACACGTTAGAAACCCTTGTAATTAGCCCAAAAGGACGAACGTTTTGCGCAAAGACCTCTAACCCCAACTCATGCACACTAACATTGACATTTCATTCCTCTCGAGTAAATACAGTTTCAATCCCACCCAGATACATTGAGCAAAATATGAGACACTCCTTGACAACATAAGCTTCTGTGATCGAACCTTCTGGACGAGCTCGATTTGCAACATATCCTTTTAAAGTTCCAAGTAGGCTATGAAACAAACAATAGAATAATCTTATTACACACACACTCACATTTTTATAAATATATATACAGGTTGTGCTACAATTTAAGTATTCTAGTGTTTTAATAAGTTAGTAAGTACCTTTCAATGGGGTACATCCACCGATATTGCACAGGCCCACCAAGAATGGCTTCACGCGGCAAATGAATCACCAAATGGACCATCACATCAAAAAACGCTGGCGGAAAATTTTTCTCTAACTTGCATAGTATGAATATTATGCGATCTTCTAATTTTTCCAAATTCTTCATCGTTAATGTCTTCGAGCAAAGCTCTTGGAAGAAATTTCCCAACTCAAATAATGCGACACAAATATCATTATGAAGATATCCACGCATTCTGATGGGAAGAAGTCGCTGTATAAGGACATGACAATCATGACTTTTTAGGCCTGTTAACTTATCACCTTTTGTGTTCACACACCTTGAGATGTTTGCTGCATAACCATTAGGATACTTAATTGACTTTAAAAACTCACAGAAACCATGTCTTTCATCTAAGGACAAAGTGTACAATGCTGGGGGCTTTTCAAAAGACCCATCGGCATGCCTTTTTAAGTGCAACTCCTTCCTTATTTTCATATCTTCCAAATCCATGCATGCTTTTTCTATGTCTTTGTTCTTCCCATCTATACTCAGTAATGTTCCAAGCAAACTATCACATATATTCTTCTCTATGTGCATAACATCGAGGTTGTGTCGGAGTTTGAATGTCCCTGAATCCAATTGTTCTAAGATTTGTTCCCCTGATAACTCTGAAGGTCTTAACACGAACTCAGTCTTACCATTATAAAGTCGACTCCTCCGCCACGGGTAGTCATCAGGCAGGTAACGACAAGTGCCTGTGTACCCTATCTTACCTTTCAACCGTTATGAGGAAGCATTTTTGTTACAGGTGAGACAAGCCAAATAACCTTTTGTACTTCATCCTGACAAGTTGCCATATGCAGGAAAGTCATTAATTGTCCACATAACAGCTGCATGCATTTGAAAACTTAATTCAGTTGAGACATCATAAGTAAGCACACCATCTTCCCACAACTCCTTCAACTCATCAATTAATGGTCGCATGTAAACATCGATATTTCTCCCTGGTGCTTGTGGTCCAGGGATAAGCAATGACAGCATACTAAATGATTGTTTCATATATTTCCAAGGAGGCAAGTTGTAAGGCATAACAATCACAGGCCACATACTGTACGAGTTGTTCATGTTTCCAAAAGGATTGAAACCATCAGTGGCCAACCGTAACCTTACATTTCGACTCTCTTGGGAAAACAAAGGATGTTGCCTATCAAAATCCTTCCATGCCTCACCATCAGCTGGGTGTCTCAATATCCCATCATCTACTCGTTTCTCTTTGTGCCATCTCATATCTATATATTGTTGTTTTTCTCGACATATATAATCTCTGCAACCTTGATGTCAACGGGAAATATCTTAAGGTCTTGTGAGGAATTTTTTTACCTTTTCCATCATTCAACTTGTATCTAGACTCTTGACAAATTGGACAATTCTCTAAATTCGTATTCTCTTTCCAAAAAAGTGTATAATTATACTTGCATGCATGAATCGACACATATCCTAAGCCTAAGTCACGTAAGAATTTTTTGGCTTCATAAAGGGTCCATGGAATCACTTGATCACTTACTAGTAGAAGGTCCTTTAATATCTCCAACAACGTGTTGAAAGACTTATTGCTTCACTTGTTCAACACCTTCACATGATGCATCTTAACAACAAATGATAAAAGAGAAAACTTACGACACCCAGGGTACAACTCTCTTTGAGCATCATTCAACAATTTGTTAAAGTTGGGCACGCCCTCTTTTTCAACATTGTTAGCCACGTCATCGTCATTGTCATTGTCATTGTCATCGTCCTCCTCATCCTTTTCATTTTCATCATCATTTATGGTAGTCCCCATGTAAACATCTTCTAACAAATTTAGGATTTCATCTTGATCTTTGCCTGTCTCTGCTTCCATTCTATCCCCAACACTTCCAAAGTCATTGTGGTTGTCATCATTTAATGCATGAGATTGATTCATGGGAACAGATTCCCCGTGATGCATCCAAGTCTTATAAGAAGGGGACATCCCTTTCACAACTAAATGATACTCCACAATTTTAATAGTATGTCGTTCACAATTCAAACAATCCATACAAGGGCAACGAATCTTATCATTTGGCCCTACATTCATCATTGCAAATTGAACAAAAGCCTTCACCCCATCTCGATACTAGGAACTCATCCTATTCTTAAGTAACATCCAACTCTTGTCCATATTTGGTCACCTACAAAGCCATGGTTATGTGAAATTCCTTTGAATTAGAGAATTTACAAGATTATGGTTCCATATCTTTTGGTGTCCCACAAGATTATGGTTCCACATCCCTTTCATGACCAAATGATACATCACAATAGTCAGTGATAAACAAGAATTACTATTCAAGTAAAATATGCAATTTAGAGTAAAGGGTGAAAGAAAATCATATAGTAAGTGATGAAATTGATATATAGATTACAATTGCTATATAAATTGTGGTCTTAAAATTGTTATATATTAGTTTAGTTGTTCTTGGAAAAGCATATTCATCTATTTTAGCTATTTGACGTATTTCTTTGTTGAGTTAGACATGAAATTGAGATTTTGAAACCAAACACAGCAACCATCCCTAATCATCGCATTTGGTCTTATTTTGTTTACATGTCAAATAGTTCCTTGAGTCATCTAAGTGTTTGTCATATCATGAATGCTCAAAACATTAGGTAAAAAACACTACAACATTTTCTTAGTTTAGTGACATTTGAAAGTGCCACAAAACTATTGATTTAATGACATTTTTTAGTCTTGTGGCGTTTTGAACAAGTGCCATTTGTATCCGTGCCACGGTAGATACTAGTGCCACGGTAGATATTTGCAAGTGCCACTACACCATCATGGCTAAAAACTTTCAATGACATTTTGATGTCATGGTAAATATTATTTGTAGCACTATCAAGCGCCATTAAAAAAAGAGTTAGTGACACTTATAAGTGTCATTACACCATCAAGACTAAAAGGTTTCAGTGACACTTTAATGTCATGGTAGGCGCTATTCGTGACGCTATCAAGTGCCATTTGTAACGATAATTCGTTATAGAACAATTTGATCCACTCTTGCGGAGACTCGAACCGCCGACCTCCCGCACCATAAACCTTATACACCACACTCTTCCCACTACACCTCTATAGCACCACTTGATTATATATGCAACATATATTATTTATATAGTACATATATCCATATTAATATAAAAGTATATGTATAAAAATAATTATTTTATTGAACATAATTTATTTAAAATAAACTATTTACTAGCAAAAAAAAAAAAAGATCACTTTTGGCAACTGAAAATATTTTTTAGTCACCAATTCTATACTTTTGGCTACTAATTGTTTTTTAGTTGCTAAAAAACTTAATTTTTGCCGATCAAAATTGGATTTAGTCTCCGAAGATGCACTTTCAGCTACTAAAATTTTGGTCGCCAAAAAATTTAATTCCCGCCTTAGGATTTTAGTTCTCCCGAGCTAAAAATGACCACTTTTGGCGACTAAACTTATTTTTTAGTTGCCAATTGTAGACTTTTGGCTACTAAAAGTTTTTTAGTCACCAAAAAGCTTTACTTTTGGCTACTAAAATTTTTTAAGTCGGTAAAACCCATATAATCAGCAATCAAACTTATTTTTAGTCGCCAATTGTAGACTTTTAGCTACTAAATTTTTTTAGTCGCCAAAAAGCTTTACTTTGGGCTACTAAAAATTTTTTAGTCACTAAAACCCATATAATCAGTGACCAAATTTAGTTTTAGTCGCCAATTGTAAACTTTGGCTACTAAAATTGTTTAGTCGCCATAAAGTATTACTTTTGGCTACTAATGTTGTTTTAATTATTTGAAATCTATACTTTCAAATGACCAAATCTTTTGGTCGAAATTTAGTCGTAATATGCTTTTTCCTGTAATGTATATTGAGTTTAATTTATTTATTTTTAATCATTTACTGCATTTTAAAAATTTAGAAAATATATTGGCATTTTTTGTTTTTTCAAAAATGCCATTATAAGCTTGGAAAGTTTTTGGCTTAGTGGCATTTCTCAAAATGCTATAAAATATTTGTTTATAACACTTTTCACCTAAGTGCCACAAAAAGTAATTTGCACCTACCTAGTGTCCTGACATTTTTAAAAAAATGCCATTGCTATTAAAGTTTAGTGGCATTTGTTGGTAAATGACACGGACATAATTTTTTGTGTCATTATTTTATAAAATGCCATAAAATTGATGTGACATTTGTTTATTGAAATGTCACTAGAACCTTATATGTTTGTGGTTTTGTAGCATTTTTCTAAAACATTTAATGCCAAATTTTATTTTTGTGGCATTTTCTAAAAACATGCCACTAGTGTAGTGTCACAAAAATGTAAATTTATTGTAGTGACATTTTTGTTGTAGTAAAGTGACACTTTTTTTAATTCAAATGCCACTAGAGCCTTGTATGTTTGTGGCTCTATGACATTTTTCTAAAAAATGTCGCCAAATATTTTTTTTGTGACATTTTTTTAAGAACATGCCACTAATATGGTGCCACTAAAATGTGTTTTTGTTGTAGTGAAATGTGAAACTTCTAACAGCCACAAATTTATTAAAAAAAAAAAGTGCCAAAATTCTCTAAGTAAATTAAAAATGCCCTAAAATATAGTCAAAGCTTACTTGATGTAGTAATTGCCCCCAACGAATGATTGCAGCTTTTTTATCTCTTCGCATTAGCCAATAACCAATAACATTTGAATTGTAAATCAAAATTTAAATTAAAATCGCACTATACTTGAAATTAATGGAGAGTGGGCATGAAATAAATGTCAAATAACATATAAGGATAAACAAGAGAACTTCCACTCAAAAACCAACAAAAACTTCATACAAAACCAACATTGGAAAGACAGAACCAGCATGTTTCAAACATACAACATTCTCATATAACACAAACTTTATTAAAACCTACACTAAAAAGGAAATAGACTCATTGTTTTTTCCCTCTGCACCAACATTTTTCTCAGTTATGGCCAATTTCAAAATTGCAATAAAGTTTGATACTTTCTTGTAAAAATTTATAGAGTAGATACCCAAGAAGGTAAATAAATTTGTTTCTATTTAGATTAGTACCAATGTTGATTGCCAACTTGATCATGAGAAGAAGTATAATACTATAATTTCTTAACTAAGCCTACAGGCAAAATTTAGAACAAGATCAATAAAGGCCCAAGAACATGAAACACCAAAATGATTTATGTGTATATATGTCATACGAACTGTAGAATGTGATTTCAAAGGGACCACCTAGTTCACATAGTAGTTCTTCTCCCTTGTTTCCACTTCCAACTATTCATTCATACTAGTAATTTTTATGAACTCATAATCCTTAAGAATACTTCTTAATCATTTAAATATATATATATATATATGAAAATACATATGACACGAAATAGAAAAAACTTAATTAATTCATACAAAATCCTTAATTAATAGAAGGAAGATGAGCACAAAATCCTCAAAATAGTAGGAGCCATAGTCCTACATTTAGATGGACATTACTCCATTCAATGATCAAAACAATTATGTTAAGTCTTCTGTATTCCCAAGTTCTAATCAAATTCAGTTACACTACTTCAAGAGCATTGAAGTGCAGTGGGTTCACTCACAATACAATGGGTTCTCAGTCCTAGTTAATTGCATTACAGCATACATAAAAAATTCTAGTACAAACAATACAATGGGTTCACTCACAAGATCACTCCATGCTTGAAGAAAAATCGATCAATTTCAAATTCATTGTTGATAAAAGTACATTTAGTTAAAAATTTAAAAGAGCAACATATTCCAGTGAAAGGGGAAAAAAATTTAAACAGTTGTCTGCCTGTTTGGATGGGATGATTTGAAGAGAAAACAAAAAGGAAAACAAAAAGACTCTGTTTAGAAAATTACACACAAATTTCATTAACCGATTAACAAGAAATTTCATTAAATTTCATAAATCGCTTAACAAACAAAACACACAAAAACAAAAACACAAACATAATCTGTCTCTACTCATATATATATATACATTTTAGTCTTTTATTTATCATATATTCAATGTAGAATTGCAGTCCCAAAATATATTTATCAATCCTAAATCTGTCTCTACTCATATATTTAAAAGACAGATTTTAATATATATATATATATATAAATCTTTCAAGACAGATTTTAGGACTACAATCTATCATATATTTATCATATACTCATATATATATATATAAATCTTTGAAAACAGATTTTAGGATTACAATCTATCATATATTTATCATATACTCATATATATATATATCTGTCTTCAAAATATTAGAGAGAAAGAGAAGTGAATGCCGTCGGTGGAAATCAATCGGTGGCGAGAGAAAGTGAGAGGAAGGGAGACGAAGACGAAAAGAAGGAGGAAGAGGAGGCGGTGTGAGAGAGTGAGAGGGAGACGGAGACATACCTCTGTTTTGCTGTGCACCGCTTGAGAAAGAGGGAGGGAGAATGAGATGAACAATGGTTAGAGCTTATTTGTTTATTCAATAAAAGGGTCGGTCCAAAGTTTTAAAAAAAAAAAATTTGAAAAATGTAAAACGACATAGTCTCGTTTGCTAATTTATTGGCGACAAAAATCCTTCGGTCGCCATAAGTACTGTTCATCTTTTCCGCGACTATTTCATTTCCGTCACCGAAACTTTACAATCGGCGACCAAACTTTCATCGCTATATGTTAATTTGGTCGCAAAAATATTTTTGGCGCTCTAGCCCAAAAAATTAAGTTGGCGCCAAACCTTTTGGCGACTAAAAATCTTAACTCGTCGCCAATAGTGTAATTTTTGGCGACCAACAATTATATTGTCGCCGATTATATAAAATTGGCGACTAATTTCAGTTTGGTTGCTAAAAAACGTCGCCAAAAAATGTTTTTTGTTGTAGTGATATGTTGTGTGAAGTTTTATTTAAATATTTCTTGGCAACAAAAATTTAAGGGAACAATAAATATTTAGTTTTGAAAATTCCGCAAAAGTAGGCTTAGTTTGGGAAATAAATTAGTATAGGGGTTTAGTTTGGGAAAAGCCTTGACAAAATCTCTCTGAAACTGCTTAAAATGTTCTTTGAGGAAGGTGCGTGTCTCAAGGCCATTATTTTCTTCTTCTTTTTTAATTTTTAATTTTTTATTTGTTGTTTTTATTTTTGTCCATCATCGATCATTTCTAAATTATATTTGAATTATATAACAAAATAAAATTTTAATTTAAAAATTTATATTTACATAACAATTTTAAAATTATCAGGTAAATTAAGCAAATATTTAATTTATATTTTTTAGACAATTCACTACTCTTTGGACAATGCATGCTTTTTATTTTTTAAAAATTTTATGTATAAATTATTTATGTAAATATCAAATTGATCTGATAATCGTACATATAATTTTATCATTTAAAAAAAAATAATAGATGCAAAACATAATTTCAAAATTACATAATTTATTTTTAAATATTAAAATAATAAAATTTGGTAGCTAAGATTGTTTATCAATACGATATTTTATATGATTAATTTATATATAGAGATCTACAAGATGACTGAGTGAATTATAAAATGTGGATTGAATAATAATAATCAACAGTTATGGATTGGTTGCAGTTTAAAAGCGTGGTTACGAACCACGTTTTCTGTAAAAAACCAAATTTTATTTAAAAGCGTGGATGATAACCACGCTTTCTTTACAAAATAGTTTTCTTTAAAAGCGTGATTTCTAACCACGCTTTCTTCTTAATACAGATTTTCTTAAAAGTGTGGTTTGTAACCATGCTTTCTTAATTAAAAGCGTAGTTTGTAATAACGTTTTTATGATTTTACAAATTTACCATGCCTGGGGCAGAAATAATGTGAAAGCGTGATTTCAAATAATATTTTAGCTTATTTTGAAAATTCTGTCCAAACTAGGCCTACTTTGAGAAATAGGTTACTATTTTAGCTTATTTTGGAAAAAGGCCCCAACTTTTCATGTTTTGAAAAGGGAAATAAAATTTATCATTGAATGAATTAATTTTTCTTTTTTTTTTAAACCTTGGGTCCCGGTCCAGATGGCCAGATTTGTAAACAAGCTGGACCATATGAGCAGATTTATAAGTGCTGGGTCCAAATGAGCAGATTTATCATTGAATGAATGGACGCATTGTCGTTATATATTGGACACGGAATGACTTTTTATCCATATTGAAATTAGAAAGTCAAGAAATGTACATTGGTTGCTTACAAATGTGAATTATGTATCATGGTCCAAATGGTCATTAGATTTTTCAATGACTTATGACGACCAATATGCATGTTTATCAGAAGTTTTATTTGAATGGCGAGATCTTGCAATTTTACAATTTATGATGAAACGAATTTAACCTTACGAAAATCTTAAGAGCATTGCTATTAATTCCTACCTTTTTTTCTTAGAATTCCTACTTCTTCTAATTTTTTTTTGGGTAAATTATGCAAACAGTCCCTATATTTTACACGATATGTCAATTTGTTCTCTGTAGTTTTAATTTGCTCGATTTTGCCTCTTAATTTAACGGATTGTGTCATTTTAGTCCAATAAATAAGGGTTGTTAAATTAATTTAACAGAAGGTCAAATAATGTGTCAATTTGGTCCCTGTACTTTACACGATGTGTCAATTTGTTCCCTGTAGTTTCAATTTTCTCGATTTTAACAGGGACTAAATTGACACATTGTGAAAAATACAGAGACCAAATTGATACATTGTTTGACTTTCCGTTAAATTAACTTAACAACCGTTATTTATTAGACTAAAATGACACAATCTGTTAAATTAAGGGACAAAATCGAGCAAATTGAAACTATAGGGACCAAATTGACACATCGTGTAAAGTACAGGGACTATTTGCATAATTTTTCCTTTTTTTTTTAATTCCAATTTTGTTCCAATCTACAATTCTACTTTTACCCTCATTCCTAATCTTGTAACTCTAATTTTCTAAACCCTAACTCTAACCCTAATCACCTTCGGCAATCACTACCATCTCTGACCACCTCTCACCGTCGCAACCACCACTTCCACTCCACTTGCCCTATGTACCGATCTTCGGCTGAGTTAGTACTAGAAAACAAACCCGATATGGCTGTTTCTGTGGGTGATGATGAATTGGCAAAGATCGAACCCAATTTGAGCTGTCGTCACTGCAGTGACTTTCCTCGCCATCTCCATTGCACTACTACCACCTCCATAGCCTCTTCCTCTACCACCTTGCTGTCACTCCTCCGCCTCCCCCGCATACTTACTTGCATTCTCTCTTTCTTTTTCTCTCAATCACGATCTACAGGGGCTGCGAGCGAAGGCTGTGGGAGGCTAGCGACAGAGATGGAGAATTTGAGTGGCGGGGGAACGTGGTTGCCAATGGTGGGAAGACATGATGGTTGTCGACAAGGTTGGGGAGAAGGCAACGAAGATGAGGATGCACTACAGGAAAAAACACTTTCCGTGACCAACATTTTGGTCGCGAAAAGTACCATATTTGGTCGCTAAAACCTTTTCGCGACCAAAATATGTTGGTCGTGAGTTGGTCGCTAAAGCCTCGTCACAAATAGTTTTCTGCGACCAAAAAAGCCTTTGGTCGCTAAAAGTGACCATTCGCAACCAACTTTTTTGGTCGCGGAAAGTCCAATTCATATTAGCCAAAAGTAAACTTTTAGCGACCAAAGATAAGTTGGTCGCCAAAAGTCAGCGCCTTGACCAAAAAAAATAATTCTTTTGTGCTACCTGGGACTTGAACTCCTGACCAAAGAGTCACCATGCACCCAATCCATTCTGCCAATAACATGCTTCTTGTTCATATTTGGCAAAAAATATATATAACCCATAAAAATTGGGTTATTTATTATTTCATAAAACTTTTAATGCCTAAACAGAAAAATAGCATGTAATTATAATAATATCATTTTTTAAAAAATTTATCCCGCCATAACTTTCCGTGACCAACTTTTTTTTTTTAGTCGTCAAAGGGTAATCTTCCGCAACCAAAAAAGCCTTTGGTCGCCAATAGTATACTTTCCGCGACTAATTTTTTTTTTGGTCACCAAAAGGTGATCTTCTACGACCAAAAAAGCCTTTGGTCGCCAATAGTATACTTTCCGCGACCAACTTTTTTTTTTGGTCGCCAAAGGGTAATCTTCAGCGACCAAAAAATCCTTTGGTCGCCAATAGTATACTTTCCGTGACCAACTTTTTTTTTGGTCGCCAAAGGGTATACTCTCTGTGACCAACTTTTTTTTTGGTCGCCAAAAGGTGATCTTCCGCGACCAAAAAAGCCTTTGGTCGCCAATAGGTATACTTTTCGCTACCAACTTGTTTTTTGGTTGCCAAAAGGTGATTTTTCGCGACCAAAAAATTGTGGTCGCCAAAAGTTAAATTTTAGTCGCAGAAAGTGAACTATTTACGACCAAAAAAAATAGGTGGTCGCCAAAAGTATTTTTTCTTGTAGTGGTGTAAAGGTGGTGGTTGCTTTGGAAGTTACCGGAAGAAGAAGAATAAGAAGAGGACTGCTGTAGGTGAAGGCTGGAGGTGGTAGTAACTGCTAGAGGTGGTGAGGATGGAATTAGGGTTAGAGTTTGGGTTTGGACTTAGGGTTAAGGGTATAGTTGGTATTAAGCGTTCAAAAAGAAAATTTAGGGGTTTTATTTTGCTGGATAAGAGTTCAAAGAAGTGGAGGGGCCAAAATAAAAATGTGGGAACAAATAGCAATCCTCTAATTGTGTAGAATTGTACTAATTATGATTATAATTCTATTACAACTGCAATCTTATCAGGTATATCTTACATGCATATTGCTTCCAAAAAAAATAAAAAATTAAACTCCCACTAATTTATGTTAATATAAAATATACATCATTATATGAGAGAATTGCCAAAAAATAGGATATCAACACAAGATAATAATTACAAGGAAGTAGGAGCAATGTATGCATTAGAATGTGCAAAGTCTTATACTTCCATGTATTTGCATTTATTTTAAATTTGTACCATTTTTGTGCAGTTATCTCTTATTATATCAAATTTATCAACTATTTAATAATTTTAAAATCATTCAACATACATTATTATTATTATTATTATTATTATTATTAATTTTTTATTTTACTTTCCATTCAAAGTAAAACCTTATTGGAGATGGCGGATTTACCTTGCACTCAATGAGAATAAGTTTCTATAAAACATTTAAATTCACTCATAATTATATGACAATGGAGTGGAGTCTTATATCAATGAGTACATATGTAATAAATAAAAAAATGACATTTATATTTGATCCCAAAAAAAAAATCTATTATACTACATCATTATGGGTCGAATTATAAACACTTTTTAAACATCTCAAACATTTTCGTAAATTCCTCCACCACATTAAATGAAAAAAGGGATAAAATTAAGGAGAATTATATACAGGTGGGAGAAGAGAAAAATAATTATCAATATATGAGGGTACAAGTAACATATCTGCACCTCTCATGTAGTGATAATTTTTTTTTTCTTTTCCACACCTGCAAGTAATTTCCCCTAAAATTAAACTATAACATGCCGTTAATTTCGATTTCTCAAAAGATTGAGTTGAATAGAATTTTCCTAACAATAATTCTATGAACCCCACTTTATTATTCTGAATTTACATCGAATGTGAATTTGTGATTGTGATTAAATTTGTATAATATGTGATCCATATGTAAAATAAATCTAAATCACAAGATAATAATTCTAAATAATTTTTGAATAATTAGATATCAATTTGTAATAAAATTCTTTTTCTAATATTCCGATCCAACTGAATTGTTTACACACAAAAGTTTGAGCAAATATTCCAAGTTTTTTGGTAATCTTGGAATGTTACTCTACACCACTCATGTATGGACAAGTGTCATATATTATCTACAAAAAGATGGTAACCTACTATTTTAATCAATAATATACAAGTTCAAACACCACTTATGATTGTCCAAAGAGCAAATTATAATTTCTCAATTTGGAGAGTTGGGGTATGCATGTCTATAGACCAGTGACGTTATTACACGCATTTTGTTTTTGTTTGGTAACTGATTGGAAACGGCACAACAACGTCGTAAAAAAGTCATGGATTGGGGGCGAGGCAGCCTCCTTTTGTCATGGAACAAGAATGACGCCTACAGAAGACGCATTGTTGGTATCACAGGTAACGAAATTTAAGAAAAAAACAGAGTCATGCTGAGAGGGGAGATTTGCACCATTGGTACGGCCGAGCAATGATAGAGCGGGTCGCGGCAAATTGCACGGTGTAATGCCGTTTCCTCCCTTGACGCGGTCCACTAGTCCGTTTTGCACGGTCACGGAGATTGGCCGGTCATTCATAGGTCAGCCACGACATGAAACCGGCCGGCAGTATAGGTCAGGGCCATTGCCGCGGACCGGCAGGGCGACGTTAGCGTGGCTCGACCGAGCGCTTATATTCGACAGAAGCGACGATGTCCGGTGACCGAACTAAAGGCGTCCGGGCTAGACTATGGACGCGGTTACGGCCGGCCGATCAGCCGAGATAAGTGGACTTCGTATGACCAAGAATAAAGGTATGACGGGTGAAGGCCGGCATACCTCACAACCGGTTAGCCTAATGAGCCGGTCAATATCAGCTCAGCCGTGAGCATCGCTCCTTCGGCGAGGGATAGGCCGGCTATACATAGCTCGGTCATGAGCATGTAATGGCAATTCTCCACAAGTGATAGGCCGGTCGTGGTACTCCGGTTAGGTGTGCCACCTGGGCCAATGGCGTGAGGGAGAGGACTTCTACTCTACGCACGCCTCAATACCGTTAGATAGTTCTGTGTGTACTGGTGGAAGGACTAAGCCTTTACACGCGTAAGGTGGTGAGAGGCGCGCACTGCCACGTGTCCAGGGAAGGACAACAGAGGTAGTGCGGGCACAACCTTGAGGCTGAATGGCCAACCTAGAAATATGGGATGAGACGAACGTTAGAGGTATGCCAATTCCCTCCTCCATATACACACTCTCTCTCTGATAGTCTTCTTCCTCAAGTGGTCTGACTTGATCGTCAGAGGGTCTATTCGGCGCACCACCGCCGGGCAGCTCACCTTTTCTGTGCTGCAGGGATAGACGCTGTCACAAGAAGCTTGACGTCCAAGGAGTACGGAAAGCAGAAGATATTTCGCCCCCGTACAATTGGCGCCGTCTGTGGGAAACCTTTGATATTCAACCCTTGTTCTTCAAGCCTCTTCAAACATTTCCATTGCCAACAACGACGAAATCCCGCTGTCCGCCGTTGATAGTGTCACTCCGGAGTATGTCCGAAGGAGAGATGGCCCCCCAGACGTTCCGGCTATGGCAGGCCTAGAAACTTCTTCGCGGGGCATGCGAGACAAACGCGGGAGGAGCTTTGACCGTTCGAAGAGTCCAGAGGGCCATCGGCAGCGGGGGAAGTCCCGTGCGCAGCGCCTGGAGCACAAACTCAAGGACCAAGACGCCCTCATTCGCAAAATGGCGGCGGAGATGGAGATGTTGAAGCGTCAGATTAAGGGGAAGGGTGTTACTGGAGAGGGCACCCTCAGTGAGCGCACCTTCTCACCTCGCTCTAGCGGTCGCCGCCGAAGGAGGACTCACTCCATTTCCATCACCAGGAACTATGGGGTTGGAGATTCCGACCAAAGAGGGGGCAGGTCCCTCACTCGTGACAGCACCTACCGCCCCTCATGCCCGCCATCGACGTCGCGATACTCTACCTCCTCCCGTTCCAGGGATCTCAGGGATGTGTTAGAGGAGAGAGCGCGCCGTCGAGAGGCTCAGAGAGTGCCGGCGCTCCAGAGGTTAAGCGCTCCAGTTTGCTGTAGTGAAGAAGTGGTGATGCCAGCGCCCAGAGTGATGGCCCCGGCGCTGGTGGACAAAGAGTTGGCAAGACTTACAGCCACGCCGTTATCTCCAGAGATTGAGAGCACACCACTCCCTGCCAGATTCCACCAGCCAAAGTTCACTTTGTACGACAGCAAGACGGATCCATACATGCATGTGAGTCATTACCGGCAAGTGATGGCTGGCCACCGGCGCAACGACGCCTTGATGTGCCTCATATTCCCAACAAGCTTGGGAGAGCTGGGTTTGAAGTGGTTCGAAAGGCTTCCGGAGGGAAGTATCGACGGGTGGCAGCAACTAGCAGAAGCCTTCGTCACCAGATTCAAAACCAACACTCAAACGCCGAAGGAGGTCGACCATCTACTGGGCGTCAAGATGGAGTCTAGATGTTCATTGAAGGCATACAACGCGAAGTACTGGGAAACTTACAACGAGATTCTTGACTGCCCTACCAACCTGGCGATCACTCAGTACAAACGGGGTCTCCTAGTCGGACATAGGCTGCGAGATTCACTTACGATGCACCAACCCACAACCATGGAGTCTCTAATGCAACGGATCAATGAGCATATTCGCGTGGAGGATGATGCCGCCTCCGCGACCGAGAAGGGTAATCCGGTCACAGCGGACAGAAAGGTGGCAGGAAAAGTTCACTCGGTCGGGCAGGAGGATAACCGCCCAAGCGACCGGTCAAAAGATCAACGCCGTGGACCAAACCGCGACGACCGAAACAAGGGTCGCAGAAATGACCGAGCTGACGCACCCCGCGACGCAGCGGAAGATGCCAAGAGAAAACTGAGGGCGCGGACAGGGATTACCACGGTCTTTAAAATTACCATCTACCGTATTTTGAGTGAGATTCGGGGTGAGCCTTTTGTCCGTTGGCCGGCCAAGTTAGGGAGTGCGCAGCGAGGCTACAATCCAAAATATCGCTGCACCTTCTATGAAGAACGGGGGCATCGGACAGAGGACTGCTTGCCGCTCAAACAACACTTAGAGGAGTTAGTGGCGGCGGGGCATCTTGACCAATACATAGATGGGGGCGTCAAGTCCACGCCGGCGGACCAAGCCGAACCGAACGGCCTGGCCGCCCTAAAAGCGCCCCCACAAGGTGTAATCAACGTTATACACGACATCATTGAACCAGCAAGGGTCTGCGAGCTTAGAGGAATGATCAAGAAGGCCGAGCACATGAGGGAAGTGCTCTCTGTCCAGCCCGCCGTAAAGAAGGGAAAGACCGAAGAGAGAGACATCCTTTCATTCTCGACCAAAGACTTGGAAAGGGTTCAGATGCCACACAATGATGCCTTGGTGGTGACTCTTCGCATCAAAGATTTTGATATCAAAAGAATCTTGATCGACCATGGGAGTTCAGTCGAAATTATATATTACGATGCGTTCAAACAAATGAAGTTAGAAGACAAGGACTTGGCTCCTGCAACATCCCCTTTGGTTGGCTTCAACTCCCAGCCGGAATGGCCGATCGGAAAAATCATTTTGCCAGTCAAAGCGGGTTCGGTCGTAAAGCAAGTTGAATTCTGGGTGCTCAAAGTTCCATCCACTTACAACTTAATCTTGGACAGGGGCTGGCTACACGCCATGCAAGTAGTTGCTTCGACCTTCCACCAGGTCATGTGCTTTCCGGTACCGAGCGGGCAAATAGAGGAAGTTTGGGGAGACCAGGTGATGGCCAAACAATGCTTCGTTACGGTAAATGGCAGTCGAGCAGCCAAAGGATTTGTCCAAATGATTGAGGGGCCCGAGGGAAAGGAGGTCCTTGAAGACGTGGGAAGAAAGGCCGAGGAAAAATCGGTCGAGGAGTTGGTGGAAGTGCGCATCGATGAAAACGACCCGACTAAATTCTTCCTATTGGGATCATCTTTGTCTAGCGCCGAGTGGTCAGACTATGTCAACTTCTTGGTTTCCAACTTGGAGGCTTTTGCGTGGACGCCTTACGATATGCCTGGCGTCGACCCAAGTTTCATTTGCCACCAGTTGAATGTCTTCCCCAATGCACAGCCAGTCATACAGAGGACGCGCCGCTCAGCCTTGCACCATGCCAAAGTAGTGGCGGAAGAAGTGAAGAACCTGTTGGAAGCTGGGGCCATTGAGGAGGTGCAATACCCTCGGTGGATATCCAACATGGTGGTGGTTCCGAAGAAGAATGGCAAGTGGCGAGTCTGCGTTGACCACAAGACTGTCAACCGAGCCTGCCTAAAGGATAGCTTTTCCCTCCCTCGAATTGACCAGCTGGTGGACTTAACCGCTGGCCATCAGAGGTTTAGCTTCTTAGATGCGTATTGCGGCTACCACCAGATAGCCATGTATAAGCCGGACAGGAAGATCACATCGTTCACCACCCCCAGAGGCTTATATTGCTACAAGGTCATGCCGTTCAGACTGAAGAACGCCAGGGCGACCTTCCAGCGGATGGTAACAAAAATGTTCGCTCCTCTCTTGGGCCGAACCATGGAGGCCTACATCGACGATATGGTGGTGAAGAGTAAGGAGAAGTCTCAACACCTCGCCGACCTAGCAGAAATGTTCGCCATACTTAGGCACCACAAACTTCGTTTGAACGCCTCCAAGTGTGCCTTCGGAGTTGGCACCGGAAAGTTTCTGGGTTTTTTGGTCACAAACCGAGGAATCGAAGCCGGTCCATCCCAAATCAAGGCGATACAGGAGCTGGAGCGCCCAAACTCCACGAAGGATGTGCAACATCTTGCCGGGATGGCAGCCGCGCTGAACAGATTTATCAGCCGGTCTTCGGATCGTTGCAGGCCCTTCTTCAAGACTTTGAAGACCAAGTTCTTCTAGGATGACGAGTGTGACCGTGCATTGACAGATTTAAAGGTGTACCTCTCCTCAGCCCCTATCTTGGTCACGCCTCAGCAGGGCAAAGAGTTGTATCTCTACTTGGCGGTCTCTCAACATGCGGTGAGCGCTGTTCTAGTCCGCGCTAAAGGCATTCAACACTTGCCCATTTTCTATGTGAGCAAGACTCTGCTCCCAGCCGAGACGAGATATCTTCCTCTGGAAAAATTGGCGCTGGCCCTGATGATGGCGTCAAGAAAGCTGACGCACTATTTTCATGCCCATACAATAGTAGTATTAACTGAGTTTCCACTTAAGGTGCTCTTTGAAAAGGCCGACTTCACTGGGAGGATTTTGAAATGGGCCATGGAACTGGGACAGTACGACATTAAGTTTCGCCCACGCACCGCAATCAAAGCTCAAGCTCTTGCAGACTTTGTGGCGAAGTTTGCCCCCGGAACGCATCCAGTTTTCCCGGTTGACTTGGCTGGTGCGGACTTAGCACGGCCCATGGCTCCTGCAATGGTAGCAAGTGTTGATACGCAAGAGGAAGGGCAAATGGCGACCGAACCAGCGAAGGAGAGTGACTCTTTGGAGGGCAGAGTCAATCACGACAAGGAAAGAGACCAGAATGAGCCAACCAGAGACTTGGATTTGAGGAGTTCCCAAAATCCTTTTGATTGCTGGAAGTTGTTCATTGGTGAGACGTGGAAGCTCTTCGTCGATGGGGCGTCTAACAGACATGGGGTTGGGCTGGGAATTGTGCTGACTTCACCGGATGGGTTAATTATCGAACAAGCAATTACGCTCGGCTTCCCAACTTCCAACAACGAGGCCGAGTATGAGGCCCTACTTGCCGGACTAAGAAGCGCGTTGAGAATGAAAGCCACAGCCCTTATGGTCTTCAGCGACTCCAAGCTAGTGGTCAATCAAGTCTTAGGGGAGTATGAGGCCAGGGATGAAAGAATGGCCAAGTATCAGGCGTTGGTACGTGCAGAAATCAGGAAGTTCGATGCCATAAGAGTAGAACAGATCAACCGCGAAGGAAACAACACGGGTGATGAATTGGCCGGGCTCGCTTCTACTCAGAAAGCCTTTCCCAATCCCTTGATGATCGAATTTTTACTGCGGCCAAGTATAGAGGAACCGGAGGTAACCGAGGTACTTTGCATCGACTTAGGTCCTTCTTGGATGGATCCCATCATCGCCTTCCTGAAAGATAGAATTCTACCGGAAGAAAAGAAGGCGGCCCACAAGATCCGGGCAAAGTCAGAGCGGTTTTGGCTCTCCCTGTCCGGGGCCTTGTATAAGAAGTCCTTTACTGGGCCGTATTTGAAGTGTGTCCACCCCGCCAAGGTGGAAGCTTTTCTCTACGAGATCCATGAAGGCATCTGCGGCAACCATACTGGGGGCAGATCCTTGGCTTACCGAGCAATTTCTCAGGGTTATTGGTGGCCGTGCATGCAGGCAGATACACAAAAATATGTTCGCAGGTGCGAGAAGTCTCAGAAGTTCTCCCACCAGATCCACCAGCCGACTAGAGATTTGCTTCCTCTCACAAGTCCTTGGCTGTTCGCTCTTTGGGGATTGGATATTGTTGGGCCACTTCCAGCTGCGCCAGGCAATCGCAAGTTCTTCATCGCCGCCACCGACTATTTCACCAAGTGGGTTGAGGCCGAGCCATTAGCGACTATAAAGGAAAAGGACGTGAAAAAGTTTGTATGGCAAAACGTCATCACCCGTTTCGGTATACCCAAGGCCCTCATCTCGTATAATGGCACTCAATTTGATGGTAAACTCTTTCGCGAATTTTGTGAAGAGTTGAAGATCGAGTTCTACAATTCGACACCGGCTTATCCTCAGTCAAATGGTCAAGCGGAGGCTTCAAACAAGACCATCCTGGACGGGCTAAAGAAGCGGCTTAAGAAGGCTAAGGCCAGGTGGGCTGAAGAACTCCCTAATATGCTCTGGGCATACCGCACTACCCCAAGACGGTCGACCGGGGAAACACTATTCGCTTTGGCCTACGACATGGAGGCCGTCATCCCGTTGGAAATTGGCATGCCAACCATCCGCTCTGAAAGTTTCCAGCCTGATCTAAACGATGAAACCGTGGCATTGGAACTTGACCTCCCTAAGGAAAGGAGGGAGCGAGCGCTAATCCACATTGCTGCTTACCAACAAGAACTATCCAAAAAATACAACAAGGCAGTACACCCCAGGCTATTCAAGATTGGGGACTGGGTCTTAAGAAAGGTGCTTGGCAACACGGTGGTCCCTGGCGAAGGAAAGCTCGGTGCCAATTGGGAAGGACCATACAAGGTGACTGGTCTTGCTGGTAAAGGGGCATACCATCTGGAAGATTTAGATGGCAAGGCTGTCCCTAGACTATGGAATGCGGCCAACCTTAAGGTCTTTTACTTTTAAGATGTAATTTGCTTGTGTTGTATGGCTTTTCTAGATCTTTAGCCTTTTGGCACTTGATGTAAAAGATAGCAATGCTTTTGTAATGAAAAATAGTCCTCTCGTTGTTTGCTATTACATCTTTGTCCAATGACATAGCAAGGACACAAGACAATTATGGATGCCAGGGGCAAGGAGACCAACCTGCATGAGACCGGACTAATTTCCTCTCGCCGGAATGAAAGTGGACCGCACAAACAGTTGATGCATTGTCCAACGAATAAATGGGACCAATTTGCATTAGGGTCGAACTGGTTTTGCTCGCCCGGTCGAAATGTCGGCGTCATGACCAACTTAACTGAAAAATTTGTGTTTTGCCCAATGTAAGGGCCGAGCTGATTTCCCTCGACCTAGTTGCCATATTGGTGTCTTGTCCAATATAGAAGACGAGCTGGTTTTGCTCGGCAGGATTTGCGATGTTGGCGTTTTGTCCAACTGATAGGAAGCAGAGCTGACTTTGCTCGGCAGAAAGGAACTATTGGCGGTTTTCCCAACTTAAAAGGCGAGCGGATTTTGCTCGGTCACATTTGAAGTATTGGAATTTTATAGTCTGCAGATCAGTCAAGGCCGAGCAGATTTTGCTTGGCTCAGTTAAAATGTCAGTTCATTTGAGAGTTCAAGGAGCCGAGCTGCTAGTTTGATTAGAAAACGTTCAAGGTGATTCTAGCTCGGCATATTGTGCAGCTCAGCCGACCTGGCAGTTGTGATTCGTCAACGTTTGAATAAAGAAATTCATGCAGATGCCAACCGAACGGAAATAGACAATGTACGAACAAAAAGTCCAAAGTTTCATTGATAGAAAAGAATTCAATACAAAATGGGGGGACACAACCTGGTTACATTTCAAAAACAAAAAAAAAAAAAAAAAAAAAAAGAGAAAACAAAGCAAGGAAACTAAAAAGGAAAACGATCAGTCGAGTTCAACATCAGCAGTTTGCTCGGCCACCTCCGGCGTCTGCTCGGTTATTTGAACATTTTGCTCGGACAAGTTCTCTTCGGCTTCATTGTCAGTGCCTTCCACTGTGACAACCTCCTGATCAACAACTTCTTCATTTTCTGCATCTCGAGATGCCGCAGGAGAAGTCTGCTCGGTTTGCTGCGCGGTGGCGGCTTCTTCCTCGGCCTTTTTCCTTGCCTCTGCAATAAGCCGGTTCTGAGTGGCCTGGGAGTACGCCAGCATGGAGACCGGGATGTAGGCCGTAGGTGGATTTATGAACATGTCAGAATCCTGACCAAGACCAACTTTCTCCACAGCAGCTTTCCAGCCGCACTGGAAAAAGATGTCCTTGGTCGCTTGGACCTGCCGCTCATAAGTCTTTTCGCCTTGGGCGTATCCCCGGTCTTCGGCGTCATCGACCGCCTTGTCCATCGCTGCTTTGTGCGCATCCCGCAGCTTTCTCAGCTCGGCGAGGTACCGAGCTTTGGTCGACTTCACGGCCCTTTGTTTGTCAGATTCGGCTCGGTCGACTTTTTGGCTCAATTTGTCTCACTCCGCCGCCAAAGCCTCCTGTGCGGCCTTGAGTTTTGTTATCTCGGCCGCTTGGGCCTTGTTCTCTGCAATAGCATTTCGCAGGTTCTGCCGCACTTTGATCATACGGTCGTGGGCCAAATAATTCTTTTGCGCGGCATGAAAACAAGTAAAAAATTGAGTATTCCAGAAACCAAGCATAAACCGAGCAAACAGTTTAAAGCGAAGAAAAAGTGAACAACTTACCAAAACGATCGACTTTGCTGCCAAGCGAAGCACTTTCAGATTGGACAGTTCGTCATGCTTCTTCATGTCGACTGGAAGGATTAGCCCCTTGGTCATGTTGAAACCAAGGGAATAATCCTTATCAGCATAGACCGAGTCTTCAGCCGAAACTGGTCGACCCTGGTATGTGAACTCGGGCGCCAGACTCGGGGTGGCCCTTGCCCTGGATTTACCAGGGTCGCTGCCGTCCGTCGCCTGTGTCGGTGGAGGCCACCGGTGAGTCTTCGTCGACGAGGCTTTGTCCGGCTTTCTCCTTCCTCGGCCTCTTCTTTGACCGGCCAGCTGGTTGTTCGCTGGCAAGCGCTAGTACTGCGCCCTCCTTTTGCCCGGCAAGTGTGGAGGATGTCCCCCCAGTTGCCTCTGGTGGTTGGAACTCGCCTTCGTCCCCGGTTATCATGGACTTGATGGCCCTGATTTTTACCATTTCTTGCTCGGCTGTGAGGGGAACTAGTCTGATCAGTGGCAAGTTTGGATCTGGAGTGCGAGAAGGCGCCTAGGAAGTCGGTGACTCTGCTCTTCTTGCGGTTGCTTGGTAGTGATAGGTCTGTTCAAACCGGCGACTTGAGCTTCCTCTCCTCGGCAGGATGGCGCAGCAGGACTCTGATGGCCTCTTGGTTGGCCTGGTGGTAGTCCGCTGCTAGGTACTTATCTGCAGAAAGAAGACAAGTGTTAGATCGGCATGGAAAGTAATCGATGCATAAAGAAAATAGCGCGGTTAGCCGAGCAACTCACCGGCACTCCCAAAATCCTTCCTAATATACCATCCCGGTATGGGTGCCTCGGTGTCTTCATAGTGACCGGACACCCACAAGAAGTCGTCGTCGTTGGTCTCCTTGTCCGGGTTGCCCTCTATGAGTTTTGCTCGGCCCTTCTTGACTTTGAGGTACTAGCAAAGCCCACTCTTATTTCTATTTAGACTATACTGATGGAAAATTTCTGCGAGGCCGAGATTGAGACCGAGCCTTCGGTTCAGCTCAGCGACGCCATTTATTATCTTGTACGTGTTGTTGGAGACTTGGGTCGGGCAAAGCCTTGTCTGCCTCAAAAACTCGCAGATCAAGGGTTGAACCGGGAAACGGAGCCCTCCCTCTACTATTGATACGACGGTGAAGGGGCACCGGTCTAGATCGCCCCAAGGAGTGTCCCCCTTTTTGGCAAGCTCTAGGACAACGTCGTCTAGGATGTTGTAATCCCTACGGAACTCGGCCATCGCACCGGGCGAGCTAACCATAAAGCGGTACTTACCCATCTATCTCGGTTTTATTTAGTGTGTATCTCGGTCAAAAATGTTGTGTGTTTGCTCGGACTTTGAGCTCCACCAATTATAGTGCTGGACTGGCTTGGTCGGTCCTATTTGTTCTGCATTTTGAAAAATAATCCCAAGGGTTAGCACGGCATAGATTGCACGGCTCCTATTGGAAATAGCTCAGTGAAGGATTTTGGTGTTTGACCGGCCCGTCTTATCTCGATTCAACTACGTGTGTGCTTAAGCCCTCCTAGTTTGGTTCTAGCTCGATTCAGACCTATTTAAGGATCTAGTTGATCCATCAGCTCGGTCAGGGTTCTAGGCAGAGGTTTCAGGGTTTTAGTTCGGTTCACTCCTGCTCGCTGATCTAATGGGTATTCAGCTCGGTCGCAACCTCTACTAGAAGCCACAAACAGTTTTTTTTGCTCAGCCGAAGTGTCATTCGTGGATCTAAATGAGCATTTAGCTTGGTTTTACCCAGGTTCAAGCTGTTCATCCCAGAAGTGGAATGAATCTGCTTGAGCGCAGTAGGAACCAGGGGCACGAAGGCCCCATCCAATATTCCAGTTGCGATTTGGCCTAGGGTGTGCAAATATTGCTCCAAAGAAGGGACATTAGTATGGTTTTGGCATTTTGGTTCAGAATCAGAAAACCAAATGCTGAGAACACGAAGAAGACAAAGTTGAAAAACGAGAAGGGGGATGAGAAAACTTACCAATGTGGGATGCCTAGCAAGATTCGACCTCGCAAACTCGATTGTAGCCTCAGAAATGACAGGAATGAACGGAGATGGTATGGAACGCAGCAAGAGCAACACTGGTGGGAGCTGGGAACGATTGGAGGCTAGGGTTTGGGGCTCTTAGAGGAAATGGACAGTGAAGGGTTCGAATCACCCTTCACTGGTGCATAAAAAGGGGGGAAACAACCCAAACGGCGCAGCCGTTTGAATTCTGCGTGTGGAAGACGGCCGGGCTGTATGGCCCAATGGATGGAAGCCACGTGGCACTAAGAACGCGTCTATCAGTACGGTAGTACGACGCTTGACAAGACCGCTAAAGCGAATGACCGATCAGATGGGACAACTCGGCAACAGATATGACCCCAATCATGCTCGGCTTGGAAATGATGCAACTTACTTACCGTTGGCTCGGTCACGGAGATAACCCCAATCACGATAGCTCGGATGGGATTAAGGGGCAATTGAGATGGGAGATTTGCACCGTTGGTACGGCCGAGCAATGATAGCGCGGGTCGCGGCAAATTGCACGGTGTAATGCCGTTTCCTCCACTGACGCGGTCCACTAGTCCGTTTTGCACGGTCACGGAGATTGGCCGGTCATTCATAGGCTGGGGCCACGATTAAGGAAACCGGCCGGGCAGGCATAGGCTGTGGCCACGGTCGGGCGGACCGGCAGGGCAGACGTTAGCTGTGGCCTGACCGAGCAGTTTATATCTGACAGAGCGGGCACTGATGTCCGGCGACCGAACTAAAGGCGTCCGGGCTAGACTATGGACGCGGTTACGGCCGGCCGATCAGCCGAGATAAGTGGACTTCGTGTGACCGAGAATGAAGGTATGACGGGTGAAGGCCGGCATACCTCACAACCGGTTAGCCTAATGAGCCGGTCAATATCAGCTCGGCCGTGAGCATCGCTCCTTCGGCGAGGGACAGGCCGGCAATACATAGCTCGGTCATGAGCATGTAATGGCAATTCTCCACAAGTGATAGGCCGGTCGTGGTACTCCGGTTAGGTGTGCCACCTGGGCCAATGGTGTGAGGGAGAGGACTTCTACTCCACGCACGCCTCAATACCGTTGGACAGTTCTGTGTGTACTGGTGGGAGGACTAAGCCTTTACACGCGTAAGGTGGTGAGAGGCGCGCACTGCCACCTGTCCAGGAAAGGGTAGCAGAGGTAGTGCGTGCACAATCTTGAGGCTGCATAGCCAGCCTAGAAATGTGGGAGGAGACGAACGTTAGAGGTATGCCAATTCCCTCCTCCACATACACACTCTCTCTTTGATAGTCTTCTTCCTTAAGTGGTCTGACTTGATCGTCGGAGGGTCTATCCGGCGCACCACCGCCGGGTAGCTCACCCTTTCTGTGCTGCAGGGATAGACGCCGTCACAAGAAGCTTGATGTCCAAGGAGTACAGAAAGCAGAGGATATTTCGCCCCCGTACACATGCTGATGTCCAACAACCCAACAACACTTGCTTGCCGGTACGTGGTTAACACACATATCGCACGCACACCTCTTGCTAATTTTAAATCTAGTTTGTTAATTGACCAAATATCACGGTCGAAATGTCCTCATTTGGATTGTTCGTTGACTTGTTGGCGTTCTATGACGGCTGATGTGGCAAGAAATAGTGATGGGTTGGATGAAGGCATGCGTGAAGCTTCCCTGAACCTACTTTCCAAACGAAAACAAGGATGCCATCTCAACTAGTATATATACCAAGTTCACATACTAGTTCTTGATCATGAGAGAGAGCATAAAATAAAAGAGCATAAAATCAGAGAGAAACAAGATGAAGTTCACCATAGATTTTAGATATAGTTCCTCCATCAGTGAACATCCTCCTCCAATTATCTCAAGGCTATTCTAATTGGTACTCCTCTTCCTCCTCCTCCTCTTAAACAAGAACTCCCTCTCTTTCATGAGTCCTGGCTTTTTTTTTTCTTCCTCCTCCTCTCCCTTTTGATCTCTATCATACTTCCTCTCACCCTTTCGATAGTATTTTCACATCCCATTATTCGACTGCGGTTTTGCGATTTCTATATCTCTGTGCTGCTTGCCATTACATTGCTGGCCTCATTTGTGTTCCCACATTCGTTCTTTTGGTTCTCCTATCTCATCATCATCATTGGCATCTACATTTCCCCTTTGCTTCATCCACTTGTTCATGTGCTTAAACCCTATTTCCAAACTATCCCAACCCTTTCATCGTATGCATCACCACCGAACCCGAGCCTGAAACCACCACACCACCATGCTAGAAACACAACCTCCACCACCTCAGTCTGTATTTCAGTTGAATGAAATTCACGATGATCAGTACCTCTTCCTGAATGACGAGCCAAGTTCAGAGCAAGACTGTTTCGAGATAATTTATGACATGCCTAACCAGTCTTTATACTATTACATCGAGGATTAACTGGAGGGCACTGTTTGAGTCCGTGAGGCTCACCATAAGTTTCGTTTTGATAATTCGAACCATTTGTTTTATCGGACACTTCATCTATTTTATCCACAAAAAAAATTAGGTCAATTCAATAATGGTAACTTGTTCAATTTATTACGTTTGTCACTAAAAAAATATATGATTTATTTTTAAAAACACAATTATTGTCTATTTTTTAAGTAAAAATTAAATAAGTTACAATTATCAGATCTATTTAATTTTTTTATGCTTGAAATATACGAAATATCTAATAAAATGAGTGGTTCGAATTATTGAAACGACATCCGTAAGAGGCCTTATGGGTCCAAAGGACACCCTCCGATCCAAAATCTGGATTAGAGAGTCCTACATCTCATATTTACTCATTGTGTAGGATGTTACGCAAAAGGAAAATGTCTCGTAGCTCAAATTTTGTGGCTCAAAAGTGGTTCAAATGGCTAAAACGACGTCGTTTTGGCCATTTTTATGTTGTTCTGTACTCAAAACGACGTCGTTTTGGCCATTTGAGCCACTTTTGAACCACAAAATTTGAGCTACGTAGCATTATCGTACACAAAATTAATGGGCCGCATGGCTTTGTTCCTAGTTGTAAATATATATATATATATATTTTTTGATGGGCGTGAAAACCAAAAAATTGTAAACATATCCATTTTGGATTGTGCATATGTAAAAATCAGTGGATGCAGTGATTTCTTTGTTGTACCAGGAAGATTACTATCACTACTAGAAATATGACTTTCTGCGTCTATTTTTTTACGACCGTTAATTTTGCGGTTGCAAAAAACCTCTTTTAATTGACCCAAACCGTATTCTTGACCCGTCCCCAATTTTTTCTCCTTATTTCCCAAATCTGAACTCTCTCTCTCAAAACATGTCTCTCTCACTCGACTCTCTCGCTCGAATCTCAGTCTCTCTGAAGATTTGAAAATTTTGATCGATTAAAGGGGCTGAACTTGAAGATTTCGATTCAGATCGGTGAATCGATTCAGATCGGTGAGCTACTCTCTCTCTCTCTCTCTCTCTCTCTGCTATCTAAACCCTAGTTATCTCTGTCAGATCAGCTCTGTGATTCAGAGATTCAGCTCGGTGATTCATCAGAGCCATTTCAAAGTTCTCTCTCGAAATCGAAATCGAAATCGAATTTCATCTAATATAGTGCAGAGGTAAGGTATTTTAAGTTATGTTTCATAATTCTAAATATACTGAATTTGATTTATTATTCTTGATCTAATATATGTTGAAAATTGTTTTATACATATTCATCTTGTCGTCAAAAAACATGTTCTCATTCATTATATTCCCTCAAAGTAATTGATGATCATGGTTTGCTTGTTTTATACATATTCATCTTGTCGTAAAAAAACATGTTCTCATTCATTAAATTCCCTCAAAAGTAATTGATAATCATGGTTTGCGTATTAAAAAAAGGTAATTAATGATCACAGTATAATATAACAGACTATTGCAGGATTAAGTAGTTTTCTATTCAAAAATTTGGTCATCTGTTTTCTTTTCGCATGCTTTACATGCTTATGTGGACATATAATTCTAGGACATAAGTGAAGAGAGGTCATATTGTAAAAAGAAACCCGTGCAAAATGAAGGAAAATGTTTTAGAATTAAAGACCTATCGTAATGGAGCAGTTAACAAATTGAAGGTGGGTGGGTAAATTTATTTCTTGAGAATCAAATTCTTGCAAAAGCGAAATGACTAAATGAGTTTTGACAAATTTTACAGTATAAAGTAGACATATGAGAAATCATGAGTTACCCTGTAGTGTTCCTTCTAGGGTGATCATTGATCAATGAAATACTAAAACAGTCCTTGAAATGATGGACGCTAAATAAGCTGCTAGAATTAGAGCTAGCTTACAGATGCCTTTAGCCTAGTGTTCAACCAAGGATCTTTGAATTATATTAGTAGGAAGAGTCCATGAACATGTTATGGAAATTGGTCTTAACTCTTTTGTTTGTGGAGGACTCCTTTTTTCTTAATTCTATGATTGTTCGTACCCTTTGTGGGGCTTATAAACCATGGATCTGCATTAAGCATCTTCTTGCCTTAATTATGAGTGAATTGATTTGTAGTCCTTTGGTGCAATTGATGTACGACAAGTGCACAAAACATTTTCCTACAAGTAATAAGCCCAAAGTTGGTGTATTAGTAGGGGCGGGCTTTAGTTAGGGCTGGTTGTAGTTAGTTTTTGTGGTCGCATCGGAGGCACTACATGGGGATTTTAGGGTTTCAAAGGAAATAATAGTTGGGACAATGCTTTGTTAATTTCTTGCGAGAATCAAATCTGTTGTTACACAAAATATTAGCATACCGAGAATATGTAGTTGCATACCATGTACTAAGATAACTTTTACTTGTTACTCAACTTCTCGGAATAAATAAGTGTTATGTAGTGTTAGTGACTTTATTAGCTAAATAGTTTTCTTTGTACCAGAAAAATCTGTGGAATGCATGGATAACAATCTCGGATCTATGTGATTCACCAAAAAAGACACCGCTTACAATTCTTTGGCGAAGTTGAAGCTAGCCTCCATTCTCAAGGGACAAGTAAGATATGTTTGAGGCTTCATTGTTATTCTTAATTCGAATCCTCTGGAACTTTTAGGTTGAAAATATATATTTGGTGTGGCATTATATTTGGTCTCCTTTGTGCACGCATATTATGTTTTTGGTATCACTTTTCAGGATGGACGACTTACAATATGAAAAACACTCGAAGATTCAAATTAGTAATAAATTTTTTCACATTTATTTAATTTAGAAGAGGAAGTTGAATGCATATCTAACTTCATTTACTAAAGAAAGATTGGAATTACAGAAAGAGTGCTTCATTGGTTTAGGTTTTAAATTTGGAATTAACACATATTTTAGATTACACTTTGCGGTACAAAATATTAGTTACATAAAACATCATTCACAAGATCCACATTATATAAGTTCTCTCATAACTAGGTGTATAATAATAAACTATAAATCAAAGTAAGTAGGCTTGGGATATTGTTAGTCTGGAAAGCTATAAAGGAACTTCTTGAAAATGCTTAAGCAACATCTCCAAAATTTACTAAAAGAATTTTCTTTTAATAATTTGTTTTCTTTAACTTTTAAATGTTGTTGAAGCCATTGCCAATTCTAGTACATATAACTATTCGTACAATTTTTCAAAAGTATGGAGTTGCAGAAATAATAGAACAACTTAACCTTTGAGCCAAGTACCACCTCATGAATTACAAGTTATGATGCAAAATGTTTAAAACCAATAGCATAATTTAAAGCACATTCACTATTTTTTCGTAACTTCAAATACATTCTTTGTTACATCATTTGGATTGGTCTTTTTGTATAAAAATTATATTTGTAAATAATTTTCTTAAATTGAATCAATTGATATACTACCTTTCCATCTTTGGACAAAAGCATCAAGCCATGCACCGCTTAGATTGCAAACTCTCTGTCTACTCCATGGGGACCTTACATGTTATCACCTCCAAAATTTCATGATCACTTATATGACCCTACCAATGTTTTGAAAGACATTCAGTTATTCATGGACCTATAAATCTCTCTCGGATCTTGTCCCATTATTATCAAGACTATTATTGCTATTATTATTGGAGACAATTCAAAATTGCTTGTCGGATTACACGAATAATCAAAATTTGGAGATTATATAGTGTCGGAAATAATTTATAACTTGTTAGTGAGATCTTTGTACGTTACACGGATAATTTGCAGAAACAAAAGGGATTTATGTTCTAAAAGAGGGGGGGGGGGGGGGAAATTAAAACAAGCGAGATAAGCATACATGTGTTGTATCTGATTGTTCAAGAATCATGTTTGATATTCAAATTTATGGAAATAATTTGAAAAATTATTGATTCAAATGTGGTGTACTTATGATAAAATTAGAAGTGTCACAATGCTTTAAGTAACTAAGAAAAGAAACTTAACCAAAACAGACCACCTCATATGATTAGCACATTAGTTTTAAGATTGTAACTAAATATAGAAAAAATATTTTTTTACGAAATAAAACATTTTCCACAAGATGTAACATTTAAAAAATAAATTTATCTGCCAAAAGCGAGCATAATTTGAACCATTCTCTCGTTGATAAGCGAGTGGTCATTTTCCGTTTTCATGTCATGGACTTGAAAAAGATCCTCCATCATTATTTTTACAAATGAACACAAATTTTCCGAGAAAAAGCTACAATTGAAGGTTGTGAATGTATGTGTTTGGATTGGTATAATGGCAATGAGTATCAACTGATAGAAAGTTGGAGGTGAGGCATC
Source organism: Camellia lanceoleosa (assembly GCA_025200525.1). NCBI lineage: Eukaryota > Viridiplantae > Streptophyta > Magnoliopsida > Ericales > Theaceae > Camellia > Camellia lanceoleosa. Next base: position 101,001,030 of record CM045771.1, read on the forward strand.
TCATCATGATCACATGGTTTGTCCACATTTAATATAATAGCATAATATATATATATTTGACAGGTACAATACTGGTTAACTTTGGCTTTTAATTTGCATTATGGTCCCCCCTCTCACTGTCTCAAGATTTGTTGCTTCTTGGTCCCCCACTTCCCCCTTCACATATATATTTGATTTATTTCAATCCAAAAAGGGCTTCTCATAACTAGGTGTATAATAATAAACTATAAATCAAACTAATTTTTTATGGAATCCCTACAATATACCTTAATTTTGTATTATAAATCATTTGTGTATGCTCTATAATTATGAGAATGAAATTGGCTTTCAATTTGTGCTTTGTAGGACAACTTGGTATATTGTCCAGATGAATTCAAGGAGGTTTGCATGCGACTTTGTAGGACATCGTGGAAAGATCATAAAAGCAAGACAAAGTCTAAGTATTGGGTTCCATTCAAGAATGATCCAGACATTGCTTCTAGAGTACCTAGTAACATAGTGCCAAGCCAGTGGAGGAAACTTGTGCAATATTGGGCGAGTAAAGAAGTGCAGGTATATGTATTCTTTATAAAATTTTAATTAATATTTTAATGATAAATAACTAATGTTTGATATTCTAACCAATGTAATAGGCGATTGCTAAGAAGAATTCTTTTAATCGGGGATTTCGTGGGCCTCCACATACTGACAGGAAGGACATCTTTCTCGAGATATTCGTTTCAATGTATTGATCTTGTGGCTGCACCTAAAGCATCATTTGAGATGCATTTGGTGTTGCAAATGCACCGCACCTAGTGCACTTGGTGTGACACTTGTGGTCGCAGCTTGTGCACCTAATGTCGCACTTTTGACTTATTATGTTGTAAAGACTTGACTCCTAACTTGAAAAAATTGCGGATGACACATAAAGGAGAGCGGATAGATAAGATGAGTCTGGAAGAGGGCACACAACCTGAATGATCCCGATGTGGTGGCAATTGTGGTATGTCTATGGTTTAAATGTTTTTACACATATTTTGCTTTTTACCAAACATTGTCTTTATGTTTTCAAAATGTAGGAGGAATATAATGTGCATCTTTGGAAAGTTCCTAAGGAGCAACATACGATTGAGTATTGTGATGGGATTTATCATAAAATCGTTGGGAAGGATGGACATGGGTATTGCAAGACCTATGGGAGAGGAGTGCCCTGGAGTGCGGTGTATGCGCGAGGCAGCGGTCCATCCCAATCATTAGCAGCCCCTTCGTTTATTGATGAGATCACACAGCGCGTGACACAAGACGTTGAGTCTAGGTTCACTACGACGATCAAGAACCTAACGGCACGTGTTTTGTTCTTAGAGTCACAGGGTGTAGCTGGGAGTATGAGCTTGAGAGAGGTGCAATACTTACAAATTAACGAATTTTACATTTTATCAATTTGTATATACACATATGGAAATTATTAACACATTATACTCACATATTGTAGGTGTCCGATGCATCTAGTGGGCAACAAGCTTCAAAAGAAAATGAATAGGTATGCCACTCTACTATATTTCTGCATGTATTTATGATAATTAAATGAAATAGGCACGCAATTCCCACATCTGGCATCTCTTTTCGAGCATCATTTGAAATAGAATTATTGGATCTGCATCTTCTTGTATTTTTCTGCACTTAGCTGCCAGAACTTATATGTCGAAGCTTTCTAGGGATAGAATTATATGATCCACCAATCTTTTTATAAAGGGAGTGGTCTGATGTTGTATTTTTGCTGCCCTAAGCTGCCAGAACTTCTATGTTGAAGCTTTCTAGGAATAAGGTAGCCATATTATTCAATCTGTTTATCATTTCATTTAATAAATGACTTATATCTTAATTTTTTTCATTTAATAAATAATAATAATTTTTTAATTAGTGTTAATGTTAATGTAAACTACGAAACTGTAAATGGAACTTGTACAGTAACTTAAATGGTTTTTAGATTTAAAAGCTCCCACAAAGAGATAAGTTGTGATTAGTTGTGACTGAAAAATGGTGTGTTATAGGTTACAGCCACCTGAACAGATGCAGCTTATTTCAAATAAAATAAAATACCAGTGGTTGCATATATGTGAGACTTTTGAGATCATATTTTATGTAGTACACTTTTCCTTTCCCTGTTATTGCTTGAATTATGTTTTCCTATTATTTGTGCACTTATAATTTTATAGTGTCCACCATGAACATTGTTTGTCAATGTCTGACCATTTTTTTGTTGTGGATCTGCCAGGAAATCTTACATAATCAAGAGCGAACCAAGATACAACTCAACTCTGGTGAGCTTTTGTGCTGATCTGCCTTGTTTTTATTATTGTCTTCTTTTGAATAAGGTCTATGCTGTCCTACCTATGACATTTGCGATACATGGCATACTGTTTAATTTACTTATACTTGACATTGTATAGATTGCGGGAAAAAAAGGGTTCTTCGAAGTTATCAAACACACCACCACACATAAAGATATAACTTGACAAAATTGATTGACCACTCATGACCGTCAATGCTTCCAACCGTGCACTCATTTTGAAAAATGTAGGCATAATTGCTCAAAGAAATAATACCATTATTTGCTTAATTTATAGAATTATCTTGTTTCCAAGCCATCTTTGTTAAATTTAGCACGGAAATCTCAAAACACTGCTCTTCTTTGGATTTGTCTTGTTCTCTTACTTCTCTCTTGTCTCTTGGTAGCTTTTGTCTCTAACTTATAACCTTTCGGCTTGGTGAGATGTAGTCTTGGCATTAGTCAATTCTAGCAACTTTTATAATGACATTATTTAACGATAAACATTCAAGTAGATGTCATATGCGTATGGTTCAATTTCCAAATTGACTCATGCCTCATTCTGCAGCCAATGTGAGGCGGTGTAATACTCGATCATTTTGATTAACATGCTAGGAACCATTGGTGAATCAAGAATCCTTTTGTAAAATATAAGCGTGGTGCTTTTAATTGTATTGAGATCTTTCACTTGTTTGATGACTACACTATTTAATTAGAATATACGACTTACTTCTTTTCAAAAAAGTTAGGCATGCTAATTAATGTGCATGGCATAAAATGGATTTTATGTTCCTTATTTGAATATTTAGGTAGCTATTTTTTTTCCCCACGACAAACTACCCCAGGTGTTTCGCGATCAGCGATGTCCACTCATCACGACTTGTGATAACCCCATCGAAAGTAACTCATCTGGGTAGTGTACTTTGCTCGATGCAATTTGCGTTGAAGTCCCAATTGACGATATTGAATTGGCGATTCGGTGTTGGTTTTGCGGAGAAACCATACTGTTGATGTAAGCAAATTCAATTCTTTGTTTGAATCGCCCCATGTTTGAAATCACCATGATGAGAATACCGCTGAAATTTATAGTACTTGCACCCAGAGATTTTTCGTTTTTCATCTTTGTTTATCACCAATTCAAAATGTAAATCACCTTTCATGCTACACGAGGTCTGTTTAGCCATATCTGGTGTGCAATCGCAATAAACATATTGACATATGGAAAAAAATAATTCAAGCATTAAGTAAATTTTCTGCAGATTTACATATATTTTTAGTGGTCATTTGATTGAGAAACTGATAATTGGTAAACGTAGGAAGTTCTTTGTGCTTGTTGCAACATTGGCATGATATTTTGTTTTTGGTGTACTTGTAATTGTTTTCACATTTATCCTCTAATTTGGATGAATCGTAACATCTTTGTTTGCAATTCAAAAAATGCTCAATGAGCGTAGTTTAACTAATCATGGCTGTTATTTAGGTAGTCGTGATTAATTACCTCTTAAAGCACAAAATCTGCATTTTTACTCTACAAAATATGATCTTGGCTGAGGAGAAAAGCTACCTCATAATGTCTTTGCATCCTTTTCATGGAAGGTTGGACAGGATGGAACTTTTAGTTTTCTATTAGTTTATGCAATGCTTTTATTTATTTATTTGTTTTTATTTTTATTTTTATTTTTATTTTTATTTTTATTTTTTGCGACGGTAACAAGATGGTCGCAAAAGATCATATTAGTGTTTTTCTTTGTTTTTTGCGACGGCAAAATAACGGTCGCCATAAGTAGTTTAGGTGGTCGCAAATAATTTGCGACCGTTGTTTTGCCGTCGCAAAAAGTATTTGCCACCCCCATATTCGCGACCCCCATTTGCCGTCGCATGGGCCGTCGCAAAAAGTCTTTTTGCGACTGTTTTTTATTATTTGCGACGGTTTATAGCGGTCGCAAAAAGTGTTTTTTTTAGTAGTGTATATACATAGTAAAACTTTCTTCTGCTTATGTTTTACCTCTCTTCTCTCTCTGTTGGCCAATGATTGAAAATGCTCGGTTTGTTTTGCTACTCTTTGTATGTTTCTCAATAATGAAATGATAGTGCTCCATGTTAAACTCTTTTGTGGAGGGGAACACCAAGGTATACTTACCTGGGAAATTATACAATACTCTGAGAATTTTATGTAGTCATACTTTAAATCAATCATCAATTACTTAGTCTTATGTTATACTCTCATTCCCAACATAAATTGTGGACTTCTATCTATCTCTACCAATCAAAACTTTATAGAGCACCATGTATCCACACTCTGAGAGTATTGAATAATCACCCTACCTTAAGTGCATATGTATGAATTCCACTTAATTATTTCAAATTTATTTTGAACGAAAGTGTGTGGTTGAAGAATTTATTCTGAACGAGTGTATGTGATTGAAATTAAATTAGTATAGTATAGGGTCTACGTATAGCATAAATTTGAATCACGAGATAATAATTTTGAATCATATATATATATATATATTAAAAGTAGTATTTTTCCTATGTTAGGTGACACATTATAAGAATTTACTTTTTTCTAAAAGAGCCACATCAGTATCTATTTTTTTTAATTACATATAGAGTTCTACACAAACCCAACATAATTTAAATTATATTAACTTTATCTATTTTATATGGATTCTATTTCATAAATATTTGTTTTCCATATATTTTTCTTAATAAATTGAAATAATCCACAAACTCAGGCCTCGTTTGGGGACCCTCCATTTTGGTCAAAAAGTTAAAAAGTTACTAAATTAGCCAAAAAGCCAATAACCCATACCAAAAAGTCAAAGATTCTCTTTTCTCTCTACTTTTTGCACACCTTTTCATAAAAAGTCAAAAAGTTATCCCAAACATACTAGTTTTTTTTAGCTCATATTTTAACCAAATAACCAAAAAATTACTAAATTAGCATGTTCCCAAACGGAGCCTCAATACTAATTTTGCATTTCATATTTTTCTTCTTAATTCTTTGTAGGGTATTAGAATTTTTTTTTAATGCTAAATTGCCTCTTTTTTTTTTTTCTTCTTCTTCTTCTTCTTATTTTCTCGTGCATTATTATATACCCAATATTAATTCTATATTATTCTATGTTATGGATTTGTCATTTAAATTTTATAGTGATCTTATATATGAAATTATACTTCATTTTCTATATTATTTTATATAATCACAACTCACTGGAGGAAAAACTTACACAACAATGATGCTCTCAAAAAACTTCTAAAGTTTGGATTTACTGCTTGAGTTACTTTTTCAATTGTTGAACAGTAAGTTCTTTTTGTTTTGACATCATATTACAAATGATTAATCACTTTACACACTGAGATGTATCTATCGTTTGAATGTTTTCATTATTTTTTCTTTTTTGGTTTAGATGTTGTTATGTGATTCTTTCTTGGTTAGTCGTTAAATTTTTTTTTTATATAGTTGATATTTTAATTTAATTAAGAATGTTTATTTTACAATCCTATAATTTAATATATATATATATATATATATCATATAAAATCATTATATGATAATCCAATTACAACATATTCATATTAAATTTTTTAAAATAAATTTTATATATTTTCTATTTCTACATATTTTTATTTTTCAAATGAATATAAAAGCAAATTAAATACTTAGAATTACTTTTAATTTTATATTACTAATTATTCTTCTAATTTAACAATTAATTTTAATATTAAAATGAGTATTTATTTTACTATTTTATAATTTATATATCATACAAAATTATTATATAATAATTACACTTTTATAATACGATAGAATTAAAATTATCAAGGGTAAATTACAAAACACACTCCCTGAGGCTTACTTAAATTACAAATTACCCCTTATGGTTCTAGAAATTACATTATGCCCCCTAAGGTTTCTAATTTTATAACAAATAGGTCATTTTATTAATAAATCATCAAGTCAATTAACCGTTTTTAATAATGTTAAATTTTTATTTCAATTAATAATTCAGATAATTTTATTATTGTATAGGTGAACAGTTAGAAATTTCACTTTTTCAATTAATTATGTTAAATAAAAAATTCTGACAATGAAGGGACAATTTGTATTTTAAGCAAACCTCAAGGGGTGTATTTGTAATTTATCTAATTATCAAAATACACAAATAATTTAACTAAAATTTATATATATAAGTATTCAACTACCAATTTTATAGAATGATAATGCTAATATTATCAAAATAAATAATTAAAATCATACTTTAATTATTTTTTTATAATATACATTGTATCATCAAATATTTTTTGACAAAAAAACAGCACGAGCCAACTGCTAGTAATTACTAAATAGTTAAGTATGAATTTGTAGATTCTATTTAAACCCAAAAGATGTCTCAATACGCCCAATTTAAATTTATAAATTTTAATTCCTACTATATCCTAATATGAATTTACTAATAAGGACAACACTTATTAAACCCTAAAATGAATTTTTTTTTTTTTTAAATGGTACACCCTAATCAGTAATTTCTATTCAAATATTTGTATCTTCTTCCTCAAGAGATCAAAGTTATTTCTTCTTCTTCTTCTTCTTCTTCTTCTTTTTCTTCCAAAACTCCAATCCACCCTACCAAAACTCACCATCATCATCAACATCATTGTTTTTTTTATTATTTTGAAACCCTAAACCCTAGAAGAAAGTTTGAATAAAATCAAATAATGAATGAGAGAAATAATCAAAATAGTTTTTTTGAAGCAACCCATTAGAAAGGAGATAAGTATTCATATAAAAGGATTTCACAATTTTTTGTAGAACACCATCAATTATTTTCTATATCATTTTTTTGACAAAAATTAAAGGGCCCAGTAGTAAGATTAACAATAATATATTATTAGAGTTTTTTTATTTTGTCATTTAAATAGTACATTATTTGAGAACTATGCTTTCTTGTTAGTGCCTGATGGTTATGTGCTTATAAATTTAGTATTTACTTTTCCATGAGCATTCTTGTGAATAATTTATAATGTAATTTTTTTTTTCTATATTGAAAAGTTTTATAATGCATATACAAAAGCTTGGTTTTTTTTTTATGTATTTATAATGCTTATATGCTTATAAGTTTCGTTTTTTTTTTTTTTCCTGTATTTGAGAATTATTTTTTGTATTAAAAAGTTTTTGAAATAATTTAATTTTTTTATTATTTATTATATGGGTTTGCCTTGAGGGTAATTTGGAAAAAAATAATCGGATGTATTTAGAAATTAGAATAGTTAATGATTTTTTTGGGGTAAATAGGTATGTATGTCCATAAGCCAGCCCATGTTCAGAGTTCCCCTGTCCAATCCACGTTGTTATCTAATTTAACTGCAGCTCATCTTGTGGAAGCCCACTCACGTAAAGTCATATTGGGCCTTGGCCACCAGCCCACCTTTTCCACTAACCAACGTCCTACAGTCCTATGTTCCTATTTTTGTTAGCTTGTAATATCTTTTTCTGTTTTTTTCTTTCTTTTCTTTCTTTTGATAATCCATGATATTTTTCGCTAAGCAAACCCAATTGGACCCAAGTTAGCTCATAAGTGGACAATGAGACTTTAACTTTCTAGATGCTCTGGAAGAACTTCAAATGTTTCTCTCTTTTTCACTATGTTCTGCTTCTACATCTTTACTGTAATACTTTTAATGAGTAACGGAATTCTTTTTCTATACCCAAGCGAAAAAATAAATAAATAAAATAAAATAAAAATAAAAATTGTTATAAATAAATGAATCTTTTACTTTATTTTTTTATTATTAGACACAAAGGTATAGGCATTACATGTATTTATTGTATTTATTAATATGGACTTCACTAAGTGATAATAAGAAAGCACTATGAAAATTTTACGATAAATTACATTCACCTTATTGAGGTTTGGAAGAAATAATACAGTTAGTTTCATAATTATACTAGTTTCCCTTTCAATATAGTTAAACGATCAAAATTAATGCTAATAGTGGATAAATACTTAAATAAATAAATGCTAATGGTGGATCCACTTGCTTTGGATTGCATAGTCGCTATTAGATTAATCTTCCTGTTTGGGGTTGAGTCTCCAAGAGCAGATCTCCAATCCCACATCTGCAACATGAGATAAATTGACTGCCTTCCTTATTTCTGCAAGCTTTGCCCTTTGCTACACTGCCTTCCTAAGATAAATGCAAGAATACAGTGTCACGGTGATACAATATAACCAATCAATAATAAATTTATATATGGAGAATGAACCCTGTTTTTATGAAATAATTACCGTACCACATATATATCATATCATATCATATAAAATAAAAGTAAAACTGTGCATTTTTGTTAGTATAACTACGAATCTGCCACATGTCAAGGTAATTACTTGCCATGTGTCTATATTTAGTTATCTCTTTTTTATTTGTTCAATAATGCTCTAAGAATTTCACACCTTCAATTTGCCGATGATACTATTATTTTCTCTGAGCTAGAGTGGGAGGAAATCACTACTTTTAAGAAAATTCTAAGGTTCTTTGAGATAATTTCAGGACTTAAATTAATTTTCATAAAAGCCTGGTTTGTGGGATTGATGTTCAAGATGACCTGGTAAAGGAGTTAGCCAAAAAACTCAATTGCCTTACTCAGAAACTGCCACTTAGTTATCTAGGGGGCAAACCCTAGAAGGAAAAGTACTTGGCAGCCTGTTGTGGAAAAATTTGAGAAGAAACTTGCATCTTGGAAAAGAAAGTTCTTGTCTTTTGCAGGAAGGTTAACCTTGATTAGATCAGTCTTGGCTAGCCTACCTGTTTATTTCTTATCTATTTTTAAGTTGCCGATGGGTGTAGCAAAGACAATTGACAGAATTCAATCTAATTTTTTGTGGGGTGGTTCTGAAATAAAAAAGAAGGTACACCTACACTACTAAAAAATTAACTTTTTGCGTCTGTTTTTTTGCGACTGATTATTTGACCGTCGCAAAAAAACTTATTTGCAACAGCCTAACGGGCCCACTATTGGGAACCACTCAGCCTAATTTATATTTTCCTTCATTTTCCCCAAATCTGGTAGTGTAAAACTTGCCCTAGACTCTTATTTCCCCCATATCTGATTTCGCTCGATCATGTCTGATCTGAGGAAGAGAATCTGATTTTCCTCTCTCAATTTCGCTCTATAGATCACCATGGTCGTCTGAAGAAGAGATCTCCAACGGTATGAACTCTCTCTCTCTCTCTCTCTCTCTCTCTCTCTCTCTCTCGTTTCAGTGAGTCTCTTCGAATCATTCATTCGTATTTCAACTTATTCATCTCTCTATTTCGATCACTTGAACTCAGTGAACTCACTGTAATTCGTATTCAACTTCTTCATCTGAACTCACTGTAATTCGATCACTTTTTTGTCAATCTATTGATTTTTCCACCGTAGTCGATTACGAAACAAGCTTTGGTTTGAATCAATCTGCTACAGGTACAAGCTTCGGTTTCGCCAATTTATTGATTTTTCCTCACTGTAATTCGTATTTGAAGATATATATATATATATATATATATATGTATGTATAACCTTCTTCTCATAAATTTGAATACAATTTCTGAACTATCCTCTTCGTACTCTTTTACTTTCTATTCATTAAATTATAGTAGATTTAGAATGTATGCATTTATTTATAATTATTCCTTTTAATTTGAGTAGGTGTCCTTTTTAAAGAACCGTGTTAATATTGCTAGTGGGACACCAAGCAGGTAAATGATCTTAGTCTGTTTTTTTTATTTGATATTTTGTCAAGGCACTGGCTCTGTAAGGCATCTCCTGCTGCTTGTTTCTTAATGATTTAGAATGTATGCATTTATTTATCATTATTTCCTGCTGCTTGTTTCTTAATAAAATATAATTTCCTGAGTGCACTCTACCTTTACCATGATTGCGGTTGAGGCATATTTACAGCCTTTAATATCAATTTCACACCTAATTTTTGTTATATAAACTTTATAAAATAAGGTTTGTTCTTTTGCAGTGCGACATTCTTCTCTACAAGTACAAAAATAAAAAGTAAAATTTATTTTCAAATTTTTTGGTGGAAAAGCTTTCACTTTGGGTTTATTGAAGCAGAGGTCTGAGTACAACCAAGAAAGCATACTTGATAAAGGTTGTGTATTATATGTTGGAGAAATTGCTCTCATGGATTTTACTGTGTTGATGGTCAAACATGGAGAGTCTGTAGACTTTGCATGTATAGTATGCACACATATATGTGCATTGTGCATCTAGTAATACATTGGGGGATAACCAAGGTCATCTACAATAGAGTGAGATTAGTGAGGTCCCCAATTTTTAATTCATAAAATGATCCATTGTAATCAAGTTTGCTAGGTTTTTAGAAGGGTAATAATCAAGTACCTTAAGCAATATCTTCTTCTCTTCCATCTCCTTTTGATGGTTGGTATTTGCAACTATTGCTGTCCAAATTCAAGTTAACATTTGGTTCAGAACGTTGCTGTGAGAAGTGATCTACTATGATGTATCAAACGAGGAAATCCTTCTCCATTTTGTCACCGAAACCACCACTGTCCAAACCCAAGATCAAACCATTCAGAGAATTGCTAGGTGTACGCCTTTATTTAGTCTTTATATAAGATGATGTACTTTGAGGGCTATATCAAATTTTTAACTAGGGCATCAAATAAATAAGTCTCTATTATTTTCTATTGGTGGATCATAAAATTCAATTCTAGTTCTAAATATCAATTTTTTAGAAGACTATGTTAGCCTTTTCTCAATAACTCTCTCGCCCCTTCTTCTGAAAGGTTATTTGAGTAGATATATTTTTTTCTTGATATTTGTGTTGGCTTATCTTATCCTTTGTTTTTCTTAGGCGAGCTACTCTTTTTTTGTGTTAATACTTGGTGTTTGCTCTGTATGAGTCTTGAAATTGGTGGTTTTAGCACCGAGGTGACTTGTCTCCGATGTTGTTCTTGGTTTTATTTAAGTTAAAAATGTTATCAGTTTTCTTTTTCTTTTGTTGCTTTTCTAATTATGGCATGTTAGTGGAGTACTATATATGTTTATTTGGTTGAACTATTTAAGGGAAACAATTATTCTTGGATTGAACTATACGTGAATTAGTTATCATATGAATTCTTTGCTCAATTTGCGGTTGCTTTTGTGTTGCCAGGTATAGAGGCTCGGGGATTTATATTTGGTCCTCCCATTGCATTGGCTATAGGAGCAAAGTTTGTTCCCTTGAGAAAACCGAGGAAGTTGCCTGGTATTTTTCTACCCTATATAGCAAGCTAGATAGGAAACTTCTTTTGGGAAACTAATATGCATTTTTCATAGAAAAACTACATCCATGTTTCACAAAGAAAATGTGTTAATGCATGATGTAGTGCAAATTGCCTGTGCCAATTATGGTTGCTGTATTCATTTTTGTTCTTCTAAGTATGCAACAGTTTGTTCTCTGATGATTATTGGCTTTAGTGTTTTGATTGTCAAATTTGAGTTGTGGGCCAGCATAATAATTAGATCATTTTTAGGAGATTCTCACATTTTTTTTTTTAATTTAAATATTTTTGTGTGCTTATACATAGGCTACTGGCTAGAAAACCAAAGTAGTTTTAATTGCTAGATTTTTCTGTACTTTGGAGTTTTCTCTTACCTTTGGGTTCCAAAATTTCATATTCATTCAAGGTTTCCTAGTGCATTTTATATTCAAGTTGATGATCGGCATTATGTTCTCACTACCCTGCTGTATCAAAACATATTAATTTTTTTTCCTTTTTCTTTTCAGAGTTACCAAAGTAATAGCAGTGAGTAGTTATGAAGTTTAGAGATTGATAACCTAAATTATTGAATCACCAATTTTTTGTCTTGTCTTTAATAGAAGATAAACATGTTATATAACATTAATTTAGGGATCCAAGTCAGGTTGATTGTGATTTTATATTTTCTTTTTCCATTCTCCTTCCATTCAAATTAAATACATATTTTTTTAGCTGTTCAAACCATGTATTAACACTTTATATCTATTTTGAAAGATCTAAAGATCTCTAGAGGAATTGACAAATGAGAATAATTCAAATATTCATTTCAAGAAAAGTAAAAATATTCAAATCATCCCAACTTAGCAAAAGGCATGGTGACTGTTCATACTTAATTGTAGACATCATGTAATACAGATTATGCTGTAATATATATATATATATATATGTATATGTGATTGTGCGTGTGCATGCACACACATGAAAGGACATATTGATGTAGTTATCAATGTACATATGTATAGATAATTGACTATATTAGTGAGGTTGGTAGCAAAAACAGAAATGATTGGCTTCAGTGGGGCTAGGTTCATGCACCAAACCTAGAACTTGTTTTGGGGTTTTTCGATGATCGGTCATCTTGATATTTTGCTCTGTTATTTCTCTAGAATTCCATTGCTTTGATAATTGCAAAAGAGCACAAGAAACAAGTGCTATGATGCATTGATGAAAGTCCATTTATGGTACTCTGATTCTAGAGAGAGGTTGTATAGTATGCTTGCTAACAAACTAAGCAAGCCTTTTATTTATTTATTTATTTTTTTTTTTTTTGGACTAGGGGCTGATTTGAGATCAATTTACCATTGCATATGATGTAGTCATTATTATTGGATAATGTAGGACAAATTTTACTATTTTTTTTTTATTCAGAATGTGTACCACATATTGACTTGTACTGGATGATGTGTAGTAAAAAAAATGATGTGTACTATTTTTTTTTTTATTCAGAATCTGATTTTGTCTGTGCTGATTGATGGGCCAAAAGGACCTGGCGATAAGATCGATGTGTATTTGCAACCATTGATTGAGGAGTTGAAGGAATTATGAGATGAAGGTGAACAAACATTTGACGCATCAACCAATGAAATGTTTCAATTGCATGCAGCTTTGTTATGGACAATCAGTGACTTTCCTGCCTATGCCAACTTATCAGGATGGAGTACGAAAGGTGAATATGCTTGTCCTTGCTGCAATGTGAAAACTCAATCATATTGGTTGAAGCATGGTAGGAAGTATTCATACATGAGTCATCGTCGTTTCTTACCAGTTAATCATAAATTTCGAAAGGATAAAGTATCATTTGATGGTAGTCGAGAATGGAGACTAAAACCTCAAATTTTATCTGGATCTGAGATGTTGCATCAGTTGGAATCAGAAGGTGTCCTTAGTCAGTACAAGAGGAATGACCTTAAGGAAATGTTCAGGAGACAAGAAGAGAGGGAAAATAACGGAAGAAAAAGCCATAATTGGAAGAAAAAAAGTATATTCTATGAATTGCCGTATTGGGAGCACAACTTAATAAGACACAATCTCGATGTGATGCACATAGAGAAAAATGTCTGCGATAATATATTGTGGACAATACTAGGAGTTGGAGGAAAATCCAAAGATAATGTGAATGCTCGACGTGATTTGCAAGAAATGAATATCAGAAAACCATTGCACTTGCAGTCAAGAGGGTTCAATAAAGTTTATGTACCTCCTGCACAATTCACAATGATCAATGATGAGAAAGATATGTTTCTCAAAGTACTCAAGGGAGTAAGAGTACCAGACGGTTATGCATCCAATATCTCGCGACATGTGCGCTTACAAGATAGAATTATTTGGGGTCTTAAGAGCCATGATAGTCATATTTTGATGCAACAACTTATTCCTTTAGCTATACGGAGGTCCTTGCCTAAGAATGTGATTGAACCATTGATTGAGTTGAGCACTTTTTTTAGACAATTGTGCTCCAAAGTGAATCGTACAAGTGATTTGGAATATATTCAGGATCGTATCACAATAACTCTTTGTCATCTTGAAAAATTTTTTCCACCATCTTTCTTTGACATAATGGAACACTTGCCTATACATCTTGCTGATGAAGCTTTGATCGCTGGAGCAATACAGTTTCGATGGATGTACCTGATTGAAAGGTTTCTTCTTACATTGAAACAATATGTGCGTAATCGAGCTCATCCGGAGGGCTCAATAGCTAAGGGGTATTTGATGGAAGAATGCATGAACTTTTGTTCTCGCTATCTCCTTGATGTGGAAACCAAATCTAATCGACCGAGGAGAAACAATGAAGGTGATAACAACATGGGTCGAGCTGTAGGCGAAAGTACAACATTTTATCTTAATGATAATGAATTACAATAGTGTCACCGATATGAGTTGTTCAACACAAGTTCGGGCTTACTGCTCATTCATAGGTAATTTATCACTTTCCTAGTATTGTAAAATTCTAAAGTGAAATCTATATGATATTTACTATTCTCTTCCAATTTACACAGCAAACACCTTGAAGTCATTAAGAGCAAAATGCCACGTGCAAGCGATCATCAAATTCAATCTGAGCATTTCGAAACATTCTACACTTGGTTTAAGGACCATGTATGTATTTAGACATTTCATTTCACATATCTAAATATACATAAATTTTGAGTTGAAGTTGAAGTTGAATTTATATTTGTTTTTTTAATAGGTTCAGACCTTGCGAAGGACAAGTAATATTACATTCTTGAAGAAATCAATAGATTAGCGACGGTCCTCATACCTTGGCTAGGCGGTTCAATGGTTACATTATCAATGGGTTTCGTTTTTCTGTGAAGGTGGATGATCGTCGGGTGACTCAAAATAGTGGTGTAGCTTTAAAGGCTGATACAATGAGTTATGCTAGTCGGAAGGACAAGAGTCCCCGCGTCGGTGCTGTGTACTACTATGGACAGTTGACTGATATTGTTGAAATCCGGTACACTAACAATATGAAATATGTGTTGTTTAAGTGTGATTGGGTTGATAACACTAGGGGGAAAATGGAAGACGCTTTCAAATTCACATTAGTCAACTTCAATCGTTTGTTGTACCCAACCGATCGTGTTAGCAATGAACCTTTTATATTATCATCCCAAGCCGAGCAAGTTTGGTATGTTCCTGATCCTTGGAACCGATTGGCAAGTTGTGGTAAAGATGTCTCAAAGAGGTCTTTTGATATGAATTCTAATGATGACCCTCAAGTTGAACCCTATATGACTCAACATTTGGAAGACAACGCTATGCTTTGTGATGAAGAAATTGGTTGGAGAGAAGGAATAGAAGGAGCAACAATTGATGTTAATGAAGAGTGTTGAACTTCATTTGTGATTGTTGATGAAAAGTTTAAATATTGTTCAAATGTCTCAATTCTTAATTGTTGAATTTGTGAGAAATTTATATATGTTTATGTGTTGTTTTATTATCAAGTGTAGAGCTTCATAAAGATTTTCTTTCTTTTTATAATGAATGTTTACTTGCTGTGGTGGTTATTTTTTATTCAATTACAATGTCGGTTCTGATAGTTACGAGCTTAGGAGACATCGTTGTGGACTTGCATAGGGATCTCTGTTCTTTGAAATGGCCAATGTAATTGAGAGGGAAATCACCACCTTGCAATTGAAAGTATGTTAAAGAGTTTATACGTAATGTTTATGTTGCAAGTTTTTAGTGTTTGATCTAATTATAAATTATTTGTTGATATAGGAAAAGAAGCTTGTTATGGAGATAAAGAGAACTGCTAAAACAGGAAATGAGGTACATTTTGGGACGTATTTCTCTTTCTTGTTTTTATATTCAGATTTATCTTCTTATTTTTATTTGTATTTGCATTCTGCAGGCAGCAACTAGCATTTCAATATGTCAGCTAATCAAGCTTAGGCAACAAATAACAAAATTACAAGCATGCTTACAGCAAATGTCCCCAGCTAAGCAAACTGAAGAGGAAACTGAAGAGCTAACCAACCAGGTTCATTGTTTAATTTTTCTGTTGGTTTATGTTTTTCTTGTTCTTCTATTGGTTTATTTATTTATTTATTTACTTGACAGGTCCTAGATGAAATTGGAGTTGATGTTGCCTCTCTAGTCAGTATTCGCAGGAGTTTTTTTTATGAATTTATCTTGTTAGTTGATGCTATTTTTCATGTATTAAATTGGTTTTGAATTTAACTTGCACTCTTGAGCTTATCGACGCCCAAAGGAAGAATTGTTGGAAAGATGACCGAGGATGCTAATAGGTATCTTGTGTTATCTTATAAGTAAATTGATATCCATATTTCTTGTGTATTAACCTTTCCATATTTCTTTCATTTTAGGATGAAGCGGAAGAGGAAGACCTTTAAGGCCCTTTGCATTATAGATGAGGCTTTACGTGTGCGGGCAAGTCCTTCGCTACCTCGCACTATGGAAGGACCATCTTTTTCATCTGTTCCGAGGTAAACTTTACTAATGAAGTTCTATTTGTTTTGAAATTGATTTGTATCAGTTGTTTATATTTATATCTTGTGTTATATTATTAGTAAATTGATATCCATATTTCTTGTGTATTAACCTTTTCATATTTCTTTCATTTTAGGATGAAGCGAAAGAGGAGGACCTTTAAGGCCCCTTGCACTATAGATGAGGCTTTACGTGTGCGGGCAAGTCCTTCGCTACCTCGTACTATGGATGGACCATCTTTTTCATCTGTTTCATCTCCACATACAATATCAACTACCTTAACACGACGAGGTCGAGGATTCGCCCGAGGGATAAAGGAATGGGGTACAGGCACTAAGATCCAAGTAAAATTTGATGATAAGTTTCAGCCTGTAGAGGATGATGGCAAAAAGTTGAAGGGACAATTGGGGTTGATCATGCGCAGCGGGCATAGAGTCCCACTTACATATCTCAGTTGGAATGTGATACATGTTGATATAAAAGAAAATATTTGGCAGGAGGTGAAGGTATATAGTTTTCCCTTTTGCTAATTACGGTTAGGGTTTATGCTTAGATTTTTGAATTTTTCCAGGTTATTAGTTATTAGTTATTTGATTTCTGATTTCTTGTTAATTGTGTTTAGTTATTAGTTATTAGCTTGCTTGTGCATTTGTGTATGCTCTATAATTATGAGAATGAAATTGGCTTTCAATTTGTGCTTTGTAGGACAACTTGATATATTGTCCAGATGAATTCAAGGAGGTTTGTATGCGACTTTGTAGGACATCGTGGAAAGATCATAAAAGCAAGACAAAGTCTAAGTATTGGGTTCCATTCAAGAATGATCCGGACATTGCTTCTAGAGTACCTAGTAACATAGTGCCAACCCAGTGGAGGAAACTTGTGCAATATTGGGCGAGTAAAGAAGTGCAGGTATATGTATTCTTTATAAAATTTTAATTAATGTTTTAATGATAAATAACTAATGTTTGATATTCTAACCAATGTAATAGGCGATTGCTAAGAAGAATTCTTTTAATCGGGGATTTCGTGGGCCTCCACATACGACCGGAAGGACATCTTTCTTAGATATTCGTTTCAATGTATTGATCTTGTGGCTGCACCTAAAGCATCATTTGAGACTGCATTTGGTGTTGCAGCTGCAGCCGCACCTAGTGCACTTGGTGTGACACTTGTGGCTGCAGTTGTGGTTGCATCTAGTGCTGCACTTTTGACTTATTATGTTGTGAAGACTTCAGCTCCTAACTTGAAAAAAATTGCAGATGACACATAAAGGAGAGCGGATAGATAAGATGAGTCTCTGGAAGAGGGCACACAACCTGAATGATCCCGATGTGGTGGCAATTGTGGTATGTCTATGGTTTAAATGTTTTTACACATATTTTGCTTTTTACCAAACATTGTCTTTATGTTTTCAAAATGTAGGAGGAATATAATGTGCATCTTTGGAAAGTTCCTAAGGAGCAACATACGATTGAGTATTGTGATGAGATTTATCATAAAATCGTTGGGAATGATGGACATGGGTATTGCAAGACCTATGGGAGAGGAGTGCCCTGGAGTGCGGTGTATGCGCGAGGCAGCAGTCCATCCCAATCATTAGCAGCCCCTTCGTTTATTGATGAGATCACACAGCGCGTGACACAAGACGTTGAGTCTAGGTTCACTACGACGATTAAGAACCTAACGGCACGTGTTTTGTTCTTAGAGTCACAGGGTGTGGCTGGGAGTATGAGCTTGAGAGAGGTGCAATACTTACAAATTAACGAATTTTACGTTTTATCAATTTGTATATACACATATGGAAATTATTAACACATTATACTAACATATTGTAGATGTCCGATGCATCTAGTGGGCAACAAGCTTCAAAAGAAAATGAATAGGTATGCCACTCTACTATATTTCTGCGTAACCTTTTGATTTCTTGTTCAATCTAGTCAGATAATATTTTTGATTGAAATCTCCTTTTCTTTTTATATTAATTTTATCTTTCCTTTTTCTTTTGCCAATTTTACTTCGTGTTGTAATTTGTATGAAGCTCAACACTAAGGTTGTGTTTGATAATTGATCATTGATGACTCTGGTTTTGAATGATACACCATATTAGATGTCTCTATCTTTTGAAATGATCTTTGTTTAATTTGAAAGTGGTATTGCATTGCGCTTCTCTTTTTAATTTGGTTTATACATTGTTTAACCCACATTAGTTTCATATTCTCGATCTATTTTCGGGCATTTATTTCGTGTTTCTCTGGTACTTTAATTTTTTTTTTTGGGGAATCTTGAAATATTTTATGTTTTTCATCTCAAAAGAATGATATGCTATGATTCTTTGAATGTTTTGGCTCTTACTTTGTTGAAGTCGGGAGATCTTTAATTGTGTTGTGCTTACAATACTAGGCAGCATAGCCATATCATTTTGTTATTACTGCTTTTTTATGTGGAGGAAATTTTTGATTTCGAGGCCTTTCTGGGTATGATTTTCTTCTTTTTTAGATTGTGCTTTGATTTTTTGCATATGAGAATGGATACAATGCCCTGTTACTTGTATGGGTTATGATGTGTGTAATTTCGTCCTTCCGATCAGGAAAGCTTTTGACCTTTGTTTTTATTTTTGTCTAATTTGCGTTCACTTTGATAATTTTCTCTGTTGACCATCTTGATGTTTAAAGTATTGTTGTTTCATAGTGTTAGTTAAAATGACATGAATGAAAAATGTTGTCTTCTAGTATTATTGTGAACATTCGTAGGGTAGTTTTTGACTCGCGCAAATGAATGTATTAAATTCCACAAATAGGGTCTTGTACCATGTAAGAGTTGTGTGGGTTTTGTGATTGATTTTTGTGAAAATAGAACGCTTCTTTAAAATGCCATTGTTAGTGAGCCCGCCTTGATTTGCACCATTTTGAATTTGAAAATTTTCTTTTTTATCATATTTTCTCATGTCTACACACAAATGTATATTTATTAATGCGTGTTCATTGCTTTGTATCTATGAATGATAAAATAGAATAAGAAATGAAATTACATATAGAATTATCCTTTCAATTATGATTTAATATAGCTTGGTGACTGAGGGAAAATTTTAAGTTTGGTGAATGATGTGGTGGCCAAAGAACACTCCATAAAGGTGTTTTTCTTCATGGGTTTTACAATGCAGTTGAAACATTATATGACAATGCGGTGATTTTTTTCAATCTTCGTTAGTGTATTATAGTGCATTGATGCTGATTTTTTTTCTTTCTTTTTTCCATTTGTTGTTTCCTCTACGATCTCACCGTTCATCTTTTACGCTCATAGGATACCTAGCCCCAGTATGCCTTGTTAGGACAAACTTACAAAGAAGGCAGACGTATATAGTTTTGGGGTTACGGTACTTGAAATAATTAGTAGCAGTATAGCGAAGACAACATTTGAAATTTAGAACCGTGTAAATGTCACGTGAAATTTAGAACTAACGTAAATGTCAAGTAACTGTAAACATGGCTGAGTCACCTTGCAACTTTTATAAACTGTGTAAGCACACATAATTCCAAAATGCTGCGTAAAGTTGGTTACTTTATGAGCTCAATTGTATGCTTGATAGATGATTAAATGCTTGGCTGAGGAGAAAAGCTACCTCATAATGTCTCTGCATCCTTTTCATGGAAGGTTGGACAGGATGGAACTTTTAGTTTTCTATTAGTTTATGCAATGCTTTTATTTATTTATTTGTTTTTATTTTTATTTTTTGCGACGGTAACAAGATGGTCGCAAAAGATCATATTAGTGTTTTTCTTTGTTTTTTGCGACGGCAAAATAACGGTCGCCATAAGTAGTTTAGGTGGTCGCAAATATTTTGCAACCGTTGTTTTGCCGTCGCAAAAAGTATTTGCCAACCCCATATTCGCGACCCCCATTTGCCGTCGCATGGGCCGTCGCAAAAAGTCTTTTTGCAACTGTTTTTTATTATTTGCGACGGTTTATAGCGGTCGCAAAAAGTGTTTTTTTTAGTACTAGTTAATTGGATGGAGGTGTGTATGAGTAAAAATCAAGGAGGACTGGGGGTGAGAAACTCAAGTGAGGTCAATGAGTGTTTACTACTATAGTGGTGGTGGAGGTATGGTAAAGAGGACAAATCTCTATGGAAACAAGTGGTGTGCAGCAGATATGGTGGGGATGGAGGCAGGTTTAGTCCAGTTTCATCCGTCTGGTATGTTATCTTTTTTGTGGCAGGATATATTGTTCATTGATTCATCGAATTCTGCAGTGATTAATTTCTAGTGACAAAATTTTAAGATTGTAGTTAGGAATGGGAGAAGGCTGCATTTCTGGTATGACATTTGGTGTAAAAATCTAAGAGAAGAATTTCCCAAGCCGTTCAGCCTATCAAATAAGGAGGGTACTTTGAATCAGTTCTATCAAAGGAAAAGGTTAGATAGAGATTGGAAGCTGTCTTTCAGAAGATCTCTCTTAAGCTTGGGAAAAGGAGGAAGTTCAAAAATTGAATGATTTGCTGGTTGATGCTCCTTGTCTCAATCTAAACCTGGTGGCAGATGATTCTTGTACATGGTTAGCTCATTCCTCTGGGAGTTTCACTGTGGCTTCAGTTTGGAAGTAGTGGGAGTCAACTAGAGGGCCTACGCTTGGAATACCCAAAATACCTATGGAGAATATGCTTGGAATATCAAACACCACCCCCCCCCCCCAAGTTCAGTTTCTTGGTTGGCTAGCATGGAGAGGAAGGATTAAATCTTTGTGTGTTCTGTAAATCAGAAGGGAAATATGTAACTCATGTTTTGTTATTTTAAGATTTGCTTAAAATATAAATTGTCTTATGTACTTTTAAAAATTACATACCGCTCCTTGAAATTTCTAATTTCATAACAAACGATCCCATTTATTAATAAATCATAAAGTTAAGATGTAAGAAATTTATTTCAATTAATAATTCAAATTATTTTATTATTGTGTAAAAAGTTAGAAATTTTATTTTTATCAGTTAATTATGTTCAATGAAAATTTTTGACAAAAAATATTAATAATTTTTAAATTACAAAGAATAATTCATATTTTAAACAAATTTTAAAAATACATTTATAATTTACCTTAAAATTTTTTGATCATTAAACCACCGATTACTAGTCGGTCTCTAAACGATAGCATCATTTGATATGAAGCAACTAGTCGGTCTCTTACAATGTACAAGGTCGGTCTCTTGCCACTTTCTTGTACAACCAAGCAACTAGAAAGTCTGTTGCTTCATGACATGGCTCCTTCGTGGAAAGACAAGACATGGATGTTAAGATGAGTAATACAGTTTAGATTTTGTTCTTGTGTGGTCATAGGTCACAAGAAATTTAAAAATATTATCTATTGTATGAATATGAATGTAACAAAAAAATAAAAATAAAAAATATTTGAGATTCTTAATAAAATTTTCATAATTTCACCCACAATGATATGTAATAATAAGTGTTAATTTTTGATTTGTTATGTATTGTTTTTCTTTCTTGCCATATCATTAGAGATGTATTTAAGGATGTCAAATGTGGGTCTTTGACATTCCTCTAAAAAATATATAATTATTTTAAGCATTAAGGCCATGTTTGTTTCGGTGGACATGAGCTTAGGATTGGACTAATAGTCCAATAAAATTATTAATCCGATATTTTGTTAAACAATGGAAGTACGGACTAACAATCCATTCGGATATGGCATCCTACATATGATGGACTATTCAATCTCATAAAGAGGGGTGGGATATAAATTGGAGGACTAATTTGGACATTTTAGTCCCTCCTTATAATCCTAACTCAATCCAAACATAAAATATGATACACAATCAAAAGGGATTCGTAGTCCTAAGACTATTAATCATGGGAATGTCAATCCAACATGATCCAGTCCGCCCAAACAAACATGGCCTAAGCTCTAAGAGCATATGTTAATAAGACTCCAACACGGTGATTTTAAATTGGACACTTAGGCCATAAGTCAATTTTTGAATCTTTTCAACAATTATGCCCAAGCTCCAATATCTTTGGACCAAAATGATACAATTTATTCAAAAGGACAATTACCTGTTGAAATCAACCTATCTTTGTATCTGTCAAAATTCACCAAACTAATTATCTGTTGAAATTTGACACATGTTATTCATTCAATATCTTATTTGTTGAATATTATACATTTCTCTACCTCACCACCACCACTACCTACTGTCGTCAGCTGCCATTGCTGGCCTTCAGCAACTTTTTCGGCCAATTTTTTGACAACTTTTCCAATGTGTCTTTATCACCAAATAAGATTTTACCTTAGATCTAATTCTTATACCTCCTTTGAAATGGATTTTTCGTCAATTTTATCTTTTAAATTTGCACTGATTATGAGTAATTTTTTATGGCTCCTAAAATTATTGTAAGTAATACTTTACCATAATAATAATCAATATCTAATATAACAATCATATTATTTTATAAAAAGAAATTATATGTAAGAAGATTTCTTATCAAATTTTCTTAATATTTGTCACACAAGTTTTAGATCTCACATGTATTTAGAGTTTGTTTGGCATGATTTGTATTAGCATTTTTTTTAATCTTTTTATCTTTTTGGGATCATATCACCTTTCTACTTTACTGCACATCTTTTCATAAAAAGTCAAAATATATACTTATTTAGATCATCTCAAATACACTTGGTATTGTGATCCATATATATGTTTGTGTCTTGTGATAAAAAATATTTTAAAAAAAAAAAAAAAGAAGGAAAAATTACTCATAAATCCCATTTGGGGAAATGTTAATCCATTTGGTCCTACATGTTTTTTTATAAACCAAATAGTCCTTTTTATTTGTAGTATGTATTATTGATTTGATTTATTAATATTTGAGTTTACTTGCCCCTTATTTTGATTATGTTTTTGATGTTTTTTTGGGATTGAGTGTATGTGGATAAGGTATGGTTTAATATTTTCATTTTTTTTAGGGATTTCGCGGAGTGATTGTGAGGATTATTGATGTTACCTACTTGGTGTTACATTATTGATGTTAAATCATTTGCGTTTTCGTGGGGAGGTGTATGGGTTGTAATGTTCACATTTACCTACATAAACATTAGCCTAGAGCCACATTGCCATACCGTGAAGCTTCCCACTAACAACTTATAACATTAGCACCAAACATCAAACACATAACATAATATCGAAACAGTCCGACAATCCCCGACAATTAACAGTCACTACCCCCTACTACCACCAAACCCCACCAACACTTTCAGGTATACATCCTCTCACTTGCCCCCAACATTACAAAATACACACCCAATAGCTACAACACCATGCGTCTGTTACATTATATACATGCACAACATCACATTTGCAATCACTGGTAACCACCAAACCCAGGAAAATATTACAACATTAACCAACAAAATCATGTGTCTGTCACATTACAAATATGCACAACATCATATTTGCGATCAATGGTAAACCCCAAACCTGCGACGTGAACAAGATCACCGAAAATCCCACATGACGTACCAATTAAACAAAAACCCGTTTCAAGCATCGACCTTGATGTTGTATTGTTCTACAAACAACCAAACTAACATCGAAGGCACCCATACTCGTTGTCATCGCACTAACACATGATCAACGATATCGTCCATGGATTAATTTTAAATCGCCGACATTATATCCTCAATATTAATTGCACTCCAAGATGTCCCAGTGCCCACGGTGCTTCGCCTCTATAAATTTGATAGAAGGGGTTTCCATGATTTTCTAAGGTTTTTTTTGGGGACTTGTAATGTTATTTGGGGAATAACGAATTTTGGGTGCAACATTCCCAAATTCGGCGTTCAACTCACACAAACTGAGGATCAACACTGCAACATTGTCAAGGAAACATTGATGTTCCCATTTTTGAGCTTCTATTTCGTTTGCAATGGAGGGAAAAGGAAAAAAATGCTATAGTATACTTTTGGATTTTTTGGTAACTACAATATCACTTAAACACCCAATATACCCCTCCAAATAGCCAACCCATGCATTACATTCGTGGGCTCAAGAGTAATTAACATTAACATGGGACCAATTAGTTTACCAAATAAATTGCAAGACTAAATAGTTCAAACTATCTAAACTTGGGATTTATTGGGGTTTCCCCTCCCAAAAAAAAAAAAAAAAAATAGAGAGAGAGAGAGAGAGAGAGAGAGAGAGTGAGAGAGGAACAATTTCAATTGGAATTTCGAAACTATCATAGTGTATCTTTCTGTTTTGGGCTACATTTGAAATGTGAGATTTGAAGAAAGTAACAGCTAGCAACAAAAACTTTTAGTGTATTTTGGGTAAATGTGTAATTTCATTTAATTGCCAAATAGCTAATTAGGGGGTGCCTCTATTTACACACTACATTTCTTTTCAAGGCACACAATTGATTAGTTTATTTTTTATTACAATATTAGCCTAATATAAAGTGACCACAAAGGACAAAGGATTATGATACAGAGTTTATGTAAAATTACCACAAAGGACAATAATGAATACAATACACACCTCTCTTCTCAAACGTTACTTACGTATCTTTTCTCTCAAGAACCCAAAAACCCTAAAACAAAAACCAAAAACCACTACAAAAATTTTGGTTTTTTGCGATGGCAAAATGCCGTCGCAAATACTCAAAATACCGTCTTAAAAACTTTTTAGCGACGGCAAGTGGGGAGTCACAACAAAGGGTGTTGCTAAAAGGTTTTAGCGACGGCACAATGCCGTCGCCTTTTTTTTGTGATGGCAAAGTTGCCTTTTTGCGACGGACTTCTGCTGTCGACTTTAATATGTAAAAATTTGAGATTTTTTGAGATGGCACTGTGTTGCCGTCGCTAAAATTGTTATTTGCGACGGCAAAAATGCAGTCGCAAAAGTGTTTTTATTGCGACGGGAAACCTGCCATCGCTAAAAGATTATTTGAGACAGCACGACATGCCATCGCTAAAAGATTATTTGCAACGGCAAAGAACACCGTCGCGAAAGGTTTTTTGTTTCAACTGTTGCCAATATCTTTTGCGACTACATTGCTTATGTTGCAAAAAAATCTGGTTCTAATGTTTTTTGAGACGGTGTGGTGCCGTCTTAAAAAAAAAAAATGCAATAAAATTATTAAAAATATCAAAATTACCTGTGTTAAATGAAAAATAACTGAAAAAGAAATCGATAATTAGATAATAATATAAAAATTTCAGTATAAAAATAACAATTCATTCATAATAAAAATATTCTTCCATTCATAACAACACATCAACAAAATTATCCCACTACATAATGCTGCACAATACATATACAATGTTTAAATACATAATATTGTTCACAATTCAAAATAACGTAAATAAAAAATAAAAGTTTTCCTCATGATTCTTCCATGGGTAACAAAAACAAAAGTTAGTTGCAATCTTCATACGCCTGCATTCCATAAGAAGCAAACTGCTACTCAGGAAATATCTGAAAACAAAAAATAAAAATAATTAATGACAATCTAATTATGTGTTAATATTTTAATTACAAAAAAAAAAAAACATAAAAAATTAACTACTATATAATTACAAAGATAATTAAGTAAATAATTTTGGTTAGACAGAAATCCGACTCTAACTCCCAAATCGAGAACCCGATTGGAGTCCCATCTTCTCCTACAAGTCTCTCGTGCCTAGGCGGTTGTGTGTGCCAAGTTTCGTGCTAAACCGACACCGTTTGGTGATTTTGGGGCGTCAATACCTCGAATTTAAGTTTCTTAAGGAACTAGTTTGCCTAGAGTGAAATTCGGCTCTAACTCCCAAACTGGGAACCCGATTCGAGTCCTGTCTTCTC
The DNA here is from genome assembly GCA_025200525.1 of Camellia lanceoleosa. Lineage (NCBI taxonomy): Eukaryota > Viridiplantae > Streptophyta > Magnoliopsida > Ericales > Theaceae > Camellia > Camellia lanceoleosa. The sequence goes on from CM045771.1 coordinate 101,027,462, forward strand.
CCACAAGTCTTTCGTGCCTAGATGTTCGTGTGTGCCAAGTTTCGTGCTAATCTGACCCCGTTTGGTGATTTTGGGGCGTCAATACCTCCAATTCAAGTTTCTTAAGGAACTAGTTTGCCTAGAGTGAAATCTGGCTCTAACTCCCAAATCGGGAACCTTTCCCGTCTTCTTCCATAAGTCTCTCATGCCTAGGCGGTCGTGTGTGTCAAGTTTCGTGCTAATCCGATGTCGTTTGGAGATTTTGGGGCGTCAACATCTCGAATTCAAATTTCTTAATGAACTAGTTTGCCTAGAGTGAAATCCGGCTCTAACTCCCAAACCGGGAACCCGATTCGAGTCCCGTCTTCTCCCACAAGTTTCTCGTGCCTAGGAGATCGTGTGTACCAAGTTTCATGCTAAACCGACGCCATTTGGTGATTTTGGGACGTCAACACCTTAAATTCAAGTTTTTTAAGGAACTAATTTGCCTAGAGTGAAATTCAGCTCTAACTCCCAAACCGAGAACCTGATTCCAGTCTCGTCTTCTCCCACAAGTCTCTCGGGCCTAGGCGGTCGTGTGTGCCAAGTTTCGTGCTAATCCGACCCTATTTGGTGATTTTGGGGCGTCAACACCTCCAATTCAAGTTTCTTAAGGAATTAGTTTGTCTAGAGTGAAATCCGGCTCTAACTCCCAAACCGGGAACCCGATTGGAGTCCCGTCTTTTCCCACAAGTCTCTCGTGCCTAGGAAGTCATGTATGCCAAGTTTCGTGCTAAACCGACACCATTTGGTGATTTTGGGGCGTCATTACCTCAAATTCAAGTTTCTTAAGGAACTAGTTTGCCTAAACCGAAATCTGACTCTAACTCCCAAACCGGGAACCCGATTCGAGTCTCGTCTTCTCCCACAAGTCTCCCGTGCTTAGGCGGTCGTGTGTGCCAAGTTTCGTGCTACTTCAACGTCGTTTGGTGATTTTGGGCTATTAACACCTCGAATTCCAAGTTTCTTAAGAAACTAGTTTGTCTAAAGTGAAATTTGACTCTAACTCCCAAACCGGGAATCCGATTCGAGTCTGTTTTCTCCCACAAGTCTCTCATGCCTAAGCGGTCGTGTGTGTCAAGTTTCGTGCTACTTCGACGCCGTTTGGTGATTTTGGGACATTAACACCTCAAATTCTAAGTTTATTAAGAAATTAGTTTGCCTAGAGTGAAATCTGGCCCTAACTCCTAAATCGAGAACCCGATTCAAGTCCCATCTTCTCTCACAAGTCTCTTGTGCCTAGGCAGTTGTGTGTGCCAAGTTTCGTTCTACTCTAACGCCATTTGGTGATTTTGGAGCGTTAACACCTCGAATTCTAAGTTTCTTAAGAAACTAGTTTGCCTAGAGAGACATTCGGCCCTAACTCCCAAACTGAGAACCCGCTTCGAGTCCCGTCTTCTCCCACAAGTCTCTTGTACCTAGGTGGTCGTGTGTGCCAAGTTTCGTGCTACTCTGACACCATTTAATGATTTTGAGAGATTAACACCTCAAATTCTAAGTTTCTTAAGAAACTAGTTTGTTTCTTAAGAGTGAAATCGGGCTCTAACTCTCAAACCGAGAATCTGATTTGAGTCCCGTCTTCTCTCACAAGTCTCTCGTGCCTAGGCGGTCGTGTGTGCCAAGTTTCGTACTACTCCGATGTCGTTTGGTGATTTTGGAGCATTAACACCTCGAATTCTAAGTTTCTTAAGAAACTAGTTTGCCTAGAGTGAAATCCGGCCGTAACTTCCAAACCAGGAACCCGATTAGAGTCCTGTCTTCTCCCACAAATCTCTCGTGCCTAGGCGGTCGTGTGTGCCAAGTTTCGTGCTACTTCGATGCCGTTTGGTGATTTTGGGGAATCAACACCTCAAATGAAAATTTATTTTTTTAGTATATGTTTGGTTAAGATAATTTTTTTGAGAGACAGTTCTAACATATAGCAACTTTCGTGAGAAAATAAATTTTATTGTATTTTTTTGCAAGGAATTAGAACCTAAATTACAATAATGATGTAGGTCGTCTCAACTAAAAATGAGAGAGTAAATTTAAATTTTAGGAGGAAGTTTAACGAGGGAACATGTAATTACCTAGAATGTAGTTTCAAAACTGATGTTAACTACACATTTATTATATAAGAGTACATATCCAAGAAGCCCATGCCAAGCCATAAAACAATGCCTGTGCATTTAAAAAAAAAAAAAAAAAAAAACACTTCCATGAGATAAAACTTATACATACTTTCGACTATGATTAAGTCCAGAGTTGCAGGGACTTAAATTAAGTAAATAAAGGACAACTCACATGAGCTATTGATGAAAGTAAGGTTGTGCCCATCATGGACCTAGATATATATCCTATTGCCCAACGTAATGTGTTTAAGTTGTTCCATGTCCAATCCTCGCCACTCAGTTGTTTATTCAATTTCTTCAGCATTTATATCATCCCAGGAAGGAAAGAAACATTTACATGTAACTAGATGGCATAGTCCGATAAATTCACTATTAAAAGCACAGTAACGCACAACTTCTTACTTGAAAAGCATAGCCACGAATTGCTGAGTGAATAACCTACAATAATCTGAACTCCAAATAATTTTGAGTTTTGTTTAATCATATTATTGCTATATCCAGGCATATCCACATAAGGACAGAATACCAAAACATGATCAAACAATACAGTGTCATCTTTTCATGCTATTGGCATGAGAATACATATTCATATGGGTACAACCATTATATATCTATCTAGGAGATATTGCAGCACAGTAAAAAAGGTGAACAACAAAGGCAATTGTAAACCAATACCTGCTTTTCGGTATCTTCGTGGTCAAGGTGTGACAAATAGATAAGTGTTTCCTTTATGATCTGCGACGTTGTAGTTTAAATTAGAAATAGCAACTAAAGGAGAAACAGAGACAAAGAAACCAAACATAAATAATAAAATATAAAGGATCCCAGTGCACGAGGCTCCCGCTAGCCTTCCCCACTTTTTTGTGGACATTGCAACAGTTGTGAACTAATACCATCAACAATACCAGGAAATGGCATCTGTCAATTCAACATGCACAAACAAATTGAAAACAGTAAATCAAACCTTCGATACATATAGATTGAAACAGAAAATCAGATAAGAAATTGATAAAGGTCAGTCATCGGTATAACAGAAATTCATAGCATAGGACCCCCTATTAACATAACATAACAGATCAAACAGACTTGTGCCAATTGTGTACCTCATTTTAAAAAAGAAAAAAAAGTAAACCTAGCCTTCACCTCTCTAACATGGTGCCAACAAGTTAAAGCTATAACACTGGTATGTTCACAAGCATATAAAACAGGTCGTTCGAGGTCTTAGTTGCACAAATTTCTCACATCAGGTGACATCCCTTGTTTATTAATTGTTTAATCACCAAGTAGATAAGTATATAGTGAGGGTTCCATGTGCACATATTGTAAAATAACTAAAATAAATGATGGAATAGGTTTAAGATCAATAACCTTTAAATCACACACAAAAGTAATTGCCAAAACCAAGCATACCTAGAATTGATGAGTAAGTTCTGAAATAAAAGGATATTGCTCCAGATCAAAAAAATTTCTTACTGTGGCAATTAGACATGATTGAATTTATAAAGTTGAGAATCTAGGCAAAAACCAGTTCCTAATTTACATATAATAGGAATACTTCGTTACACCAAATTATTAATACTCCAAAAGTTGAACAACTCACAATTCACATCATATAAGATGCCTCTAAAATGACTCAGAAAATAACCAAAATCCTTTCCATAAAGGTTCACTGTGAATCAAAGGAAGTCAAATTGGAGAAAATCAGACTTGGGAACTGAGATGGGGTCTCTTAATGTTAATTATATTCTTAAAGAACATTACATCAAAAGAGATCAATTGGAGAGAAGAAAACAAAAAGAGAAGAAGAAGAAAGAATACATCACCAAGGAGAACAAGACAGAGAGATCTTGAAAAAGTTACGTTGTTTATTCAAGGATATTAATACCACTATTTGCTTGATATTCATATTGTATCCAGAAAACAGTGCCCCTAAAAACCATATGATCATTAAAATTAATCACATCAGTTGTGCAGATAGTTGGTCAAAGTACACATAGAAGCTATGCTATCTCAAAGAAGACTCTCAAAAACAACTTACTTAGGCAGATAATAAATAATAAATAAATAAATTATGTGTTTGTGTGTGTGTATGTACATGTAAGAATTTAGAGAAAACACATAAACAAACACAGACTCTTGGAGATTTTTAGGACCTAGTTCATTTTAAATTAGCAAATTTAATATTTTTAAAAAAATAAAAGCAGCAAAACTGCATGAAAATATCTGAAAAATTCAAATTCAAATTGATCATAAAAAAGGAGTATAAACACAAAGAAACATGGAGATTAGAGTAGTAAGGAGAATATAAGTGAGATCAGTAGGATTTGTGTAACATACAGGCTTGGACGGCTCGAGGATTGAAGCCATTCGTAAAGGTTCTTCGAGAAGCAAGTGATTCAAATGCAATTTGGATCAACAATTAATGGTCTCTGTCTCTCAGATAAAGAACAAGAACAAGAACACTTACCGTACGAAACTGAATCTGAGGATGGCCATGAAGAAATTGAGCAGGTTTTAGCCGCTCCTGAAATAGATCCTGACAACGACTTGAATTGATACAAGCTCCTCATGCCTGATAACCTGTCACGACCCAAACCCACCCCTGTAGGTTTAGCATCGTAACCGACCAGTAATCCGTGGATTACCAAAGGCCTCTGAACAGATTAACAAATAATAAGGGGTTGCGGAAGCAATAATACAAAATACATAAGGTCCAATGAGTTATGATAACGTACATGGGACAGAACATTTCAAAATTTTCATAGATATACATAAACATGCTAGTCTAGGTACACAATATTTACAAGTATTTACAGAAATGTACTTCCCAAGATCTGACTGTACAAAACAAAAACAGGGACTAGCATGAATACAAAAAGAAACAGCCATAGCATTAGGCTTCGTTCGGAACCTCCTCGGAAGGCACAACAGTTGGCTGACAAAACATAACAGAAGGCTGTCAACTCTAGCCCTGGTCATGTGCCGTCTCACCTACATACATAATATAGACTGTGAGCGAAAGCTCAGTGAACAATAACAGAGTAAAGGGGTTTCAATGAATGAGTTCGTACAGATTCAGAAAACGTAAAACAGATTTGTATCAAATTCATCATTTGTGCAAATCATATACAGAAAGAAATCATAAGTCATGATTAAGTTTACGTGATACATCCATTAGCATTAACAAAACAGAACAGAACAGAACGCATACGCGTGAGGTTACGAATAACCAGTTCCACAAAGGAACCTCCGGATCTGGGTAACAAAAAGCGAGCAGAGCCGAGCCCGTGACACGGACTCGATGCAGATGTGAGTGCAATGTAAATAAGTTCCTTAAAGGAACCTCCGATGATGGGTAATAGCTGATGTATATCACATGGTGCTAAGGATGTCACGAATACATATCAGAAATTGAACAATCATTCATTGTATAGAACATATCATTTCGGAAAACATATCTTGTTTTATCACACAGAAAGTAGATACAGTTTGAACATAACTTTACTAAGTTATTACTCACAGTTGGTCTTGAAACAAACAGACGGGGCAGATAGGTCAGACAGAACGCGGTACGTGACCTACATAACACATAACAGATACACATTTGAAACACACATTCTAAATGCACAAAACTTATGTCGTTGGTTCTTAGTGTGTTTCTAACCTTAAATCCTTACTATAGAGTCTTAAACATGGCCTAGGAATGCCTAGGATGGAATGAGGATGCAAAGATGACTTGGAAAACATTTTCCAAAACTTACTGAAAACAGGGGTCTCACTCGAGCGAGGATTTCTTTGCTCGAGCGAGCTTGTCAAAACAGAGGGGTCGCTTGAGCGTAGACTCCTTCGCTCGAGCGGTTTGCAAAAATGCAAAAGTACTGGATGGTGCAATTTTCCTCTCGATGCACACTCGATGCTCGCTCGAGCGTGAGACACACCCTTCGCTCGAGCGTAGGTCTCGTCGCTCGAGCGTGCGTCTGCGTGCACCCAAAACCTGAGAGCTTGCAATTTACGCTCGAGCCACCATTCCTTTGCTCGAGCGGTGCTCTGAACAAACGATGGTCGCTCGAGCGAGGAAGCCAAATTCTGGAATTTCCAGATTTGCCACCCAAGCTCAAACCAAGCATTCAACTCCCCAAATCTCAACCTCTTGGGCCCATTTTCTGAAAAAACACTTTAAACTCATAGTATAACATGTTTTGAAGATCATTTTGAGAAATCAAAGCCCAAGGGTGAGTCAATTAAACACAATTTCAAACAAACTTCCAAGAATATGATGAACACATAACATGCAAGTGTTCTAATGAATCCAATGTTCCAAAAATATAACCAAATGCAAGATTAAACTCAAAATCATGATGAATTCATGGACTAGAACAAAAATGTGGACATGTATGTGGAAATTCACGAAGAACAACTCCAAAATCCAAGAATATGTGCATGCATGCATGAATTCACTCTCATATCCAACTATTTAAACCAATTCTTAACTCTAGGCTTCAAAATTAACATGGACCATGCAAGACACAACTTAAATTCATAAACCAAAGGATGAATTCCTTACCTAGGTTCCTCAATTTCAAGTCTAGAAGCCCAATTATGCAATGAATTCTTCAAATCTTCTAAGTCCCAAGCAAATTTCTAGATAACTCAATCTTGCTTCCAACTCTCAAGCTCTCTCTCACGTTTGGTCTCTAGAGGGGATGAAGAGTGATGCCAACACATGTAATTGAAGATAATACAATTGGTCTAGCAAGCCCACTTAATGGCATTTTGGTAATAAAGCCAAACTAATTTAATTCAACATTAATTAATCTAATTTAATCATACCAAATCAAATTTAAATTAAATCTACCATAAAATCACATAAATTCTAATTAGTACATAACACTAATCAATTTCGGAATTGGGCGCCGATAAGGCTTTCAATTCACAGTTCCAAGTCAAAACATGAACATATCGTTTTATGGCAAACAGATAAAAGCACAAAGATAATGCAATACATATGTAAATTAATCTCATATTCTTTCTAAATTACTGTTAGGCATAATTAATCATGTTTTAGCATTAATCGGAGGTCGGGGTTATTACAGTCTTCCCCCCTTAAAAGAGTTTGGTCCCCAAACTCGAATTTCCTTCATTCGGAATCAACATTAGGTCCAATGGGAACAAATCCGGATATCTCTTCACTATGTCTTCCTCGGTTTCCCAAGTTGCATAGGTTCCTCCGTGGTTCTGCCAGTCAACTTTTACCAACGGTATTTCTTTATTCCTCAACTTCTTAATTCTGCGGTTCACAATCTGAATAGGCCTTTCTTCGTAGGTGTAATCATCATTCAGGAGTACATGTGTTGGCTCGATGACGTGGAGTGGATCTCTCAAATATTCCCGAAGCATCGATACATGAAAGACGTTATGCATATGTTCCATTACTGGAGCTAAGGCTACCCGATACGACACCGGATTGATCTTTTCGAGGACTTCATAAGGTCCAACATACCTTGGCGCCAATTTTCCCTTAACACCAAACCGAGTTTGACCCTTCATCGGGGTCACTTTTATGAACACGTGGTTCCCAACTTCATATTCCCTCTCTCTTCTTCGAACATCGGCATAGCTTTTCTGCCGACTCTGTGCAGTTTTCAGACGCTGCTGTATCAGCTTCACTTTCTCGGTTGTTTCTTGCACAAGTTCCGGTCCCAACAAAGGTCTATCACCTACTTCAGCCCAACATATCGAGGAACGACATTTTCTTCCATACAGAGCTTCGTAAGGAGCCATTCCAATGCTTGAATGGTAACTGTTGTTGTACACAAATTCAGCTAATGGCAAGTAGGTCTCCCAATTTCCCTGGAAATCTAACACACACATTCTGAGCATATCCTCCAAAGTTTGGTTTGTTCGTTCAGTTTGTCCATCAGTCTGTGGGTGATAGGCACTGCTCAGTCTCAATTCAGTTCCCAAAGCTTGTTGTAAACTTTGCCAAAATATCGATACAAACTTTAAGTCCCTGTCAGACACAATAGATACTAGCACTCTATGCAATCTCACAATTTTAGTCATATAGATATTGGCTAATTTATCAGTGTTATAAATAGTTTTGACAGGCAGAAAATGGGCAGACTTAGTTAAACGATCAACTATAACCCAAATAGATTCCATACCTCGAGAAGAATGAGGCAATCCCACAACGAAGTCTATGGTAATGTGCTCCCATTTCCACTCCGGTATTAGAAGTGGTTGTAGCAAACTAGCGGGTCGTTGATGCTCGGCTTTAACCTATTGGCAATGTAGACATCTAGCCACAAAGTCTGCAATACTCTTTTTCATTCCAAGCCACCAAAAATTCTGTTTCAAATTATGGTACATCTTCGTGTTCCCCGGATGCATAGCAAATTTACTACTGTGAGATTCGGTCATAACACGTTTCCTCAAATCATAACAATTGGGCACACAAAGATGGTTCTGAAATTTCAGCACATCATTCTCAAACATAAATCCTGGCCTTGGCTTTGAATCAAATTCCTCCGTGATCTTTTTCAAGTATTCATCCTCGCACTGTTTCTGTTTGATCTCGTCAAGAATTGTAGGTTGTGCAACAATAGCAGTTAATAGCCCATCTTGTTTTACGTCAGTCAACAATTCTTTTTGGTTGGATAGCAAACATGACAAATTCGCACTAGATTTTCGGCTCAAGGCATCTACTACGGTATTAGCCTTTCCTGGATGATACAAAATTTCCAAATCATAATCCTTGATTAGTTCTAACCATCGTCTCTGTCTCATGTTCAATTCCTTTTGGGTGAAGAAATATTTCAAACTTTTATGGTCTGTATACACCTCACAAGTTACCCCATACAAATAATGACGCCATATTTTTAAAGCAAACACCACAGCTGCTAATTCAAGGTCATGTGTTGGGTAATTCTTTTCATGAGGTCGGAGTTGTCTAGAAGCATAGGCAATCACCCTTCCGTTTTGCATTAGTACACACCCCAAGCCTTTGTAGGAAGCATCACTGTACACTTGAAACCCATTAGTACCATTAGGCATGGTTAAGATTGGTGCAGTCACTAACCTGGTTTTCAATTCTTGGAAAGCTGCCTCTCTTTGTTCATTCCAGTCAAATGGCACATTTTCTAAGTTAACTGAGTCAATGGCATGGCAAGCTTGGAAAAGTCTTTCACAAATCTCCGGTAGTAACTTGCAAGTCCTAGAAAACTTCGGACTTCTATCACATTTGTTGATCTAGGCCAATCCACAACAGCTTCAATTTTCTGAGGGTCAACAGAAACTCCATCCTTGTTGATTACATGTCCCAAAAATGCCACACTATCAAGCCAGAATTCACACTTGGACAATTTAGCATACAATTTCTTTTCTCTCAAAATCTGTAAAGTGGTTCTCAGATGGTTTTCATGTTCTTCCCTGTCTTTAGAATAAACCAAAATGTTATCAATAAATACAACAATGAAGTCATCCAGATATGATTTAAACACCCTATTCATAAGATCCATGAAAGCTGCAGGTGCATTGGTCATCCCAAACGACATTACTAAAAATTCATAGTGGCCATATCTAGTTCGGAATGCAGTTTTCTCTATGTCCTCAGCTCTAACCTTTAATTGATGATACCCGGACCTGAGGTCAATTTTGGAAAACACTTGGGCACCCTGAAGTTGATCAAACAAGTCATCTATTCGGGGCAGAGGGTACTTATTCTTGATAGTCACTTTGTTCAGTTCTCGGTAGTCTACACACAATCTTAAAGACCCATCCTTCTTTTTGACAAACAAAACTGGAGCACCCCAAGGTGAAGTACTCGGACGGATAAATTTCTTGTCTAACAGTTCCTGAAATTGGGTTTTCAATTCTTTCAATTCAGAAGTAGACATTCTATAGGGAGTCTTGGAAATAGGTTGTGTCCCCGGAAACACCTCAACAGTGAATTCAATTTCTCTATCAACTAAGTCCCCAGGTAAATCAGTCGGAAACACATCGGAAAATTCACAAGCAACAAGGATTGTTTCTATAGTAATACTGTCAGATGGTGCAATCAATATTCAACACAAATAACCCCTACATCCCTTCCTAAGGAGTTTTACAGATTTCATAGCCGAAATCAAATATGGGGGAGGAACTACCCCATTCCCAATAAAAGTAAATTCAAGCATACCCGGTGGTCTAAACACAACAGTTTTATTTGCACAGTCAATGGTAGCACAATATTTAGTCAACCAGTCCATCCCCAAAATACAATCAAAATGATTAATGTCTAAGGGTAATAAGTCTACATATAACATCATATCGCCAATCATAACATCACATGCTGGGTAAATATGAGCACACATCATAGAATCCCTAGACGGTGTAGACACAAATAACACATAGGTCATAAGTTCTAATGGTCTAGTCAATTTTCGAGAAAAAGCATACGATACAAAGGAATATGTAGAACCAGAATCTATCAGTATACATGCATTTCGAGAACATACAGAAAGTGTACCTGACACCACAGTGTAGGTGTTCGGTACGTCACCGGGCACTAAGGCAAACACTCGGCCTTGTCTCAGAGGTTCTTTCCCAGTATTGGCCTTGGCATTGGTTTTGGCCACAGAAGCGGATCCCGCCGAACTTGCTGTAGGACGGCTAGTAGTCTCAAACCTGAGCGGGCAATCTTTCACTACATGACCTGGCTGGCCACACCGGAAACATGCACCGGACACTCGGTAGCACACACCCCTGTGCCTTTTACCACAATCAGAACAGACTAGAATAGACCCGCTACTCTGACTACTCTGACTCGAGCTGTTCAAAGTCCCTATGTTCTGCTTCTTACTGACAAAGGACCGACCTCTTTTAAAACCAAACTCGGATCTTTTTCCTCTCCACTTAGTTGTTGTAGTTACTAGGGCCTTGCTTTGTTTCATGGAAGCTAGGATGGCCTCTGCCATTAAGGCTCTGTCTAGAACTTCCACATAAGTAGGCAATTTCAAGACGCCTACTCGATCAAACACCTCCAAATCCAGTCCACCTTCAAACTTTTGTGCTTTCTTGTAATCGGTATCCACCATATGTGGAGCAAACCGTGCTAATTCAGTGAATTTAGCTTCATATTCTGCCACAGCCATTCTTCCTTGTTTGAGTTCCTGAAATTCCAACACTTTCCGATCCCTAAAACATTGGGAAAAATACTTGTCGTAGAAAATAGCATTAAACTGCGCCCATGTCATATTTCTATTGCCACTCCGAATTAGTAACCACCATCTGCGGGCTTCATCTTTTAGAGTGTAGGTGGCCAGGAGGACTTTCTGAGTTTCGGAACAAAGGAATACTTCATACAATTTCTCCATCTCAAGCAACCACGTCTCAGCTTTCAAAGGTTCAATTCCACCATAGAACGTTGGCGGTTTCATTTTCATGAATTTCTGTGTCAGATTGATGATGTCACTATTATCTACCTTGGCTTGTGCCGGTGGAGGCAGATGGGGCAAAGGTTGTTGTCGCTATTGTTGTGTCAAGGTTTTAGTCAATGCTGCTAACATTTGTTCCATTCGGTCCATGCGAGCCTCAGAAGATTCACTTTCACCACTTCCTCTTGCATTCCCCATCTTACTATATAGACATCAAATGATAATAAACACAGGCATAATCTTATTCGTTTCATTCAATTCATGTGATTCAAATGTACATTCAGTTTTTCATATTCAGTTGTATTACCACACACTCACACATGCAGATGGAATGCTCCTAACTCTTACTAGGACATCCTAAGCTTATATGGACCTGTATGTGCGGTAAAACAAGTGCTCTGATACCACTCTGTCACGACCCAAACCCACCCTCAGAGGTTTAGTATCAGAATCGCCAAGATGTCATGGATTACCAAAGGCCTCTGAACAAATTAACAAATAATAAGGGGCTGCGGAAGCAATAATACAAAATAAACAAGGTCCAATGAGCTGTGATAACGTACATGGGACAGAACATTTCAAAACTTTTATAGATATACATAAACATGCCAGTCCAGATACACAATATTTACAAAATGTACTTCCTAAGATCTGACAGTACAAAACATAAACATGGACTAGCATGAATACAAAAAGAAACAGCCATAGCATTAGGCTTCGTTCAGAACCTCCTCGGGAGGCACAACAGTTGGCTGACAAAACAGAACAGAAGGCCGTCAACTCTGGCCCTGGTCATGTGCCGTCTCACCTACATACATAATATAGACTGTGGCTCGCTCATGAACAATAAGAGTAAAGGGTTTCAATGAATAAGTTAAATGCAGTTCGTAAAACATAAAACAATTTTGTATCAAGTTCATCATTTGTGCAGATCATATATAGATAGAAATCATAAGTTATGATTAAGTTTACGTGATACATCTATTAGCATTAACAGAACAGAATAGAACAGAACGCATACGCGTGAGGTTACAAATAACCAGTTCTACAAAGGAACCTCCGGATCCGGCAAGCGAGCAAACAGTGAGCCCGTGGCCGGGGCCTCCGATGCGGTAACAAGTACGAGCGAAATAAGTTTCTTAAAGGAACTTCCGATACCGGGTAACAGCTGATAGATATCACATGGTGCTAAGGATGTCACGAATACATATCAGAAATTGAACAATCATTCATTGTATAGAACATATCATTTCGGAAAACATATCTTGTTTTATCACACAGAAAGTAGATACAGTTTGAACATAACTTTACTAAGTTATTACTCACAGTTGGTCTTGAAACAAACAGACGGGGCAGATAGGTCAGACAGAATGTGACACGTGACCTACATAACACATAACAGATACACACTTGAAACACACATTCTAAATGCACAAAACTTACGTCGTTGGTTCTTAGTGTGTTTCTAACCTTAAATCCTCACTATAGAGTCTTAAACATGGCCTACGAATGCCTAGGATAGAATGAGGATACAAAGATGACTTGGAAAACATTTTCCAAAACTTGCTGAAAATAGGGGTCTCACTTGAGCAAGGATTTCTTTGCTCGAGCGGGCTTGTCAAAACAGAGGGGTCGTTCGAGCGTAGACTCCTTCACTCGAGCGGTCTGCAAAAATGCAAAAGTACTGGATGGTGTAATTTTCTGCTCGATGCACGCTCGATGCTCACTCGAGCATGAGACACACCCTTCGCTCGAGCGTAGGTCTCGTCGCTCGAGCGTATGTCTGCGTGCACCAAAAACTTGAGAGCTTGCAATTTACGCTCGAGCCACCATTCCTTCGCTCGAGCAGTGCTCTAAACAAATGATGGTCGCTCGAGCGTGGAATCCTTCGCTCGAGTGAGGAAGCCAAATTCTGGAATTTCCAGGTTTGCCTCCCAAGCTCAAACCAAGCATTCAATTCCCCAAATCTCAACCTCTTGGGCCCATTTTCTGGAAAAACACTTTAAACTCATTGTATAACATGTTTTGAAGATCAATTTGAGAAATCAAAGCCCAAGGGTGAGTCAATTAAACACAATTTCAAACAAACTTCCAAGAATATGATGAACACATAACATGCAAGTGTTCTAATGAATCCAATGTTCCAAAAATATAACCAAATGCAAGATTAAACTCAAAATCATAATGAATTCATGGACTAGAACAAAAATGTGGACATGCATGTGGAAATTCATGAAGAACAACTTCAAAATCCAAGAATATGTGCATGCATGCATGAATTCACTCTCATATCCAACTCTTTAAACCAATTCTTGACTCTAGGCTTCAAAATTAACATGGACCATGCAAGACACAACTTAAATTCATAAACCAAAGGATGAATTCCTTACCTAGGTTCCTCAATTTCAAGTCTAGAAGCTCAATTATGCAATGAATTCTTCAAATCTTCTAAGTCCCAAGCAAATTTCTAGATAACTCAATCTTGCTTCCAACTCTCAAGCTCTCTCTCACATTTGGTCTCTAGAGGGGATGAAGAGTGATGCCAACACATGTAATTGAAGACAAAACAATTGGTCTAGCAAGCCCACTTAATGGCATTTTGGTAATAAAGCCAAACTAATGTAATTCAACATTAATTAATCTAATTTAATCATACCAAATCAAGTTTAAATTAAATCTACCATAAAATCACATAAATTCTAATTAGTACATAACACTAATCAATTTCGGAATCGGGCGCCGATAAGGCTTTCAATTCGCAGTTCCAAGTCAAAACATGAACATATCGTTTTATGGTAAACAGATAAAAGCACAAAGATAATGCAATACATATGCAAATTAATCCCAAATTCCTTCTAAATTACTGTTAGGCATAATTAATCATGTTTTAGCATTAATCGAAGGTCGGGGTTATTACATAACCTTACTAGCTTATGCATTTCGAAATCGAATAGAAACGTAAGGAAAAAAACCCTATAATTTTGTTCTCGAAGTTTTGCTCTCAGAGTGTCTTCGACTCTCAAAGTGTAAAGCTTATTCATTGAACTGAATAGAAGAAAAACTCTTGAAATTAGAAATTTGAGTCTGCTCACAAACCAAACACCACAAATCTTAATCCTCTCATGTGCACGCGCACGCGCGCGCGCACACACACACATATATGCATATATAGAGCGAGAAATCAATATTAGCTCGACCTCAAGCAGATGAGAGTTAATAGATTGGGATTGGTGAGACTTATTTTGGAGAAGTAAAAATCGGAGGTTTGGAGTTTGTCGAAGGTGAAGACGAGTTTGATGAAATCGGATTTGAGAGGATATTTCATATCGCCCTCGGCGATCTGTTCGAGGATGTGAATCCAGGAATCGCGAGAGGAGAATAAGAAGAAGATTTGGGAGAAATTAGGCTTGGGAACCAGTCTCGACGACGAGGGAGTGTTAGGTTAGGGATTGGGGATTTCAGTCGTTAGAAACAAAATGGGAGGAATAAAGGGGGAATTCAGCTAGAAATTGTGGGAAAACGAAAATAATTTCATTTTTTTTTGGTTAAAATAAATTTTTTTTTTGGTAGTTAATGAATTTATTTTTTTTATTTTTCTTTTCTTAGTTAATGATTTTTTTTTTTGATTTTTGATTTTTGATTAAAAATTTATTTGTTTCATTTTTATTTTAATGAAAAAAAATTATATTATTTTTTATTTGGTAGAAGTACGGGTAATATTTTCTATTAAAATAAAGTTAATTTTTTGTGGTCAATGAAAAATATTTTTTTGCAGCTCATTTTTTTGGGTTACTATAAATCATGAACTAATTTTTTGTGGTGGAGAAGAGGGGGTATCAGTTGTGGTGAAGATGATGGATAAGAAGTGATGGTGATGGTGATGGTGGTGGTGGTGGTGATGGCGAAGGAGATTAGTGGTGAAGTTGTGGTAGTGGTAGAAGAGATAGAGTGGCGGTGGTGGAGGAGAGGTAATGGTAGTAGTAGTAGTGGCAGTAGTGGTGGTGGGGATGGTAGTGGAGTGGTGGCGATAGTGGTAGTAATGGTAGTTGTAGAGGTGGAGTGGCAACAGTGGTAGCAGTGGTGGCAATGGAATGACATTTGCAGTAGTGGTGAAGGTGGTAAAGGAGATGGGTGGTGAGAGAGAGAGAGATGAGTGAGAGACAGATATAAAAGAGAGAGAGAGAGAGAGAGAGAGAGAGAGATAGGAACAGAGACAGAGTGATAAGCGAGATAGAGACAAAGTGGTCGCTAAAAGTACATTTCTTGTAGTGGATTGATAAATCGAAAGGGAGCTCGGTAAATAGAGAAGAGGGAAGAGAGAAAGTGAGCAAGGTAAACATGGTGAAGGAGAGAGACAAACAGACAGACAGGTAGACAGACAGAGAAAGAGAGATGTAAGAGTGATGAATGAGAGAGACAGAGAGAGAGAAAGACAAAAAAAGAGAGAAACAAAAGATGAGCGAGAGATAGACAAAGACAGAGAGAGAGAGAGAGAGAGAGAGAAAGAGAGAGCGAAAAGCGATAAACGAGAGAGAGAGAGAGAGAGATGAGCAAGAAAGAGAGAGAGAGAGAGATGAACGAGACAGAGAGAGAGAAAGAGAAGAGAAATAGAGAGAGTAGAGAGATGGGAGAGATAGAGAGAAGAGAGATGAGCGAGAGACATAGAGAGAGACAGACAAACAAACAAAGAAAAGTGATGAGTGAGAAAGAAAAAAGAAGAGAGACAGAGACACAGAGACACAGAGAGAAAGAGAGAGACAGACAAACAGACAGACAAATAAGAGTGATGAGTGAGAGAGAGAAAGAGAAGAAAGACAGAGAGAGAAGAGAGATAGAGAGAAGAGAGATGAGCGAGAGACATAGAGAGAAAGAGTGAGAGACAGACAGACAGAGAAGAGTGATGAGTGAGAGAAAGAAAGAGAAAAGAGAGAGACAGAGACAGATAGACAAAGAAGAGTGATGAGTGAGAGAGAGAAAGAGAAGAGAGATAGAGACAGAGAGACAGGAAGATGAAAAAATTGGTGAAAAGAGAAATATTATATCAAAAGAGTAAGACGACATCATTTTTTTAAAAAAAATTGTGACAGAAAAATACCGTTGCTTTTATTTAAACCATTTTGTGACTATATATATATGAAGCCATCTCAAAACCACAATATATATATTTATTTTTTTTACTTTTTTTTTTTTGCAACAGTACCTATTACAGTTGCAAAAAACTCATTTTTTTTGCGGTGATCTTAGGTACAAAAACTCTATTTTTTTGCGACAGCAATCTCTGCCGTCACAAATACTCTTCTTTTTTTTTTTTTGCGACAACAATTTCTGCCATCGCGAATACTCTCCTTTTTTCGCGACAACATTTTCTACCGTCGCAAATACTCTCCTTTTTCGTGACGACAAGTTGTGTCGTCGCAAAAAGTCACTTTTTGCAACAACAAGTGTGCCGTCGCAAAAAATTCCGTCTTTTAAGCCCATTTTTCTTGTAGTGAACCCTAAAGAAATAACCAAAAATATATGTATTATTGAATATTTTGATTGGACTGAATAATGGATATATCTGGCAATATTAGTTTAAAACAATAGAGTAAGGAAAATGTTAGTTTTTCTTTTTCTTTTTTTTTTTGAAGTTTTCGTGTACTTGAGTGGTAAAATCATTGAAAAAAACACTCCTATTACATCCCTGCTTCACTAGGAGTTATTCATCAGTTTTCTGTATCTCTTTAATTACTAAAATACCGCTTTAAGATCAGTTTATAATGCAGAATGTGCTTGCAGTTACAGTGTTGGGAAGCTTTGATTTCCAGATATATGCCATAAGCATTATCGGAGTCCCTCACTTCAACATTTCTCTACTAGTAGTAAGATAGAAAGTTTATGTTGGGATGGAGGATCATCACACACGATTCTGCTTAGAAAGCACGAAGTGGCTTTGAAAGATCATCAAGTTGATGAAGCATGGGAAACTTATAATGTTTTTAGAAACCTATATGGTTTTCCAAACCAGTCTCTCATGAGTACACTGCTACTTGAGTTGTCCTACTCATCTAATCCCCACTGGCTTCAGAAAGCATGTGATTTAGTTTTTCTAATTCAAAAAGATAAATATGATTTAGTTCGATCCGACTTTCTGATTAAGTTCTTCCTATCCTTCGCAAGAGCTCAAATACCTGTTTCCACATCCATGATTTTCAAGCTGATGCTGGAGAAAGCGAGTTTGCCCCCGGCGAATATATTGGGGCTGGTCTTCATGCATATGGTAAAGACACAGGTTGGGACATATCTTGCATTAAATATACTGATTGAGCTTTGTGATCAATTTCAACATTCAAGTACAAACAGATCTACTTCTACAAAGCTGATAAAACCTGATATGGTGATCTTTAACCTTGTTCTGGATGCTTGTGTGAGGTTTGGGTCATCTTTCAAAGGCCAAAAACTACTTAAAATATAAAATTCTTCAAACATTTCAAAAGAATATTGGATTTTTCAAACATTTCAAAAGAAATACAAAAATAAGTTTTGGCTAAATGTATAATTTCAAATAGTAATATTCTAACGTAACACTCCAATGTAACACTAAACAAAAAAAAATCTTAGTATAATACTCTAATGTAACACATAAAAGGCTCATTACTGTATTTTTCTCAAACGTAACACTCCAATATAACACTCCAAAAATTTTTTTTAATGTAATACTCTAATGTAACACACAAAAAAAATTCTTATTGTAACACTCAAAAAAAAACTCCTTAATGTAATACTCTAATGTAACACACAAAAAAACTCCCTAGTGTATTTTTTTCAAATGTTACACTCTAATATAATAATCTAAAAAAACTCCTTAGTGTAGCACTCTAATGTAACAGATACAAAAACTCCTTAGTGTAACACTCTAATGTAACACACACAAAAATTTCTTAATGTATTTTTTCCAAATGTAACACTCTAATATGATAATTTTAAAAAACTCCTTAGTGTACTCTAATGTAACACACAAAAATTTCTTAGTGTAATATTCTATTGTCACACACAAAAAAACTTTTAAACGCACTTTTTTCAAACATAACACTTCAATATAATACCAAAAAAAATTTTTAGTGTAACACTTTAATATAACACACAAAAAAACTCTTTGATATACTTTTTCCAAATGTAACGCTCTAATGTAACATATAAAAAAAACTTCTTTATGTATACTTTTTGTAAACGTAACACTCTAATGTAACACGAAAAAAAAAAAAAAAGAATGTGAGATTTTTCAAACCATTCCAAAGTAGTACAAATATTCCTTAGTAAGTTTTTCGCAAATGTATAATTTTAAACTGTGAGTATTACGTTTGAAAAAAGTACATGTGTTACATTGGAGTATGTTACATTGAAATGTTACGTTTAGGATTATACTGATTGAAGTGTTACGTTTGAGAAAAGTGCACTAAGGAATTTTTTTTTTTTTTTTTTTGGTTACATTGAAGCGTTACGTTTGGAAAAAGTAAATCAAAGAGTTTTTTTTAGTGTTACGTTGTTACGTTTGGAAAAAATACACCAAGGAGGTTTTTAGTGTATTACATTGAAATGTTACGTTATTGGAGTGTAACGTTAGAGTGTTAGGTTTTTGTTCGTAATGTGAGATTTGTTCTCGAATGAGGGAAAATCCAAAACTTCTATAGTGCAAATTGCCCAATGTGTAATTTTACATTTTGAGAAACACACTTTTATTCCTAAAAAATTAAACCAAAATATGTAAGTAATTACCCTTTTATGTAATTTCTACTTTAATAGGACCTTTGAATTAATAAGAAACGTAATAAAATGAAAAATATTATAATTATTAGATTAATTTATATTTTTTTCATGGATGATATATACTAATGACTCTCCAAATTGAAACAGGATCTATGGTGAGTTCCACAAACCTGGAACATGAGATCAAATTCAAATTTGAACTTGAGAGAATCTCAACTCATAAAATTTAAGGTAAATTATAAATACATTTCTTGAGATTTATTTAAAATACAAATTGCTCCTGTAGTTTTAAAAATTACATATTGCCCCTTCAAGTTTCTAATCATATAACAAATGACTCCTTTTATTTATTAATCACAAGTAGAATGAGATCTTTTAAGTGTGGAAAAGTTAAAATTATTACAAAGTCCTTGGAATCGATTAATAGGATGATTAAGTTAAATTGTAATGGTCGGCTGAACCCTGTTAGGGTATGCGAGGCTCTGGAGATTCTAAATAGTGGTATCAGTAGCAGTAGTAAAAGTGATGATGTAAAGGTTGGAACCATTGCTGAGCTTGATAAGTCCTCTGTTAATGGTGGTGTAGCATTAGGAGGTGAAGTGAGAGAGGAGGCAAATACAACTGCTGAGGTGGAGCCACAAGGACATGTGGTTAACAAAGATTTGGTGCAGGTATCAGAGCACGTCAATGAGGTGGTAAACATTAATGGGGTACTGCCTGCTGTCGGCATTTGTAATGATGGTATGCTGCATTCTACAACTAATGAGGCTGTGTTGGAGATGGGAAAAGTTTGGGAGGAAGGTAGGGTGAGTGGGGCAGTAGTGGAAGAAGGAGAAGAGTCGTGGGTTGAGGAAATGGGTAGATCGCAGAGGGTGGATGAGGAGGTAGTAACCTAGGGCTTTTTAAGAAGTATTAGTGGACTGGAGAAGGATAGGCCTAGTATTAATTTGGAGGTTGTGTTGAAAGAGGCCTATGGGGGGGGTAATGGGTAGCAAAGGGGTTGACCCAACTGTGAGGGGCAACTCTTTTAATTCTGTTGGCCCTGGTTTCAAAATAGCGGCTTCACAGTCTGGTTTTAAGAAGGATAAGGGGAAGCAAGGTAGGGTGGAGAGTAGTAAGATGAGGCAAAGACCAGCAGTAAGGAAGGGTGTTCAGAGGAAGAAAAGGATTAGCTCGGGTACTGCTTGTAGCTTTTCGAGAGGAGCTGTTTTCCAAGCTGTAGCTACTGTATTGTTGGCATCCTCTTCTCAGAAGGCTGAGGCTGTCTGGAGGAATTCGTTGTTCAAGGAAGCTCAAGCTAAGGTGCAGGTGGGCAAGATGCTGGGGATGAACTGTATGGGCAAGGAGATGGAGATCATAAATCGCATTGTGGAAATGGAAGCCAAGGATCTGAGCCAGGTGGGAGATGGTGGAAGGGATGTCCCAGTTTGAATGGGTATCTGAAAGGGGTGTTTTGGGGTTTTTTTTTGTTGTGCTTATGAAGTTGATGTCCTAGAATATTAGGGGTCTGGGAAAGGAAAAAAAAAGGTTGAAGATTAAGAAGCTGGTCCAAGAAAGGAAGATTGATATTCTTTTATTGCAGGAGTCCAAGAGGAGCAGCATGGATAATAGTTTTGTGAAGTCTATGTGGCCTTAGGAGTCCTTGCAATTTATGGCTATGGATTCGGAGGGAAGTGCTGGGGGGTTATTATGTGTTTGGAACCCAGAGGTATTTAACCTTGTTGAGTGTTGTAGTGCAAGGTCTTTCATTTTGTTGTCAGGTACATATAATCAGTCTTTTGGGTGTGTGGTAGTCAACATATATGCACCGAATGATAGTAGGCTGAGGAGTCAATTATGGGAAGTTTTATTTAGACTGAGGCTATCTTTTCAACAACCTTGGTGCATTGGAGAGCATTTTAATGAAGTTAGAAGTATGGGCAAAAGAAAGGGTTGTTTGCGGCGTGATAGGGGTATGTCTGAATTTAATGAGTTTTTAGAAAAAATGGAGTTGTGTGATCTGCCTATGTTAGGTAGGAGGTTCACCTGGTGCAACTCTGTTGAAGGTGAGAGATGGAGTAGGATTGATCGATTTGTGGTGGATCCGGAGTGGTTGGAGGTTTTTCGGCTTAAGCAATGCGGTTCTCTTAGGGTCTGTAGGGCAAGTCTGAGATGATGTTCATGTTCTTCTCTAGTCTTAGAATAAATCAGTATGTCATCAATGAATACCACAATAAAATCATCAAGGTATGGTTTAAAGATCCTGTTCATGAGGTCCATAATGCAGCAGGTGCATTGGTAACTCCAAAAGGCATAACTAAAAATTCATAATGTTCATACCTCATTCGAAAAGCAGTTTTGTCAATGTCCCCTGGTTTAACTTTCAACTGATGATATCCAGATCTGAGATTAATCTTAGAAAACACTTGAGCACCCTGTAACTGATCAAACAGGTCATTAATACGCGGTAATGGATATTTATTTTTCACAGTTACCTTGTTTAGTTCACGGTAGTCGATACACAATCTCAGTGAGCCGTCTTTCTTTTTCACAAACAAGACAGGTGCACCCCATGGTGAAGTACTAGGCCTGATGAACTTCTTATCTAACAATTCTTGCAGTTGCACCTTCAATTCTTTCAGTTTAGTTGGAGCCATTCTGTAGGGAGCTTTCGATATAGGTTGTGTACCCAGAATCACATCAACAGCTAACTCGATTTCCCTGTCAATCAAATCTCCTGGCAGATCATCTGGAAAAACATCTGGGAATTCTCTGACTATAGGAATACAGTTCACATCAGTTTTAACATTATCATCAGTAGATATAGTCAATACAGAACACATATATCTTTTACACCCATTCCTAATCAATTTAACAGCTTTCACCAAAGAAATCAAATACGGAGGAGGTACTACTCCAACCCCGTTAAACACAAATTCAGGCAAACCGGGTGGACGGAAGACTACTTGTTTCGTTACACAGTCAATGGTGGCATGATATTTTTGTAACCAGTCCATCCCCAATATTACATCAAAATGATCAATGTTCAGTGGCAGTAAATCAATAAACAGATGCATATCCCCAACAATGATTTCACATGCAGGGTACATATAAGCACATGTCATGGATCCCCCAACAGGTGATAATACAGCTAACAGATAGTTCATGGGTTCTAAGGGTCTATTCAATTTCCGTAAAAAAGCATGCGATACATATGAATGTGTAGACTCCGAATCAATCAGTATATATGCATTTTGAGTGCAAATAGAGAGGATACCTGACACAACGGTCTCAGTATTTTGCACGTCTCCCGGTACTAGGGCGAACACTCGGCCCTGCCTCATAGGCTCTTTCCCAGTAGCTTTGAGGTTAGGCCTTGGTACTACAGTTGATGCTACTGTGCTTGTTGCAGCTTTACTACTGGCCTGCGGAGCAAAGGGGCAGTCTTTAACCATGTGGCCCACCTTGCCACACCTGTAACAGGCTCCAGATATTTTGTAACAAACCCCTTTGTGCTTCCTGCCACATTCAGAACAAGATGGAGTGAACCCACTCCCTTGGCTGGGGCTAGTTGTTGACCTCGTATTCTGTTTCTTATTTGATGGGTTGTGCTTGCCTTTCTTGAACTTGAAACCCTGCCTTTTACTACGCTATTCGAATACCGGCGTTTCAGATTGTTTCACAGCTTCGATGTTCGACTTAGCCATCAAAGCTCGGTCAAGAACATTCACATAGCTCGGTAGCTTCAAAACACTAATTCGGTCCAGTATAGCAACATTAAGGCCGCCTTCAAATCTCCTGGCCTTCTTATAGTCGGTGTCCACTATGTGTGGTGCATATCTAGCAAGCTCAGTAAATTTTGTCTCATATTCTACCATTGACATGATGCCCTGTTTCAGTTACTCAAATTCAGTCACCTTTCTGTCCCTGACACATTGAGGAAAGTACTTTTCAAAGAAGGCTCCCTTGAATTGAGCCCATGTCAGAACGGTGTTGGTGTCACAGACTAGCATCCACCACCTTCTTGCTTCCTCTTGCAGAGTAAAGGTAGCCAACAACACTTTATGTGCCTCAGAACAGGGAAAAACCTCAAACTATTTTTCGGTCTCAAGAACCCAAGCTTCAGCCTTTAACGGTTCAAGGCCTCCCTGAAAGAATGGCGGTTTCAGTTTGCTGAACTTCTGGGTAAGAGCAATTATGTCCCCATCATTTATATTGACATTCTGTTCCGGCTGTACCGGAGGAGGAGGTGGGGGCTGTTGATTCTGTTGTTGCTCAAGTCTTGCAGTTAACAGTTCAATCATTCTTTCCATTCTCGCCATTCTTGCCTCAGTGGATGAGGACTCAGATTCATTCACATTATCCATTTCACTATAAGCAGTTTTAACAATTATAAGCATATACAGTTGCATACTTAAACAGTTTAACACATTAACATATATCCAGTCATGTCATAACCACACACTTATCATGCTCATGTAATGCCCTAATCACTTCTCTAGGACACCCTATAGCTCATTTGGACACGTGTGTGCGGTATAACTCGTGGTAAGTATCGCTCTGATACCACTCTGTCATGACCCAAACCCGCCCCTTTGGGTTTAGCATCAGAACCGCCAAGAATCCGAGATTACCAAGGCCTGCTTAACAAGAAGACAAGATAACAGTAGATGTGGGCATGGCGGAAGCCAATACAATAAATAAACAATGTCCAATGAACTGTGACAGTCTATATGCAAAAAGACTTTTTATACATGTAGACATTCAGTCCAGAAACAGTATATACATATATGTACAATCATTCAGTAGACAGGGACCTAATCCCTGTTAACAGTACAGTACAGTCTATACAGTATTACAAAACAGTACAAAGACAGACGGGGAAATAAAAACACCCCTAAGCCATAGCTTGGCAGGCTCGGAACCTCGCAGTGAGGCACAGTGGTTGGCTTGACAAAACTGGAGTTAACCCCGACGCTTCTAGCTTTGATCTGGTGCTTGTACACCTACATATATATATGAGCAGTGAGCTAAAACCCAGTGAATAACATAATGCGTAAAGAGGTTTAGAATGAATGTCCTTACAAAGAATGAAAAACACATTAAATCAAGATTTCACTTTTCATCTTTCACCATATGTGGTACATCCATTAGCATAACAAGAAATGAGGTCTTAAAAGACCAACAATAAGTGATGGCCATCAATCAAGATGCGATGTGGTTCCAACGAGGGAACCGACAGAGATCTCTGAATAAAGAATAAGAAACAAGAGGTGCTAAGGATGCCACAATACGTCTGAATATAGGACATACATTCATTCAAGAACAATATCGCTCAAGAAAGCTGATTTCAAGATTCGTGAAGATAGTCATTTTGAACATATCTTTACACAATTGTTACTCACAGAGTTCTGGACTACAGTGAACTACAGCGTCTCCTCGGAATGCCAACCCTATACAGTTAACAGATTGAACACACACTAAGTTTCACAGTTGGGAAAGATAATAACTTAATCCCTAAATTTGCCTCGGTGTGTTCTATATCTTTATCCTTTTTAAGATGCCTTAAATATGCCCTAGGAATGCCTAGGATGGAAAGAGGATGCAAAAATGCACTTTTGAACACTTTACAAAATTTCAGAAAACAGGGGTCTCGCCGGCGTGGCTTTCACGCCAAGCGGCATATGCAGACAAAGGCTCCGCCGGCGTGAATTCCGCCGCCGAGCGATCGCGGTTACAAGAAAATCTTTGGATGCTCCAAATTTACGCTCGATGGGCGCTCGACCCTCGCTTGAGCGTGAGACACAAGTCCTCGCTCGAGCGTGGATTATCTCACTCGAGCGGACTGTGAACTCAAACAAAGTACTGGATGCACGCATTTCACACTCGAGCGTAACATTTCTCGCTCGAGCGGAAGGCACGATCACAGAGTGTACACTCGAGCGTGGGTCCAAAATATGGAAATTCCAGATTTGAACCTCAAGCTCAAAATCAAGTTCAAATGCATTAAAATCGATCCTCTTGGGCCAAAAACTTGGAAAACACTTGTAAACACATGATATTATATATTTCAAAGATCAATTTGAGAAATCAAGGCCCAAGGGTGTTTAATTCAAACTCAATTTCAAACCAATTTTCATGAACATGCTACAAACATGACATGCATGAGTTTAAAACAATTCCAAGCTATGAATCCAAGTTCAAATGAGCCAATTTCCTCCAACACAAGATGAGTTCATGAACCTTAGACATAATCATGAGCATGCATGTATCAAATTCTATGTAATCAACCTCAAAATGCAAGGATATAGCCATGCATGCAACATTTAGGCTTCTAATGCAACACTTTTAACCAATCCTAGGCTCAATTCATCAAATTAGCATAAAGCATGCAAGAATCAACTCAAAGGCACAATGAAGAAGATGAATTTCCTTACCTAAGTCTTGAATTAGAGGTATGGAGGCTCAATTGACAATCTACACTTCAATTTCTTTAATTCACCAAGCAAATCACAAGATGAACTCAACTCTCTCAATCTCTCTCTCTCTCTCTACGGTTGGCAATAACACAGAAATGGGGCTGATGAAATGTTTGCTTAGAGTGTGTAAGGCCTCAAAAGTGATATGGGATAGGCCACTAAGTGGTAAAAGAGTAATTAAGTCCAACATTTGTAATTAATCAATATTCTATCTAATTTAATCATACCTAATCAGTTTTCAGATAATTACACCATAAAATTTCATAAATTCTAATTAACACAGAATATCAATCAATTTCAGATTCGGCCGCCGACAAGGCCTTCAATTGGTAATTTAAACATAGAAATAGGAACAAATAGTCAAACAGTCAAACAGATAAAAATGCATTTAATCAGATACGGTCAATCAATCAGTTTCGGTATTTCAATCAGTTCAATTATCAATGATAATCAGTCCCAGTTTAGCAGTAATCAACAGTTTATCGATAATCAACGACGAGGGTTGTCACAGAAGACCAAAGTTAGAAGGGCTATTTGCTACTATTGGCAGAGATGGGACTTCAGCGGAGTTAGCAGCTGAGTTTTCTAAGGATGAGGTGCGGGTTGCTGTGAAGGAATGTGATGGAGATAAAGCTCCAGGGCCTGACGGTTTTAACTTAGCATGTATTCAAAAAAATTGGTTAGTCATGAAGAATGATGTTATGCAATTCATGCAGGAATTCCATTTAAATGGGAAATTGGTCAAAGGGCTGAACAGTTCATTCATAGCCCTTGTGCCTAAAAAGGAGAATGCTGTGGAGCTGGGGGATTTTAGGCCTATTAGTCTAGTAAATTCAATTTACAAAATTTTGGCAAAGGTCCTATCTAGGAGGTTGAAAAGGGTGATTCCTAAAATAATTAATGAGGTCCAGACAGCGTTTATTGGGGGTCATTGTGTTTTAGATGGTGTTATGATTGCAAATGAAGTTATTGAATGGTGAAAATGCTCAAAGAGTAAAAGGGTGATCTTGAAGATTGATTTTGAGAAGGTGTACGACTCCATGAATTTGGATTTTTTATTCTGAATGGCGCGCAATTTTGGTTTTGATGAGAAGTGGTTATGTTGGATTAAGAAATGTCTATCCTCTTCCAAGATCTCTGTTTTGGTAAATGGATCACCTACGGATGAGTTTTCACCTCAAAGGGGTCTTAGACAGGGTGATCCCCTTTCCCCCTTCTTATTTAATATTGTGGTTGAGGGCCTTAATGTGCTTCTAAGTAGAGCTAAGCAACTGGGTTTGTTTAAGGGAGCTTCAGTGGGTTCTACTAATATGAACATATCGCATTTGCAGTTTGCAGATGATACAATTTTTTTTGTGAAGTTGAGGTTTCGGAGTTACTCTCAATTAAAAGGGTGCTTAGGTGTTTTGAAGTTATGTCGGGTCTCAAAATTAATTTCCATAAAAGCATTGTTTGTGGGGTGGGTATACCAAATTATGAGGTATTAAATTTTAGTGTTGTGCTTAATTGTAAAATTCAGAAGCTGCCTTTGATGTATTTGGGCCTTCCTTTAGGAGCTAATCCGAGAAGGAAGTCTACTTGGCAGCCAGTGGTTGATAAAGTGAGGAAGAAGTTGTCTCTCTGGAAGAGAAAGATATTGTATTTCGTGGGTTGGTTAATGTTAATCAAGTCAGTTCTGTCTTGTTTACCATTATATTATATATTGGTCTTCAAAATGCCTAGGGGAGTGGTTAGGTTGATTGAAAAATTACAGGCTGGATTTCTTTTGTTGGGGGGGGGGGGGGGGGCAGGAGTTGAGGAGAAAAGTCCATTTAGTAAAATGGCAGGAGCTAACTAAGTCTAAAAGTCAAGGTGGTTTAGGGGTCAGTAGTATAGAAGTTGTGAAGGCTTGCTTGATGTTAAAGTGGTGGTGGAGGTTTGGGGCAAAGGATAAGGCCTTGTGGAAGTCAGTCATTTCTAGCATTTATGGAAGGGTTGGTGGGAGGTGGTGGCCAGTGCAAGGGGCTGTTAGGAGAGTGTCTCCAATTTGGCAGGGGATTCTTGATATTGCAAAGAGTCATCCTCAGTTAGTAGAGTTTTATTTGGATAATATAACGATAAGGGTTGGGAATGGGGAGAGAGTCAAATTTTGGACTGATATTTGGTGTAATAACAGTAAGCTCAATGAGGAATTCCCAAGGTTGTTTTGTTTATCTGAAAATAGGGATGGTTCTGTTATGCAGTTCATACAGAAAAGAGGGAGTTTAGGGGATTGGAATCTAAGGTTTAGAAGACCACTTAGGGTGTGGGAAGATGAGGAGGTAAGTCGTCTCCATGCCTGGTTGGTTAATGCCTCTGTTAATAGTGGGCAAGTGGATGACTATCTGTCGTGGGAGTTGAATGATTCGGGTCAATTCACTGTGTCCTCTGTTCGGCTGTGGTTATCCGAACTTGAGTGTTGCCAAATGGTTGTGGAAGATTGTCGTTCCTTCAAAACTACAGTTTTTTGGATGGCTAGCTTGGCGAGGCAGAGTAAAAACAGTAGCTTTCCTTTATCGGATTGGGGTGTTACCAGCTGATGCTAGTACTTTGTGTGTTTTCTACAGAAGTGAAGTGGAGTCAGTTAGTTATGTTCTTCTACATTGTCCATTGGTGTGGAAAGTGTGGGCTGCAATGTTGAGCTGGTGGGATGTGTGTTGGGCAACTCCGAGTTCTATTGTAGCTCTGTTACAATGGTGGTCTGGAATTAGATTTAAGAAAAAAGTTTTGTGCATTTGGAAGATTGTGCCATTGGTTGTATTGTAGTCAATTTGGAAATTTCGAAATGAGATTGTTTTCAATAATGGGCAAGCAAATTTCTCTGATTTGGTGGAAGTTGTAAAACTTAGAGTAGTTTTTTGGGCCAAGAGTTGTGTGCCAGGTCTGCAATATTCTGTGCATGACTTCTTGTTCAATTTGTAGCAAATTAGGATGTGTTTGTAAAGGGTAGTCCAGATGCTGCTGCTGTTGTTGGTTCAAGTGAATTTCTGGGCTGCTGCTGTGGTGTTCTGAGGTGCGATCTGTTTGGGGTGTTCTGCTATGATCTGCATGTTGCTGTGTTCTGTGGTGGATATAATCAGGTTGTGCTTGGAGAGATGGTAGTGTGATTGAGTGTTCAGTCCAGTCGGTGCTCTGTTCTTTGTTTTGTTTTGGGCAGCAGTAGGGGGGTAGGGTGCACACCATATAAGTGCAGGTTTGATGCTGGTGTTTATGTTTGCAGAATGGTGTTCAGGCCTTCTAAATGATGTTTGTATGCTGCTGTTGGTCATATTGCTATATGGTGTTGCTTTGAGGAGGATGCTCTGTCTGGGATGAAGTAGATTCTTCGCCGATGCGGTAGTTTGTTGTTGTTTGGTGTTGAGTAATACTGCATTAGGAATGCTACTGTTGTATGGGTTGGTCTGGTATAATTGTTGCTACTGGTCTAGTAGTGTTTTGGATGCTGCATTGGTTGATTTGTTGGAGCTGCATTGGCTGTTGCTGTTGTGTTGGTTGTTTTATTGTTTTTGTTTTTCCCTTTATCTTACTTAGATTGTTTTTGATTGGTTTCTCACCAATCTTGGGCTAGTGCTAGCATATGATTGTGCTTCCTTTGCGGTACCAACCTAATTGGGATCATTAAGGTTAGCTATGATGCTTAGTGCACTCCCCTGCTTTGTTGATGCATTGTATGCTTGTTTTGTGCTTTATATCAATAAAGTTCTTTTGCTGATCAAAAAAAAAATCATCAAGTTGATCAACAATTTTTAATGATGGCATAAATATATTTCAATTAACTATTTAAATAATTTTATTATCGTATAAGAAATTAGTTAGAAATTTTTATTTTTTATATTAATTCTGTTAAATGCAAATATTCTAACAATAAGATATTTATAATTTTCCAAAATATAAGGGATAGTCCTTATTTTAAAAAAACCCTAAGGAGTATACTTATAATTTTCCTAAATTTTTATACAACTTGAAATGAAAAATAATATTTTTCACATGACATAATATAGTGGAACTATCAACCAGTGGTAATTTGAGATAATTATTACATAATTATGAAAAAAAAATTATATTTATATTATTAATATTGGTAAACTTTTAACCACTTATTTGTAATTAGTTTGTATACTGGTACGAAGTTTCTCCTATAATTTATTGTTGATTTTTTAATCCTTAACATTTTGTTTTACAAGAAATTAATTTCAAAATTACTTATTTTGTTTGTTCCTTAAATTTTCAAGACTAATGAAAAAATCAACAAATGTCTGCTTTGTTTTGAGTTTTTCTTTATTTTTAATGAATTTTTTTATAATTTAATAAATTCTTTATATTTTTTAAATTTATTTGATCAAGATGAATATAAAAAGTAAAATAAATTAATTAAAATATTAAAAATAATACTAAAAATAGACGAAAATCTGTGTGTATTTTTATTGGGATTTTTGTTTACTTTAAGTAATTTTTTTAATATTTTAGTTAAACTTTTTTTTTTATCTTTTAGATTCATCTAATCTTAATGTATCTACAAAAATCAAAAAAAAAATTACTGAAATATAGACAAATTTAAAAATAATTTCTCATATTGTAACCAAACAAATTCTCCCAAGAAACTAGGGATAAGATAACCCATTCCACTATTGTAGGGCTCGGTCGACTCATATTTTCTTGGCAACCAAACAGAGCCCAATTGTGGATCACCTGAGACTCCAATGAAAGAAACAACGCATCAATAGTATCTCATCAGTGTGATTCAACAAGGTAAGCTCGCTCTCTCACTCTAGCTCTGAACCTAGTTCGATTGTGAAAAAAATGCCTACTGATTTCCTCCTGTTTGATTCGCGAGAAAGCATAAGAGACAAGAAACGAAGTTGAATGCTTGATTTCTCAAAAACTTGCTTACTTTATTTACCGAGAACCAAATGGAGCATTAATTTTTATTAATTTATTTATTTATTTTATATCTATTAATCTGACTCTCGTTCTATCTTAATCCTTATATCTTTTTTCTTCATCGTTTTTAAATTATGGACAAAAAAAATTAGATTTTAATGAGCCTCTACATATAGATAAAGAGGAACTGCAATTTAGATTTTCCAATGAAGCAATTTTTTTATTTTTTTTATTTTTTTTTATTTTTATTTTTTAAAGCAGTAAAATATGACTAATGATTGACATAGACAACCTATCTTATTTAATTTAATTATTATCTGGGTAAAAATATGTTAAGAGTTCTTTTTGACTTTTAACTGGGGCTAAACTTTGTCAATGTTTTACTCCACTTGGACAATGAGGGATGTCTGATTCTTAATTTACAATTGGTTAAATTACAAAAATGTACATAAAATGTGCCATAATTTTAGTCTAAAGTTAGTGCAGTGTGAGTTTTTTTTTTTTGTGTGTGTGTGTGTGTGTGTAATATACTCGTAGTCGTAGTGGATACTTGATACATAGCTCCTTGATTTGTAGGTTTTTACACAAACTTTGACACTGGTATACTGCAATACCGAAGAATTGGAAGGGCTTTCCTTCGAATAGGGATGTGGGTTTTATATGTTATTGCTTGTTGAAGTCAGTGTGAGTGTGATATGTCTCATTCAAATGCATTTTATGTTTTCATCAGTTTTTAATGTTGATGTGAATAATGATGTCTCAGATAATTAGTCCAAAAATTTGTTGAAGAACACCTGCAAGGATACACTACTGGAATTGTGTGGCCAAGTATGTAATCTTATGTGGAGTACAGTTAATGGGTTAACCTTTTCATTGAATTGCTCTTCATGTAGGCATAGTAAATCCATCATTGTCCATTCTAATCACATGTACTGTGGTTGTTTTAAAATGTATATCTGAATGGCAAAATCATTGAAAAAAACACTCCTATTACATCCCTGCTTCACTAGGAGTTATTTATCAGTTTTCTGTATCTCTTCAATTACTGAAATACCGCTTCAAGATCAGTTTATGATGCAGAATGTGTTTGCAATTACAGTGTTGGGAAACTTCGATTTCCAGATATATGCCATAAGCATTATCGGAGTCCCTCAGTCTAACATTTCTCTACTAGTAATAAGACAGAAAGCGTATGCTGGGATGGATCATCGCACACGGTTTTGCTCAGAAAGCTCGAAGTGGCTTTGAAGGATCATCAAGTTGATGAAGCATGGGAAACTTATAATGATTTTAGAAACCTGTATGGTTTTCCGAACCAGTCTCTCATCATCTCATGAGTACACTGCTACTTGAGTTGTCCTACTCATCTGATCCCCACTGGCTTCAGAAGGCATGTGATTTAGTTTTTCTAATACAAAAAGAGAAATCTGATTTAGTTCGATCGGACTTCCTGATTAAGCCGTCCCTATCCTTGGCAAGAGCTCAAATGCCTGTTTCCGCATCCATGATTTTCAGGCTGATGCTGGTGAAAGAGTTTGCCCCCAGCGAATATATTGGGGCTGGTCTTTATGCATATCGTGAAGACAGAGGTTGGGACATATCTTGCATCAAATATATTGATTGAGCTTTGTGATCTATTTCAACATTCAAGTGCAAACAGATCTACTTCTACAAAGCTGATAAAACCTCATACGATGATCTTCAACCTTGTTCTTGATGCTTGTGTGAGGTTTGGGTCATCTTTCAAGGGCCAACAGATTATAGAACTAATGGCACAAGCAGGTGTCATAGCTGATGCACATACCATTGTTATCATTTCTCGGATTCGTCAGATGAATGGTCAGAGGGATGAGTTGAAGAAATTTAAAGATCATATTGATCAGGTTTCAGTTCCTCTGCTTCATCATTACAGCCAGTTCTATGATAGTTTGCTGAGCTTACATTTCAAATTTAATGATGTGGGACTCATATTAGACATATGTAGATGTGACGAATTTCTTCATGGTAAAAAATATAGAAAAGACCCCCAGAAGCCTTGCCTCGTGCCAATTAGATCTCACAATCTCAGGGCAGGATTGAAAATACAGATATTACCTGAGCTGCTACAGAAGGATTCTATCCTCAAATGGAAACTAAAGAGGAGCCTTTTATATATAAGAATGGGAAAGTTGTCCTTAGCAACAAAGGAATGGCCAAGCTTATCCTACAATACAAGGGATGTGGTAGGATTAGTGAGTTGTCAAAGCTGTTAATTAGCATTCAGAAGAAGGTGGCTTCATTGAAAGAAGTAAGTTTGTGTTCTGATGTGATTGATGCCTGAATTAATTTGGGGTCGTTGGAGACTGCTCATGACATTTTAGATGACATGAAGTTGGCAGGGGCTCCCATGGTCACTAGGTCCTATATATCGCTGTTGAGGGCTTATCATGAAGGAAAGATGTTTGCGGAAGCAGAGGCTTTGCTTAAACAAATTAAGAAAGCTGGTTTGGTTGAAAAAATGTCTGATTAGGCCATGACTGTTTCAGATGGAGAATCAGATTTGGCTGAGTCTATCATCTGGGAATTGGGAGAAGAGGTTTACACTGTGTCTTCTGTGGTTTATGAGTACAATTCTTCCATCTACTTCTTCTGGAAAGCTAAAATGATGGGGGAGGGTTTGAACACATACAGAAAAATGCAAAAGATGAAAATCGAGCCCATTGTGCAAACATTCTTTAATATGGTTTCTGGGTATTCTTCTTTGGAAATGTATCGTGATATCACAATCTTATGGGGGGATATCAAGAGAAATTTCGTGGTTAACAGGGATTTATTCGAGTTGTTAATATTGAATTTTCTTTGAGGTGGTTATTTTGAGAGGGTGATGGAGGCCATTAGTTATATGAAGGAGCATGGTATGTACATCAACAAGTGGATATTTAAATCTGAGTACCGAACGTTTCACAGAGATCTTTATAGGAGTTTAAAAAGATCCAGAACCGAGGCTCAAAGCAATAGGATTGAACATGTTCTGGCATTTAGGAAGTGGGTTGGTATCAACTGAACGTGTATGCCTTGTGCAAATGCAGCCAATTTGTGGAAATTGAAGTTGAATGGTTGAAGCAACATGTCATGAATCGAGGAGAATCCTTGTTGAATATTGATCCCAATCAGTCATCTCCTCAAATCCTAAGAAAATTTTTGAATGAAAGAAACAACGCATCAATCGTATCTCATCAGTGTGATTCACTGAGGTAAGCTCGCTCTCTCACTCTGGCTCTGAATCTAGTTCGATTGTGAAAAAAATGCCTGCCTATTTCCCCCTGTTTGATTCGCGAGGAAGCATGAGAGACTGAAAACGAAGTTGAATGCTTGATTTGTCAAAAACTTACTCAGTATTTTATTTACCAAGAACCAAACGGAGCATTAATTTTTTTTTATATCTATTAATCTGACTCCCATTCTATGTTAATCCCTATATTTTTTTTTCTTCATCGTCTTTAAATTGTGGGTAAAAAAGCAAGAAGAAGATGGGACAATAAGGGGTGAGGAGGGGAGAATATATAGAGGTTGAGAAGGCAATATGGACAGTAGAGATTTAGGAGTGGTTTGGGATGTTTTAAATAAATGTATTTTTTGACTTTTTATAAAAAGATATATAAAAAAGTAGAGAAAATATGTTAATTAATGTGATCCAAATAGGTGCACTTTTACAAAAAAAAAGAAAAAGAAAAAAAGTACACTTATATAGTTTAACCCAAATAAGGCCTTAACATGTATGAGAGGGGTGGGGCCCAGATGACCAAATCCAACTCTGAGCATTTGCTCTAGGGGTGTAAATTTGGTCCGGCCCATGTCAGGCCTCACGGGCTCCGACCAAAATTTGGGTCGAGCTGGGTCGATCCACGGGTCAGAAAATTAGGTTCAAACCCAGGTGGTATTTGGGCCTTGGGCAGGCAGGTGGGCCTGGGCTTGGGCTCGAGTTTGGACGAATCTAAACATTTTTTTTTTGTTTTTTTATTTTTTCTATCAAAATTTTATTATTTTTTACTAAAAAAGACACTAAGCCTCGGGCGGGCCGGGCGAGCCTAGCCTTGAGTGGGCCTTAAGCGGGTTGGGTCAGGCTGATCTTCAAAATGATAGCCCAGGCCCAAGCCTAGGGTCTCGGGCTAGGCTCACCCCAGGCTGCAGGTCATTTTACATTCCTCTGCTCTAATTGTTTTGGGACTTTTGAAAGTACGTTGGGGAAATATGTATTTTATAATTCTAATATATATATATATAAATAATTTTAATTTTTTAAGTCATAATTAAAAAAATATATCATAATTAAATATAACATGAAATATAACTAAGATCATCTTCAATGGTTTATCAATTCTTTCATCAAATTTAAATTTGATAAAAAAAAACTAATCAGTGTGTTTGGTTTTAATTTTTTGAATTCGGTTTTTTGAATTGAGTTTTTTAATTTTTGGTGTTTTTTTGTTTTTGGTGAAAATTTTTTAAATTTTAAGCCATTTTTTTTTTTACTTTTTTAAATACACCTTACTTAGATGTATCTAAATAGTAAAATATTTGTGAAAAAATATTCTAAAAAATTAATAAATACACAAAAATACTAAAAATGTACTGAAATTTTGTATTTTTTGCATATTTTTTTGATATTTAGTGTATTTTTAAAAGATTTTTTCACAAATATTATACTTTTTAAATATATTTATGTTAGGTGTGTCTAAATTTAAAAAAAAAAAAAATTGATTAAAATATTTAAAAAATTCATGAAAAACATTAAAATACAGAAAATAAAAAAATAGAATTTTATGAAAACTGTTTTTAAAATCAAAACCAAACAAGCTAATTTTCCTGCTCTAATGGTTTCGTCAAATGAGTATCAAATCGAGAATATTAAAAATCTTTTACCAAATTGAGGACGCCTGGGACCTTTCATAATTTCACTGTTCATAGCCGTTGCATTTTCATCACCGGATGTCTCCCGGATGATCACTTCTTTGCAAAAATTTGTGAAAAAATTACACTGGCCAGTCAACCAGTCGGACATCCGATTGGTCGTTCGCCCGTTGGAACACTTGATATCAAATAGAGTTTTTACTCAAATTTAGTGAGAAAAAAATATAAACATTTGGAGATGCTCTAAAGAATTCATGAGTTATAACTAAAATAATGTCATAATTAATGAAGAAAACAACATAACTAGGAGTGCATATCGTACACTATTTTTAAAGGGATGTATATTAGAATTTTTCAAGGATTGTGTGAGTTTTATTTTGAATTTTGAGAATATAATGTTTTACAAATTAATAAATTTTATTAAATTTTGTATTTAATGATGTAACATTTATAATATTATTGAAGTGAGTAATGTTATTCAAAACTAAAAATTAGACACAATTTTTAAGTTAGTGATGTGACAATCAATTAAGATATTAAGATAATACTCTATCTCAAGGGGTGTTCGCAGTTCGGTTTTAGATGGTTCGGTTTACGGTTTGAACCCGCCCGTATATGTATGGTTTGGAAAAAATTGAACCTGCAACCGCCCGCACTGTGAATTGCGGTTTGTGCGGATAAGGTTCGCAAATGTGCAGACGGGTTGCGGATTGGACTTTTTTCTTTAGAAATTTATTTTTGAGCATTTTATTTTTTCATTTTGTAAATATTTATTTTGAGCCATTTTCTCCCCATTTTATAATGCTCAACATTAGTAATTAATGAATTAAAACTTATAAAATTAAAAACACAACAAAATCAATTCATAACACAAGCAAATTATTTAAAATCCTAAACTTTTCAATAAAATCATAAACTAACACATGTACATTTTTCAAAATTCTAAACTAAATTATCAATATCATTCACTACCCAACAATACAATTAAAGTAAAATCATTCAAAATCTTAAACTTACCTAAAAGTAATTCTTCATTAACTTTTACATTCATTCAAAATGCAATAATAAAATAACAATAAATTGTTGTCAAACTTCATCCAATTCAAATTCATTAAATAAAATAAAAATATTTGCAAATTCGCAAACTCCATCATAAATATATATATATATATAAAAGAGTCTAAGTGCGAGCGGGTTCTTGTGGATGCGGGTAAAACCTGCAACCCACAAAAATGTCATATTCCAAACCACATTTGCCTACATTATGTCTGCGAAACCGCCCATTTGTATGCGAATCGATTCGGATTGTGCGGTTCGGATAACACTATGCCCTGGCCTTTATATCTTATCTAATCATTAACTGATCATATCATTTACACATATTGGGTCTAATAAATGGATTTAAAAAGTGAATTTGTATATCATTTTGCTATTGAAGTAGGTTTTGTTATTATTATTTTTTTTAAGATAGGAAGTAGGTTTTGTTATTACATGCCACTTCAATTAATAAAATAAGTTTGTAAGAATTGTTAGTTACGTATAATATTTTACTTTAAAAAATAACATGTATTCATAAAAAAATATTTAAAATTGAATTAATGGCGCAAATTTGGTATGGTGTAACTCACATTCAACACATAAACTAGATCTACACATTTTATAATTTTAAATAATTTTTAAAAACTTTTTTAAACATGTAGCATTGTTGGATTATTTTTTGTAATTGCAATTCTGTGTGGCAAGTGACCTTCCATTGTATCCCCAAAATTGTCTCTCACTTAGGTTGGTGTTTTTTTTTTTTTTTGAACAGCACTAGGTGGTTTGATTTTGACATAAAAACCATCATTTCTATGTTTTC
This sequence comes from Camellia lanceoleosa, assembly GCA_025200525.1. Lineage (NCBI taxonomy): Eukaryota > Viridiplantae > Streptophyta > Magnoliopsida > Ericales > Theaceae > Camellia > Camellia lanceoleosa. Next base: position 101,064,855 of record CM045771.1, read on the forward strand.
TAAGAATTTGAGTCCTTAGATTCATAAATAGATTTATAGATTGGGCACTTGGCCCCCAAGCAGCAATATTTCATTTTTTCAAGTTATTATTTTTTGTAGAAGTATAAGTACCTAGAAAATATATCATGAAAATAATCCAGAATGTGAATTAAAAGTTAAGATTTAAATAGTGTTTTGAGGAATATATTTATAAATCAAATTTGAATCACATATTATTATTTATAATTAAATTTTTAAATAAAAATTTTGAATTTGTAGTGCTACTATTTTTTTTTTTCTAGCCATGCAATTAAAATCTCATTTATCAAAAATGGAATTGGCCCAATAACAAACTCTAGCAAATACTATGCCACTTAGAGCATCTCAAACGGTGACTCAAATTTTTCACCAAATTTGAGTAAAAAATGACCCATTTCACCAAATTTTTTAACAGATGCTCCAACGGTTCACCTTTCACCAAATGTGTCCCGGGACAACCGGATGGTTGATCGGCCGGTCGACTGGCCGGTTGACTGGTTAGGCCAAAAAAAAAATTTTTTTTTTTTTTTTTTAATTTTTTGAACTTTTTCCGGGACAACCGGGTGGTCGACCGGTTAGGCAATTTTTTTATTTTATTTTATTTTATTTTATTTTATTTTATTTTTACGGTTTGAACTTCTTTTCCTTGAACTGTTTGAACCTTTCACTGGTTGATCGGTTGGTCAACCGGCTCCTCTTTCCAACGGTCAGGAACAGTGTTTTGATGAATTCATTACTTCGTCGTCGATCTGATGAAAGTTTTGATGAAATCTCATTTTGGTATCAGGTTTGGTGAACGGTTGGAGCCATGAATAGTACCGTTTTCATCAAAATTTGAATTTGATATCAAATTTGCTAAAGCGTTGGAGATGGTCTTACCTTTCTTATAATATGCATATATATCAACAAGTGCCTAGTCCTCGTTTGAAAAACTCTCTCTCTAAAGAAAAAACCTCCATCTCGGGCCTCACCGCTGGCTAGCCGGCCGCCACCTTTGGCCATGGCGGTTGGCTGGCCTAGCTTTTTCTTCTTGTGTTATTATTCTCCTTATAATGATGAGCCCCCGTTTTGTTTTTCCGTTTCTCTTTTTCAGATCTAATCTCTAGATTTGGTTAGGTTGCTGTTTTAGTCCTTTCGTTTTTGTATAGGCTGCTCGATGGGTCTTCTCTTTGTGGGTTTTGGTGCGGTTTGGTAGCTTTGTTAGGTGGTTTGTTGGGTTCTTCGGCCAGGGTGTTCAGTGGTTGGTTCAGGAACTTCATTCGGCCACTTTCTCTGCGAGCGGGAGTTTGAGAGGTGGAGGATCCGAAATTGGTTAGGATCGTCATTCAGCGCCTCCGCGAGTGGGAGGTTGAGGGTGATTTCCGCTCATTTCTTGGTGGTCGGTGTTTGTGTTCGGTTAAGAGGAGTATGTCACGGGTCTACAAAGAGGGGATCACAAGCTGCTTGTCGTGAGGATAAACCGAGGGAGCTGTTTGGGAGAAAACCGTGGGAGAAGTTTAAGATGGAAAAACTGGTTTTCGGGGTATTAGCGTGACAAACACCGCAGCTCCTGTGGTTCTCGACAGAGCTGAGAGGCAGAGCGGGAGCTTTAGGATCTTCATTCGCACTTCTTTGCGGCGGGAGCTTAAGGGGTGGAGGATTCAGAGTTGTTTTGGATCTCCATTCGGGCGCCTGCGAGTGGGAGTTTGAGGATGATTTCGCTCATTTCTATGGTGTTAGGTGTTTGTCTTGCTATGAACCAAAGGAGGAGGTCAGCAGATGTAGAAGAGGATAGTGAAGTAAGAAGAGGTCGTGACGGCAATGGAGCCCGAGGGTCCGCAATTATGGAGGTTGAGTGTCCTGCAATGGTGCCTTTGGTTGTTGGTCAGCGTGGGGCTCAAGAGTGTTGCAAAGTTTGAGTCTGATGGGATGTGTGTATGGCAGTAGCTATTTGAGTCTGATGGTTGGGGTGTGTTCGAGTCAGGTGTGTAGTTTGGTGGGTCTAGTGTGTAGCAGCATGGGTGAATAATAGTTTGTGCATTGGGAGTGTAGCAGCAGCAGGTGTGTAGCAGTGTTGGCTGGAGTGCAGCTGTGTTGTAGCAGCGTAGCATGGGAGTGTAGCAATGTAGCAGGTGTGTAGCAGCTTGGATGAATATAGAAGCTTGGGAGTGTAGCTGTAAAATATATTTTAGATGGGGGCTCAAGAGTGTAGTTTATTTATTTATTTTTTTTTTTTGTTGTATTTTAAAATTTAAAATTGTGAGGTTAAGGGGTTGGTTGTAAAAACACGAGTAGCAGTAGTAGGAGAGTGAATGTTTACTCTTCGAATCTCTCTCTCATTGCGTTTTTTTTTTTCCTTGTACCTGAAATTTCATATTTTTAATGAAATTTTTCTTTGCCGATCAAAAAATATATATATCATTTAGCATATGGCAATTTCAAAAATCATGTCTTGTCAATTCTGCTTATTTAACATTCAATGATTATACAACTGATAGTAGCTATATATGGTTGATAACATGCAACATCTCCATCGTTTTAAAACACGCCTTGGACACTTGGAAAGGTAAAAAAGACTGGCTCATTCACACACGTAAATCCATGCATATTGGGGACACATCCATCAAAATCATCTAAACATTAAACTCTTTGGGTAAAAATTTTACATAGTTTCATACATATGTTTGGTAATGTGGAGCCTGACAGTATTATACACCAAGTTATGTGTCTTTCAGATCTAATTATAATTTGAAATTTGAAACCCTAACTATAAACTCCATAATATCTTAGAACTCGTTTTGTGAAACAGTTGCAAAGATTAGTGTGAACGTAGTATAGTTTTAGGTGAATTACGTGAATCATGCATTCTTATGTGATATTTTTTTCTGAACAAATTTTTTTTTTGGAACATATGTGTTCTTATGTGATTGGTCTTTGATTTCTTTAGATCCTATGTTAAGGTTCCACAATTCCTACCAGACAAGAATGTGAAGGTAATAAACCACTGAAGTTATTTTGGGGAATATACTTATTAATAATTTCTTCATATGTTTTGGGGAGAAAAACTTTGGCTTTCTTGGGGAATATACTTAATTGCTTCATAACTACAGCAATGAATATCATTTGCAATATATTTCACAACATTGCATAATTATGCTACAAGTTGGTGCCAAATGGTCAAGCAAGATTTCAACACACGCCACATTAATGTATTTACATACAAAATATGAAATTAAAATAAGATAATAAAAAAAAGGGATGAGAATTTCTTTTCTGAATCTGTTTTAAAAAACTAGTATGGTGAAAAAAATAATAATAAAAAATTCATAATTGTTATTGGGATAGTTATCTCACCTATTCTATCTCATACCCTTTATAGGATACAACAATCTAACATATATTGGATTAATAGTCTAACCGAACTCCTAATCCCGCCTACCAACTTACAACCAAACGACAGACTCCAAGGTCCAATAAACACATAATCCAATCTCCTCTTCCAAATCCCTCCAAACAAATACAAATACACCCGAAGTTCCATTTGTTTGGATCAAAAAGGAATCTGGATCCTACGTAATATATTGTTTGTGGTACAAATTGTAATATCTTAAAATGATGGTCATTTGAAAATAAGTCTTGGTACAATCGTCACTAAAAATAATTTTTTGTGACGATTATTTTTTTTTGTCACGATTTTTATAAATTATCGCTAAAACTTGTTGTTGAAAGTTGAAAATTAGTGACTTTTTTGTGAAGATTTTTATTTAAACTATCACTAAAACTTATAATTAGTGATACTTTCTATAGCAAAATTTTTAAACTGTCGTTGAAAATTAACAATTAGTAATATTTTTTAATATTACATAATGAAAAATGGCATTATTTATCATAGGACCCGTTGGATAATAAATCTACTTAGTAGGACCTACATGTAAGTCTCTTAAATTTTTGTTAATGTTTTATTTAATTTCATTATTTTATTATTATTATTTTAAATAAACTTATTAAAATTTTATTTTAAAAAATAACATAAATTGTTATTGATATTTTATTTATTTAATTTTAAAAATAAAATAAAATAAAATTTTATTTAATCTTCCCAAAAAGAATTAAAATATTAAAGACGGGTTTAATATTACTATTACTTAGTAAATAATTGAAAATGTAAAATAGTCTTTTAAGTATTTATTATTTTTCATAATATCCTAATCAAACATTAGATTCAATATGATGGTCATTTTCAGACGTCTAATCTTATTAGAAAATAAACATGGGATACATATCATTTCCAACTAAATAATCTAAGAACTACGTATACCAAAATTAATAGTCCGATGGATTACAATCTCCCTTATCCAGTCTATTCAAACAAACATGACAAAATTCATGAATTGGGTGGCTTTACAAAAACGAAAAATTATTGGTTGGTCCAGAGACACTACGTGGCTATACCCTTGGCAAATCATAAACAACTATACCCTCCCAATCCCTTAATTACCTAATATAAAATCGTGAGCTTCACCTCCGTTCAACAATCACAATGCATGTGAAACACCACTAAATATTACTCCTGGACCAACCAATAACTTCTCTACAGAAACATGCATTGTCAGAATATATTAAATTATACTGAATGACTTTGTCTTCTCATTAAAATTAAAAAGTCATGTCGTCACCTACATGTATCTATATACTATTATAATTATAAAATATTATCATTTTTTTAAGGTTGAAAGTTATAATTCTTTTTTTTTTTTTTTATTTTGTTTAATTTTTGTTAATATGTGTAATTGGTCTATAAATTAATTTTATATTCTTAAAATAAAATTTTAAATTTAAATTCTTCCTTAAATTATGTTATTATAATTGGAATAAGTTCAATATTCATTTCTTCATTTATGCATCCTTTATTAAATTATAAAATAAAATTTTAAATTTAGATTCTTTTTAAAATTATGTTACTACAATTAGAATGAGATCAATATTCACATGTGTTATAATGATATATCATAATGTTATTGGTCTAAACATAATATAATATTAAATACACGTGTTCAAATTATTAATCGCCATTTAAAGTTTATATTTTTATTTTTTGTCATTTTTGGTTTTAAATTTTATAATTTTTTTTTTTTAATATGCTTCTACACAGACTTGAACAATAAACTTTTTTAATACCATTCTTTTTTTTAACAAAAGACAAAATCATTAAGAAAATAAATGACTCTTTTAACCCTTGCGAATTATGTTAATTTTTTTTTTAATCTCAGTTGTCAATTGAGCAAATTAAAATAAAAAATAATTTGTTTGGTTTTAATAGTTAAGAAGGGACTTTTGCTAAAATCAAATATATTTTTCTATTAAAAGTGATGGTTGGTGAAACTTATTTTTTATATATAAAAAAAAATAAAGTTACATGTGATAATTTATTATTTCAACAATACTACAAAGCCAGACTTTCACCTACAATAATGTGGCAAGAAAGTTGAGACTCATGTCATTGAATGTATAGCAAATTAATACCACATCATTGTGTGTACAATTGTGAGTGTTTTTTGTGGGCTCAAACATTTTCCTTATTTTTCATTTAAACTTTTTTAGCAATTGCAAAATACGGTGGATCCTATTAACTTTGTTTATTAATCTCAAGTGTCAATTAAACAAACTAAAATAAAAAATGAATTTTTTTTTTTTTTGGCTCATATTGTTAAAAAGTGACTTTTACTAAAACAAATATGTAACGCCCCTCAAAATAATACATATAAACCCAACATTCATAACATCCATAGATATAAGAGAATAAAGCATATTTTCATTTATCAGAGTATTAAGTACAAAAGCATTACATGTTGACATCAAAAATAAATGCCCTATGGGCTTACAACTTTCCAAGTCAACACTTGGATACAACAAAAGAAGAGTTCTAACTCTTTATACAAAATAAGCCCTTGGCTGGATTTACATATAATACAAAAAAAAAAATAACAAAAGAGTCTTTCGGCCTCTAAGCCTCCCAAGCTACGTCCTTGGAGGTGACATACCATCTGTACCTGAAAATGATGCCCCATATAGGGTGAGCCAATGCCCAGTAGAGATATACTAAACCAATTATGAGAAATAACTAAAACATTAGCATTCGATAAAAGGTTAACACTTGTAAACCAACTTACAACATTTTCTAGTTTCAAGACAAGTACATCCGTGTTTCATTCCACTTTCCTTTACTTATCTAATTTAAAATCATAAACATGGCTCATTGTCTAGCAAACAATTAAATGAGACTACAAACTCATATCAAAACACTTCCATTTTTCACAATTCATACGAGACTACAACTCATAATCAAACATTTCAATACTTCAATTATCTACGTTACGCAAACGTAATTAAGATTTCGGGACTTTCACCCTGGACACTCCGGCCAACTTAGTTATCAATGAAGTCCATCGCCTATCTCCTCCCAAACAGGTTTGAGAGTAAATCCCCTATCTCCTCTCAAACCATGGAGTACATCCTCTATCTCCTCCCAAACAATATACATATACAATGTATTTAAACACTTATCATATACAATGATCAATCAATACACATATTCGATGTATTATTCCAACCGTCATATTCGATGACATATTCCAGGTGATTAGTTTCAATTTTTCCTAATCAACATACAGTGTCTACAACAATCAAGACTATCATCCACCGATAGCCTAAAGCAGTTATCTCTAAACAGATAATAAATTTATCAAACAGATAAAATATCAACATTTTCATAGATGAGTGATTAATTTATCCAACTACACCATTCAATCTCACAACTTCCCAATTTCATGATTTTCAACTCAATTTCACTCTTTCTCAAATTAATTATTCAATGTAATTAGGGCATTTCCCCCCGTTTTCAAATATCAACCCTAAGGTTCAATTCATCAATTTAACAACAATAATCCCATTTTCCAAGGTCTCACATACACATGGAGTTTAACATTTGAAAACCCCATTTTCATAACCTCAAATCAAACCCTAACTTTCCCAAAATTACCAAATAACACCACCTAATCAAAATGACTAAAATTTATGTCAAAACTCATAAAATGGAGTAGGGTATCCCTACCTCAAAAGAAGAGACCCAATGGAGAAGATGAAGAAAACTCGAGATGCTCCAAACCCAATGATTTTCGGATCAAAACGTAGCCCACACCAAGCTTTACACTCTATACAAAGGAAATAGGGTAGGAGATCACTAGAACTAGATGGATTTTTAGAGAGAATGTGTATTGTAGTGAGAGAGACAGTCGATCTAGGGTTTGAGAAGAAAGGAAAACCAAAAAGTGAAGAAGAAGTTGCTGCTGTGAACTGATATATTCGAGCCTCGCTCGAGCGAAGGAGTGGTCGCTCGAACAACCAGACACAAAGAAACCTCGCTCGAGCCAACAACACGAAGCTTCAAGTCTGTAACCCAGAAGCACGCTCGAGCGCAAGAATGCTCGCTCGAGCGAGCGAAGAAACCCAAAATATAGACCTCGCTCGCTCGAGCAAAGGAAAGCTCGCTCGAGCCAAGAAACACAACCTTCAGGTCAAAAAGAGACGCAGACGCACGCTCGAGCACAAGAGTGCTCGCTCAAGCCAACAGACACACCACTCAACTCTCGTTCGAGCGAAGGAATCCTGGCTTGAGCGAAGGAACTAAAACACAGAGCTCGTTCGAGCGACAAAAGTCTCGCTCGAGCGAAGACACCAAAAACTGGGTAGCAACCATTGGTTTCAAAACACACCTAACCTGTTACAAACCTGCCCAACACATCCTAAAACTCAAATACAAAGAATTAAAGGACGGAAATGAAACACATGCAACAACAGACATCCACAGAACCGAGTCCGAAATACAATAACCAAAGGAGGGAAAATCGAGATCGCTATAAAATAGAAATAAATGTTATTTTTCTATTAAAAGTGATGGTTCGTGAAATATTTTCTTTTTATTAAAAAATGAGATTTATAAGTAATAATTTATTGGTTATATAGAATTGTTTTCATATGATGTAAACCTCATTTTTTTAATAATAACTATTAGAATAATTTATATGACCAATAATTCTAATAGTTTTTAGAATTATTGGTCATATAGAATAATTTATCATTTTTTTATAAGAAATTTAATTTTATTATATTTAAATTATTTTAAGCCATTATAAGATTTTAATTTTTTTTTTTTTTTTGGAACGAATAAGACGTAATTTTTTTAACATCAACTTATTCGATAACAAAAATTCTATTGAAAAAATTTAAACATATTACTTTTACTTTTGTTCATTAATATTAAAATTTTAATTAATATTATTTGTTATTAAAAAAGAAATTAAAAATAATTTTATATGTTTATATATACAATTTTGTTTCGAATGCTTAGGTTATTTGGTATCTTTGTTCAAGTCCACTCAAATTTATTTAAATTTTTTAATTTTACATAGGTTCTCACCGAATTAAAAATTATGTTGCCCAATCTTTAAAAAATTCAAGACTTGACTTAAGTTGCTTGGATTGAACTCGCTTAAGTTTATAACTCTAGTAAGGGGTTAAAAGTTACATGACTGAAATTGTGACAAATTAAAAATTGATATATAAATTGTGATAAAATTGTGAAACGTAAATTGTAAGTTTCAATATTTTTTTTGTTTTCATAATTTACATACAAAAATTTAACTATTTATATTATTTTATATAATAATATTTTATTAATTTTTTCACAGCATAACGTGAGTTTTCACTAGTAAATGAAATTACATTAGATTTTTTTAGGTGAATTGATGTCAGAATTAACATAAAAGATACACTAGCATATCACCCGTGCTATATATGGGATAAAATAATATATTATTTATTAAAAATGCGATAATTATATTTAATGTTTTTTGAGAGGGTAATTTATAAGTAAATTTGGCCGAGCTAAGGAATTGCCTTCTTTGTCAGTTGGGCCGCACATTGGGCCGGGGTAAGAGATGATTTAGTACGGTCTAAGTGCTAACTAGTGGGGCCTTGTTAAGGTTCGGACCGAGCTAAACATCACACGTAGTTACGCCGAGATAACGAAGCCATTCTACCTAGTTAGCTCGGTTTTAGTCTTTAGCCTGGTTGGAATATGTCAAACCGGGATACCAGCAATGGAGGGAAGAACCGAGCTAGTTGGAGCTCAGTCAAATCTACCGCTTTAGCATGATCATGTTAGCTCGGTCATATTGTCAACCAACCGTGGTAAAACCATCTCACTTGGTTTAAGCAGTGAGGGGGGTGTTGAAGGATAAGCATTATCTTTCAGGAGTGTGATTCTTAGGAGGACTCTATATGGAGGAATAAGAGTCCTACTAGGATTGTGCCATGCGGAACCTATAAAAGCTCACAACATAACCTATGGAGGGATAACACAACTTTGATTCCCGAATACACAGAGCTTTTTGTATATTTGTCTATTTTGTTGACTTAGGCATCGAAGAGGTATCCGGCACACACCCACTATCTAGCTCACGTTTGTGTTTTCAGGGAGTAAAGCGACGACGTATAGAGGAGTGCAAACTTGGTCAACAAGATCATACGAGAAGAATTATTTCGTGCTCGTACAATTGGCGCCGTCTATGGGAATTCCAAAAAGAACAAACCTCTTGATCGAGTTTTTTCCTCTCTAGTTAGAAGCAATGGCGCACAATGAAGACTTGCCGCAATCCGCTATCGACGGACAAACCCCAGAAGGGGTGGGAGGCGCGAAGGTTTGCCTTCTATCCCTCCCATGGCGGATTTAGAACCCCAACGATAGAACCCCCAGAGGGATGCAAGAGGGAGGCGGGCTAACAGCCCTCGTCCCTCTCAAAGTCCTGAAAGATAGAGGCGGAGGATCGACCCTCAAGTTATGGAGGACCGCGTGAAGAAGTAAGACGAATTAATAAGGAAGATGGCGGCAGACATGGAGTCGATGAAGCGCCAGATGAAAGAAAAAGGGGTGGCGACAGGAGAGGGGCGCAAAAACAACACGCCCCCTTGCCATTCGGAAGATCGTGGTAGGCATACCACACCATCACAAGCAGAGAGTAGGAGCCTGAGGACAGGCGACACCCAATCAAGGACTTCCAGGACTCGTTACTCCAGGTCTGAGAGAACGAGAATAGAGAGGTCATATACTGAGGGAAGCACATATCGGCCCTCGCGCACGCACCAGACGTCATCCAGACAGACGGAGTTGCCTAGATCGTCTGACTTGCGAACTGTGCTTGAAGAAAAGGCACGATGGAAGGAGAATACCAGGGCGCACGACCCGCGCAGAGTTTCAGCCCTTCAGCGGTTGGCTCCTCGGACGCATGGGAGCGTCGAGGTATGAATGACAATACCGCGTCTTGCTACGAACCAATAGACAAAGCATTAGCAATGTTACAGAACTCGCCGTTCGTTCTGGCAATTGAGAACGCACCACTACCTTCGAGCTTTCTCCAGCCTAAGTTTACCACTTATGAGGGGAAGACAGACCCCTACATGCACCTAAGCCACTTTTTCCAGGTTATGGTAGTATACCGGTAGAACGAGGCCTTGATGTGCATCCTATTCCCGTCCAGCCTTGGTAACCTCGGCCTAACTTGGTTCGAAAGACTACCAGGAGGCAGCATCGCCTCCTGGGCGCAATTGGCAGAGGCGTTCGTGACTAGGTTCAGAACAAACACCAAAACACCAGTGGAGATCGATCAGCTACTCTTCATTGACATGGTCGACAAGGAGACGTTGAGATCCTACAACAGTCGCTACTGGGAGACTTTTAACCAGATAGGAGATTGCCCCAGAAATCTCGCTATTGCGCAATACAAAAGGGGTCTACCAGTCGGAAACAAGTTGAGGGACTCAATTATTATGACGTCACCACTCACGATGGAGGCCTTGATGGAGAGAGTGCATCAACATATTCATATAGAAGAAGATGGCACCCGTGCTAAAACAAAATCTGGCACAGCAGCAATGCCAAATAAAAAGACAACGGCAAAAGTCAACATGGTAGAACGACCAAGTAGAAATGGGCGAAGCAGGTGAGCCAACAGAGAGGACTCAGACAAAAGGTGGTTAAGAGTTCGCACTGCCATTACCACGGTGTTCAAAAAACCGATCTACCGGATTCTTAGTGAGATACGCGACGAACCTTTCGTCCGATGGCCAGCTAAGTTGGGAGAAGCACAGAAAGACTATGACGAAAGGTCCCGGTGCACCTTCCATGATGAAAAGAGGCACCGCACTGAAAATTGCATGCCATTGAGGTAGCATTTGGAGGAGTTAGTGGCAGCTAGGCATCTCGACCAGTACATAGAAGGAGGGACACAGCCAGCCCCCCAGAACCACAACAACCCAAACGGAATGCCGGTCGACGCCCCACCCCAAGGCATAATTAACGTAATACATGGAGTGTTCAAACTTGAGCGGGTATGTGAGCTCAGGGGAATGATAAAAAAGGCTGAGCACTTAAGGGAGGTACTAAGTGCACAACCTGCCATCCAAAAGGGGAGGACAGAGGCCACGAACGTCATATCTTTTTTAGACAGAGACTTGGCAAGGATATACTGCCCTCATAATGACGCGCTGGTTGTCACTTTACGCATCAAGAATTACGTCATCAAGCGGATTTTGATTGACCAAGGGAGCTCATGTGAGATAATGTATTACGAAACCTTCAAACAACTGAAACTAGAGGACAAAGACTTGGCACCTGCAATATCTCCCCTAATCGGATTCAACTCAATACCAGAGTGGCCAGTGGGCAAGATAATTCTCCCAGTCAGAGCAGGAAGCATGACAAAACATGTGGAATTTTGGGTATTGAAAGTCTCTTCCGCCTACAATATAATATTAGGGAGGACATGGTTACACGCCATGCGATCGGTAGCCTCAACCTACCATCAGGTATTATGGTTCCCCAACGAAGCCGGAGTAATTAAAGAGGTCTTTGGAGACCAAATTATGTCCAAACAGTGCTTCTTCACAGTAAATGGCAGCCGAGCTGCCAAAGGATATGTACAGATGGTGGAGGAACCTGAGAGCAATGATTGTTTACAGATGTCGACAAAGTTGCTGAACAGAAGGCGGTGGAAGACTTGGTACAAGTAAGGATAGATGAAAAGAAGCCAGAAAGGTTCTTTTTGCTCGGCTCATCTATGTCCAACACTGAGAGAATAGAGGTCATGGAATTCTTAACCTCTAACATCGAAGTGTTTGCCTGGACGCCGTATGATATGCCTGGCATTGACCCAAACTTCATTTGTCACCAATTAAATGTCCACTCAACTGTCAGACCAATTATACAGCGCACTCGCAGATCAGGACTCCACCACGCCGAGATAGTGGCAGAAGAAGTGGGAAACCTTCTAGAGGCAGGAGCTATTAGAGAAATGCACTATCCCAAGTGGATAACCAATACAGTAGTAGTGCCAAAGAAGAATGGAAAATGGCGTGTTTGCGTGGACTACAAAGCAGTCAACAAGGCGTGCCCGAAAGATAGCTTTCCCTTACCCAGGATAGACCAACTAGTAGACTTGACGACAGGCCATAATCGACTTAGCTTCCTTGATGCGTATAGAGGTTACCATCAGATCGCTATGTATGAGCCTGACCAGGAGGTCACATCTTTTACAACGCCCAAAGGGTTGTATTGTTATAAGGTCATGCCCTTTGGCCTAAAGAACACAGGGGCATCATTCCAATGGATGGTCACCAAGATGTTTGAACCATTTTTAGGCAGAACAATGGAGGCTTACATAGATGACATGGTGGTCAAGAGCAAGGATGAGAAGGACCATCTCAGGGACCTAGGTGAAATGTTCCAGATCCTGAAGAACAACAAATTGCGCCTTAATGCATCCAAGTGTGTGTTCAGCGTAGGATTGGGTAAATTCCTAGGTTTCCTGGTGACCAACCGAGGTATAGAGACAGACCCTTCTCAGATCAAAGCAATCTAGGATCTAGAGAGGCCCAACTGGGTAAAAGAAGTGCAGCATCTCACTGGTGTGGCAGTTGTGCTCAATCGGTTCATAAGTCGGTCGTTAGACAGATGTCGACCATTTTTCTAAGCATTAAAGGCCAAGTTTGTGTGGGATGAAGAATGCGACCGCGTCCTAGAAAGCTTGAAAGAATACATGTCTTCTCCACCATTGCTAGTAACCCCAATACCTGGAGAAGAGCTCTTTTTGTACCTAGCAGTTTCACAGCACGCAGTCAGCGCGGTGTTGATCAGAACAAAAGGAATCCAACACCTGCCCATCTTTTATGTCAGCAAGACCTTGCTGGGTGCAGAAACCAGGTACTTACCATTGGAAAAACTGGCCTTAGCCTTGATGATGGCATCAAGGAAGCTGTCGCATTACTTCCACTCCCACACCATAATCGTCCTCACTGCTTTTCCATTAAAAGCTCTGTTTGAGAGGGCGAACTTTTCTGGGCGAATCTTGAAGTGGGCAGTGGAATTGGGGCAGTATGATATCAAGTTTCAACCCAGAATCGCAATAAAAGCCCAAGCTTTGGCAGACTTTGTGGCAGAATTCACACCAGGAAGTCATCACATTTGCCCAGTTGACTTAACTGGTACGACAGAAATGGGGACAGAAAGTGCTGTAGGAAATGTGCAACACCTAATTTAGGATACCCAGCCACATCCCAAGGCACACCGAATTGAAGAAAGGAAGGAAGAAGCAAACCATGCTACACCAAGCAAAGACTCATCAACAAGTAAGAACTTGGTATAGTCAGATAGTGAGGGCCAAACAGTAAGTGTGGACTTGGAAGAAAACACTAGCAACACTCATGACCCCAAGGCATCATCCGATCCCTCCACTTGCTGGAAGCTGTTCGTTGGAGAGATGTGGAAGCTCTTCATGGATGGAGCGTTCAACAGACACGGTGCAGGACTTGTCATAGTCCTCATCTCACCAGATGGCCTAATAGTAGAACAAGCAGTCAACCTTGACTTCCCAACATCAAACAATGAAGCGGAGTATGAAGCGCTTCTGGCAGGCCTAAAATCAGCACTCTACATGAAGGCCACCGAGCTAATGGTTTACAGTGACTCACAGTTGGTGGTAAACCAAATTTCAGGCGACTACGAAGCAAAAGATGAGATGATGGCAAAATACCAAGAGTTAGTCAGAAAAGAGATCATGAAATTCGAAGTAGTGCGGATAGAGCAGATCGGCCAAGAAGAAAACAGTAGAGCAAATGAACTAGCAGGCTTTGCTTCAATGGCAGATACATCCACCCCACATCCATTACTGATCGACTTCTTACCAAGACCAAGCATTGAAGAACCCAAAGTAGAAGAGGTATTTTGCGTCGAACTAGGCCCTTCATAGATGGATCCCATTATAGTATTCTTAAAAGACGACATCTTACCTGAAGAGAAGAAAGAAGCTAACAAGATCAGAGCCAAGTCACAGCGATTTTGGCTCTCCCCATCAATGGCCTTGTACAAAAAATCCTTCACAAGACCTTACTTGAAATGTGTCCATCCTAGTAAGGTTGAGGCATTCTTGTTCGAGATACACGAAGGCGTATGCGGAATCCACCAAGGAGGAAGATCATTGGCCTACAGACCAATTTCATAGGGATATTGGTGGCCTTACATGCAAGCAGATTCCGAGAAGTATGTCAAGAAGTGCGAGAAAAGTCAGAAGTTTACACACCAAATACATCAACCAGCCAGAGAGCTTCTACCTTTAACTAACCCATGGCCCTTCGCAATGTAGGGCTTAGACATAGTAGGACCACTTCCAACGACACCCGGCAATAGAAAGTTCTTTCTTGCAGCAACAGACTACTTCACAAAGTGGGTGGAGGCAGAAGCACTAGCATCAATAAAGGAGAAAGATGTGAAGAAGTTCGTCTGGCAGAATATCATCACTCGGTTCGGCATACCAAAAGCTCTAATATCTAACAACGGCACTCAGTTCGATGGCAAATTTTTTAGAGGCTTTTGTGAAGAATACAAGATAGAATTCTACAACTCTACACCGGCATACCCCCAAGCAAATAGCCAAGCAGAAGCATCAAACAAAGTCGTCTTGGATGGATTAAAGAAAAGGTTAGAGAAAGCAAAGGGCAAGTGGGTTGAGGAGCTTCCCCATGTTTTATGGGCTTACCGTACCACACCTCGGCGGTCAACTGGAGAAACACCTTTTTCCGTGGCCTATGGCATGGAAGCAATAATCCCACTGGAAGTTGGACTCCCCACCATCAGAAGCGAAAATCTTGACCCAGAGTTAAACGGAGAAGCCATTGCCTTGGAACTCGACCTTGCAGAAGAAAGAAGAGAAAGAGCACTGGTTCACATTGCATCATACTAGCAAGAGTTATCCAGAAAATATAACAAGACAGTCCATCCAAGGCAATTCAAAATTGGAGATTGGGTGCTGCGCAAAGTAATGGGAAACATCCTAGTACTCGGAGATGGCAAATTAGGGCCCAATTGGGAAGGACCTTACAAAGTGGTTGGATTAGCAGGAAAATGGGCATACCACTTGGAAGATGAAGACAACAAGGCCATTCCCAGGCCATGGAACACTGCCAATCTCAAACTATTTTACTTTTAGCTTTTCTTTAAACGTACTTGTAGTTTTTCTTTTTTTAATAAAACAGGTCGTTTCTTTTTCAGTATAAATTGTTTTCCTCTGTAAAAATAGTTTTAGTGAACTAGGGGCAATGAAATCAGAGTTGGCCGGAATAACCAACTTTGAGCTCTCTTCAGCTACGATAAGGATCTGGGCTGAAGAGGTTGGCTGGAAAAACCAACACTTACTTCTCCTAAGCCGAGATAAGAATTGAGGCTGCAGGACGTTTGGCAGGAATAACCAAACACTTGGCTCTAGGTTGGCAGGAATAACCAACTTTGAGCTCTCTTCAACTAAGATCAGGATCTAGGCTGAAGAGGTTGGCTGGAAAACCCAACATTTACTTCTCCTAAGTCGAGATAAGGATCGAGGCTGCAAGACATTTGGCAGGAATAACCAAACACTTCGCTCTAGGTTGGCAGGAATACCCAACTTTGAGCTCTCTTCAGCTAAGATCCGGATCTGGGCTGAAGAGGTTGGTTGGAAAAACCAACACTTACTTCTCCTAAGCCGAGATAAGGATCGAGGCTGCAGGACGTTTGGCAGGAATAACCAAACACTTCGCTCTAGGTTGGCAGGAATACCCAACTTTGAGCTCTCTTCAGCTAAGATCAGGATCTGGGCTGAAGAGGTTGGCTGGAAAAACCAACACTTACTTCTTCTAAGCCAAGATAAGGATCGAGGCTGCAGGAAGTTTGGCAGGAATAACCAAACACTTCGCTCTAGGTTGGCAGGAATACCCAACTTTGAGCTCTCTTCAGCTAAGATCAAGATCTGGGTTGAAGTGGTTGGTCGGAAAAACCAACACTTAGTTCTCTTCAGCCGAGATAAGGATCTAGGCCGAAGAGTGGTTGGCTGGAAAAACCAACACTTAGGACTCTTCAGTCGAGATAAGGATCTAGGTCGAAGAGTGGTTGGCTAGAAAAATCAACACTTAGTACTCTTCAGCCCAGATAAAGATCTAGGCCGAAGAGTGGTTGGCTGAAAAAACCAACACTTAGTACTCTTCAGCCGAGATAAGGATCTAGGCTGAAGAGTGGTTGGCTGAAATAACAACTTTTAGTGATCTTCAGCTGAGGTAAAAACCTAAGCTGAAGAGGTTGGCAGGTGACCAGTTAGATTTCAAGGTTAAGACCGAGATAGGTATCTCGGCCAGAAAATGATACACTTCACTCAGATTACAGTTGGAAAATAAGTGCAAGCATGGAGTAAACCGAACGAACAGTTAAAACAAGAGCAGCTTTCATTCAAAGTTCAAATCAAAGGTACAAAATGTGGGCCTCAGCCCAGTTACAAACTCTTTTGTTAAAACAAAGAAAAGAAAAATCAGGAGAAAAGGTCGTCCAAGTCAGCGTCCAAAACAACCCGGTCTTCACCAAGAGGTAGCTCGTTGTGGCAAACACCCCTTGGTTGAGCTCGGTAGAAGGCACCACGACAATCGCAATAGGTGAAGGTGGGATGGAGACAACTGGAGTGGGGGAGGTAGACTGGCGACCGGGCTGGGGGTTGTCTTCAGGAGCAGGATCTTCGTCCTCCCCTTCTTGAAGGAATTTTTGTTGAATGGCAGTAGCGTATTCCACCATGTAGCTCGGTATATAATATGGAGGAGGGTGTTGGAAGACCTCGATCTCTTGGCTATAACCGAGCTTGGCCACCGCCGCCTTCCATCCACATTTGAAGAATATATCTTTGGCAGCTTCGCATTGTTGGATGTAAGTGGCCTCCCCCTCCTTGTAACCCCGATCTTCGGTGTCTTCCACGCTCTTCTCCAACCGAGTGATCTCAGCATTCTTTTTTCCCTCGAGCTTGGCTAGCTCGCGTAGATATTTATCTTTCAGCACGGTTGCAGCCTTCTGCTTATTTGCTTCAGCCGAGTTGACAAGACCGGTCAAGCGGGCCACCTCGGTCTGGAGCTCGGCCATTTTCTTCTTGGCCACTTCTAGCTCGGCCGATTTAGCATTGGCCTCTGCCACGGCCTGCCTTGTGGTTTTTCGAAGCTCCAACACGCGTTTGTGAGCAACATGGTTCTTCTGTAAAGCCTGCAAACAGAGGAACAATTTTGAGCTGAACCGAGCAAACAGATGTAGAAATTAGGGCAAGAGAAAGGAGAAACTTACCAGCACTATTGATTTTGTCGCCGAGCAAATGTCCTTCAGCTCGGTAAGGTGGTCGTGGTGCTCCATATCAGCTGGAAGGCAGACGCCCTTGGCAAGATTAAAGGCCAACGAATGGTCTTTTTCTGCGACCACTGAGTCGGAGTCAGTGATAGTACGGTTCTTGTAGGTGATCTTTGGCACCCACTCAGAGGAGCTAGCTCGGTCAAAGCGCTTCGGTTGTGGGATCGGTGGTGTGGATTGGGGAAGAATGGTTTCATCTTCTTCGATAAGGCGTGGCTCGGTTGTGGAAGTCCGAGCACGCTTGCTTGGCCGAGATGATGACGGCTGAGAAGTTGGAAGGGCTACCACGGCCTCTTGTGATTGGCCGGTTGGCGGTACTTCGATTTGATTTGTTTCAGTGATTATGGCCCTAAATGCTCCCTTCTTGGCCATCTCTTGCTCTGCTGTTAGTGGGATCAAATTGATTTGATGAAGGGTTGGATTTGGTTCTGGCGAAGGCTCCAACAGGAAATCTGTCACCCTGGTCTTCCTCCGGCTGCTGTATCTGTATGTCGGTTCAAAATTTAGTAGCTCGGCCCAACCTCGATTAGGATACCGTAGTGCCACGCGAAGTGCGTCTAAATTGGGGTAGCTATACTGGGACTTGAGATGGTTCAAGTCTGCATAAAGGAAAAAGACAACGGTTAGTCCGGTTGAAAATAAGAACGACGAAGTAAAGAAAGCACAACACTGAGCCGAGGTGTTTATACTGGCGACTCCTTTGTTCCAGTTAATTCGGTCGCCCAGGATCTGGGCCTCCTGGTCTTAAAAATTCTCAGAAACCCAGAAAAAATCATCATCGTTTACATCTTTATCTGGGGTGTTTTTTGTTATTTTCTCTCGACGGCGTCTTATTCTTAGATAATATACCCAGTCGTCTTTGTTTTGGCCTAATGAATATTGGTGGAATAGTTTGGCTAAGCCGAGATTAAGGCCAAGCCAGCAGTTTAGCTCGGCGATGCCGTTTATTATTCGGTATGAATTGGTGCTAAGTTGGGTTGGGCATATCCTAGTTTGCCTTAGGAATTCGCAAAGAAGGGGTTGAACTGGGAATCGGAGTCCGGCTTCTACAATGGATATGACGTTGAAAGGGACAAAGCCCGATTTTCCCCAGGGAATGGTGTCTAGATCGGCTAAACTAAGATGGACATCATCTGGGATGTTGTAGTCCTTACGGAATTCGGCGATGGCCCCTGGAGAGTTTACTAAAAATCTATATTTACCCATGTGGATTTAAATTAGGTATAAATTAGCTCAGTGTTGAGCAGGAGTGGAGTATCTCAGTTGAAGCGTTCAAAGGAGTGTCTGGGCAACCTAAGTCTGCAAAGTGAAAAGGAAAAGTGTTAAGCACAGATCGTT
This sequence comes from Camellia lanceoleosa, assembly GCA_025200525.1. Lineage (NCBI taxonomy): Eukaryota > Viridiplantae > Streptophyta > Magnoliopsida > Ericales > Theaceae > Camellia > Camellia lanceoleosa. The sequence goes on from CM045771.1 coordinate 101,083,981, forward strand.
GGACCGTGCTACGTATAAAGGCAAAATAAGTATAAGCCTAGCTCTCTGTTTTTAGTTCGGTTGTTGCAAAGGACTTTAGCTCGACTAAATGAAACTAAAGGATTGGCACGTAATTTTAGTTCGGTCATTTGAAGAAATTATCTAGTTTGGCATGAAGTTTCAGTTCGGTTTTTGAATAAGTTATCTAGTTTGGCTGGGTGCATACCTAAAAAGTTCCCTAGTTCGGTTGTACCTAAGCCTAGAGTTGCCCAAAACAGGTTTTTAGCTCGGTCACACCACGATTCTAGATTCAAACTTCGTGTTTTTTTTAATCCAGAGGATGTGTTCTTAAACTTGAACCTATGGTTTGGGGGTCTGGTTTTTGGTACTCTCTGTTCTTTCCAATTTCAACAAAACTACAAAGTATGTTTTAATATATATGGTTATATATGTATCTATACTACATATATTCATGAAATGAACAAAAAAAATGGAAGAGGTTTGAGCCACGTACCAGTTCAAAGATCTTGGAATCGAAGATGAAGACAGTACCAGCAGAGAATACGAGCTTTTGCAGATGCAATATTGAAGAAAAATGAAAGCTCGGAAAGTAAAGAGAGAAGAAGATGAATAGAAGAAGTGCTTGGTTCAAGACGTAGGGTTTTTCTGTGAAGAATGTGAAATTGGGCAGGACTGTTCAAATTTCGCGTAGTTCGAAGACGACGTGGCAGCTATATTTGACTAATAAAAGCTAGCCACATGTCCAAGAGAATAGAAAGCGATTCAGTTACAGTGACTGAAAAGACGTTTTGACCGGACAGGTTGTTAGCTCGGTGTGAATTTAGCTCGGTTGAAAGGCTAAAGTTTTTAGTTCGGCTGGTAACAGGTAATCCCAATCATGCTACGCAGACGGAATTAAGGGGCAATTGAGAGAGTAATTTATAAGTGTAGACACCCAATTTTTGACCGACCATAAGACTCAGACATCACTGATTGAGCGCTTGGTGATTTTGCATATTGTGCTAGTTCTGAAGTTGCGGAGTCGCGACCGCGAGCCTTGCCTCCAGACTTCCGGACTCTTTTGTGCCTTGCCTCGATTTGCGAACCAGTCCCTGTTTTCTTTGTTTACTCTTCCCGAAGGGAGGGAGAGGTCTCGTAGATCATCTCTCAGTGGCCGTAGGCTACATTTCGTGGTCGTAGGCCATTTTTCCCATTTGGAGCCCGGTTTTCGGTTTTCGGAGCCGTCGGCCGTGTGCCTCGGTTCGGGACCGCTTAACCACCTCCGTTTGCTCCGATTTTTGGCGTACACCTTGTTTCCTCCCTTTTGAGGGACACTGTGACTCAAGAGACCAACTTCGTGGTCAAACGCCACCTCCGATGCTTAATAGTCAGTTTTCGGGGCCCCGGACCGCGCGTTTTGGCTCCTGAACCTTCGTTTTGCATCGGTTTGGGTTCATTTTTGGCGGAGACCTTATTTTCATTGTTAGGAGGGTTGTAAAAGGATGGGAGGCCAGCAATTTTTTTGAAAAGCCAGCTTTTCTCTTCATTGCTCTTCGCCGCCCGTGTTTCTCACTAGAAAGCTGGTTTTTCCCACTCCCGAGCCACTTTTTCTGACTTTCCACCACATCATTGTGTTTGTACACACCTGGGAGGCCACCAATATGGGTAGGCCGGCCAGTAATTATCCTTGACCCTTTTGAACCCCTCTAAAAAGCTAGTTTTTCTCTCTCCTGGTTCACATTTTCTGGGTTTTGACCATACAACTGTGTTGCACTCATCTGGGAGGCCACCTTTTTGGGGTGGCGGCCGAAGGAGGTGGCCCGGCCACCGAACCTTTCGAACTCCGGCCAAGTTTGTCCCTCCTGGTGCATTCCAGCTCTGCTAGCTGTTTTGCACCAGACCCCTTGCCCGAGGGTCTGTCCTTTTGGGAGGAGATTTGAATTGGTTTTTCACCCCTTTTCTTTGGCTCCTCTCCCTCTATATAACCAGCACCCTACTTCATTTCTAAGGGTTATAAAATTAGCTGCGGCATTAGTATACATACACCTCCTATATCTATACTTCAAGCCTCAAAACACCCATTTTCTTGCATATTTACCCTACACCTCATAGCCTACCACCTCCATCACTCATTCCAACACCTTGGAGGCCATTTGAAGAGATTGAAAGCTCAGAATTTTGGACTAAAAGCTCCTGATTTGCTGCTCTTCAAGGGTAAGTACCTATTTCCCTTAAACTTGCATTTTTTTTGCTTCATCTATAAGCTATACTTGCAAGCATTTTTGGGCTTCAACCTGAACTAAAAATAGTCTTATTTTGAGCTCATCTTCATGTTTGATCAAGGGCTTTTCTCTGTTTCAGGTCTTCTACTCACCCTTTGTGCTTTATCTCTCTTTTAGGGCTTATTTTGCATGATATATTAGCCTTATTTGTGAGCATTTCTGGGCTTTGAGCCAAACTGTAAAGTATTTTTTCTTGAGCCCCTCTTCAACTTTGTTGAAGGGATCTTTGCTCTTTGAGGCCATCTACTGCCCCTTTCCCTTTATCTCTCTTTTAGGGCTATTTTTGCATCATATTTTAGCCTTACTTGTGAGCATATTCGAGATTTTCCATAAACTGAAAATAGTCTTATTTTGAGCCCCTCTTCAACTTTGTTGAAGGGATCTTTGCTGTTTGAGGCCTTTTACTACTCTGTTTGTTCAATCCCTCTTTTAGGGCCGTTTTTGCATGATATATTAGCCTTATTTGTGAGCCCTTTTGGACCTCGACCTAAACTGAAAAAAGTCTTTTTTTGACATCATATTCATGTTTGATTAAGGTCTATTTTCTTTTTGGGGTCATCTTCCCCCTATGCATGCTTCATCCCTCCATGATTAGGGCTATGCATTAGAGCTCTTGCATTGGCCATGGCTTGGCCTCTTAGCCACTGAAATCCAGCAGATTTTTAGTGGCTTAGGTGTTTTCTTGAAAGCCAAAAATCAGAGGGGGGGTGACCCCCTCTCTCCTTGTCTTGTTTGGTGGTCTTTTGGACCTTCCAAAAGGACCCTATTTTGCATACATTGAAGTCACTTTCCAGGGCCTATTTGGTGGGTTTTAGAGTTTTCATAGTCCATTTCCAGGGGTGGTTTTGCTATTCTTCATGTCTATCTTGTATGTGCTTAATAACCCCTTGTATGGCCCTCTAAAGGAGCTCACCATTTTTACACATGTTGGCTGCATTTCAGTGATTATTTGCGTATATTTTGGCATGTTTTATTCATTGATTTTTGTTGGTTTGATGAGTTCTCAGACGCTTCATGCACATGCCATGTAAACCATGTTTGCTAGTCAAAGTTGCATGCTATTTTAGTCCATCATTCTAGCATCTTTTGGTCATGCTTTGAACTAGAAATGTTCATGTTTTGGGATTTCCATGGCTCTGTCTTTGTGCTTCATAGTCAAATAATGCATGCTTTGTATAGCTACAAGTCAATATATGTGCCTAGTTTGGAGTTTCGGGACCATTCCATGCATTGTATGACATATATCCATGATTCAGTGCTGGAATTTGCATGTTTGAATGCCATGTTTCATGCCTTGCCATGCCTTGTTAGAGTGGCATTTGGTGCCTTAGGTTCGGTCCTCGGTTTGCGTGCATATATGCACGTATTTCGATAGTCTCATTTTCATCTTATGGCCGTTGATAGGAGTGTGCCCAAGGTCCACTCATATTGGTGTAAGTCCATCATGCGTTGTGTATGCCATTTCAATTCATAGCATTGCGTATGCTATGTTGTATGTTAGTGCATTGTGTATGCCATTTCAATTCATAGCATTGTGTATGCTAGGTTGCATGTTAGAATTGCACTCATGCATGTCATGCATATTGCATTGTATTTGGGATAGGAGTTAGTCCAAACACGGGAAACGAGGGGCGTTTCGTACTCCAAGTGACGGAACGTGTCTCAATTCCTGGTCGCCGACACTCCAGATTATCCATGATGGAGTCTAGGCGTTGTTGTGTTTATATGTGCATTCATTTCACATCGAGTCGTGCAATTTGACTCATCGGCCATCATGCATCGAGATGTGTGATTGGTGGCACGAGGATCGAGGCGTGTATACATATGTGAAAATACTTTGCCATGCCTCTTTCTTGCTCTCTGTTGCAGCAAATCAAGAATCAAAAGCCTTTCAGAGCTTTGCACAACATTCTGGGATTAATTGCAAACAGAGGCAAACCAGGGCATCGCAAGGAATTTCCCGACAAAGCAACTCAAGCATGCATCATTTATCATTCAGAACAGAGCTGAGGCGGTCCATAGCTTGCATGCCAATTTATCCGCTTTCCTAGTTTAATTTGTTAATTAATTAGGGTTTTGTACTTATTTGGACTGTATTATTCATTCGGGACTGTATTATTTATTTGGACCCTCTGCGTAAGGGCAATGTTGTAATAAGTGTGCGTACGTGTGATGTATGTCTTCCAACCCCACATCTTTCTCCCTTTTATTTACAAGCTTATGATTGTTAGATTAGGGCATGTTTCAATTAGCATACAGTATGATAGCATGTTTGCATTCATTCATCTGTCTTGCATGCACCGGGCTCGGCGCATCATACTAACTGCATTGTATTTCAATTCCGAGTTGAATACTTGTTAGTTGTAGCATTTCACATGCCATCTTTAGAATAGCCGAGCCTGCTATAGTTGCATTTTTGCATGTGTTGCATTAGACATCTCTGTATAGTTAGGATCATGCATGGATTTCTAACATAGCTTTTGTTTTGGCTTGGAGTACTCGGTAAGTTTTATGCTTTAGCATCCTTGCATGTGTGTGAGTAACTGCCATGATAGCATGCTTACCATGAGGCTATATGCTTATGTGATATAACTGCCTGAATGCCTGTGGGTGAAGGTTGGGTTATTTGGATTGGAACAATGCATCGACCGTGAGTTTTAAGCCCACTAGATAGTGGCAAAATCATCTTTTCTAAGCTCACCCGAGGGTGGCAAAATCTGCATTTTAAGCCTACTTGCGAGTAGCAAACCATTTTCAAAACAAACATGAGATGTTTCGTTCCAATTCAGGCGACCCAGTCTATACTTGTATGCTGTGTGCATCATTTAGTAATTCTAGGCTAATAACCGGAATAAGAACGCATAATGTTTTCAAAACTAGATATCATGGTTAGTAGAGGCCGATCTTCGATCGGGCAAGCGGGAGTGCTCACGAAGTGACCTTCCCCAATCGTACCCAAGTTCCCGAGCCGAGGCAACTTTGGTGATGACGGACACGTGGCCTTAGGCAACGAGTCAGGGTTTCCTAAATTCTCCCAAAATAAATATTTAGGTGGCGACTCTGTATCTGGCAAAGCAGTCCATGTTTGACACTTTTTTCAAAAAAATCTGTTTTCAAAAACGATTTGCCGGATTTGGACTCTTTGATGATTTCATCGGTCTTGCATTGCACTCTGCGAGATTTGATACAGGACCATGACATTGAGTCCTGAACTGTAGTGAGCCCAAATGAACAGAACGGGATTTCCCTCTCAGGACGTTCAGGGACGTCTACAGTTTCTGGCGACTCCGCTGGGAAGTTAGAGAGCTTGATTCGAACTCATGATATCTTGTTTTGATTACACTTATGTGTTTCTTTGCATTGCATGTGCATTGGTGCGCCTAGGACACCGTGTTTGCCATCTGCTATTCCTGAGCGGTTTGCCAGAGGCTGCGTGCCATAAGGCTTACCGGTTGCGGGCTCTTCCAGTATGGAAACACAAACCCCGGTTTTACCGGGGCACCCTTTTGACCATTCGACCTAGTGCATATTCGGAATCCGTAGTGACCATTCCAAACTAGGACAGGTTGCTTACCCGATATAGGTTGTTTGAAACCGCTGCGTGCATAGTAAAACCCTAGCTCCTGACAAAATAGGACAGGGAAACCCTACCCCTCCATAGGGGTGTTTTGGCTCTCACTTATCTGTTATGTGCTTTAGAGTGCGTCTCTACAGGAATGCATGTATCGATTATGAGTTTGGGCATCGAACTGCGGGCACCCGATTCGATATTTTGGGATTCGCCATTTACGAGGGTATCAATTTACGAGAATTGCAGAGGGCACAGTCATTCAGCTCTGCTCATATGGGTTATCGTGAAATCAGGCTGAGATGCTGTCTGTTTTCTCTTTTGCTAGGTAGTCCTAGAACCATAGCTTCAGAAGGCTCCGATATCCCCCGGGTACATTGGACTAGTGCTGATAGACTTTGTCGGGTCAGAGATTAAGTTCAAGGGCAATCAGTGTTCCTTTACCAGAGGCAGGGTGAAAAGCTCGGTCGTGCATGCAGACCAAGATCTGTGACTACCAAATTGGTCTTTAAACAGCCAGGTTGAGATTTCCGAGTCAACTGCAGAGATAGATATACTGGTGGTTCAATCAGATTAGGACAGTATGTCAGGCTTAGAAGAAATGGTGCGCCAGCTCCAGGATAGTATGAAAGCCATGCAAAGAAGACGCCGTCTGCTGTCGAATTCGCCAAGCAACAGGCCGTGGTCATAGCCCAATAGGCAGAGACAATTACTAGGTTAGAGCAGCAAACTGGAGTATCTACTTCACACCAGGCTCCTCCCCCACCAAGAGTTCCCATACTCGGGGAGGCAACCCACGTCCAGGATGATACGGACATTCCAGGCGGGCCAGCTCCGCCCTCGGTTCTACCCCAGCTGTCTAAAACACCCACCAACCTGCCAGACTCCCCCTTTGAGTTCGAGACGGACCCCACAGCATTGAAAGTGAGCAAGCTTGAGAAATTGTTCAAAAAGTCTCAGGGGGCCCGCTCTATTCCTGATATAGAGGATGGTTATACCGACTCAGTGGTGACCTTGCCGGAGCGGTTTAAAATGCCGCATATCGATCGATTTGATGGCTCTGAAGACCCAATGGTGCACCTCCAACTGTTTTCTGATATCTTGAGGCCAATGGGTTTGACCACAGCCCAGAAATTGTCACTATTCGGCCGAACCCTGTCTGGGATAGCCGCAATCTGGTATGCAAAATTGGAGAACTCTGTGAAACAGAACTGGAAAGAGCTGGCTGAGGCCTTTATTGCTCAATACTCCTACAACACACAGATCGAGGTCACAACTCGTGATCTCGAAGTCACCCGCCAAGAGCCAAAGGAGGGTTTCTCAGAGTTCGTGACAAGATGGAGAGCAAAGGCCTCAATGATGACTACAAGGCCTTCCGACAAAGATCAGATCAGGATGATTGTTCGGAATCTGCATGGCAAGTTACTGCAAAAGATGGTCGTTCTACCTCTGTTTACCTTTCCAAATTTCTTCATGAAATGGGGGTTCAAATCGAGGATGCCATCAGACAAGGGATCTTTGCAGAAGATAATAAGCCTTTGAAGAGGAATGTTGCTCGCAGTTCCAATGCTACTACTGATGGTAGCACAGCTGCGAAATGCTCAGAAGTAGACACTATCACTCCTTCCCTCAATGACCAAAAACCAACCACTTCAACTCGGCCCCAAGCCCGAAAATTCCATCTTCTTTACATGAGTCTCTCCCAAGCTTGGAAAAAGCTGCAAGAAGAAGGGCACCTAGAACTCCTAGAACCCCAACCCCTTCCAAATCCTCTTCCACCACGATATGACCCAGCTAAATACTGTGCCTATCATCAACAACACGGTCATGATACGAACCGTTGCATCCGCCTCCGTCATAAGATTCAGGATCTTATTGACGAAGAGACCCTAGCTCCACCTAAAGGACCTCAGGTTAGTACTGATTCGTCACCTCCCCATCTCAACCTCATCCATACACTACCATCCACCTTCGACCCGATATACATCACCCCAAATTTCATCTACCCAAGCCTGAGGTGTTCATTCTAGAAAGCATGGACTTATGCATGATGGATGCACCTGGACCTCAATCATCTCAAACCCGTGAGCCCACTACTTCTGAGCTAAAGAGAATGATCGAAGATCTTCAAAGAACTGTGACAGATCTAGCCTCTGGGACATTGGCTCCATCATCGACCACAGCACATGCTAGGAGTTTCACGACAAAAGGCTCCCCAATCTTGGGACTGGCTACGTTTAAAGAAAGCCAAACCCTTGGCAAAGGGGAAGCAGGTGTAAGAACAAGGTAGGGGCAAGCATTGGTCCCCATGAACACCTTCAACAGGCTGTTGAGGCTTTGAAGGTCGAAGGACTAAACAAACAGCAAGTGCTTGCAGTGGTTGCAAAAACTGTGGATGATACTTTTGCCACTCAAGTTGGGGGTAGTCTGAATCAAGGGGCAAGCCGAGACAAGAGATGTTGTACCAGAAACACTCCTTTCAGCTCCAATCCTACACTCAGAAGAGATCATCAAAAGTCAGCAACTACTGACCCTTTCGCCGGTACATCCAACACAACTAGCTCACAACCTGCCAAATACCCACCTCTGGGCCTGAGGGTGTTCACCCCACTGGACATGTCTCTCGCTAACGCCCCGAGGGTCTGATCGAAAAAGGCATCTGAAGCCCCCGAGCCAACCATTATTATCAATAAACTTCCTCTCTCCCACAACCCGGCGAAGTACTGTGTCTTTCATCAACAAGCTGGCCATGACACTGACATGTGTCTTCGTCTTCACCATGAAATACAAGATCTGATTGATAAAAAGGTCATCTTCGCGTCAGGTCCTGCAAAGTCTATCGGCACTGGATCGGTGAACTTAGGAGATAATGTGACCATGTGATCGGGGGATGAACTGCCTGCGGATGGCGCTCAGTTTACTCCAGATATGGTGGATGGCATGCACTGTTTTGAGCACATTTGCAAATCTTGTTAATTTGTACTTTCTTACTTGGGTATTGGGTCAGTCTTGTTGTTTGTATAGAGTCAGTCTTTTCTAACTGAGTCAGTTGGGTCTGTCTTGTTGTACCGAGTCAATCCTATTTTGTTGGAGTCGAGTGATTTCAGGGGTGTTATTCGGACATCACTATCTTGTTTTGTGTTTGTCTTTTCGTTTTGTCTTGAGTCTGTTTCTGCCACGGAGCCAGTTGTGCCAACAGATCTGAAATGAAACAGTAATAATTTTCGTACTCTTGTGTTTGCCTCTGCCGTGTGCTAGTTGTGCCGGGATTTGAATGAAATGGCAGTACATTCCACCTGCTCTCTTGTGCCTTGAAATTATTGCATTGACCTAAGTTTTTCAAAACTTTTTGAACACTGCGGTGAAAACGAAGAGAAAGGAATTCCTCAGGATTTGCAAAAATTTGATCAATTGAGAGAAAGAGGGGCATGCTACGCCCTTAATGAATGAAATCATACTTGTTAGTGTGAGTACTGGGAAGGATCCTGGCTTGATCCAAATTGGTTCTACACTGTCTTCAGCACGAGCGACTGGTCGTTTCCTTAAAAGATTTCAAAAAATGTTTTGCGCGGCCCTGCGAAGACCTGTGTAGAATCACTCTTGAGATTGTGCAGCTTAGGATTGCTCTCAGCCTCGAGACTCGACCCCTCTGCTTTCAAAATCTTGGACATAAGTTCAAAGTGTTCAACAGTCAACCGCAATGTGAGGCCTGTGAGGCCAGATTTGAAGCAGCCCGCGAATTAGGGGCAGGGAAGTCAGATCAAGAAGATCATATGTCGTCAAAAGAAGCTTGCAAAGCTAGATCAGAAGCACCCCTCGAACTAGGGGCAAAAGTTGCCAAATTGTGCTCGAAGAGCCGAAGATGGATCATTCCACAAATCAATGAAGATCGGCAAGAATGCCAAACCCCAGAAGGGGGGAAAGAAGAAAGTTTTGCTCAAGGACAACTGAGTTCCTATCCATAACACTAGGGGCAAATTCAGCCTCCATTGGATAGACTCCTACATCGTCAGCGAACAGCAGCTTTCTCCTGGATTCAGATGACTTTAGGATCTCAAAACCATTTGACATAGACAAAGCTACACTTTTACCCTTGAGAGGGTTGCTGGGCTGAAAGCCCGGAAGGGTGACCCAGGCAAAAGTTTGAGCAAGAAAAAGAACAAAAAGAACAAAAAAAGAAAAAAAAAAGAGAAAAATGCAAATAATGAAAAAAAGAAAAGATGAAAAAAAAAGAATTGAAAAAAAAAGAAAAACAAAGCTCGCAAGGTTGAAAACCCAGAAAGGGCGGCCTTGGCAAAAGTTAGAGCACAAAATGAGAGGTTAATACCCGAGTGTACCTTAACCCCGAACTACGTAAGGCTTGATTCCCATCTTTGGGATACGTAGGCAACTTCATTCTGAAGTCCAACCGTAAAACAATTCAAATTCGATTGTGTCCATGCGATGGTTCTGGTCATCTTTGTCTTCTCTGTATCTGAGGATTTGGTTGTGTTCGTTACTCTGAGATGCGCTGCGGTGCCATTTAAACAAAGGGCAACTTTCCATTGCTATTCAATGCGCTGCGGTGCCATTCAAACAAGGGGCAACTTTCCGTTGCCATGCAGTGTCCTTTAGGAAAGGGGCAATTTTCCTTCGGATCTGAGGTTGTGCATCTCAAGAGTAGGTTCCGTGCTCGTTCAGCAGTGGCCGTTCGCGAAATAGTTTTTGAGAATTGTTACTGAGGTTGACTAATTTTCTCGAAAAGTATTCCATTTTTCAAAATTGGACCATTTCTTGGACCCAAAAAAGGAAATTTTTCAGTGCTCATAACCTGACTTGCATGATTTTAAATCAGAAAATTGAACAAGCATGTTAATCTAACTCTCATTTTGGTCAAAATTGTTTTAGTAGAAAGCCAAAAACAAAAAAATGGTCGAAATGATGAACTAGGGGCACAGTTGAGTCAGGTGTTCTGTCTCTTCCCCATTGTCAACATACTTGCCAGAAAGGGCACCATACTTACGAAGAAGGGCACTCTACCTGCCAGAAAAGGCACAACTAAAGGCGACAACAAAGGGCTAAAAGTTCTTTCACCCTCCGAGCAACGAGGTATCAAGCCAAGTCTTAATCGAATGGGTCAAGATATTCCACTCTCATCTAGACAAATCGATAATGTCCAAACTCCCCAAGAAAGATCGTCAACCGATGTTAGTCAGATTTGTTACACACCCAAAAAAGTACGCCTTTGTGGAAAAAACTCACTGTTGTGAACAAGAATGAGAATCTGGTAGAATACCAGAGGTTGTTTACCTTTTGTTTTCAGTTGTTGAGTCGTTTTTGCTGTGGTCAATCGTAGGCTCAATACCCAGTTGCAAACTTATATTCATTTCTCAATTTCAAAATGATTTGTTTTATGCTCAGAGTGCCGTGCCATTCTCCGCATTTGTGCAAAACAGGATTTGGTTCTTTCATAAACTGCAGGGTTCAACCCAGGTCATGTGAGAACAGTAGAACCAGGACCTATCTGAAGCTATATTGGTTCCGGACTACAAAGCAAAAGAAAAAGAGCAAAAATCGAAGCATCTGAGTGTGCTTCAACTTTAGAAAATTCCGTAATTGTATTCCAGATGTACCTTTTCAAGCCTTGTCAATGCTCCGAAGTATGAGTGTGCCTCTACCTCAAGTGCAAGATCAAGCTTGCTTCAAAGTTATGCACCCTTCCACCCGCATTGTTATGCACTCTTCCACTCGTTGTATTGTCATGCACACCTTTACTTGCGTTGTCATGCACACTCGTTGTATTGTCATGCACACCTTACTTGCATTTATTTGCATCTTGTGTTATCTTTTACCATTTATCCTTTTACGCTAAGCAGCGTTTGGGATCGTTGTCCTCCGGGACTTTCTCAGGTTGCGTTGTGCGCGCACTTGAGCGGTTGTCTTCAGACCTCTTCTCATGATTTCAGCGTGGTTAGAGTGTTCTTTTCCTCACACGATTTTAGCGTGTTTGGAATTTATCCCAGGTTGCGTTGTAGACGCGCTGGGCGGATTGTTTTGACCTCTTCTCACGATTTCAGCGTGGTTTGAGTGTCCCGTTCCTTACGCGATTTCAGCGTGTTTGGAATTATCCCAGGTTGCATTGTAGACGCGCTGGGCGGGTTGTTTTGGACCTCTTCTCACGATTTCAGCGTGGTTAGAGTGTTCTTTTCCTTACACGATTTCAGCGTGTTTGGAATTTATCCCAAGTTGCATTGTAAACGCGCTGGGCGGGCTTGTTTTGACCTCCTCTCACGATTTCAGCGTGGTTTGAGTGTCCCGTTCCTCACACGATTTCAGTGTGTTTGGATCTTATCTCAAGTTGCGTTGTGCGCGCACATGGGCGGTTGTTGTTTTGACCTCTTCTCACGATTTCAACGTGGTTAGAGCATTCTTTTCCTCACACGATTTCAGCGTGTTTGGAATTTATCTCAGGTTGCGTTGTGCGCGCACCTGGGCGGTTGTTGTTTGGACCTCTTCTCACGATTTCAGCGTGGCTTGAGTGTCCTGTTCCTTACGCGATTTCAGCGTGTTTGGAATTTATCCCAGGTTGCGTTGTAGACGCGCTGGGCGGATTGTTTTGACCTCTTCTCAAGATTTCAATGTGGTTTGAGTGTCCCATTTCTTACGCGATTTCAACGTGTTTGGAATTTATCCCAGGTTGCGTTGTAGACGCGCTGGGCGGATTGTTTTGACCTCTTGTCACGATTTCAGCGTGGTTTGAGTGTCCCGTTCCTTACGCGATTTTAGCGTGTTTGGAATTTATCCCAGGTTGCGTTGTAGACGCGCTGGGCAGATTGTTTTGACCTCTTCTCGCGATTTTAGCGTGGTTAGAGTGTTCTTTTCCTCACACGATTTCAGTGTGTTTGGAATTTATCTCAGGTTGTGTTGTGCGCGCACTTGAGTGGTTGTTTTCAGACCTCTTCTCACGATTTCAGCGTGGTTAGAGTGTTCTTTTCCTCACACGATTTTGGCGTGTTTGGAATTTATCCCAGGTTGCGTTGTAGACGCGCTGGGTGGATTGTTTTCGGACCTCTTCTCACGATTTCAGCGTGATTGGAGCCTTCCTTTCCTCACACGATTTCAGCGTGTTTGGAATTTATCCCAGGTTGCGTTGTAGACGCGCTGGGCGGATTGTTTTTGGACCTCCTCTCACGATTTCAGCGTGGTATGAGTGTCCTGTTCCTCACACGATTTAAGCCTGTTTGGATCTTATCTCAGGTTGCGTTGTGCGCGCACTTGAGCGGTTGTTTTCAGACCTCTTCTCACGATTTTAGCGTGATTGGAGCCTCCCCTTCCTCACACGATTTCAGCGTGTTTGGAATTTATCTTAGGTTGCATGGAACGCGCTCCTGATTGATTTTCTTTGTTCTCCCTCCACTCACGAGTCTAGCGTGGTTAGCATGTGTTCACCCTTTGCATCTATTGTACTCTCTGTTGCATCGTATCTATTATCTATTGCATCACATCTATTACATCCATTTCATCGTATCTGTTTTACTGTCTGGTCTAGGAGACCTTAAATCCTCCGGTCTAAGGAGACCTTAAATCCTGCATCTTTATTCGCACCGTCTTGTGCACTCCCTGGTCTAGGAGACCTTAAATCCTCTAAAGGTGCAATTCCTTTGGTGTTTGTCGTGCCCGAACGACTTCCAGTGGTCTGGTATAGCCAACTGCCTGTGTTAGCAGTGAGTTCCTAGGAGACCAACTGAGACGGTGGAAATTAGAGTTCGAATGGCTCATGCCTAGAACACAAAGGTTCGGGATTTCCGAGACTAAAGTTTAGTTTAAATACCCAGGGGTATATCCTCGGCTTGAAATCTGTATGGCAGCCCCATAGATTGAGATAGCATATGTGTCTGCCTCAATTCTGGATACTGAATCAACCTAGTCTGTCACCCTGTTGGAGAATAGGGAAAGCTGCGACCATAGTTAGGGAGAAAAGTAGTACCTACAGTTCAACCAAGAAGAAACGAAAGATCCCCAGCAGCATGAGGTAAGTCATTGCCAATTGCCCCTGTAAGGTACCTTCGCCTCTTAGCTATTACATTGCATTCTAGCCACTACATTATAGTGCATTGCATAAATCCCCAAACTGGCTTCGCGTAGCGTATAAGTCCAATTTTCAAACCGGCTTCACGTAGCGTATAAGTCCAATTATCAAACCGGCTTCACGTAGCGTACAAGTCCAATTATCAAAATCTTCCTGCATATCATTTTGCATCTTGCCCCCTGCCTGCGGGCATGCCTGCGAGCACATCTTTGTTTATCTCGCTTGTTTGTCTAAGTCTTCGGCCCTGTCAAAAATGGGTCGTCTCTAGGCTTTGACATTCACTCCCGTCACTTCTTAACTTCCGAGTTCTGTCAAAGAGGGGCAACTGTAAACACCCTATTTTTGACCGACCATAAGACTCAGACGTCACTGATTGAGCGCTTGGTGATTTTGCATATTGTGCTAGTTCTGAAGTTGCGGAGTCGCGACCACGAGCCTTGCCTCCGGACTTCTAGACTCTTTTGTGCCTTGCCTCGGTTTGCGAACCAGGCCCTGTTTTCTTTGTTTTCTCTTCCCGAAGGGAGGGAGAGGTCTCGTAAATCATCTCTCAGTGGCCGTAGGCTACATTTCGTGGTCGTAGGCCATTTTTCCTATTTGGAGCCCGGTTCTCGGTTTTTGGAGCCGTCTGCCGTGTGCCTCGGTTCGGGACCACTTAACCACCTCCGTTTGCTCCGATTTTTGGCATACACCTTGTTTCCTCCCTTTTGAGGGACACTGTGGCTCAAGAGACCAACTTCGTGGTCAACGCCACCTCCAATGCTTAATAGTCAGTTTTCGGGGCCCCGGACCGCGCGTTTTGGCCCCCGAACTTTCGTTTTGCATCGGTTTGGGTTCATTTTTGGCGGAGACCTTATTTTTATTGTTAGGAGGGTTGTAGAAGGGTGGGAGTCCAGCAATTTTTCTGAAAAGCCAGATTTTCTCTTCATTGCTCTTCGCCGACCGTTTTTCTCACTACAAAGCTGGTTTTTCCCACTCCCGGGCCACTTTTTCTGACTTTCCACCACATCATTGTGTTGTACACACCTGGGAGGCCACCAATATGGGTAGGCCGGCCAGCAATTGTCCTTGACCCTTTTGAACCCCTCTAAAAAGTTGGTTTTTCTCTCTCCTGGTTCACATTTTCTGGGTTTTGACCATACAGCTGTGTTACACTCATCTAGGAGGCCACCTTTTTGGGGTGGCTGGCCAGTAATTTTGCTTGACCCCTTTGACCCCTGGTCGGCCGGCCAGGGGAGGTGGCCGGCCGGCCACCTGAACCTTCTGAACCTGGCCGGCCAAGTTTGTCCCTCCTAGTGCATTCTAATTGTGCCAGCTGTTTTGCACCAGACCCCCTGCCCGAGGGTCTATCCTTTTGGGGGGAGATTTGAATTGGTTTTTCACCCCTTTTCTTTGGCTCCTCTCCCTCTATATAACCAGCACCCTACTTCATTTCTAAGGGTTAGAAAATCAGCTGAGGCATTAGTATACATACACCTCCTATATCTATACTTCAAGCTTCAAAACACCCCTTTTCTTGCATATTTACCCTACACCTCATAGCCTACCACCTCCATCACTCATTCCAGCACCTTGGAGGCCATTTGAAGAGGTTGAAAGCTCAGAATTTTGGACCAAAAGCTCCTGATTTGCTGCTCTTCAAGGATAAGTACCTATTTCCCTTAAACTTGCATTTTTTTTTGCTTCATCTATAAGCTATACTTGCAAGCATTTTTGAGCTTTGACTTGAACTAAAAATAGTCTTATTTTGAGCTCATCTTCATGTTTGATCAAGGGCTTTTCTCTGTTTGAGGTCTTCTACTCACCTTTTGTGCTTTATCTCTCTTTTAGGGCTTATTTTGCATGGTAAATTAGCCTTGTTTGTGAGAATTTCTGGGCTTTGAGCCAAACTGTAAAGTATCTTTTCCTGAGCCCCTCTTCAACTTTGTTAAAGGGCTCTTTGCTCTTTGAGGCCATCTACTGCCCCTTTCCCTTTATCTCTCTTTTAGGGCTATTTTTGCATCATATTTTATCCTTACTTGTGAGCATATTTGAGATTTTCTATAAATTGAAAATAGTCTTATTTTGAGCCCCTCTTAAACTTTGTTGAAGGGAGCTTTGCTGTTTAATGCCTTTTACTACCTTGTTTGTTCAATCCCTCTTTTAGGGCCGTTTTTGCATGATATATTAGCCTTATTTGTGAGCCCTTTTGGACCTCGACCTAAACTGAAGAAAGTCTTGTTTTGATATCATCTTCATGTTTGATTAAGGTCTATTTTCTTTTTGGGGTCATCTTCCCCCTATGCATGCTTCATCCCTCCATGGTTAGGGCTATGCATTAGAGCTCTTGCATTGGCCATGGCTTGGCCTCTTAGCCACTGAAATCTAGCGGATTTTTAGTGTCTTAGGTGTTTTCTTGAAAGCCAAAAATCAGAGGGGGGTGACCCCCTCTCTCCTTGTCTTGTTTGGTGGTCTTTTGGACCTTCCAAAGGGACCCTATTTTGCATACATTGAAGTCACTTTCCAGGGCCTATTTGGTGGGTTTTAGGATTTTCATAGTTCATTTCCAGGGGTGGTTTTGCTATGCTTCATGTCTATCTTGTATGTGCTTAATAACCCCTTGTATGGCCCTCTAAAGGAGCTCACCATTTTTACACATGTTGGCTGCATTTCAGTGATTATTTGGGTATATTTTGGCATGTTTTGTTCACTGATTTTTGCTGGTTTGATGAGTTCTCATACGCTTCATGCACATGCCATGTAAACCATGTTTGCTAGTCAAAGTTGCATGCTATTTTAGTCCATCATGCTAGCATCTTTTGGTCATGCTTTGAACTAGAAATGTTCATGTTTTGGGACTGCCTTGGCTCTATCTTTGTGCTTCATAGTCAAATAATGCGTGCTTTATATAGCTACAAGTCAATATATGGGCCTAGTTTGGAGTTTCGGGACCATTCCATGCATTGTATGACATATATCCATGATTCGGGATCATTTTGCATCATGATTCAGTGCTGGAATTTGCATGTTTGAATGCCATGTTTCATGCCTTGCCATGCCTTGTTAGAGTGGCATTTGGTGCCTTAGGTTCGGTTCTCGGTTTACGTGCATATATGCACGCATTTCGATAGTCTCATTTTCATCTTATGGCCGCTGATGTGAGTGTGCCCGAGGTCCACTTATATTGGTGTAAGTCCATCATGCGTTGTGTATGCCATTTCAATTCATAGCATTGCGTATGCTAGGTTGTATGTTAGTGCATTGTGTATGCCATTTCAATTCATAGCATTGTGTATGCTAGGTTGCATGTTAGAATTGCACTCATGCATTTCATGCATATTGCATTGTGTTTGGGATAGGAGTTAGTCTAAACATGGGAAACGAGGGGCGTTTCGTACTCCAAGTGACGGAACGTGTCTCAATTCCTGGTCGCCGACACTCCGGATTATCCATGATGGAGTCTAGGCGTTGTTGTGTTTATATGTGCATTCATTTCACATCGAGTCGTGCAATTTGACTCCTCGGCCATCATGCATCGAGATACGCGATTGGTGGCACGAGGATCGAGGCGTGCATACATATGTGAAAATACTTTGCCATGCCCCTTTCTTGCTCTCTATTGCAGTAAATCAAGAATCAACAGCCTTTCAGAGCTTTGCACAACATTTCGAGATTAATTGCAAACAGAGGCAAACCGGGGCATCGCGAGGAATTTCCCGACAAAGCAACTCAAGCATGCATCATTCATCATTCGGAACAGAGCTGAGGCGGTCCATAGCTTGCATGCCAATTTGTCCGCTTTCCTAGTTTAATTTTTTAATTAATTAGGATTTTGTACTTATTTGGACTGTATTATTCATTCGGGACTGTATTATTTATTTGGACCCTCTGCGCGAGGGCAATGTTGTAATAAGTGTGCGTGCGTGTGATGTATGTCTTCCAACCCCACGTCTTTCTCCCTTTTATTTACCAGCTTATGATGGTTAGATTAGGACATGTTTCAATTAGCATACAATATGCTAGCATGTTTGCATTCATTCATCTGTCTTGCATGCACCGGGCTCGGCGCATCATACTAACTGCATTGTATTTCAATTCCGAGTTGAATACTTGTTAGTTGTAGCATTTCACATGCCATCTTTAGAATAGCCGAGCCTGCTATAGTTGTATTTTTGCATGTGTTGCATTAGGCATCTCTGTATAGTTAGGATCATGCATGGATTTCTAACATAGCTTTTGTTTTGGCTTGGAGTAGTCAGTAAGTTTTATGCTTTAGCATCCTTGCATGTGTGTGAGTGACTACCATGATAGCATGCTTACCATGAGGTTATGTGATATAACTGCCTGAATGCCTGTGGGTGAAGGTTGGGTCATTTGGATTGGAACAATGCATCAACCGTGAGTTTTAAGCCCACTAGATAGTAGCAAAACCATCTTTTCTAAGCCCACCCGAGGGTGGCAAAATTTGCATTTTAAGCCTACTTGCGAGTAGCAAACCATTTTCAAAACAAACATGAGATGTTTCGTTCCAATTCAGGCGACCCAGTCTATACTTGTATGCTGTGTGCATCATTTAGTAATTCTAGGCTAATAACCGGAATAAGAACGCATAATGTTTTCAAAACTAGATATCATGGTTAGTAGAGGCCGATCTTCGATCGGGCTAGCGGGGGTGCTCACGAAGTGACCTTCCCCAATCGTACCCAAGTTCCCGAGCCGAGGCAACTTTGGTGATGACGGACACGTGGCCTTAGGCAACGAGTCAGGGTTTCCTAAATTCTCCCAAAATAAATATTTAGGTGGCGACTCTGTATCTGGCAAAGCAGTCCATGTTTGGCACTTCTTTCAAAAAAATCTGTTTTCAAAAACGATTTGCCGGATTTGGACTCTTTGATGATTTCATCGGTCTTGCATTGCACTCTGCGAGATTTGATACAGGATCGTGACATTGAGTCCTGAACTGTAGTGAGCCCAAATGAACAGAATGGGATTTCCCTCCCGGGACGTTCGGGGACATCTACAATAAGTAAATTGGGTCGAGCTAAGGAATTGTCTTCTTTGTCAGTTAGGCAGCACAATGGGCCGGGGTAAGAGATGATTTAGCACGGTCTAAGTGCTAACTAGTGGGGCCTTGTTAAGGTTCGGACCGAGCTAAACATCACACGTAGTTACGCCGAGATAACGAAGCCATTCTACATAGTTAGCTCGGTTTTAGTCTTTAGCCTAGTTGGAATATGTCAAACCGGGATACCAACAATGGAGGGAAGAACCGAGCTAGTTGGAGCTCGGTCAAATCTACCGCTTTAGCATGATCATGTTAGCTCGGTCATATTGTCAATCAACCGTGGTAAAACCATCTCACTTGGTTTAAGCAGTGAGGGGGTGTTGAAGGATAAGCATTATTTTTCAAGAGTGTGATTCCTAGGAGGACTCTATATGGAGGAATAAGAGTCCTACTAGGATTGTGCCATGTGGAACCTATAAAAGCTCACAACATAACCTATGAAGAGGTAACACAACTTTGATTCCCGAATACACAGAGCTTTTTGTTTATTTGTCTATTTTGCTGACTTAGGCATCGGAGAGGTATCAGACACACACCCGCCGGCTAGCTCACATTTGTGTTTTCAGGGAGTAAAGCGACGACGTACGGAGTAGTGCAAATTTGGTCAACAGGATTATACGAGAAAAATTATTTCGTGCTCGTATATTTTTTATATTTGGTTTCTTGTAAATAAAATTTTATATTTATATTTAAGTGTTTTGTTTTAAGTGTTTTGTTTCAAATGTTCCTTTACTATAATATATAGTATGGATTGATTAAAATTGTTGCATTGACAATAAATAATTAATATTATGCTTTGTTATAAATAAAAAAATAGCATAGTTCTAATACTTCACTATCTTAGAATAAAAATATATGAATTTTGAAAAATTATCATATTAGTTTTTGAAAGGGAAATAATTAAAGAAATTTTAAAAACTTAATGAGTAAGAAAGAATCACCTTAACATGTAAAACCACTAAAATCACGGTTAAACCAACAAATCATCCAAACTAAAAACAGTTTAACTTAATCAGTTAAGTCAAAAGACCAGCTTACACAAAAATTAATTAATCAAAACTTTTAAATTTTATTTTATTAAAATTTAAACTGTCACTAAATACATAAAACAATCTATTAATTTAAATTTAAAATTGACACAATATAAATTTGAAATTATAATAATCTATCTCATAATTTATAAGTTTTAAATACAAATTTAAAATTATCATATTATCTCATAATTTTTGTATTAAGGAGCAGTAAGACTGACATTGAGATTATCGATATATCTATATATTTTATAAAAGAGTACTTTTAAGTAGAGATATTATGAGGGTTCCAAAATCCCATACAAAATTATTTTTAAAGTCAAAACCTCTATGTAGGATTGTAAAATAAAAGTTAAATGAAAGCTAACTAATGAAGATTTTCTTAATTATTTAAAATTAAGAAAATCAAAAAAATTAGTATGAGGTATTGATCATAAGGCTTCTCACTAAAGATCTCCTTTTGCATATGTAACGCCCTCAAAATAAACCCATAAACCATACAATCTTAACATGCTTAGACATAAGAGAATAAAGCATAATTTCATTCGTCAGAGTATTCATTACAAAAGGTATTACATGTTGACAACAAAAGTAAATGCCTTATAGGCTTACAACTTTCTAAGTCAACACTTGGTTACAAAATGAGAGTACTAACTCTATACAAAATAAGCCATTGGCTTGATATACATGTAATACAACAAAAATAAACAAAGGAGTCTTCAACTCTCACAATCATCCAAGCTAAGATCTCGGAGGCGGCATAATACATGAACCTGAAAATGATGTCCCATATAGGGTGAGCCAATGCCCAGTAGAGATATGCTAAACATAATATGAGCAATAACTAAAACATTAGCATTTGATAAATGTTTATCTCACACAAATCAATTCATAACCCATTTCAATTACATGACATATGTGTCCATGTTTCATTCCATTTTTCATTTCTTATCCAATTTCTCAACTCATAACCATGGCTCAGAACCTGGCCAAACGATTTAAATGAGATTACATCTCATATCAACAGTACTTCCATTTCAATTGAGATAACAACTCAAATTAAACACTTCATACTTCACATTAGATACACATAATTACTGTATCAATCTCAAATAAAACACTTCCGTACTTCATATATGATACACAGATTTGCTGTATCAATACTTCAATAGATACATATACTTGTTGTATCGATGGAGTCCATCCCCTATCTCCTCCCAAACAATATCTGGTTTAGGAGTCTATCCCCTATCTTCCCCTAAACCGTGAAGTACATCCTCTATCTCCTTCCACACAACACAATGTATATAAACAAATATCATATACATAATCAATCAATACATAAATTTGATGTATTATTCCAACCGTCATATTCAATGACATATTCAATTGATTAGTTTTAGTTCGCCTATTCATCATGCATTGTCTACAACAATCAAGACTATCATCCACCGATAGCCCAAAGCAGTTATTTCTAAACAGATAATAAATGCCTCAACAGATATATAATTTCAACATTTTCAAAGTGAGCGATTAATAAATCCAACTCCACTATTCTATCTCATAATGAGCCAATTTCATTATTTCCACCTCAATTTCATAATTCCATGATAAATGTCATTAATTGCACTAATGACCCAAATATACCCAAACATGGCATTTTTTCCTTTTCTCAATATTGACCCAAAGGTCCAAATATTATCAACAACATCAATAACCTCCCCTTTTAGACTCAAAACACATATGTTTGAATCAAAGAACAAAACCCCTCTTTCCAATATAACACAATACAAACCCTAACTTCCCAAATCAAACCATTTATACAAAAAGCTCAACATTTAGGTTAAAGCTCATAAAGATGAGTAGGAATCCCTACTTCAAGAGATGGAACTTAAAGGAGATGATGAAGAAACCTCGAAATGCTCCAAAACCCAAGATTTTCGGATTGATAGGAAGCCCAAGCCAAGCTCTACACTCTTTGCAAAGACACTAAGGGAGTAGATCACTCAAGCTAGATCAATCCCTAGAGAGAAGGTATATTCTAGAGAAAGGAGCTCTCAAAAGAGGGTTTAGAAAAGTAAGAGAGAGAAAGGAAATGTGAAAAGTGATTCAAAATCACCTAGCTGCCATCTGATATACAACTAGTCCACTCGAGCGGAGAATAGAACGCTCGAGCGTCAAACACAAAAACTGAACCCGCTCGAGTGTAAAGACACAATTGCAAAATGCACCCGCTCGAGCGTAAAAGAATAGCCGCTCGAGCGTAGATTACACTCCTCTAGTTCTTTTACAGACATCGAACACCCGCTCGAGCGCCAAGGTACCCGCTCTAGCGTAAAGAATTTCGCTCGAGCGTGGAAAACAAACCTGCAATAGTTTTGCAGACGCACGAGATACTGAAAGTGTGCAAACTCCGCTCGAGCGGACAACCAAAAATCTGGACAACAACACTTGAGACCAAAACTCAACCAACATGTTACAAACCTGCCCAACACTTCCTAAAACTCGAACATAAGAAATTAAAGGATGACAACAAGACATATACAACAACCAACTCCACAGAACCTAAGTCCGGAATACTGTTAAACAAAAAAGGAAAAACCGGGATCGCTATAGCATAGATAAATGTGAGCATAAAATTCACTTTATGTAAGTGAAACAATTCACTTCTTTCTTCTTTTCTCGATGTGGGATTATAAAATAAAAGTTAAATTGGAAGCTAGTCAATAGGAATTTTCTTAATTGTTTAAAAGTTAACAATTGTTTGGGCTTTTATTCGAATCAAGCAATCTTAGCCATTTAATCTTTAATTAGGTCAATCTTTAATTTATTTCGAATCAAGCAAATTTAACCAATATATTTTGATAAAACCACTAAAATCGCAGTTAAACCAACGAATCAGTCAAACCGAAAACGGTTCACCCTATCCGCTAGGTCAAAGGATCAACCAATTTATACAAAAATTAATTAATTAAAACTTTTAAATTTTATTTTAATTTTAAAATTTAAACTGTCTTCAACTGAAACATACACAACACTACAATATTAAATGGGCCCATAAGGTTTATATAGTAAAACAACTCATTTTTCCTCATTTTACTGATGTGCGATTGTAAAATAAAAGTTAACAATAGTTTGGACAAGAAGTTCATTTATAATTAAACAATCTTAATCATTTAATTTTTAATATAGTCAATCTTAGTTTATTCAAATCAAACAAATCTAAACAATATATTATGATAAAACAGCTAAAACTGCGATTAAACCAGTGAATCAGTCAAACCAAAAATGATTCAGCCTAATTAGCTAAGTCAAAAGACCAACCAATTTACAACAAAATTAATTAATTAAAACTTTTAAATTTCATTTTAAAATTTAAACCATTTTGAAGTGAAACATTCACAATACTATAATATTAAATGAGAGTATAAGATTCACTTTATATAAATGAAACAACTTAGTTTTTCTTTCTTTTCTCAATGTGAGATTGTAATTATTTTAAAGTTAAATATTATGAGAGTTTCAAAACCTCATACAAAATTATTTTTAAAATCAAAACCTCTATGTGGGATTGTAAAATAAAAGTTAAATGGAAGCTAACCAATTGAGATTTTCTTAATTATTTAAATGTAACGAGTTGAATCAAATTGAATTTATACTTTAATCTCAGTTGGAGATTTATTTTAAATTATTAAACTCCATTCATTTTGGACCCAATTGATTGAATCGTGATCCGTTAGTAACTATATAATATTGTTGTGGTTTTATTATTATTATTTGATTACCAAAAAAGAGTTGTGAATATTTATGGTGTGTATCATTAAAAGAAATATATTTTGTAGTGAGAAAATATTATATTTACTTTTGTCATTAAAGATGTTGAAATGTATTTTTAAATTGATATATATATATATATATAGGTGTATATATATATGTTTAGATATTTGTTTAGTTAGATATTTGTTTAGAAAATATCTGTAAATAGAACCTAATAGTTTTTGTTGTCAAACTTTGGAAGTTCTTGCCGTGAGAAAGAAAAAAAGGGTTGCAAGTTGGGTTTTCATGGGTTTGATCTAGTGTGAGTCATTTTTTAACCCTACTGCTTTGGATCAAAACGTAGAGGGTGGAAAAAGCGTCATTTGGCTCCGAACAGATTTAATTTTTGTTGTTGAAAAATTTGAAAGCTTCTTGGCTTGAGGTAGGGATTTTTTCTATACTTCTTTATGCACTTTTACTTGATTATATGGAGCTTAGAGTTGTATATAATTTAATTAGAATTTTTGAAAAATTTGTGATTTATTTGCTTAAAAGAGAAATTTTGAGAAAAATAAAGAGTTGATGCCCAAATTACGAAAGTGTGAACTTGGAATATGTTTGTAAGGTTATGAAAGAGCTACGTTTTAAATTTGAACAAAAACAGACTTCGATTCGATCGGTTTTGAAAATTTTACCGATTTGTGACCAAAAGAGCATTTTTAAAGAAAACAAAGGAATTACATTTAACTTTTGGGGCTTTTGATCAAAATAGGATGTCATAGTTGAATAATGCTTGGAGAATGAGTTTGGAAAGAAAATAATGTTTTCTTGGGCATTAACGGTATTGTTTTGCTTAATGTATCTGTTGGAATAAAACCGACACGGTTAGAAATGGACCTCGAGAGGTTACCGAACGTGATTGTGATATGAAAACTAGTGTAGTTGTTCATATTTGATGAGATGTGGAATAGATTGTATTTATCGAAATTTTTAGAATTTAATTGTTTAAATATCTGTTTAGAAATATCTGTTTTGGCTATTGGTGGAGAATAGCCATGATTGTTGTAGAAATGCATGAGACTTATGGTTCATATGTTGTGTAATATATCTCTACTGGGCTGTGGCTCACACCCTATGAGGGAAACCATTTCAGGTACAGGTGTTTAGGGTTGTAAACGAGCCGAGCCGAGCTTTGCTGGGCTCGAGCTCAGCTTGTTTACTTATCGAGCTCGTTTATTGAGCTCGAGCTCCGCTCGATAAGAATCTGGACTCAGGCTCTGCTTGGCTCGGCTCGTTAACATTAATGAAACTCGAGCTCGGCTCGGCTCGGCTCGACTCGACTCGATAATTTTTTTTAATATTATTTATATTATTTAAATAAAAATATTTAAATAAAAAATATTATTTATACTATTTAATATATAAATAATGTATTTATACAATTATTTATATATATTTATATATTATTTATATTATTTAATATATAAATAATATATTTATTATATAATTTAAATATAAATAAACGAGCCGAGTCGAGATTGTTCATGAACAGCTTGATTTATTTGCAGCCCTACAGGTGCTATGCCTCTGCTAAAGGCACTGACTTAGGAGGACTCGGAGCTGAGGCTTCATTTTTGTTTTATTGTTATTTATTGAATGTAAGCCCAGGGCTGTATTTGCGTTGAGTTGAAACTCCATTTTGTGTAACCAAGAATGTTCTTGGATAAATTTGTAAGCCTGTAAGACACTTATTATCTGTTTGGCTTCCATTTCATACTTGTTGTAAAATGCATGCTTGGGATTGGAACTGGGGCATTGAGATATGAACAACATGTATTTGGCATTTTGGATTAAATGAAAATGGATGTATGGAATAGTTAGCTATATATATATATATATATATGTGTGTGTGTGTGTGTGTGTGTGTGTTTGTCTATCTGGTGGATTTATTGTATAAATAGATATACCCTGCCCAATTTTTCGAGGCGTTACATTAATATTAAGAAAATCAAAAAAAATTAGTATTGATTATAGGGCTTCTCACTAAAAATCTCATTTTACTCATATAAATGGGAGCATAAGATTCACTTTATATAAGTGAAACAATTTACTTTTTCCTTCTTTTCCCAATATGAGATTGTAAAATAAAAGTTAAACGGAGGCTAGCTAATGAAGATTTTCTTAATTGTTGAAAATTAAGAAAATTCAATAATTTATATAAATTGGAGCATAAGATTCACTTTATGTAAATGAAACAATTCACTATTTCCTTTTTTCCCCGCTATGGGATTGTAAAATAAAAGATAAATGGAAGCTAGCCAATAGGAATTTTCTTAACTGTTTAAAATTAAGAAAATTCAATAATTTCAGAATGAGGGTTTGAAACTTCTAGAAGGTTTCTCCCTCAAAACCCCTTTATAAGATTCATTTTATATAAGTAAAACAACTCCTTTTTTTTTCTTTTTTTTTTTTCTTCCCGATATGGGATTATAACACTTTATATAAGTGAAACAACTCACATTTTCTTTCTTTCCTCGATGTAGGATCACTACAAAAAATTAAGGTTTTAGAGACCAAAATTTAGGGACAAAATAATTTTTTTGGCACCAAATATTTTTGTTATGAAAAGTGTCGTTATTATATTTTCAGCGACAAAAATTAGACATTAATGATGAATTATTATTCTTTTGGGACCAAATATTTTGTCTCAAAAAATAAACCATCTTGAGACCAAATTATTTTGTCCTTAAAAGTCTATTTGTTAGTGACATTTTCAAAATTTTGTCGTTAAAAGCCTTGTTTTTGACTTTTCAGGATGACCTTTTAGCGACTATCTTCGTGACGATGGAAATTGGTCCCTAAATGTCTTTTTCAACAAAATTATCACTTTTAGTTTGGTCTCTAAAACCCTTATATGTTGTAGTGGATTGTAATTATTTTAAAGTTAAATATTATGAGAGTTTCAAAATCTCGTACAATATTATTTTTAAAATCAAAACGTCTATGTGAGATTATAAAATAAAAGTTAAATGGAAGTTAACCAATGGAAATTTCTTAATTGTTTAAAATTAATAAAATCAAAAAATAAGTATGAGATGTTGATCATAGGGCTTCTCACTAAAAATCTCCTTTTGGTTATATAAATTAGTTTATTTCAAATTTAATCAATATATTTTGATAAAATCGCTAAAATCGCAGTTAAACTAACGAATCAATCAAATAAAAAATGATTTAGCCTAATCGGCTAGGTCATAATTAATTAATTAAAAATTTTAAAATTTAAACTATATTGAATTTAAACATGCACAACATCTATCTATATATATTATATAAGGAAAATGGGGTTTTTAACCTCATAAGCCTTATAAGAGCTCCAATATCCCAATTTTAATTTTCCAATTTTTTGATAAAAAAAAAAATCAACATTTATTAACTTCTCCTAACCCCTAAGTCTTTTGGGAGATTTTGTCAAAATTCTCTCATAATAAAACTTTAATGCATTAAGGACAAGTATAAAAAAATTTTCTTGAAAAGTCCAACACATATCATTATTACAAAAATATTAAACTTTAAAATAATGTAACTTTTGATTTAGATGTCGATTTTTAATAAATTTATTATTTTTAGAATTCTCTCATCAAGATTTATCAAATAAGATCCACGTTGATTATGAAATTCTTAACAAAAAAAAATATTACTGTTGAAATTTATGTAAACAGTAATAATACATGTTACTATGTTTAATAGTTATTCTGTTTGACATCTATATCTATATATTATATAAGGAAAAAAGGATTTGTAACTCACAAGTCTTGTGGGAGTTTCAATATCCCAATTTTAATTTTCTAATTTTTTGATTTAAAAAAAAAAGAAAACCTCAGCATTTATTGACTTTTCTCAACCCACAAGCTTTTTTAACTTCTCTCATACCTACTGCTGCACCCTTTTCAACTTCTTCCATACACTATGGTTAGTAAGGGTGTTCACAGTCCGGATTGGTTCGGTTATAAGAAAATCCAAGAACCAAACTGATCCTAACGGTTCTATGATTTTGAGAATTAGACCAAACCATTACACTTGTAAAATCGGACCAGAACTAAACCGAAATAACGGTTCGGTTGCGGTTTGGTTCACGGTTCCAAAAATTTCTATTTACAAGAATAAATTGTTAATATTAGCAAAATAATCACTCAAACTGATTACATTTAACTCATGATAAAAACTAATAATATTAAGGCATTACTCAACATGGCATATCTATATCGTCCTAATATCATTAAAATTACAAAAAACCAATTAATAAAAAAAAAAACTTGATACGATAATATTAAATATTATATATATATATATATATATCTTTAAATTCGGTTCGGTTCGGTTCGGTTCGGTTTGAATCGTGATTTTTTCATAAAATCTATTAACTGAACCGTTTTTACGGTTCTCAATATTTCTTGAACCAAAGTCGAACCAGTTCTTAATAGAACTGAACCAAACCGTACGATTTGGTTTGGTTTGGTTCGGTCCAGATTACTAGTTTGAACTAGGAATGGCAACGGGGGCGGAGGCGGGGGCGGGGGCGGAGGCGGAGATCACCCTCCCTGTCTCCGATTCCGATTATAAGAATTTCCTTGTCCCCGGCCTGATCCCCTACAGGGAACCTATCACCGTCCCCGTCCCCGTCCCTGTTGTAACAACCCCGATCCGCAATTAGTTGCTAACCCATAATTAAGGATGTTAATTAAATGGATAAAATAAATTATGTATTTATCTTGTATTTAATATGTTATTTGGCTTTCTACCTATCACTCGTAGTAATATCTGTCTGGAATTCCACTTTAATATGAAAATTAAAAGCCTTATCGGCATCTGAAATTGGAATTGGTTACATGAATGTGTTATTTGTAATTTTTAGAACACTATGGCAATTTTTTATTAAAAATTGATTCAGTCTGATTCATTAAGTTGTATTTGGCAAGCCTTATGTTTTAATTAATGCATTATGGCATCATAACTATATATTCAACACATTAAGCTCACTTCTCATTCTTGGAGTGCAAATTCTGAAGATTCACTTAGAGAGAGAGAGAGAGAGAGAGAGAGAGAGAGAGAGTGTGTGTGTGTGTGTGTATGTGCAATTCTAGAGAGAGAAAGGAAGAGATTGAAGAGGAATTGAAGGTTTTGTGTTAAGTTCATCAAGATTGTGTAAGGACAAGAGAATTTGAAGACTCTAGGTAAGAATGCAATCTCTAAATTGTGAATCTAAGTCATCTAGCATGAGATTTCATCAAGATTATGAGTTTAAATGTGTATATTAAGCTTAGAATGAAGATTTGAGTTGCAATTCATGCATGCATGCATATATGAGTAGTAAATCATCATTTTGATCATAAGCTTTGTCATTCATGGTGAGTTTCGGCCATAGAATTAACATGCATGCATATTGGATCAAGTTTTGTAAGTAAATTCCATGTTTGATGAGTTTTGGAAAGAAGTTTACATGCATGCTGGGTTTTGCCATATCACGTTTAATTTTGATCCTTCATGTAGAAATTATGGATAATTGGCTCATGCATGTCTGAATCATCACTTATTACCTTTTACATCATGTTTTGAGAAAGAGTTTTGTATATATATGTTGAAGTCTTGAAGCTCAATTTTACTATGAATATGGACTTTGGGGAAAAGATTTTATGAAATATACATGCATGGGAGTTTTGAACTCAATTTTAGCTAAATCCATGAGTTTTGAGCTAAGGGTTTGTAAATGATCATATATTTGTGTTTTAGGAAAGTTTTCCAAGTGTTTTGAACAAGCCATGCACGAATTTTCCATTGAATTTGCATTTGGAAACTTAAAACCCTGTTTTGGAAACCCATAATTTTTTATTGCCGCTCGAGCGGACATTTTATGCATCCAGTAGTTTTGCAGGCTATTACAGCCCACTCGAGCGACCACTCAGACGCTCGAGTGAACCCTTTTGTATATTGTTAATCCGTTTGAGTGTGGGAGTTGTGGCTCGAGCGTAGATTGAGACCAACCAGTACTTTTCCCAAGTTTGCAGACCGGTCGAGCAAAGGAAGTCGAGCTTGAGCGACCCCTCACATGTTTGCATGTCTGCTCGAGCGAGGAAAGCTACGCTCGAGTGGGGACCCTGTTTTCAGAAATTTGACTAAGTGTTTTTCAATGCATTTTGGCATTCTTATTGCATCTTAGGCATTCCAAAGACTTAATTAAGCTATAGTAATGAGGTTGTGGATTAGAAACACACTAAGAAAGGAATGTACTAAGTTAAGAGGTTACAAGAGTGTGTTTTGAACAATGCGTTAAGAAAGAAACCTATGTAATGAGAACTAAACCGTGATGGCCAAGTACATGTGCAATGATACGATATGTTTGTGTTATGTACTTTTGTGTTTGTAGGTCAACGTCCGAGGATTGATTGATCGTTTACGGGAAACACTGTGAGTAACATTTCTGTAAAGATATGTTGATATGAATTATGTTCCAAACGAGTTATGATAAGTTATGATTTCTGAAATGATATTGTTTATGTGAACGAATGTCTTATGTTTGAAATCTATTATGGCATCCATAGATAGTCCCAAGTCATGGGGGACGGCATGTAAATACGGGTTCATGACATATATGTAATTACGAGATCTCGTTAGCCACTTCATTGTGGCGATATGTGTTTAATTGGTGTCTAGAACTGATTACTCTAATCGGAAGACGATATATGATGTGTTCTATGGGATGTACCATTATTATGTTCAGATACGAGAATGATTGTGCTATGATCTATCTTACACTTATGATATGTTCGGATTTCGTTCACTAACCTCTTTACATTGATGTTATTCACTGGGTTTTAGCTCACTGTGTGTATATATATGTATATGTGGACATTCTAGAGATCAAGCCTGAAAGTTTTTGTCTGAATCTGTGTTCTGTTGTCAGCCAGCCATTGCGCCTCATGTGGAGGTTCCTGAAGTGTCACGTGTTTTAAGTTCTGTTGTTTCTGTATTTTAGAGTTGTTTGCTTTCGTTGGCTGTACTTAAGATGCTATTATTTGTGTGGTTCTAATGTATGAATGACTTTTGGATATGTATGTAAATTTTTAAATATTACGTTTCATATAAGTCTGCACAGCTCAATGGACAACTATATTTATGTATTTGCTTCCGCTAGTCCCTTAATTTTGTTAATCAGTTCAGAGGCCTTCGGTAATCCAAGGATTACTGGCCGGTTATGATGCTAAACCCATAGGGGCGAGTTTGGGTCGTGACACCCGTCTCCTAATGGGGATCGGGTTTTCCCGACCCCAAAAATTCCCAGGACAAAAAAAAAAAAAAAAAATAGTAGCAGGAACAACAACGATTCAATTTAATAACAACATCCTCAACATCATCGACAACAACATCCTCAATAACAATATCATCAAATAACATCAACAACAACATCATCAATATCACACAGATCTGAGTAGAGAAAGATAGATCTAAGTAGAGAGAGAGAGAGAGAGATCCATCTGCTCAAATCTGCCGTGGCAGAGGGAATGTAGCAATCTTGATTTTGATCCTTCTTTCATGTTTTGCCACTTCGACTGGGCCGGTCGAGGGTCGAGCTGCCCGGTCAGCTCGCGGGGGTCCAGAGGGAAGTGCCCTTTGGCGGGTCCAAGGGCGATTCAAGGGGTCGAGCCGCCACCATGGGTCCAGCGCCTCATGGCGGGGTTAAGGGGTAGCGCCCCTTAAAAAAAAATGCAAAACACATTCGAACTTGCTTGTCCGCTCGGTCGGTCTGGAGTGCGGGAGAGGGCCAAGACGTAGGGAATGAGGCTGCGCACGGTGGAAAAAAAAAAGGGGTGAAGCACACCGCTAAAAAGGCAAAAGGGCGGAGGCACGGGAAGTTAGGTAGATCCGAAAATTTTCCTTTTCTTCTCTCTTTGGGTTGATTGAATGTCACTTTTTGTATCTCTCTCTCTCTCTAAAAACATTT
Source organism: Camellia lanceoleosa (assembly GCA_025200525.1). Lineage (NCBI taxonomy): Eukaryota > Viridiplantae > Streptophyta > Magnoliopsida > Ericales > Theaceae > Camellia > Camellia lanceoleosa. The sequence goes on from CM045771.1 coordinate 101,115,702, forward strand.
CCTCTCCCTTCTCTCTACATTTCCTACCAAAAACCTCACAAGATCTTTGATTTCTCCAAATCCATTGGGATTTAGATCCAAGTCCTTCATCAAAGTTGGTTATCTAGGCGAGGGCTACGTTGTGTGAGGTGGAGATCGAGTTTAGGCATCGTTGATTTTGGGGTTTCAACTCATTTCTTCTTTAAACTTGAGGTAGGGATTTTCTACACTCTAATATGGTTTTTAGCTTAGTTATTTGCTATTGTGTATAGATGATGAGATTTGGTTGTGGTTTGGACAAATCTAGGATTTGGGTGTGAAATGAAAAGAGGGGTTTGATGAATATGAGGTAAACGAGTATGAGGCTTGAATATAAGATCATGTTGTGCCAAAATAGTTGATTTTGGTATTTGGGTTGATATTTGGTGAAAGGGGATTCTACCCTAATTTTGATTAAATTATTATTTTGCATAAATAATTGGGATTAACATTGAAAACGTGAAATTAGAAGGTTGTGATTATAAATGGTGATATTGGATATGTATTATCTCACCTATGGAAGTTTTGAATAAACTATTTATTTTGATATTGAACATCTCTTTAGAAATAACTGCATTGGGCTATCGGTGGAGGATAGCTATGATTGTTGTAGAAATTACATGAGAATTAGGCGATTTAAATGCTAATTCATTGTTGGTGTCATTGAATATGACCATGTTATAGATACATTGTATATGTATGTTTATTGGGAGAAGAAAGAGGATGTACTCCATATGTGATTATGTTTATGAATACATTGCATATGTATATTTGTTTGGGAGAAGAAAGAGGATGAACTCTATTTAAAGCAAGTTGGCCGGAGTGTCCTGGGTGAAAAATCTGAAATTTTATATATAAATGGGTGCTGATTCCTTTGGACGAAATATCCGTAAAATGGCAGGCTTGAAGTGTTTATGTGAGTTTTGCATAATTGGAAAATTATTGAGTTGTAATCTCATTTTGATTGTTGAAAGATAACGAATTTAACTCATGAATTGAGTGGCATATATGAACTGGAAATGAAATTTAAAAAAAATGGAATAAGGTTAGTCTTAGTGGCATATGGATATGCAGGTCTTGTGGATGTTTCAAGATCGGTATTGTTTATGTACGTGGTATTTATACCTTTGCTAAACCTCATAAATTATGTTAGATTATTTCTACTGGGATGTTGGGTCACCCTATATGGGAATACCATTTTCAGGTACAGGTGAGATGTTTCCTTCAAGGCAATTGTGTGAATGGAGTTTTGGGAAGCAAGAGCTTCTTAATTATGCCTTATTGTAAAGCCAAGGGCTTAAGATGTAATGAGCGAGACTCAATTTGTGTAACCAAGCAATGACTTAAAAACATGTAAGCCTACATGGCATTTAACTGGTTGTTAAATAGTAAACTCTGATGTATGAAAGTATGTTGTTTCTCATATTTATTCCGTATATGAGTTATCTTTATTGTATTATTTTGGGGGCGTGACAGGGAACTAATACCGGAGTATGGAGGTTCGGCGACTCTAGCATCGCGGCAGTAGCGGTGGAGCAGAGGAGGAGGCGACGGCGTTTTGTGCTCTCTCTCTCTCTCTCTCTCTCTCTGCTCTTTGCTCTCTTTGCTCGAAGGAGGAGGAGGTGGCGCTCGTCGTCGTCGTTGTCGTCGGAGGGTTTGATTCAGTGTTCTCTCTCTCTCTCTCTCTCTCTCTCTCTCTCTCTCTCTCTCTCTGTTTTGCTTTTTACTTTTATGGTCTGATGGATATATATATATATATATATATGAATTTCAGTTCGGGGGGGAGGGGATGGGCCGGGTACGGGGTTGGGACATTTATCCCTGTCCCCGGCCCGAAATTGATCGGAGATTAATTTTTAAATACCATCCCCGCCCCGTTGGGGATATTTTTTAGGAAAAAACCGTTCAAATCGGGATCGGGGGGTCGGGTCCCCGTTGGGCCAGGTTCAAATTGCCATTCCTAGTTTGAACGGATTTTTGAACAGCCCTAATGGTTAATGATGGGATTATTAAATTATTTTTATAAAAAATCTAAAAATAATAATTTGTATATTAAAAAATATCTAAAACAAATATAAATTCTTATTAAATCTATCTATTTATCTAGCTATCTATATATTATATAAGGAAAATGGTATTTTTAGTGAGGAGCTTGAGAGTTTTAATATCTCATACTAATTTTCTTGATTTTCTTAATTTTAAATAATTAAAAAAACTCCATTGGCTAGCTTTTATTTGATAATCCTACATCGGGAAAAGAAGAAAAAAAATGAGTTGTTTTACTCATATAAAGGGAATTTTATACTCTCATCCTATTTAGTGAGGAGCCTCGTGAGAGTTTCAACATCTCATACTAATTTTCTTGATTTTCTTAATTTTAAACAATTAAGAAAATCTTCATTGACTAACTTTTATTTGATAATCCCACATCGAGAAAAAAAGGAAAAAAAATGAGTTATTTTACTCATATAAAGTGAATATTATACTCCCATCCCATTTAATATTATAGTGTTGTACATGTTTTAATTCAATATAGTTTAAATTTGAAAAGTTTTAATTAATTAATTATGACCTAGCTGATTAGGCTAAATCATTTTTGATTTGTTGGTTTAATCGCAATTTTTGTGGTTTTATCAAAATATATTTATTAAATTTATTTCATTTGAAATAAACTAAAGATTGATCTGATTAAAGAATGAAAAACGAAGATTGCTTGATTAGAAATAAATTTTTTGTCCAAATAATTGTTAACTTTTATTTAATAATCACACATTGGAAAAAAAAAAAAAAAATTTGTTTCACTTATATCAGGTGAATCTTAATAGTGTAGTATTGTGTATATTTCAATTTAAAACAGTTTAAATTTTAAAATTAAAATTACATTTAAAAGTTTTAATTAATTAATTTTTGTATAAGTTGATTGGTCATTTGACCTAACCGATTAGGCTGAACCATTTTGGATTTGATCAATTCGCCAGTTTAATTACGATTTCTCATATTGATTATATTAATTTTAAACAATTAAAAAAAAATTCATTGGCCAACTTCCATTTAACCATATAAAAATAAAACTCTAATTAGTTAATGATTTATTTTATAATCCCACTTCGGGAGAAGAAGAAAAAACAAAGTTTGTTTCACTATCTATTTGTATATTAATAAATAAGGAGAATGGGGATTTTAGGGAGAATTCTTCTAGAAGCTCCAAACTCTTATTCTAAAATTATTGAATTTTTTTAGTTTTAAACAATTAAGAAAATTTTCATTGGCTAGCTTCAATTTACCTTTTATTCTCACAACAAAAAAGAAAGAAAAAGTGAAATGTTTCACTTACATAAAGTGAACTTTATGTTCTCGTATATGTAAGCAAAATGAGACTTTTAGTGAGAAGTCCTATGATCAATTTCTCATACTCATTTTTTTTTTTTTTTTTTGATTTTCTTAATTTTAAACAAATAAGATGTTGGACAATCTTCACTGTATTTAAATAAATTAAATTCTGTTGTGTACTAAACAACAACTAGAATAAAAAGAAAGAAAGGAAATGAGAGAATTTGTTTGACTACAAAAATCAAACTCGAAATAAAAATAAAATAAATAAATAAAAACAGATTTTATTTTGTTACAAAAACAAAATTAAAATCTGATTTAAATAAATAATAAAACAGAATAATAAATTAAACAACTTACTTGATTAATTTCTTCGAATTATAATATGATCAAGTCTAGTGTTTGACACTGTGTCCTTAAGACAGATTCGTCCTCTCCATGGTGCTTTCAGAATTTGGACGTCTATCTCCCAGAATGAAATGATCTTCCACAAACAATACCAGCACTACAAATTGTTTGCCTTACGAACACACTAAGTGTTTACACTCTTTCTTTCAGAAATTAAATGCAGCAAAATGCAGAGAGATTTAAAGCAGAGGATGGAGTACGAAAATTGGAGTTAAAATCCAAATGGGAGGCTAGTCTATTTATAGATGTAAAGGTGGCTCTTGGTTTTGAATTGAACAGGTATGATACTTGTTGGCTTTGAATTCAAACAGATTTGAATCTGTTGGGTTTAAATTTAAACAGATACAAAACTAAGGGCCCCTGCTTTGGGTGTAATAATACCAAACTAGTTTATTTCTGTTTGAAAATGGGAAGGGCCCTGTTTGGATGTACAGAAAATCCAAACCAGTTTAATTTGAATTCTGGATTTTATTTTACCAAAAATAAAATTAAATTCAAATGTTTTTTGCCCAAAAAGATTAGTATTGGGCCGAACAAGCCCAACCCAACCTCATACCACGCACTCGCGCCCAAGCCCAGCCCGACCGACCGGACGGCCGGCGGAGGCAGCGCACGCGCGCGTGTGGTGATTTTTTGGTCCAATGGGTCTAGCCCATTTTGCCCATAACCTCTCCCTCCAAAACACTTGGGTACCCCCTGGGGCACACCCCAAGTACCAAACCCATGCCTTATAAACCCATTCAAAACTTCCCACCAAATCAATGTGGGACAAGCCTTATTCAATACCTTTAAGAATTTTCCACCAAAACTCTATTTCCATGGAGCACACTTTGGCTTCAATTTCTCATTCACTCGGTAATGGTTTTGAGCAACCAAATATACCACGTGAATCACAACGCGACATAGAACGCGTTACCACTTTGACCCGCGTAAATCGATGCACGGGGCCCACCTAAATATTAGACCAAACTTAGGATAAAATTCTGGTTTTACCCAGAATTTATAACCATTTCCAACAATCCCCCACATGAATGGAATTTGATGACAATAGAAATGCAACAATATGCAGACTTTATCGAAAGAGTATAAGTCGAAAATATCTTGCATCAGGATAGGTAGTTTTCGGCCTTGAACCTTCCCTAGTGATAACCTATCGGACTTACTGGCTAACCAAGGGACGCGATGCCTTGAATTGTTCAGCCGTTTGTGTAAGCCAAGACAATAGATTTCACACAAAATATCTTCTAACACATCGTGGTTCTCACTGTTGTGTTCATTTTGGCCTTGAACGCTCCTGGTTTTCATGAGTGTTTCTAGAGAATGTAGCCTTATTCATTATCATAGAACCGGCCCCAATTCAACACTCATATAGGTGATTCTTATTGTGAGTATCTCCTTATACTCATCTTGATTTTATGCCTTAATCAAGATATAAGTAATCATTAAAAACGAAGCTTATCCTTATTCCCCTGCAGACAACATATGTTGCAGATATCACTCTCACCATAGGAATGGGTAGGAATTTTAATCCCTTGGTGATTTCTGGCGAGCCATACATAACTTAGTTGTCCTTTTGAACTTAGTTATTGAGATCTCCAGTCATATAAGTAGAGTTACCATTATGACGACTCTTATGTAATAGGCTTTAATCCCATTCCCTTTGATGAACTATACACTAGCTCTTTTGTTAAACCTTTTGTTAACGGATCCGCAATATTCTCTTTAGATTTTATATAATCTATTGAGATTATTCTGTTTGACAACAATTGCCTTACGGTATTATGTCGATGACGAATATGTCGTGACTTACTGTTATACATATGATTTTGTGCCCTGTCTATTTCAGATTGACTATCACAATGAATGCAATGATTTTGTGCCCTGCTTCTTCTCCTGCTTTGTCTAAAGCAATGAACTCGGATTCCATTGTGGATCGTGCGATGCATGTTTGTTTCGTGGATTTCCAAGAAACAGCAGCGCCTCCCAGAGTAAAGACATATCCACTTATGGATTTTGAATCTTTAGTATCCGATATCCAATTTGCATCACAATAACCTTGAAGTACTGCTGGATATCGAGTAAAGTTCAAACCATGATCACGGGTGAATCTTAGATATCTAAGAACCCGAATGATCGCTTTCCAATGGTCTTTTCCGGGGTTACTAGTGTACCTACTCAATTTACTGATAGCATAAGCTATATCAGGACAAGTACAATTCATTAGGTACATTAGGCTTCCAATGATTTGGGAGTATTTTAACTGAGACACTGCATCACCTTTATTTTTTGATAAATAAAGATTGACGTCTACAGGTGTTCTAGCTATATTCAAATCATCTTTGATAAATTTATCAAGTATTTTCTCAATATAATGAGATTGAGATAATGCATATCCGTTAGATGTTTTAGTAATTTTCATTCCTAATATAACATCTGCGACCCCCATATCTTTCATATCAAATCTTTTATTAAGCATTTGCTTAGTTGATTTGATCATGTTTTGACTGCTTCCAATGATAAGCATGTCAGCCACATAAAGACAAACTATGACATATCCTTGGTCAGTGTTTTTAACATAGACGCATTTGTCACATTCGTTTATCTTAAACCTATTAGTAAGCATTGCATGATCAAATTTTTCATGCCATTGCTTAGGTGCTTGTTTTAATCCATAAAAGGATTTTACAAGTCGACAAACTTTCTCTTCTTGCCCTGATACTACAAACCTTTTGGGTTTCTCCATATAGATCTCTTCATTTAGATCGCCGTTTAAGAAAGTTGTCTTAACATCCATTTGATGTATCTCTATATTAAACAACGCTGCTATAGAAATAAGCATGCGAATGGATGTTATTCTTGTCACAGGGGAATATGTGTCAAAATAGTTCAGACTTTCCTTTTGTCTATAACCTTTAACTACAAGTCTTGCTTTATACTTGTCAATTGAACCATCTGCTTTCATTTTTCTCTTGAATATCCATTTATATCAAAGAGGTTTAGAACCTGGTGGAAGATCCACCAATTCCCAAGTATGATTTTGCATAATGGATTCAATTTTATTATTAACAGCCTATTTCCATAAAGGTGCTTCAGGACCTGTCATTGCTGCCTTAAAGCTTTGAGGTTCATTTTCTAGCAGGTATGTCAGAAAATCTAGACCAAAGGATTTTGATGTTCTCGCTCTCTTACTTCTTCTTGGTTCATCATCAGTTAAAACCTGTTGGTCGAGACCATTACTAGTCTCTTGTGTTTGATTGTCATTAGTCTCTTGACTTTGTGTACAATCATAAGTTCTTTTCTGTGAACTTAATTCTTGTCATTTCTTGTAAGGAAAGACATGTTCAAAAAACACAACATTCCTTGACTCTATAATAGTGTTCACATTTATATCAGGTATTTCTGATTTATAAGTCAGAAACCGATATGCACTACTATTCTGAGCATAACCAATAAACACACAATCTACTGTTTTTGGTCCAATCTTAGTCTTTTTAGGAACAGGAATTTCAACTTTTGCCAAACACCCCCACACTTTTAAGTATTTGTAGGAAGGTGGTCGACCTTTCCACAATTCATAAGGAGTGATGTTGGTTTTCTTGTGGGGTATTCTATTAAGAACATAATTAGCAGACAATATTGCTTCCCCCCACAAGTTCTGGTAAACCTGAACTTAGTAACATGGCATTCATCATTTCTTTTAGAGTTCTATTCTTCCTTTCAGTAATTCCGTTTTGCTGTGGAGAATAAGGGGCTGTAGTTTGGTGAATAATGCCATGTTGTACACAAAATTCATTTAATGGTGCATCATATTCACCACCCCTATCACTTCTAACCATTTTAATGGTTTTACCAAGTTGATTTTCAACTTCTGTTTTGTAGAGTTTAAACATTTCTAAGGCTTCATCTTTACTTCTAAGTAAATAAACATAACAATATCTTGTGCAATCATCGATAAATGTTATGAAATACTTTTTGCCTCCTGTAGTTTGAATAAATTTTAGATCACATACATCAGTATGAATTAATTCTAGAGGTTCGGTTTTTCTTTCAACCGATTTAAATGGAGCCTTAGTTAGTTTCGCTTCGACACAAACTTCACATTTATGATTAGGATTAATTTCAAACTTTGGTATATAATCCAAACTAATTAATCTACGCAAAGCATCATAATTTACATGACCTAATCTATCATGCCATAAATTCGACTCAAGAATATAAGTAGAATATGTGTTATTCTCATTCATAGCAACTTTTGGTACAACTATCATTACATTTAGCTTAAAGAGACCATCACTTATGTATCCCTTACCAACATACATACCACTCTTTGTTAATACAAACTTATCAGACTAAAAAACAAGCCCAAAACCATTTTTACTTAACAAAGAACCAGAAACTAAATTCTTCCGGATGTCAGGTACATGCAGTACGTTGTTGAGGGTCAGTTCTTTCCCTGATGTCATCTTCAAGATCACTTTCCCTTGTCTAGCCACAGTAGAAGTAGAAGAATTTTCCATGAAAAGTTGTTCACCATTTGCAGCCTCACTGTAGGTAGTGAACGTCTTCTTGTCCGCATATATATGACAAGTTGCTCTAGTGTCAACCCACCACTCTTTGGGATTTCCAACCAAGTTAGCCTCAGATACCACAGCAGAGAGGTTGATGTCATTCACTCCGTCAGAGATGTAATCCAATTATGTTACATTGGCCTGATTAGTGGCTTTCTTACTTGTACTTCCATGATTCTTCTTAGGGCGGCGGCAATCAAAAGCTCGATGTCCAGTCTTGCCACAATTATAGCATTTTCCTTTGAACTTCTTGTTGCTATTGTTGTTGCCTTGTTTAGGACCATCTCCAGTAAACTTCCTCTTTTTGTTATGTGGTTTTTGAACTTGTTCAATCACATTAGCCTTGGACTCAATGGGATTTTCCCCATTCCTCTTTTCAGCCTTTCGATTATCTTCCTCAATTCTTAATCTCACAATCAACTCATCTATGGTCATCTCTTTGCGTTTATGTTTTAAATAATTTTTGAAATCTTTCCAAGCCGGTGGTAACTTTTCCACCAAAGCAGCGACTTGGAAAGATTCGCTAAGAGACATACCTTCTAAATGAATATCATGCAAAATTATCTGAAAACTTTGAACTTGAGATATTACCGTTTGGGAGTCTACCATAACAAAATCCAAAAATTTACCGACGACAAATTTCTTCGTGCCGGCATCCTCTGTTTTGTATTTCTTCTCCAAAGAATCCCACAATTCTTTTGCTGTTTTTCAGAGGACTGTATACATTATACAACATGTTGTCAAGGCCATTGAGGATGTAGTTTCTGCACAGGAAATCTGAATGTTTCCAAGCATCTACAGCGGCAACAACTTGCCGATCACTTTCACCCTCTTTAAGTGCTGGAGCCTCTTCATAGAGAAACCGGGCCAAATTAAGAGTTGTAAGATAGAACAGCATCTTCTGCTGCCATCTCTTAAACTCGGTACCATTAAATTTTTTCGATTTTTCTCCATGATTGATTGGTACATGAACATGGTTCTGGATAGGGACCGATGTTGGTGTAACAATAGGAGTACCACTGCCAGATGCAGTTTCAGTTGTAGTAGCCATAATCTCTTATTACAAAAATCAGAAAAATTAAAACACAAATTAATTTTCTAGTTACTAAAACCAGATAATAAATTATAACACAAAATAATTTTATTTTCCTTGTTACTAAAACTAGAAAAATAAAATAGCACAATAATTTTCTGTTAACACAATTAATATTCTGCAATTGTTAATGACATCAGTATATTACTACTAGTTGTCAAAGAAAAGAGACAGTATATTACTACTATCTGTCAAATAGCATAAACACTATTTATTTTTCCAACTAAAATATGTCTTTATGAAATCAGAAAATTAAATACAATGAAGATACCAAAAAAATTATTCTGTCTTAAGATTGTTGGACAATCTTCACTGTATTTAAATAAATCAAATTCTGTTGTGTACTAAACAACAACTAGAATAAAAAGAAATAAAGGAAATGAGAGAATTTGTTTGATTACAAAAATCAAACTCGAAATAAAAATTAAAAAAAATAAATAAAAACAGATTTTATTTTGTTACAAAAACAAAAACAAAATTAAAATCTGATTTAAATAAATAATAAAACAAAATAATAAATTAAACAACTTACTTGATTAATTTCTTCGAATTATAATCTGATTAAGTCCAGTGTTTGACACTGTGTCCTTAAGACAGATTCGTCCTCTCCACGGTGCTTTCAGAATTTGGATGTCTATCTCCCAGGATGAAATGATCTTCTACAAACAATAGCAGCACTACAAATTATTTTCCTTACGAATACACTAAGTGTTTACACTCTTTTTTTCAGAAATTAAATGCAGCAAAATGCAGAGAGATTTATAGCAGAGGATGGAGTACGAAAATTGGAGTTAAAATCCAAAAGGGAGGCTAGTCTATTTATAGATGTAAAGGTGGCTCTTGGTTTTGAATTGAACAGGTATGATACCTGTTGGCTTTGAATTCAAACAGATTTGAATCTGTTGGGTTTAAATTTAAACAGATACAAAAACGGGAAGGGCCCTGTTTAGGTGTGCAATAATACCAAACTAGTTTATTTCTGTTTGAAAACGAGAAGGGCCCTATTTGGATGTATAGAAAATCCAAACCAGTTTAATTTGAATTATGGATTTTATTTTATCAAAAATAAAATTAAATTCAAATATTTTTGGCCCAAAAAGATTAGTATTGGGCCGAACAAGCCCAACCCAACCTCACACCACGCACCCGCGCCCAAGCCTAGGCCCAGCCCAGCCCGCCTGACCGACCGGACGGACGGCCGGCCGCTCACGCGCGTGTGTGGTGATTTTTGGGTCCAATGGGTCTAGCCCATTTTGCCCATAACCTCTCCCTCTAAAACACTTGGGTACCCCTTGTGGCACACCCCAAGTACCAAACCCATGCCTTATAAACCCATTCAAAACTTCCCACCAAATCAATGTGGGACAAGCCTTATTCAATACCTTTAAGAATTTTCCACCAAAACTCTATTTCCATGGAGCACACTTTGGCTTCAATTTCCCATTCACTCGGTAATAGTTTTGAGCAACCAAATATACCACGTGAATCACAACGCGGCATAGAACGCGTTACCACTTTGACCCGCGTAAATTGACGCACGGGGCCCACCTAAATATTAGACCAAACTTAGGATAAAATTCTGGTTTTACCCCGAATTTATAACCATTTCCAACATAAGAAAATCTCAATTGTCTAGCTTTCATTTAATTTTTATTTTACAATCCCACATAGTTTTGATTTTAAAAATAATTTTGTATGAGATTTTGAAACCCTCATAATATTTAACTTTAAAATAATTACAATCCCACATTGAGAAAAGAAAGAAAAAGTGAGTTGTTTCATTTATATAAAATGAATTTTATAAATGGAGTTTTAAGGGAGAAGCCCTCTAGAAGCTCTAAACTCTCATTCTAAAATTATTGAATTTTTTTAATTTTAAACAATTAAGAAAATTCTTATGTGCTAGCTTCCATTTATCTTTTATTTTACAATCCCAAATCGGGAAGAAAAGGGAAAAAAGTGAATTGTTTCATTTCATAAAGTGAATCTTATGCTCTAATTTACATAAATTATTGAAATTTATTAATTTTAAACAATTAAGAAAATCTCCATTGGTTAGCTTCCATTTAACTTTTATTTTATAATCCCATATCGGAAAAAGAAGGAAAAAATGAATTGTTTCACTTATACAAACAATTAAGAAAATCCCCATTGACTAACTTCCATTTAGCTTTTATTTTATAAAATATAAAAAAAAATTAAATATAATTATCATATTTTTATTAAATAATATATTATTTTATCCCGTGCATAGTACAAGTAATATGCTAGTTACAAATTAAAAATTGGATGGGAGTATAAAATTTACTTTATATGAGTAAAACAACTCTTTTTTTTTCCTTATTTTCTTGATGTGGATTATCAAATAAAAGCTAGCCAATGGAGATTTTCTCAATTATTTAAAGTTAAGAAAATTAAGAAAATTAATAAGAGATATTGAAACTCTCACAACACTACTCACTAAATAGGATGGGAGTATATGATTTAATTTATATGAGTAAAACAACTCTTTTTTTTTTCTTCTTTCCTTGATGTGGGATTATCAAACAAAAGTATAAAATCGCGGTTAAACCAACGAATCAATCAAATCAAAAATGATTTAGCCTAATCGGCTAGGTTATAATTAATTAATTAAAACTTTTAAAATTTAAACTATATTGAATTGAAACATGCACAATACTATAATATTAAATAAGATAAGAGTATAAGATTCACTTTGCATGAGTAAAACAACTCATTTTTTTCCTTATTTTCCCGATGTGGGATTATCAAATAAAACTAGCCAATAGAGATTTTCTTAATTGTTTAAAATTAAGAAAATCAAGAAAATTCATAGGAAATATTGAAACTCTCACAAGACTCCTCACTAAAATCGCAATTAAGTAAAACAACTCATTTTTTTTTCTTTTTTTTCCCGATGTGAGATTTTAAAATAAAAGTATAAAATCGTTAAAATCGCAATTAAACTAACAAATCAATCAAATCAAAAATGATTTAGCCTAATCGGTTTGGTCATAATTAATTAATTAAAACTTTTAAAATTTAAATTATATTGAATTGAAATATGCACAACACTACAATATTAAATAGGATGAGAGTATAAGATTCACTTTATATGACACTACAAGAAATTTCATTTTTGGCGACTAAAATTTTAGTCGCCAAAAGCCTTGTTTTTAGTCACCAATTACTTTTGGCGACTAATATATTTGGTCACCAACAGTTTTTCGGGGAAACAATTGGCGACTAAAAAACCTTTGGTCGGCAAAAAGCAAGTCTTTAGTGACAAAAATTTTGGTCGCCAATAGTCAATTATATTTCTTTAAAATTATATATTTACCGACCAATGTTTTAGTCGCCAATAGTCAAGGAATCGCCGACCAACACCTTTAGTCGCCAAAAGCTTCAAACATGAAAAAATAAAATAATTCGTTGTAGAACCAATTTGATCCACTTTATCGGAAACTCAAACCGCCAACCTCCAGCACCACACTCTTCTCACTACGCCTCCATAACACCAAATGATCGTATATGTGACATATATTATTTATATAGTACATACACCCATATTAATATAAAAGTATATGTATAAACATAATTATTTTATTACATAATTATTGTAAAATAAACTATTTAGTAGCAAAATAAAAATAAAAAATTAACTTTTAGCAACCAAAATAATTTTAGTCGCTAAAAATGACCACTTTTGGCGACTAAACTTATTTTTTTGTTGCCAATTGTAGACTTTTGGCTACTAAAATTTTTTCAGTCAGTAAAACCCATATAATCAGCGGTCAAACTTATTTTCAGTCGCCAATTGTAGACTTTTGGCTACTAAATTTTTTTAATCGCCAAAAAGCTTTAGTTTTAGCTACTAAAATTTTTTTAGTCGGTAAAATTCATATAATCAGCGACCAAACTTATTTTTGTTTGGGGTGTCCTAAATAAGTGCACTTTTTGTCTTTTTAGACTAAAAAGTTGAGGTTGAAAATATGAATGTTTGGGTTAACTTTTTAACTTTTTATGGAAAAATGTGTAAAAAAAAATTGTAAAAATTGGGTTTTAGGGGAAAATTAGAATTGGGAGTTGTGCAGCCGTAATTGTTGACTTTTGGTGAATAATGATAACTTTTTAACTTTTTGACTTTTTTGAGACTTCCCAAACTTGGCCTTAGTCACCAATTGTAGACTTTGTGGCTACTAAATTTTTTTAGTCGCAAAAAAGTTTTACTTTTGGCTACTAAAATTTTTTTAGTCGGTAAAACCCATATAATCAACAACCAAACTTATTTTCAGTCGCTAATTGTAGACTTTTGGTTACTAAAACTGTTTAGTTGCCAAAAAGCTTTGGGCCTGTTTAGTAATGTTTATGTTTTCAGTTTATATTTACAAAAATTTTATAAACTGATTTTTGTTTATTTTTTATTTATTTTTAGAAAAACATAAACTACAAATACGTTTGGTTTAGACAAAATGTTTTAAAAAAAATTAAAATACAAAAAAGAGTGAGAAATGGCAAGTGGTGGTGGGTGGTAGTAGCAGGTGGGTAGTGGTGGCGGGTGGGTGGTGGGTGATGGTGGTGGTGGTGGTGGTGGTGGCGGTGACGGGTGGTGGTAGGTGGATGGTGGGTGGTGGTGGTGGGTGGGTGGTGGTGTGGTGGTGGTGGTGGTGGTGGTGGGTGGTGGGTAGTGATGGTAGATGGGTGGTAGTTGGTGGGTGGTGGGTGGTGGGTGGTGGTGGTGGTGGTGGTGGTGGTGGTGGTGGGTGGTGGGTGGTGGTGGTGGTGGTGGTGGTGGTGGGTGGTGGTGGTGGTGGGTGGTGGGTGGGTGGTGGTGGTGGTGGTGGTGGGTGGTGGTGAGTGGTGGTGGTGGGTGGTGGTGGTGGCTGGTGGGTGGGTGGGTGGTGGTGGCAGGTGGGTGGTGAGTGGTGGCGGTGGGGGTGGCGGTGGGTGGTGGTGACGGAAGACGGTAGTGAAAAATGGTGGCGGGTGGTGGCTCGTGTTGGGTGGTAAAAAAAAAAAAATCAAAAACTCAAAACGGAAACACATTTTTTGAGTTTACATTTTTTGGCCAAATTTATAAACTGAGACCACTGATTTATAAATCAAAAATTTACCAAACAAGTTTTTATTTGAGTTTTTTTAATTTTTGTAAATATAAACTGAAAACGTAAGTATTACCAAACAGCACCTTTACTTTTGGCTACAAATCCTGTTTTGGTCGCCAATAGCTATACTTTCAGCGACCAAATTTTTTTTAGTCAGGAAATTTGGTCGCCGAATGTGCTTTTTCCTGTAGTGTGAGTAAAACAACTCATTTTTTTCCCTTTATTTTTTCGATCTGGGATTATCAAATAAAAGCTAGACAATGGAGATTTTTTCAATTGTTTAAAATTAAGAAATTTAAGAAAATTAATATGAGATATTGAAACTCTGTAACAACTCTCGTACTGATTACCGTTAAACCACTGAGTTATATACTGATTATTGCTAAACTGAACTGATAATGACTGATAATCGAATTAACTGAAGTACTGAATGAACTGGTTGAAATCGAGACTGAAATTGAATGAGTTTGTCTGTTATATTACATATTGTATCTGTTTGCGTGAATGACTATCTGTAGAATTCGTATGTTTAAACTGTTAATTGAAGGCCTTATCGGCGGCCGATTTCGAAACCGTTTGATGTTTTAGACCTAGTAGAATATTTGTGATTTAATGGTATGTTTATCTGAAAATTGATCAGGAATGATTAAATTAGATTAAATTAAGTCAATTAAAGAGTTCGATTTAATTACGTTAGTGCCATGATGAGTGGAGCTTGTTTATTCAATTATAATGAGCCTTATACACCTCATACACTTAGAGAAAACATTTCATCAGCCATTTCTTTTCTCCATAGCCGACCAAACAAGTGAGGAAGGAGTGAGAGTGAGAAGTAAGGGAGATTTGAGCTCATATTGGTGAATTAGCTTGGAGTGCTTGGAATTAAAGTGTAACTTGGCTAAATTAAGCTTGCTAGACTTGAAATCAACACTCTAAGTAAGGAATCCATTGTCTTCTTGTCATCTTGGAGCTTCATTTTGCATGATTCTTGCTCAATTGTAGAATTAAACCATGTTTGGGTCCATATAGGTTGATAATTCATGCATGCATGTTGAATTTGTGGACTTTTGAAGTTAAATCCTTGAAGAATTATACATGCATGCTCATGTTTGCTCATGTTTAAGCTATTGTCCATGTTTCCATCTTGTTTTCCAATTATTGAGCTCCTTAGAACAAGATTTGAAGCTTGATTTTGGTTTAATGATCATGCATTGCATGTTTTGACATTTTTCTTGAAAATGGGTTTGAAAATGGTTTAATTGACCAACCCTTGGCCCTTGCATGTGCAAATTAGCTTTTGAAACTTGTTATACATTGAGTTTAAGTGTATTTTCCAGATTTTGGGGCCAAGAGGTCGAGTTTTGGATGGTTGAATACTTGGTTCGAACTTGGGAGACAAATCTAGAAATTCCAGATTTTACTTCCTCGCTCGAGCGAAGGATTCCTCGCTCGAGCGAGCCCTTTTATTTTGCAATCTCGCTCGAGCGAGCATCGAGCGTGGTATCACGCGTAAAAATTGAACATCCAGTACTTTTACTGTTTCATCAGACGCTCGAGTGGAGGGAGGCTCGCTCGAGCGAACCCTTTGATTTTGGAGGCTCGCTCGAGCGAGAATCGAGCGAGCATCGAGCGAAGAAAATCTGCAACCAGTACTTTTATTGTTTCATCAGACCGCTCGAGCGAAGGATTGTTCGCTCGAGCGAAGCTTTTGATTTTGAAATCTCGCTCGAGCGAAGGAAGGCTCGCTCGAGCGAGACCCTTGTTTTTAGCAACTTTTGAAAAATGCCTTCCAACTGTAATTTTGCATCCTCATCTCATCCTAGGCATTCTTAGGCCTAGTTTAAGGCATCTTAATGAGGATTTAAGCATGGAACCACACCGAGGAAATTTAGGGATTTAATTATCATCCTTTCCGACTGTAAACTTAGTATGTGTTCTATTAATTGACTGTTTAGGGTTGGCTCACGGGGACGCGCTCTAACTACTGATAGCCCAATCACTGTGAGTAACAGATTGTGTAAAGATATGTTCAAAATGGTTATATTTTGATTACTGAACTGAACTGTTTATTGAACTGATATTGTTTATTGAATGAATGTATGTCCTGTATTTCGAACTGTATTGTGGCATCCTTAGCACCCACTGTTATTGACTGTTACAGAGCTCTGTCGGTTTCCTCGTGGAACCATATTGTTTATCGATTGATGGCCATCATTATTGTTGGGTCTGTTAAGGCCCGGTCCTTTTGGACCTACTGTTTATAGGCTAATGGATGTACCACATATGACTGTTTGATTGAAATACTGATTGACTGAAATACTGAAAGATTGAAATACTGTATAATGAATTGATTTCATTAATGTAAGGACATTCATTCATAACCTCTTTACGCTTTATGTTATTCACTGGGCTTTAGCTCACTGTTATATATATATATGTAGGTTCTCAGCAGCCAGACCGGAGCTAGGAGCGTGGGTTAGTCCCCAGTTTTGTCAAGCCAGCCAATGTGCCTCACTGTGAGGTTCTGAGATGCCATGCCATGGCTTGGGGTGTTTTTGTCTCCCCCACTTGTCTCCTACTATTTTGTTCAGACTGTTTACTGTTTACCTGTTTTACTGTACTGTCCTCAAGGGATTAGGTTCCCGTACTGAATGGTTGTAAATGATAGTATAGACTGTACCGTTCTGAAATGTATGAATGCATAAAAATGTTTTTGGCATACAGATTTTCACAGCTCAATGGACACTAGTTATTTATTGTAATGGCTTCCGCCAGGCCCTGTACTCTGTTTAATTGTATTACTGTTCTGTAGGCCTTCGGTGATCTCGGATTACTGGCCAGTTACGGTGCTAAACCCATAGGGCCGGGTTGGGTCGCGACAAACTCTCACAAGACTCTTCACTAATTGGGATGAGTGTATAAGATTTATTTTATATAAGTAAAACAACTCATTTTTTTTTTTTAATTTTTTGTCCGATATGGGATTATCAAATAAAAGTTAGCCAATAGAGATTTTCTTAATTGTTTAAAATTAAGAAAATCAAGAAAATTAGAATGAGGATTTGGATGGGAGTATAAGATTTATTTTATATGAGTAAAATAATTCTTTTTTTTCTTTCTTTTCCCGATGTGGGATTATCAAATAAAAGTTAGCCAATAATTTTTTTTTAATTATTTAAAATTAAAAAAATCAAAAAAATTAGAATGAGAATTTACAACTTCTAGAAGGCAGACTAAAAAGTCAATTTTTCTTATCACTAACCATAGTGCATAAGAGAAATTAAAAATGCTATTGCAGTAATTATGCACGGGCTATATCTATAATTATTTGTATGGGGGAATTTTAAATGTTGATAAGGGATTTTGACTAAATCAATAAATGCAGGCATGTGGAAAGACATGTGGATTGAAAAAAGTTAATAAATGCTGATTAGAAATTTTGACCAAATCAATAAATGTTATTTTTTTTAATAAAAAATTTAGAAAATTCAGATTGGGATATTGAAACTCCTGGCCTTGGGGGTTAAAAACCCTCTTTTGCTTAATATATAGTATAAATAGATAATATATAATATTATATATATATATAGATTATAAGATGGGATAAATAAAGTGCTATCTTATTATAATGGAGGAGATCTTATAAAAAAAATATATAGACATGAATGCCCTCCTATTTTATTGTGTTTACAATTATCTATATATGTGAGTTGTGATTTTTAAATATATTTATTTTTTTAAATGTCTTCTTTTTTTCTTTTTTTATGTTATATTAAAGTTTAATATTCTGATAATAATCATATGTGTTGGACTTTTCAAGGAATTAAATGTCTTTTTTTATTATTATATTATATTAAAGTTTAATATTTTGATAATAATCATATGTGTTGGATTTTTTAATAAATTTTTTTATGTTTGTTCTTAATGCATTAAAGTGTTTTTATAAGAGATAATAATCACGTGTTAGGACTTTTTAAGGAATTCATATGTTTTGGATTTCAAAGAATTTTTTTTATACTTGTTCTTAATGCATTAAAGTGTTATTATAAGAGTAAGACTTGGGAGTTGGGAGATGTTAATAAGTGCTAAGATTTGTTTTTTTTTAAATCAAAAAATCAAGAAATTTAGATTGGGAGATTGAAGCTCTCACAAGGCTTGAGTTAAAAACCTCCTTTTGCTTAATATATAGTATAGATTACTATATCAAAATTATTATTTTTGTTTAATAATTTTTAAAACTATTTAACATATCTTATTATTAATAATTTTTTATTTTACTTTACATTAAAAACAAAATTTTACAATTCTTAATTCAAATTTTTTTTTTTATTTGATTCACGAGTCCCTCTTGACAATTGCCCATGAGATCCCAATTTAAACACCCTTGTCAGTATAATGATGGATTTTTATGAAAGCATGAAACTTTTTCGCTGCCCTACCCCCGATACAAAGGTGGCCTTGGCCAGTTGGAGTATGTATATATAGATCACCGGTGGCTAGTCTAGAAATTTAAGTTAGTGGAGTCAATTGAAAGGCAAACATCCCTAATGACTTTGATAATTCTTAAAACAAAAAATATAAATTGTATTTTATATTATAAAATATTTTAAAGAAAAAAAATAAGCCAAGATTAATTTTTATGTAGATTCAAAGTCCCATTTGAAAAAAACATAAAAGTTAGCTTTTAAAATTATAAAGTTTTATATTAATGCTTAAAGGTCATGTTTGATTCACAAGATTAATAGTGAAATATTAACAATCCTATTAAATTAATGTAGTATTCACTATCCAATTAGATTAATATCCATGGTATTAATAATCTTATTAAATTAGTGTGGTATTCACTATCCAATTAGATTAATATCCATGGGATTAATAATCCAACCCCTACCACATTACTAATAATCTTACAAATTTATTGGATTAATTATTCATTGCATTAATAATCCTAAATCAAAATGTTAAAAATCCCACCCCTACCCCATTGGGCCCACGGATTAATAATCTCAATCTCATGTTCTAATCCACTCAATCAAACATGCCAAAAATGCTTTGAATAAGTTGTAATGCTTTATTTGATTCATTAGAATGAGATAAAATGAAATGTAATGAGTTGAATAAATTAGAAATTGGACCTGTTGAATAAGTTGTAATGCCTTGAATAAGTTATAATGCCTTATTTGAGTCGAAGAAGCATTGCGGGGTTACAAGAGGGAAAATCACAAATAGTCATACTGATTGAAAACGCAGCAACACTTGCCTTGAATAAGTTGTAACGCTATTTGATTCGAAGAAGCATTGCGGGGTTACAAGGTTGGGGAAAATTTTTATTCCAAGAACCATTGGCGGTGTTTGGAGAAAAAAAAATTTAGATTTTTTTATATTTTTTCCACTAAAAGATAAAGATTTTGTAAAAAAAAAAAAAAACAAATCTAAACAAAATATCACATCTAATCTCATAATTATTTTATTTTTTCTCTCACAAACATTACATCTAACTACAAAAAACCTAAATATCTTCTCAAATACTAAAATTTTTTATCCAATAATATTTTATAACTAAAAAAATTTACATAAAAACTCACTCCCTACGCACCCATGGGAGGAGGGAAAATCACAAAAAGTCATACTGATTGAAAACGCAGCAATACTTGCTCGCTAGTACGTGCCTAAAACGCACGCCTTTTTGTCCGTTTGACCATCGCTCTTTTGGATTGGTTAGTATATATACTCTTGGGTCGGATAGTATACATACTCTTGGATCGGATAGTATATATACTCTTTTGGATTGGTTAGTATATATATATATATATGGCAAATTACAAGCACCTCCTCGAGGTTTGGTGAAAATACAAATTTTTCCTTGAGATTTGAGAAATTACATCCCGTCCCCTGAGGTTTATATTTTTATAACAAATTGTCCCCTGGAGTTTTTATTTTCATACAGATTCCCCCCTAATTTTTCCTAATTTATTATGAAAATTTGACCCTCAGGGAGGAATTTGTAATTTCTCAAACCTCAGGAGAGAATCTGTATTTTCACTAAACTTCGAGGGAGTGTTTGTAATTTACCCTTTTTTTTAATTATTTAAAATCATAGTTGGACGAGGCCCAGACATTCCTCGACCTTTCCTCTTTCTCTTACGCTGAACCTACCCCCAACATACCCCACACATTTTCAACTATATATATATGAGTTATGTATTACATAGGAATCAAGAACAAAAATCATGAACTTCAATACAGATTTGAGATATATAGTTCCGCCTTGTATGTACATCCTCCTCCACCTCCTCCATCTATCTCAAGACTACCATTATTGGTACTCTTCTTCGTCCTCGGCCTCGTCCCCATCCTCGACCTCGTCCTTATATCACTCATTAATGTTGAAGATGACTTCCCACTCCCAGGTAAATCTCGTTGTCTTCTTCTTCTTCCTCCTCCTTTTCATCTCCGTCAGACTTCCTGTGACTCTTTCATTAGTATTTTCACAGCCCATTCAATTGCGATTTGGTCATTTCTATATCTCTGGCCTCCTTGTAGTTACATTAATGATAGTCTCATTAGTGTTCCCACCTTCACTCTTTTGGTACTCCTATCTCTTATTCTGCATCTGCATCTACATCTCCAAATCTCCTTGGTTTCATCCACTTTTTGATGTGCTAATGGGCTATTTGCGAACTATCCCAACCCTTTTCATCATTTGCATCACCACCATCACCACCCAAAAACAACTTGAAACCGCCACCACGACCACCCTAGAAACACAACTTCCTCATCAGTCTGAATTTGAGTTGAATGAAATTGATGATGTGTATCTCTTCCTGAATGAGGGGCCAAGTTCGGAGCATGAACATTTTGAGATAATTTATGGACATGCGTAATGGTCTTCACTTGAGTATCGGATGTTCACTCCCCTCCTATTCAATCTTTTCTATTCCTTCTAGCAGTGGCGGTACCAGTGTTTCTTTCTTCTTTTGCATATTATAATAACTTTGTGCCTCGTAAAAAAATTTGCTTATGTATTGTATTTTTCTTTTTATTTTTGTCAGAACCAAATAAATTAGGAACATTCTCCAGTTTAGATTATGCATATGTAAGAAGAGTCATTGGATGCAATGATTTCTTTGTTGTATTTGCTTGTACCTGTACGGGACACTACTTTATAATTCGACTTTCTTTGGCTTTTGTTTACATCTTGTTGATCAATGATTGAGAATGTTCTTGGGTTTGCCTCCTGTTCATGGAAATTTGTATAATTTCAAAGGCTCCTCCTTTATTTACCAAAACAATAATCAACATGATTGCTTTCTCTCAAAATGTTTTTGGAGAAATTTTTTTAAAAATATGTTTGATTGAAAATTAAAAAAAATAAAAATAAAATCATTTTTTTCTCTACTACACATTAATCAAATTTTTTTTTTCTCCCCTCTCATTTTTAATCACTTTTTCTCTTACACCCATCTATTCAATTACAAAAAATATCAAATCATCTCAAACTCCAAAATTCCAAAACTATTTTCAAAATATATAATCAAACAAATTTTAAAATTTTCTAAACTCTCTCCAGAAAATTATTTTTGAAATAATATCTCAAAACACAAACCAAATAATCTATATCCTTTATCTTATAAAATTTTAATATTAGGAACCTTAAAAAAAATTCTCCTTAATTGAATGTAGGATATTGCTAAAAATTATATTTTATAAATAAATATACAAAATAATCAAATTAAAAAAATGCATGATAAAAATTAGAGATCCGCCATCTAATTAATGGTAAAATTAATTAAATTTTTACTAATGATGCCATTGAAAAATTTTCAATCTGAAAAGATGAGTTGGACGATAATTTTTTTTCTCTTCAAAATCAATCAAAATTGATTTGCTCACATCTCTACTAACAATTGATCTGTAATTCGCGGCCACCACCCCCCCCCCCCCCCCAAAAAAAAAAAAAAAAAAAAAATTTATTGATTTTGCAAAATATATATAACATGTAATAAATTTTTGATTGCAATAGTAAATTTTCGTAAACCCTGTAAATAGTCAACGGGACCTAAATAGAAACGACCCATTGGATTTACATGGGATTTGTCCTTATATTGCGAAACTTGAGCCAATACAATTAATTACATTTTATCCTTTTGTAGTTTAGTTTAAAAATACATTTTAAGACAATGAAAATACCAACAAGTCTCATCATGATGATATGTACAATTTTATTTTCACTTTTATATAAGATATATAAAATTTTTTGTGTTTATATTTTTCACAATTATTAATTATGAAATAAAAAAGATTCTAGATCGATTAATTAGTAGCCAAATATGATCGAGCAATATTATTTGCATTTTGTTGAAGTTTTGTTTGGTTACTAATTAAAAAGGGCATAACAACCATCTATGGTCTTATTTGATTAGTAAGATTAATAATTTATGAAATTAATAAAGGAGTGATTATTTAGTTCGATTACTAAGATAAATAGTTCTTTCTTATTTACGTTTATTTTGTATTATTAATTATAAAATTTAAAAAATCATCTGTTTTGTTAGATAAAATATCAATCAAAATCTAATCTTAACAATAAAAATTACAATCCTATAAATTAATAATATCTATCTTATACTATAGTCAACCAAATCCTAAAAGGTCATGAATTGTTGGCATTGTCCAAATGTTCATTAGACTTTTCCATGACGGGTGGTGACCAATGTTTATAGAATTTTTATTTAAATGGCAAGATCTTACTATTTTACAATTTAATTGGATGAAACGATTTTAATAGTACTAGAATCTAGAAATATTAAGATTTATAAAGTTGTCTAGAATTGTACTATGATTCTAATTTTACTACGATTCTAATCTTATCAATTATATGTTACATGCATATTGCTACCAAAAAGGAAAAATTAAACTCCCTCTCCAAACCTTTCCTCTAGATTATGCCAATATAAAATATAAAATATACATCATTATATGGGAGAATTGCAGAAAACGGTATCAACACAAATAACTTTGGTCAAATGACTTTTAATGATGGACAATATCCATTCTGTTGTTCTGTCCTCTTCATTCAATCAACCATACAAATTATTAAATTAAATTAAAATTTGGGGGACAGTCCAAATCTTATATATACAACAATCTCACTGGTTGGTATGTTCCAAATCTAGTGGGTCATGTGCTTGAAGCAAGGATCCTCTAGAGTTTTTTTTTTTCTAAAGTTTCCTAAAGTGGTGCATTGTGTGGTTGAGATTTAATGACAAGTCACATCAATTTTTCAGCATTAAATCTCAACCACACAATACACTACTTTAAAAAACTTTAGGAAAAAAATACTCTAGAGGATCCTTGGTGATGTGCCTGAGCTATTAACAATTGCTTTTGGACCTAAGCTATTATCTTTTGGGTTCGGACCGTCTCCATCGGGGACAGTACAGTCCAATTCAGTTTTTGGGTTTACTTTTGGGTCTCTTCTTGATAATTAAAATCGTTTATATTTTAAGATTTATTAAATATATTATTCTTGTAAAAAATTATATTGATCGGATAACGGATACTATATATTATGATCACTTTTGTCTGAAAAAATAGATTGTCAAAAGATTAACGGTTTATAAAAAAATGATCCGAATATATAGTATCCGTTATCCGATCAACTTGTTTTTTTATTGAGATAATGTACTCAGCAAATCTTAAAATGCGAACGGTTTGAATTATCGAAAAAGAACCCTAAAATGGGCCCAATGAACCGGACTGGACCCTCTAGTCTAAATGATGGACTGGAGGCAAGCACAGCCTTATATTTTTGTTTAGTATCCCTTATTATCTAAATTCCTATTATCAGGACTTTAAAATAAATTTGCCTTTATTTATTTATTTATTTATTTTTTTGAAATTTTCCTAACAAAGCAATTGTTGGTAAGGATGTGCATAGGTTGATTTGGGTTGGCTTTAATACTGTGTTTGGTTGGGAGATTTGAGAAGGGATTTGAAAAGAAAAACGACAAAAATAAGTAAAATATAAATAAAATATACCTATATTTTACTTAATTTTATAAATTTTTTTATTTTTTATTTTTAAATCCTTCTTCAAATCTCATAACAAAACATTATGTAAAATCATTAACCAATTCATCCATGGCTAATTGAGAAATTTTCAATCTATCTATCCTCAAGATTGGTGTTGAATAATTTAGCAAATTCAAACCAACGTTTTTTTACCGTTAAAATGCAAAACAAGAAAGAATATCAATTTTCATACAATTATATATATATATATATATATTTTAATTTCAAGCAAAAAATTGATTATTTATTTTAAATCACAACATAAAACTTATAAATTCATTGAAGGAAAAATTAATAAAACATTTATCTCCAATTTTGGATAGTAGGAGAGATCCAATATGTTTTTTTTTATTAGCTAAGGTCTCTCGATGAAATTTCTCTGTAAAATCGGAAAAAAATTTCTGTGAAAATTGAAATTTTTTTGTGTCGAGGTGAAATTTCTTTGCGTCAAATTTTTTCTGTAAAAATGTTTGGGGATTCCAACTACTTTGAAAATATTCTATGCCCTTTATTTTATAAAATTTTAATATTAGGAACTTTAAAAAAAAATTCCCTTAATTGAATGTAGGATATTGCTAAAAATTATATTTTATAAATAAATATACAAAATAATCAAATTAAAAAAATGCGTGATAAAAATTAGAGGTGCGCCATCTAATTAATGGTGTTGGGTCTATCCCACATCGACCAGGGAGGGACACCTTGCACTCCTTATAAGCGTACTGGCCCCCTCCATCTGTCAACAGGCCTTTTCCCCTTCTCCAAGGGGAGGAACAAAGCCGTGAGGGGGGACACCCAAGTCAGCTGGTAAACCCCAAAGCGGACAATATGTTGACACACCGCGAGAGGCCAGGCACGTCAGTTTGGTGGCCCATGCAGGTCGTCCGGCAAACTCTCCCGCTGTTCATGCCCGATCCTGGGGGTTATGTTGGGTCTATCCCACATCGACCAGGGAGGGACACCTTGCACTCCTTATAAGCGTCATCGCCCTCCATCTGTCAACAGGCCTTTTCCCCTTCTCCAAGGGGAGGAACAAAGCCGTGAGGGGGGACACCCAAGTCAGCTGGTAAACCCCAAAGCGGACAATATGTTGACACACCGCGAGAGGCCAGGCACGTCAAATGGTAACATTAATTAAATTTTTACTGATGATGTCGTTGAAAATTTTTCTATCTGAAAAGATGAGCTGGACGATAGTTTTTGTTCCTCTTGAAAATCAACCAAAATTGATTTGCTCACATCTCTACTAACAATTGATTTGTAATTCGCACAAAAAAAATAAAAATAAAAATTATTGATTTTGCAAAATATATATAACATGTAAAAATTTTTGAGTGCAATATTAGGGTTGGTTTGGCATGTACTAAAAAAAGTGCACTTTTTGACTTATTGGTGGGTTTGGGTTGGGTTTGGGTTGAGTTTGATGTGTTAGATAATGTCTCAATGGGACCACATAATTAAATGTGGTGTTATCATTTATAAGAAGCCTACAATTTAAGTGATTCAATTTAGTTAATAGGTTTAAGGGTATATGTGTTATGGACCTAATGTGTAGATACTAGTTGTATAATTTCTATTTCTATGAGGGGCAGAAATAGAAATTAAAACATATTGGTTAAAGTTGTTTTTCATTCCTTTTAAACTTCCACAACCTTTCAGTTTTGAAAACCAATTACAACCTTTAAAAGGTTATGGTCCCTATTCCTTCCCAAGGGGAAAATAAGAACACTGCCATTTTTCTAAATCTTCTCAAGGAGAAACATAAGGCACAAAAGGGGAAAGGATTAGAAGGCAATAACATAATCAATAACAAAGAGTTTATTGATAATCACGTTTCCGTTTAACCGTTCATCAATGGATTCAGGTATGTTATTTTGTCATGATTTTTTGATAATACACATGGTAAATGATCCGAAGTGTAAGGTTTATGTTCTGAAATTTATGTTGACAATTGGTATCAGAGCCAGCATATCATGTGTCTTATCAGAATTGATATGCTTTATTCATTCTATTTAGTTTCACGAATCGATTCTGAATTTTCTTATGGATGTAAATTCTGTTTTTTCCTGTTTTGTTCTGTGAAAATGGCAATCTGTTTTCTGGAATTGTAAAATGATTCGGTGGGCAGTTTTTTTTTTTTTTCTCTCAAATGGATGAACATCATGTATTTATATATATATAGATATATCTTGCGATTTGATCGGTTTAATTTTGAACATCATAAAAAAAAAAACTATTTGTTTTTGGACCCGTCAATTCTATTTATATATGTATGTATATAATTGGGATTGCTGCAGATTATATAACATATACGAGGTCACAAATTTAGAAATCTTTAAATTTAATGTAATTTCATACAACGTCTACAGAAATTTAATTTTCTAACATTCTCAATATAAGTCAATTCAAACAAGATGTCACAAAAATGATCTCTCTTGTCTAGATTGTTTTATATGGAATGTTTTGATGTTCATGTCTGTGTATCTCATGCGGGTATTTATCGGTCCAAAGACATGATTAAGACTTGGCAGAATTACACACACATTTTGTGGTGATAAACATGTGCCAATTGTAAAGAAAACCTAATGTGAATAATAAATCCATCAAAAGATAGATTTGTTATTTGACATAACTTATTGTCAATGTTTGATCATTACAACAAGAATACCACTTACAGTTAATATCACTACCCAAAGGCTTGGTATTAATGTTGTGCTAGGTATCTTGAGATGTTGTCATACCATGGCCGCAGAATTTGTAGCATGTTATGAGGCATCAAACCAAGGGATATGGCTGCGGAATTTTGTCACTAGGTTGCGTATTTTGGAAGGCACTGAAAGACCACTTAAGTTATATTGTGACAATAAGTCTGCAGTTTTATATTCCAATAACAACAGGAGCTCGACAAAATCAAAGCATATTGATATCAAGTTCCTAGTTGTAAAAGAAAGAGTCTTGAGTGAATGATTTCCATAGAGCACATTGGAACAAACTCCATGATAGCGGATCCACTTACGAAGGGACTACCACCCAAGGTCTTTCATGAGTACACTGCTCAGATGGGTGTTGTTCTATTTGAGAACATTCTGGTTTAGTGGGAGTTTGTATTTATATTACTGCTTTATGTCAGCCTTGAGTTTTATCTATGTAATTAGATTAATTTCTGCAGAAATGAAATATTCAGTTTATTACGCTCTGTTACGTATTGTGAAGTATTCATCTCAATAAAGTTAAGTAGGACCAGTTGGAAATAGGCATGTATGGATCACATCACATGTAATTTTCATGCTACGCATCCATGATTGATCTATGTCATTTAGCTGTATTCGTATACGTGACCATTGGTGGGTCGAGTTACGATTGATGTAACGAAGACCGCTTTGATCCTATATTAATATAGTTAATGAACAAGATTGTTTGGATACCCTCAAGTTATGATAACAAATTTCTGAGCTCACTAAAGTTAAGCACATTTTTCAGGATACATATGTGGTCTAGTGGGAGATTGTTAGATAATGTCTCAATGGGACCACATAATTAAATGTGGTGTTATCATTTGTAAGAAGCCTACAATTTAAGTGATTCAATTTAGTTAATAGGCTTAAGGGTATATGTGTTATGGACCTAATGTGTAGATACTAGTTGTATAATTTCTATTTCTATGAGGGGCAGAAATAGAAATTAAAACATATTAGTTAAAGTTGGTTTTCATTCCTTTTGAACTTCCACAACCTTTCAGTTTTGAAAACCAATTACAACCTTTAAAAGGTTATGGTCCCTATTCCTTCCCAAGGGGAAAATAAGAACACTGTCATTTTTCTAAATCCTCTCAAGGAGAAACATAAGGCACCAAAGGGGAAAGGATTAAAAGGCAATAACATAATCAATAACAAAGAGTTTATTGATAATCACGTTTCCGTTTTACCGTTCATCAATGGATTCAGGTATGTTATTTTGTCTTGATTTCTTGATAATACACATGGTAAATGATCCGAAGTGTAAGGTTTATGTTCTGAAATTTATGTTGACATGATGTGATTTAAATAGGATGATGTGACTTAAATAAGATAGTGACTTTTTGACTTTTTGACTTATTTAGATGATGTCAAACCAAGCCTAAATTTTCATAAACACCGTAAATAGTCAAGGGGACCTAAATAGAAACAACCCATTGGATTTATATGGGATTTGTCCTTATATAGTGAAACATGAGCCAATACAATTAATTACATTTTATCCTTTTGTAGTTTAGTTTAAAAACATATCGTTTTCCTCTAATCTGCAAATATATACTTAACCTCCCTCTAGTATGAAGTTTATTATTATTGATTGTCAAATTATAATAAGAGTAAATATTATTATAACATTTGTCATTAAAAATACTTTAATGAACCAAATGTCTTGCTTCAATTTACCTTACATTGGGCTATTTTAGGAACATGGCACCAGGCCTTGGTCAGAAATTGACTGGTGCTGCAAATTAATTAGGTCATTATCATGATTTTTTTAAAAACTTTTAAGTGGTTTGGGTTGATTTTGTGGGATTCATATATTTTATTTTATTTTTAGTTAAGTTTTTCTTAATTTTTTTATTTTCTTGGTTTGTCTTTTATTTTTGTTTAAAAAAAAAAATCGTAAGGTTGAGGAGTTAGTTGTATAGATGTAAGTAATAGTAGTAGGGGTATTTTTACTTTCTGAATATCTCTTGATGTATGTCATCTTTCTATACTTTTAATTTCATATTATTAATGAATTTTTTCTTCCCTGATAAAAAAAAAAGAGTCTAATTAAATTGGTTATCATGATTTTTTTAAAAATTTAGTGTTCAGAAAAAGGTTATGAGTTCAACTCTTCTTAGAATGAGTTGAATTAAGGGCGAACACTTAATGCTTTGTAAAGAATGAGAAGACAAACTCCTATAAGTGCTAATCTTATAAGTAATAACAACTAACTCACTGATAAATCTGAGATCCAGAAAAATCCTCGCACATGGATTGTTGAAGAGATCCAATGAAGAGAAGGGCTTTATTCTTGTAGATCTGTCATGATGAACATAGTCGGTGCCACCCAACTGGAGTTGCTGGCCTGGGACACTCCGAGGATGAAGTTAGTCATTGAATCAAGGAAAGAAGCAGTAGAAATGAAGTGGTGTTTGTGTTCTGTAAAGAGAGATGAGACATACCTTACTCTTGGGATGTCCCCCTTTATATAAATGGGGAAGGGTGTGATATTTGTTTGGGCTGTACCCATTGTAGCCCTTGTTTGGATTATGCCCAATAAACTAGTATTTATTTTTTTTTGGCTCCCACAATTGCCCTAAAACTTTCGCTTTTTTTGACAAAAGAAGTGGAAGTTTTTTGTTCTGAGTACGTGGCATAGATAGATGCCAGATCTTTGATGGAGAATGCGTAGTTTATGTAGGTCTTACTCCCGGACCACATTGTCGAGCGATGTTGCTTGAATAAATATTAAATCCTCTAGAAAAGCATTTTTGATACATATATACGTGAACAAAACAAATGAACAAATGTACATATGAATCCGTGCATGAATGTATGTATGTGTGAATGTATGCTTGCTCTGAATTCAGAGTCTTGGTGCTTGACGTGCCGAGCACAGAGATTGCTCCAAAATATAGAGGCTTTGTTGTGGCGCACCGTGCCGAGCACAATAATTGCTCCAAAATATGGAAACTTTTGTTGGTGTCAGGCGATGATTGCTTGTACCAAATAATGTAGATATATTAGCCACAAAAAAGTGGAAAGCTGTAAAAGCTATACAAAGGACGGCGCGCAAAAATATGCAAAGAACTGCCAAATGTGTAATATGAGTGTATTGCTCCAACACTGACGCTTGCTTGGAGGTGTGTGAAAAGGAGCGAGAGTTTGTCACTCAAGTAATTTTCTTTGTAATGCTTAGACCAAGTTGGTCGAGTATGCATGCATAGCAGAGGTGCCGAGATGATAATCGATTGATATGTCCCAAGTGGAAAGCGAAAAATTGACTAAGATGTCCCAGTTGACAATAAATGGCCAAGGTAACAAAATGAATGATCAAGGAGAACGGAGGATTGTTTCCTAGCCCCACGATCCTACTGCTGAAATTGCATGTCGATCGGATATGATATGACCATTGAGAAATCTTGTAACGCCCGAACTTTCCAAGTCATAGGCGTGGAATTCGTAGAATTGGACTCCAAAAATGGATTGTGTGATTCCAAAATTGTTGTTGATACTCGGCCAAAGGGATTATTTGGGGACACGGGAAATATGTTGAGTACTCGGGAGTTGATCTATGAATGCGGATGCTGCCAAGTTCGCGAATCGGCAAAATTGAGTTGGGTTGTTCGGGAATGGAAGAGCAATTGGGTTGTTCGGTGAAAATTAATTGGCGGCATAAAGTTCGACCAAGATAATGGATTGCCGAGAATAGTAGTGACCCAGTTGTAGGTATATGAATGGCGCATAGGTTTTGCGCAGTAGGTTTTGATGCGGCTGAATGGAGATTGAAATGCCAAGTTGCTGAAGTGAAAGTGTTGAGTGAGTATAAGAGTTTTGTTCAGTGGGTTCGGCGATGAGCTTTAAGCCGATTAAATTGTACCATCACCTCATTGAACTATAACATTGCCTCGGTTTTGCTTCCATTGCCGTGAACATGTAACATTTGTTCGCCATTGCCCCAAAACTTTCATTGTCTGTGGTAGAAGGAATGGGAGTTTTTATTGTCGAGTTACACTGTTCAAATAAATGTTAAGTTTCTTGATAAAGAACACTTTGAATAAATGAGTGATGGGCCACAGTATTATTACCCCCAGGCGAGGGTCTTTGGACGCAGTAGTATTACTCTCGGGCGAGGGTGTAAGCCGCAGTATTCTAACTCTCGGGTATGGGTGTAGGCCACGGTATTCTAACCCCCGGGTGTGGGTGTAGGCGTAGGCCGCGGTATTCTAACCCCCGGGTGTGGGTGTAGGCCTCGGTATTCTAACCCTCAGGGTATAGGTGTACGTTGCGGTATTCTAACTCCCGGGCGAGGGTGTAGGCCATGGTATTCGAACCCCCGAGCGTGGATGTAGGCCTTTGCTGATGGAGATGGTACTCCGGGCCAAGTGCGAAGATTGCTCTATATTCGAAGACTTTTACTGATTTTAAGTGGCGATCAAGTGCCAATATTGCAAGGATTTTGAATAATGCATCATGTGTCAGTGATGACCTATACCGAATGAGCTAGACTTGTTAATCACAAATAAGTGGAAAGTGGAAAAAAGTACACCAATGGTAGTGCATTAAAAAATATCATTGCGGCATTGTAAAGAATCGCCGAGTAGATACTTTTTGCTCATGTCCTTTTCTTTATTGATGTATACCCAAATGTATTCATTTTGTGTTTCATCAATACAGTTTCTTTTTGTTGATAAAAAAAAATTTATGCATTAGAATGTGCAAAGTCTTGTACTTCCATCTATTTGCATTTATTTTGAATTTATATCATTTTCTACAATCATCCCTTATTATATCAAATTTATCAACTATTTTTAATAATTTTAAAATTATTCAACATACATTATTATTATTAATTTTTTTTTTATTTTACTTTGCATTGACAGTAAAATCTTATTGGAGGACGAATTTACCTTGCACTCAATGAGAACGAATTTCTGTAAAAACTCTTAAATTTTTAATTTTATGACAATAGAGTGGAGTCTTATATTATTGAGTCACATTTCAATGTCTTACTAGTGAAATTATTACCCACATTTTGTATTTGTTTGGTAACTGATTAGAAATGACACAATAACGCCGTAGAAAAGTCATGGATTTTTGGGGATAGGTAGTTAGTCTCCTTTGTGCATGGAACAAGAATTACGCCTAACAGAAGACACGTTGTCGGTATCACGGTAAGGAATTTTTTTTTTTAAAAAAACAAGGTCATGATGATGTTCAACAACCCAACAACAAAAGGTCATGCTGATGTTCAGCAATGCATTAACACTTGCTTGCAGGTAGGGCTGAGTAAGGAATCTGTGAAATCCGTAATCCGATCCAATCCAGTCCAATTCAGTAGGTTTGGATTGATTTTTTGAATCTGTGGTTCGGTTCCAGATTGAAAAATTAAAAATCCGTAGTTCACGGATTGGTTCTGGATTGAACCCTACGGTTCTGGATTGGAACCGATCCGGACCGTATACAAATAGTCTATGTGGGGACATAAATTTTGAATTACGACACGTGGCCGAGGTATCACCGGAGTGCCAGCCAGGGTGCCACGTGTCTTGGTCATGATGCCGAAACGATCTCGGCTAGGCCGAGGTTATCTGCGAAGAAACCAAAATCCAGGATAAGCGGATAAGGGACAAGAGTCCTAGAATGAGAAAAGACTATAGTTTGGATAAAGATAAGACTCTTAGAGAGTTTTATCCTAATCCTACTAGGAGTCCAAGATTAGCAGTAATCCAGAGTCCATTGGGACTAGGTTTGTGTTGGCTATAAAAGTAAGGCACCCTCATGGCTCTAAGGTACGCTTTTTATGCTCTGAATAGTGAGTTGAACACTTTATCTATCTTTGAGAGATAACTGACTTGATCATCGGAGTGCCCCCGGGTGGACAAACTACTGCTGGAATCTCTTCTTTCTATTGCAGGTCATTCAGGCGCCATCTATTTTGCCAGTGCTCTCTAGTTGAATACTAAGTTGGCAGTGTGGTCAGAAATTGACACACACAATTTGGCACCGTCTGTGGGAAAGAAGGAGAATAGATGGCCAACGATGGACAGAAAAACAAGGTCGGGAACAACACTCCTACTGGGAGTGGGAAACCTATTGACCTTGACATCGAAGAAAACAACTGCAACAAAGAGACTCAAGATAAGAATCGCGAAGAAAAAGACGTTGGCCAGGAGGGCGACACGTCGAAGAAGTCAGACCGAAGCGAGTATTATAATGAGGACGACCTCTAGGTGTAGAAGGAAAGATGCTGTAGACACCCCATTTTTGACCGTCCTCAAGACTTGGACGTCACCGTTTGAACACTAGGTGATTATCCATGTTTGTGTTCGTCCTGAGTTCTCGAAGGTCTCGGCCACGCGCCTTGCCTCAAGACCTCTCGACTCAACTGTTTTGTGTTTCGTTTTGCACTAAACACTTGTGTTTTGCTTCTGAGGGTGGGAAATAGCTTGTTGGCCATCCCCACACCTCATCGGCCATGGCTTCAGGCCATCGGCCCTGTTTTATTGCTACCGGCCATTGGTGATGGCCAGTCGGCACTCTTTCTGGTCGGTCGACCATTGATTTGGTCAATTTGTCATTTTTGGTTGGCCGATCACTATGCATCTACTTTTGGCAGATATTTTATACTAGCTGTGATAGTTGGGATACACTTTGAACCCCCTCCATACACGTGTATGGAGGGATTTGCTTCCTTAACTTAGCTTCCCTTGGAAGCTTGGATTAGCCTTGCCTATAAGAGGAAGGCCTCCCCTCCCTTTCCAGAGGTTGAACAACTCTGAGATTAGGGCATATATATATATATATATCTCCATATAGTTGTGTGTGTTTGGTGTTCCAAAAGGGTGTTTTGTTCTTAGTTTTGCACTAAGGCACCTAGTATTACACCATACTCCGGTTGTGGAGGTGTTGAGGGACTGGTTTCAAGGTTTTTGAGCTAATTTTGATCCAAAGGGAGGTCTGAGATTGGTGTTCTTGAAGTGTTCTTCAAGGGTTAGAACCTATCTCCTTTATTCCCCATTCTTGCACTAGCTTTTAACCTATCTTGCATCTGTTTTTGAGCTTAGTGTATAACATATAAAATTTCGGATTTTGTTATTTTTAGAACTTTGTTTGAGGTCTCTTTGAGGTTTGGGGTTGTCTCCCCCCTCCAAGGCCTTGTTAGGCCTTGTTTAAGGCCATTTATTTTGGCCATTGTTGTGGTCTTTGCATGACCTCTCTACCACTAAAATCCAGAGGATTTTCTGTGGTGGAGAGGTGGTTTTGAGGTCCTAAATGGGAGAGGGTCATCCCCTCTCCATGTTGTCTTTGATGCTCACACAAGTGGCTTGTGTTGTAGCTTGTATGCCTAGCTTGCTTTAGCTTCATCTTAGTGCATATTAGGCTTTGTTTTTCCATGATATAGCACTGTTTTAAGTTGGTTTAGAAACACCATGCTTTCTTTGCATACTTGTCTTGTAATGCCATAAAATTGCCTTAACATGCTTTGTACTTTGAGCCTTGTTTTTAGCATGATTTTGGCCTAGCTTTGTGAAGCTTTTGTGCATGATTTAGTATGCTTGAGGTCTGTTTGGAGTTGTTTTGGCCATCCATGACATGCTTTGTATAGCCACCTTGCATTTTGGCTTGTTAGCCTTGGGTGTGTGAGTGTTAAGCATGCATTGCTTGGCTTGTTTCAGTGGTTTGGCACCACTTATGGCATCATTTCAGTCCTTGTGGTATGCTTGTATGCTTGCTTTTGATGTTCCTTTAAGACCTTAAAGAGTTTGTGTTTCATGCTCCATGAATGTGTCATTGCGTATGCCATCATGTTTAGGCCTCTAGGATGCCATGTCAATGTGTCTTTGGCTTTGTTTTAACATGCTAAAACTCTGATTTTGGTTGTTCAAATCATGTCATGTTCGGTTTTGCTAAGTGTAGTTCAATACTTCTTTGGTGAGCCTTAGGCCTTGGACCATGTTACATGCTATGCTTGTCTAGTTTAGTTGGTTTGGCACCATCCTTAACATGATTTTCAGAGCTTGATATGTATGCCATATGTCCATGTTTATCTTCTTTTAAGTGTGCTTAAAAGGTGTCTCTTTGATATGCAATGCTTTGTTCCAAATTAGGCGATCTAGTCTATACTTTTGTGTCGTGTGCATCACATAGTAAGATTAGCTAATTAACCGGAATAAGAATGCATAATGTTTTCAAAACTAGATATCATGGTTAGTAGAGGCCGATCTTTGATCGGGCGAGAGGGGGTGCTCATAGCTGACCTTCCCCAATCGTACCCAAGTTCCTAAGTCGAGGCAACTTTGGTGATGACGGACACGTGGCCTTAGGCAACGAGTCAGGGTTTCCTAAATTCTCCCAAAATAAAATATTTAGGTGGCGACTTTGTATCTGGCAAAGCAGTCCATGTTTGGCACTTCTTTCTAAAAATCTGTTTTCCAAAACGATTTGCCGGATTTGGACTCTTTGGTGATTTATCAGTCTTGCATTGCATATTGCGAGATCAGATTAAGAACCGACACAAATTGAGTCTGAACTGTAGCATAAGGCCCACGAGGGCGCGTCTACAGTTTCTAGCGACTCTGCTAGGGAGTTTAGAGAGCTTGACTCGAACTCGTGATATCTTGTTTTGATTACACTCATGTGTCTCTTTGCATTGGATGTGCATTGGTGCGCTTAGGACACCGTGTTTGCCGTCTGCTATTCCTGAACGCTTTGTCGGAGGCTCGCTTCGAGAAGCGTGCCATAAGGCTGATCGGTTACGGGCTCTGCGATGATGGGAACACAAACCCCGGTTGTCACCGGGGTACCCTTTTGACCATTCAACCTAGTACATGTTCGAAATCCATAGTGACCATTCCAAGCTAGGACAGGTTGCTACCCGATTATAGGTTGTTTGAAACTGCTGCGTGCGTAGTGAAACTCTAGCTCTTGACAAAATAGGACAGGGAAACCCTACCCCAAAATAGGGGTGTTTTGTCTCTTGCTTGCTTGTTTTGTGCTTTTTGAGTTGACCTCTACATGGAATGCATATATCAGTTTGCAAGTCTGAGTATCAGGCCTAAGGGTATCAGTATCAGTGTTTTAAGGAATCGGTTATATCTGCGGGTATCAGATTCAGTTTTTGGGGCAGTGATTTTGGGGAACAGCGATCAGTAGTAGAGTACAGTTATTCAGCTATACTTGTGTCTGTTCTGATTGGGCCGAAATGCTGTGTGTTTTCTCTTTCAGTTCATAGATTTAGTACAGAATAGACAGTGTTCTCCTTCGCTGAGGCAAGACAGATATCTGACCCATCAGTCACCATTCAGTTCAGCGGACTTATGATGATGCAAAGTTCAGAGGAAATTGTGGTTATGGCAGCCGCATTAGACCAAGGGATCATCTTGTAGGATGAGACTAATGTTGATATACCGCATCCGCACAGGTCCCCTGTCGCACACCCGATCTGGACACCCTAGTTGTTTCAAGCTCGTGAGCCCACCACGTTTGAGTTGATGGGAATGATTGGTGACCTCCAAAGGTCTGTGGCTGATCTCGCCTACGGAATGTCGGCTTCACCACCAACTACATCATATGCCGAGAATTTTGTACCGCAGGAGCCCCCGCTACTGGGGCGAATTGTAATCGAGCTCAACCAACCTGAGGTTGTCTCAAGCCATAGCAATGACGTGTCAACAACAACCGGGTTTCGCTCTGATATAGCAACCCAAACCCTCGATCAAGCTGAGGCTAGAGGTGAGAACAAAGTGGGAATAGATGATGATCCCGTTGAACAACTGTTGTGGGCAGTCGAGGCTTTGAAAGCCGGGGGGTTCAATAAGCAGCAAGTACTCGCAGTCGTGGCTAAGACTGTGGATGATGCTTTCCCCACTCCAACCGAGGGGAGTTCCCGCCAGGCGAAAAATCGGGATAGGCCCCGTCATGCCAGAACAGTTCCCTCCAATCCCAATCCTGCACCGGGAAAAGATTAGAGAGCTAAGGCAGCACCTGCCGATCCTTTTTCGAGTACATCCAGCAAAGATCCACAGACTTCGAAGTATCTTCCCTGAGGGCGCAGAGCCTTTCATGCCCTCTATATGCCTCTGTCTAAGGCACTTCAAATCCTGGCTGAAAAGGGGCATCTTAAACCCCTCGAGGCCCGGCCTCTCCCTAGTCATCTTCCAGTAGGCCATGATGCTACTCAGTACTGTGCGTACCATCAACAAACCGGTCACCCCACCGACAATTGCTTCCGTCTTCGCCATAAAGTATAGGACTTGATCGACAATGAGGTCATCCTCCCACCTACCTCAGCAAAGTCTGTTACCACTAAGTTGTTGGACTTCAAGGATACTACAAGTATGTGATCAGGGGTTGGACCACCTGCGGGCGGCGCTCGGTGTATTTCAGATGTGGCATCTGGCACGCACTGTTTTGAGCATTTGCGAATGCTGATTTTGTAATTTCTGGCTTGGGTGTTGAGTCAGTTCTTTGGTTTTGTTTTGAGTCTGTCTCATTGTCTTGAGTCAGTATTTTTGCTTAAGGGTCTGTCTTGTTGTATCGAGTTAGTCCCATTGTATAGAAATCAGGTGATTCCAGGGTTGTTGCCTCGGATATCATTGTTTTGTTTTGTAATTATCCTTTTGCTTTCTTTTGAGTCTGTCTTTGCTGTGGAGCCAGTTGTAACCAGGAAATTTGAATGAAACAGCTACGGCTACCATGTTTCCGTGCTTATTGCTACTTTGAGCTAGTTATGCCAGAGGATTTGAATGAAACGGCAGAGCATCACACTTACTCTTCTGCACCCCGAACTCATTAAATTGACCTAAGTTCTTCAAAACCTTTTGAACACTGTGGTGAAAACGAAGATGAAGAAATTCCTCGGGTTTTGCAAAATTTGACCAATTGAGAGAAAGAGAGGCGTGCTAAGCCTTTAATGAATGAGATCATGTTTGTTAACGTAAGTACTGAGAAGGATCCTGGCTTAATCCAGATTGGTCCTACACCGTCTTCAGCGCGAGCGATTAATCGTTTTCTTAAAAACATTTCAAAAGATGTTTTGCGCAGTCCTGCGAAGACCTATGTGGAATCGCTCTTGAGATTGTGCAGCCTAGGATCGCTCTCAGCCTCAAGATTCAACCCCTTGCTCTCAAAACCTTGAACATGCAGTTAGAATGTTCAACGGCCAACTGTAATATGGGGCTTGTATGGCCGGATCAGAAGCACCCCTCGAACAAGAGGTGAAAGACGCTAGAAAATGTACTCGAAGAGTCCACAACAAAGAACGGCAAGAATGCCAAATCCCAGAAGGGAAAAAAGAAGAAGGTGTTGCTGAAGAACAATTGAGTTCCGATCCACAACACTAGGGGCAAATTCAGTCCCCCCATTGGATAGACTCCTGCATCGTCAACAAACAGTGACCACTCTCCTGGATTCAGATAACTTTAGGATCTCAAAACCATTTGGCATGGACCAAGCTACACTTTTACCCTTGAGAGGCTCGCTAGGCCGAAAACCCGGAAGGGCGACCCAGGCAAAAGTTAGAGCAAGAAAAAAAGAAAAGAACAAAAAAAAAGAAAAAATGCAAAAAAAGAAGAAGAAGAAGAAAAAAAAAGAATTGAAAAGAAAAGAAAAACAAAGCTTGCAAGGTCGAAAACCCGGAAGGGCGGTGTAACAACGCCCGCGGGGGGGACCTCGCTACAGCTCGGACTCGATTTTTGTTGCGGTTCTCAATCTTGAACCAAAGAGTCCAAATCCGGCAAATCGTTTTGAAGGAAAAGCAGTTTTTTGAAAAGAAGTGCCAAACATGGACTGCTTTGCCAGATAACAGAGTCGCCACCTAAATATTTTAAAATGGGAAATTTAGGAAACCCTGACTCGGTGCCGAAAGGCCACGTGTCCGTCATCACCAAAGTTGGTTCGGGAACTTGGGTACGATTAGGGAAGGTCACATCGTGAGCACCCCTTCTCGCC
Organism: Camellia lanceoleosa; assembly: GCA_025200525.1. Classification (NCBI taxonomy): domain Eukaryota; kingdom Viridiplantae; phylum Streptophyta; class Magnoliopsida; order Ericales; family Theaceae; genus Camellia; species Camellia lanceoleosa. Next base: position 101,154,970 of record CM045771.1, read on the forward strand.
CGGTCAAAGACCGGCCTCTACTAACCATGATATCTGTTTTTGAAAACTTTGTATGCTCTTATTCCGGTTATTAGCCTAGGTTACTATGTGATGCTCGCAGCAAACAAGTATAGACTGGGCCGTCTGAATTGGAACAAAACATTTCATGTTTGTTTGTTTGAAAATGGTGTGATGGTGCTACCCGCAGGTAGGCTAAAATGCGGATTTGCCACCATCAGGTGGGCTTAACAAACAATTGATGAATTGCTCCAATTCAGATAACTCAACCTCCACCCACAGGCATTCAAGGCAGTTATATCACATAAGCATTTAGCCTTATGGTAAGCATGCAATCATGGCAACACTCACACGCATGCAAGTATGCTAAAGCATAAAACTCACCTAGTACTCCAAGCCAAAACAAAAGCTCATTAGAAATCATGCATGATCCTAAAATATACAGAATGCCTAATGCAACACATGTAAAAATGCAACTATAGCAGGCTCGGCTATTCTAAAGATGGCGTATGAAATGCAACGGCTAACATGTATTCAACTTAGAATTGAAATACAAATGCAGTTTGTATGATGCGCCGAGCCCAATGCATGCAATACAGATGAATGATGCAAACATGCTGTCATACTGTATGCTAATTGAAATATGCCCTATATCTAACCATTCAAAGCGAGTAAATAAAAGGGAAGAAAGAAGTGGGGGTTGGAAGACATACATCACACTCACACACCCTTATTACAACATTGCCCTCGCGCAGAGGGTCCGAATAAATAATACAGTCCGAATAAAAGAATATACAGTCCGAATAAACAGATTCTAATTAATTAACAAATTAATTATAAAAGAAGTAAAAGCGGCATGCAAGCGAGGACCGCCTAACCGATAGATGATGTATCTTTGGTGCTTGGCGCGAAATCCTTTGGGATGCCTGATTAGCCTCTGTTTGCACTTTTCTCGAAATCTTGCGCGGATTCGAAAAGTCGTTGGTCCTCGATTTTTCTTGTGTGAGAGAGTAGGAAAAGGGCATAGCAATGTATTTCACAAATATATGCATGCCTCGATCCTCGTGCCACCAATCACGCATACCGATGCATGATGGCCGAGGAGTCGAATTGCACAACTCAATGTAGGGATGAATGTAAGTGAATGCTACAACAAAACCGAACTCCATCATGGGTAATCCGGAGTGTCGGTGACTTGGGAATTGGGACCCGTTCCGTCACTCGGAGTACGAAACGTGCCTCGTTTCCCGTGCCCGGACTAACGCCTATCCCGAACACGATGCAATATGCATGGTATGTATGAAATGCAGCTAATATACAACCTAGCATGCTCAATGCCATGAAAATGAGTAACCTCGAAATGCGTGCACACGGGCACGCAAACCGAGGTAATGCATGAATGCAATCTAAGATACAACCTAGTATGCACAATGCTGTGAAAATGAGATGAAAATGAAACGCCTCGAAAAGCGTCGCGGCACGCAAACCGAGGCGATGGCATGAAATGCAAAGCGGATAAAAGCGAGTGCCTCGAAAGCGTGTACTGCAGACGCACCGAGGCGATGATGTGAAATGCAAGTCGGATAAAAAGCGAAGTGCCTCGAAAGCAGCGTGCACTGCACATAACGCAAACCGGGCGATGATGAAAATGCAAATCGGATAAAGCCGAAGTGCCTCGAAATGCGTGCACACGGACACGTAAACCGAGGCGATGATGTGTGATGCAAATTGAATAAAACCGAAGTGCCTCGAAATGCGTGCACACGGACACGTAAACCGAGGCGATGATGTGTGATACAAAATCAGATAAAACCGAAGTGCCTCGAAATCGTGCTGCAGACGCATAAACCGAAGCGATGATGCAATGCAAAATCGGATAAAGCGAAGTGCCTCGAAATGCGTGCTGCACGCACGCATAAACCGAGGCGATGATGTGCAATGCAAAATCAAATAAAAGAAGTGCCTCGAAATGCGTGCTGCAGACGCATAAACCGAGACAATGATGAAAATTGCAAAATCGGATACAAGCGAAGTGCCTCAAATGCGCCACAGCACGCATAACCGAACAATCTTTGAAAATCGGATACAACCAAAGTGCCTCGAAATGCGTGCACACAGGCACGCAAACGGAAGCGGTGATGAAACGAAAATCGAATACAACCGAAGTGCCTCAAAATGCGTGCACACAGGCACGCAAACCGAGGCGGTGATGTGATGGAAAATCAGAATGGCATACGGAATGCAACGATGGGCTTACACCAACATGGGAGAGCCTCGGCTCACTCACATAGGAGGGCGTCGGATAAAAGCAATTGCCTCGAAAGCGTGTCAGCGGACACGCAAATCGGGCAATGATGTAGAAGCATGAAAATGCAAATTGGGCTTATGCCAACATGAGATAGCCTCACCACGCTCACATAGGGCTGCCGAAATGATAAGAATGAGGTGCCTCGAAGTCGTGCCCATTGGCACGCAAACCGAGGCAATGCAAAAATGATGCAAATGTGGCATGGGAAATGATGCAAGCATGGCAATGGAATTTTTCAGCTCCTAAATAGGGGGAAAACAGCCCCGAAACAATCGAAATGACACTCGAAGCATGCATTCATCCCGAAAGTGTGAAATTAAGCCCCGAAATGGCCTATAGCCATGCTATACATGCAAAATATGATCATGGCAGCAAGAACAGTAGCAAGGCAGTCCCAAATATGGCATTTTTCAGTAACAAACATGGCCAAAATGCAAGCATAGATAGATCAACAATAGCATGCAAAGTTAGTGGCCAAAAGAGGAGTATTGAGACAAGTGACATATGCAAACCCCAAATGGAAAAACTTTCTTCTACAACATTGAAGATGAGCTAAAAATAGGCACAATTACAGAAGATGACATCCTCAAAATCAGAATAAAATCATGCTAACAATTCCATGCAAAAATGGAGCTCAAAAGAGGCTATAACAAGAGTCATGCAAAGCAAGCACCAAATGACAAAATTTTATTCATGAAATGTGTAAAGGGGGTGAAAATAAGACCAAAACCAGTAGGGGTCGAAGTCCCAAAATCAAACACAAATAGGTCAAAAATTGCATGCAAAAATGGCACACTTGATGAAATTTGAAGGAGGTGGTATATACAATGACCAAATGAGGTTGAGACCTTCTACAATGTTGTAGAGGGGCTCAAAATGAGCACAAAACCAGTAGGGGTCGGACCCCTGAAAACAAAAGGAAATAGGCCTAAACTAGCATGCAAGATAATGGCATAAAAGCTAGGTATTGAAACAAGTATATCATAGGAGCATCAAATGAAGTTGAGTCCTTCTACAAAGTTGTAGAGGGGCTCAAAACAAGCACAAAAGCATTAGGGGTCGGAGCCCCAATTCTCAACCAAATAGAGTATAGAAATGAATCAAGAAAAAGCCCTAAAAGTTGGTTTTGAGGACTTACCCTTGAAGACTTGTCTTTCTTTGATTCTTGGCTCTGATTTGTAGCTTCTCAACCTCTGAAATTCACTTCCTAGCTGCTGGAATGGTAGTAAGGAAGGTGAGGCTAGGTGTTGATGAAGAGAAGACCTAGGAACTTAGAAGCTTTTTTGAGGTTTTAAGCTAAGGAAATGGAGGTTTTGGAGATGATCTCTTGAGACAGTTTTCCAACCTTGAAGAAGGAGAGGAGGGCCTTCAAATAGGCAAGAAATGGGGTGTAAAGGGAGGAAAGCACCCAATCTTTCCCTCGAAATATCCCCGGATGCCGGGATATGTTGGAAGATATCCAGGACATTTGACAGTCAGAAGCAAGAATCTGGCCGACCAGGTAACTTTGTGGGAGGTGGGCGGCCAGCCACCCCACTGTCGGCCACCAGCCTAGCCGACCGGCCACCTCAAAAAACCAACTTCAAAATTTCTGGCCGACCACCATACAAGAGTGTCCTCCCAAGTGTGTAGGATAAGGCCCCAGGGTTGGAATCTGGCAACACAAAGTGTCCTCCCAGATGTGTAGAGCAAGGATCCAAGGTTGGAATTTGGCAACATTGAACCAAGAGCCACAACATAGAGCTTGAAGGAGAGGCCCAAAAATGAACTCCATAATTTCTGGCCGACCGGTATACCAAAGGTCCTCCCAGATGTCACGATCACAGATATGTAACTTTGGTTGGAAGAAAATACCCCAAGGTGTTCAACATTGGCGGAAGTGAAAAAAGCGGGCTCGGAGGAGCTGGTTATCTGGGATAATTGCTGGCTTCTCACCCCCCAGTGATCTTCCTGATGTTGAAACAGAGGTACCTGCCAAGTTTGAACAAAAACTAATGAGAAATGAACGCTCGGAGCCAAAACCGAGCAATTCGGGATCCCGAAAATGAGCATCTGATGCCGGAAGTGGTGTTCAGCAGCGAAGTGGGTATCTGCAACCCCAGTGTCCCTCGGAATGACAAAACAGAGGTACCTGCCAAAAACCGGAGAAAGCGGATGCGAAATGAATGCTCGGGGCCCAAATCACGCAGTTCGGGGTCCCGAAAATGGGTCGCCGGGCACCGGAAGTGGTGTTCGGCTGCGAAGTGGGCATCAGGGGCCCTAGTGTTCCTCGGAACATTAAAACAGAGGTCTCCGCCAAAAACCGGAGAAGTCGGAGATGGTTGGGCGGTCCCGAGCCGAGGCACACAGCCTGACGGCTCCGAAAACCGGGAACCGGGCTCTAAAATGGGCAAAATGGCCTACGGCCACAAAAAGTAGCTCACGGCCACTGGGAGATAGTCTACGGGACCACTCCCTTCCTCGAAAGAAAAGCAGAAAACCGAGTCGGTTATGGCGAGACAAACCGAGACAAGGTTCGGAAGAGGGTTCGGGAGGCGGGCGCCTGCCGCAACTCTGAGACTTCTGAACGAGCACAGTATGCAACATCACCAAGCGCTCAATCGGTGACGTCTGAGTCTTAAGGTCGGTCAAAAATGGGGTGTCTACAGGCGGCCTTGGCAAAAGTTAGAGCGTAGAAGGTGAGGGTTAATACACGAGTGTACCTTAACCGGAACTACGTAAGGCTTGATTCCCATGTTTGGGATACGTAGGCAACTTCATCCCGAAGTCCAGCCACCAACACTTTCAAAGTGACTGTGTCCATATATTGGTTTTGACCATCTTTGTCTTCTCTGTATCCGAGAGTTCGGTTGCGATCATCACTAATAAGAACTGTTCACAGTATGCTGCGGCGTTATCCAGACAAGGGGCAACTTTCCATTGCCATGAGTCGCCATTCAAACAAGGGGCAACTTTCCGTTGCCATGCAACTCTCTTCAAGCAAGGGGCAATTTTCCTTCGGATCCGAGGTTGCGCATCTCGAGAGTAGGTTCCGTGCTCGTTGAGCAGTAGTTGTTTGCCAAAACGGTTTTTGAGAATTTTTACTGAGGTTGACTAATTTTATCGAAAATTATTCCATCTTTTCCAAACTAGACCTTTTCTTGGACCCAAAAAATGAAAATTTTCAGTGCTCATAGCTTGACTTGCATGATTTTGAATCAGAAAATCGAACAAGCATGTTAATCTAACTCTTATTTTGGTCAAAATTGTTTTAGTAGAAAACAAAAAAAAAGGTCAAAATGATGAACTAGGGGCACAGTTGAATCAGGCTTCCTATCTTTCCCCCATCGCCAGCGTACTTGCCAAAGAGGGCACAACTAGAGCTGTCAAATAAAGGGCTGAAAGCTCTTTCACCCTCCGAGCAACGAGGTATCAAACCAAGTGCGAAGCACGAATTGGGGTGGATCAAGATACTTCACTCCTTCATCCGGAACATTGACTAAACATCACCGGAGGAAATAGCCGCGAGCTAACAGTGTTGGACATGAACCCACAAACTTTCTGTTTATCCATCAACCACCCATGGGAGGGATGAAAAATGAGAGATTGAAGAATAGAGAGATGTGCGATAAGAGAAAAGTGAGAAAAGGGTTTTTTCAGAAAAAACAGAGCCTGAGGGCTGAGTGATGTGAGAATCACAAATAAGAAAGGGTGGGAATAATACCCGAAGAAACTGGCTCCTCGCGAACTGAGAGGTCTTTTGTCTTTGTAACACGTCTGTGTGTTGTGTCTTTTGTTTTGCTTACCTCAACTTTTGTTTTGAGTCTTTTTTCGAGTGTTACTCGATGTGTTTAGGTTGTGTACCTTCTGTTGAGTCGTAGTATGCTGTGTTCCATTGTAGGCTCAATACCCGATTGAGAACCCTTTTCTCATTTTCAAAAAAAAAATCGTTTTGTGCTCAGAGTGCTGTGCCATTCTCCACATTTGTGCAAAACATGATTTGGTTCTTTTGTAAAACTGCAAGGTTTGACCCAAGTCATGTCAGAATAGTAAAACCTGGACCTATCTAAAGCTTTTTTGGGTTCCGGATTGCGAAGCAGAAGAAAAATAAGGAAAGTTCGGAATATTAGAGTCTGTTATGACTCCTGCAAATTCCACCATTCCATCTGCCGTGTGCAAATGAACAGAATACTATGTTATGGGCTATGAGTTCAGAATGAGCTGTGTGCCGGGTAAACCAAGCACTGTGTTATGAGCCGAGTGTTCAGAATGAGCAGTATTGTTGTCTGAGTTGTTTTGTCGTTGGCCGGTTCATTATCTGGTTATTACAATGCAAGTGTTCCAATTTTCAGACAAAAGATCAATCTCGCTTATATTGTTATGTAATGTGATGCAATGCGATGCGATATGATGTACAAATGTAACACTTTCTTTTTCAAACAAAAAGCTTGTTTCATTTCATCCTTTTCAAGTACATAGCTTTGAAGAAAACAAAACCTGCCTGACTCAAGCTACCAACAAAAACTAAAACAAAAAAGAAAAAAAGAAAAGCAGCAAAAGTCTGGATCAATGTCAAGTGGTCTCAGGCCCGAGGGTCTGTCCTCGTCCTCTTCCTGGACGAAGGTCCAGGAGCATCATCGCCAGCTCTGTAGTTTGAGCCCGAGTCATCTCCGGTCTCCTCCTCAGACGACTCTGCCTCCGCCTCCGCCTCAGACTCATCATCATCGAGAACTGGTGCCCGTGAGCTACTCCCAACATGAGTGCGCCCCGCTTTGGTGCGGGGATATGCTGTGCCACCTCGACCTCCCCCTTGAGCAGGAACAGAAGGTCCAGCTAGAGCATCTCCTGCAGTAGGAATCTGGAATGGGGCTTGAAAAGCACAAATGACAAACGCATCAGTACGCTACGCAAAACAGATTATGAATACTATGAGCAGTGTATGAATACAGAATGCAGTGAGTGAGTACAGATTATGAATACTATGAGCAGTGTATCAGTACAGAATATAGTGTATGAGTATAATATGAATGTTATGAGCAATATGAATACAGAATGCAGTGACTGTGTGCAGTGCATGAATATCGTGAGCAATGTTGTGAACAAATCTGCAGGTTACAGTGTATTGAATGCCGTGAGGGCCGTGTATCAAGTGTTGTGTTGATAGTGCGATGCATCAGATCATGTATGGAACAGATTGTGCAAAGTTTGAGACTACGGTTAAAGGAACTTACCGGAATGCCGTAGATGGCCAGTAGATCGAGGCTCCACTGGAGCATCCCCATCACAGAGGCGGTCAACTCCAGGGACTGGCGAGTGTACTCGGAGGATGTCACGACCCGAACCCGCCCCCATGGGTTAGGGACGTAACCGGCCAGTAATCCTGGGATTACCTACGGCCTCAAACCAATCTAGACGTAACTCAACAGAGTGAAGGGGCCTCTCGGAAGCAATAATTAAAAACTTTGTCCATAGAGCTGTGCTTATATGCACATCAAAATATTCCAGACATACATATGTTAATAACTCACAACAGAAAGCATAACAACATAAATTTGTGTACAGACAGGATCATTCAAAACTGAGTCAACCAACAAACTATTTGCAAATGTACTCGAACTTCGCCGACATGACAACATAGAACAGCACGACACAAAGGCGAAGGCAAGTCTCGTACGTGAGACGCAAGGGCTGACTCTCCAAAACCTTTGTTGTTCCACACAGACTTCACTGAGGCTGGGTTTGTGTTTCCCTTGGCTCACCTACAATGACATGAATGAGCGTGAGCGAATGCCCAGTGAATAATATCAAATAAACAAGTACACAAGCAATTTTTGGAACAGTTTAACAAACGGCCTTTGGCCTAATCATTCATGTCGATCGGCCTTTGGCCCAATTATTCAATTCCATCGGCCTCAGGCCCAATTATTCATTTCCATCGGCCTCAGGCCCAATTATTCAATTCCATCGGCCTCAGGCCCAATTATTCAATTCCATCGGCCTCAGGCCCAATTATTCATTTCCATCGGCCTCAGGCCCAATTATTCATTTCCATCGGCCTCAGGCCCAATTA